>CM043698.1:115635000-116835000 GCA_023935145.1 Bretschneidera sinensis
GATTTAAATCAGGGGCAGCATGCTCTTTCAAAGTTCAATTTCCAGCCATGACTTCCTCCTCTTCTAAATCAAAATTGCTAGCAAATAAGGGATCAAGAGCTAGATCGTTCTCTTCAAAATTTCTTCGAGCTTCCCTCCTTAACCTGAGCAAAGTTCTCTCTATTTCTGAATCGCACTATAAATCACAGATCAGTCATGATTCAGGAAGAACCAGAAGATGATCCATATTGCTTGGAAAGATAGATCCGGATGTTTATTTTTTGGATAATTTTACGGCTCATAAAGATGATTTTTTTTTAGAGAAAGTTATGGCAGTTTTAGTAGACAAAGGTCAGGTTGTGCGTGATTTCAGCGTGGCAGAATTGAAGGGGCTATTAAATTCTGATTTTTTTTTGTTTTGTTTTTTTTTAAAATTTCAAGAACAAAATAAGGATCACAAGAAGCAAAAAAAAAAATCAACTAGAATCACTCCCCGGCAATGGCGCCAAAATTTGGTGTGCTATCGCAGGCAACCAAAAATAAATCCTATACTCCTAAAAATACATGTAGTAGTGTGAGAAAGGATCGTTCCCACGTAGAGTATCTAGCCTAGTTTTATGCTACGTAAACAAGGATTAGGGGGGGGTTTGAGTATAATGAAAACAATTTTAAAAAAAACAACTAATGAACAATTCAAATTGAAGTATCAAAATCAATCAAAAGAATAAACCTTGGTCTAAGTCAACATCCACCATTAGAATTTTACAAACTGATCATCGATGCAAGTATATATCAATTCACACTTTGAATATTCACCGTTGGAACTATTTTCTTATCTCTCCTTAGTCGTAATTAATTAGAAAACAAGTGATCTAATTAACCTAACTACTAAACAACCCAAGACAAGCACTAAAGGTTTAATCTAGTAGAAGCCTTAAGAATTAGAGAGATCGATGAAGCTAAACAACACAAGCAGAAGCGATTGCATTTAATTTAGTCGAGCATTTTTCCTAAGATCTAATAATTGCTGACGCAACAAATCATTAAATCTTAGTTGCTTCACAAATTAGAGGGATCAAACAATTACAGATTTGATATCTAACCTAGTAGTAGATTGCAACGAATAATAAACTAGTAGGCCTCCTAGTAATTAAACGAGACAATCATGAAAATAGAGACAAAAGAACATTCAATACTCAAAGCATAAATTGAACAATATAAAAAACAGATTAGATCTCACAGTTTTATTAATTCCGAAGCTTCCATTTCTTTCGACCAATTATAAAAGTTTAGCCACGCAGGGCCATGATGAAAACTCGAAGGAGAAGTTAGAGAAGAGGGGAGAGAGAGGCATCCCCTAAGTCTGATGATTTCTCCCCTCTTATACACGTTATTTTCAATAGTAGAAACCCTACAAAGTCTCCTAAAATATTCTAAATATTATCCTAAAATAACAATATCCAAATCTGACTAATTTAAGGAAAATATTAAAAATAAAATAAAGTCCTAATATAACTAGAAAACTGGTGTTTTCAGCATTAATTTTCGTGCACCAGATCTAGAAACTTTCAAAAATAAACCACGTCAAATCAACATATTAGAATTGCAGGCTAAGGGACTTTCTAGAACTGTAACAATGCAGGTGCAGCAACTCCAAGCCCGGTTTTGACCTTGATGCAGACAGTATATCTCAAAACTCAAAACATGAAAGTTGTAGATATTTTTCTTGGAGTTCTTTAGCATCTTGATTCATCTCAATCGGAGCTCAGATGAGAGAGTTATTCCCAGATTACGAAGTGATGTCAAAACTGTCCGAAATCGCCCAATTAGTTTCATTTTGCACTTAACGCCTCCATTTGCATCATAAATCAAAATATAAAAATAATAAGTACATTTAGGCACCAAATGAGTGTAAAAAAATGAAACATTAAGGGAGAAAAATACGACATTTTGTACTCTCATCAGTGGCATAATTTCTTCCTTTGCCATGACTCTTAGTTCCAATAACCTATCCCTTAAATCTAAGGGTCCCACCGATATTAATTTGAGCTACAAAAGCAGCAGACCCTGCTTTCTTCTAACTCTGTACTACAGTTCCCTATGACAAGGAACACCTCCTCTGGGTGGTCTCCTACCCTGCACACTCATATTGGTACCACCACTGGGTTCGTCAAATCTAGACCTCTTCCACCGATTCGTTCTACCTCTAATTTCCATCACATCCTTCTCAATTTGATGTGCTATATCTACCAACCTGACATAATTCATATGTCTCATGTAAGATAGTTTTGATCAAATCTTAAAATGTAGTTCATCTATGAACCTCTTACATTTCTTCACCTCTTGGTCTACCATTTTCGGTACAACCATTTCAAGACCACAAATCTGCTATCATACTGAGCCATAGTCAATACATTTACCCCAAATAAATAAAATCTCTATCTTGTTGGGCTCTAAAGGTCTAAGGAAAGTATTTATCAAGGAAAAACTCCTTAAACCTATTCCAGGTTAAGTATCTATCTACATCTGCACTTACCCTAGGAAGAATATCCTCCCACCATTCCACAACTTCTCCTTCTAACTCAATGAAGCAAAGGCAACCATCAGCCTGTCAGTTACTGGTAGAATACCAAATAATCTCTCTACATGTTCCTCCCAAAACTCAAGCTTAAAAGGATTCATAGATCCTTCAAACAACAAGGCATTCGACTTAATATATCTAACAAAACAATCTTTTGGCATCTCATACATTAACTTACTTTCCCCTTTTGAACATTTACCATTACTGGATTTAAAACAACCTCAGGCACTGCCCTAGCCTGTTCATCAAGTCTATGCTATAGGCTACCAACTCTATTATCTGTTACATTCATTTTCTCAAGAGCATGTGTAAGGGCTTATCTTAGCTCATCTGTTTCAACTTCATATTCTCTCACAACTTTACTAATATCAATTATACTATCAATATGTTCCCTTCTAAGAACCACAAATTCAGACTCAACCTCGACTTCATCAAAATATTAGGGGCCTACCACGCCCTCTCAAATCAATAACTCTAACTCTAGCTTTAGCACGTCCACGTGTCATCCTCAAACTATTAAAATATAATTTATTTTAATCTTCTACTTTCTTACTTTTTATGCAGTCTACAGAATCATTAAACCTCATGCTCTGATACCAAAATTGTAACGACCCATCATGTGTTGGGCACCCCCAAGACGGTGTCATCACATTTTGAAAATTCCAGCATGACACATATATAAAACAATAAAAATAACACCAATAGAAATTTTTACATCAATCCTCAACCCTCAATAGGGGAGATACATCCTTCTGATCTTGACTTAAACATTATATACAACGTAAAATGGATGAATATTTACAAATAAATTTTTATTTTATTTTCTTATTAGTATGAGGATTTCGTCTGAACCTCAACTCACCAAACTATTTGTCTTGCCTGCTACCTGAAATCATTATACAATAAGGGATGAGCTTCACAAGCTCAGTGAATTAAAGTTACTAGAAGTATTCAATTTGTGTAAATGGTATTTCAATATTTAATCATTTATATCTCATACAACTTGATAATAGCATTATACTATCACTATGATAAGTGCTTAAGTAGTCATATTTAAGCTCTTTAATTTACACTCGTTAGCCTTTTTGTTTATGTATTTTAGTAGATTCTACTTTATTTTTGTGTTTTCTGTGTTTTTCATAGGTCTTTGAAGAAAAGATGACATTTTGGAGCTCTAAGGAAGAAAAAGTGAAGATCTGCAAACCAGCTAGGTGCGATCGAGCGCACCTCCCTTGTGATCGAACACACAAGCACTGGTGCGTACACCTAAAAGGCTCAAGCGCACCAACGTGCTCGAGCGCAGAAGCACGTGATCGAGCGCACACGCATAGAGAGGCAGCAGAACCAGTTTTGGAAAGAAGTCTTCGGATCTTAAATTGGAAATTAGGGTTTCGAGGCACCCTTAGAACCCTATATATAGACTTGTAAAACACAGAAAACACACTTTTGATTTCTGCTTTGAAGTTGTGCTTTGGAGAGGAATTGACGACTCGTCTCCACAGTATTCTTCGGGTTTTATTTTTCTATTTAGTTTATGTTATAATTATGTTTATTATAGACAGCATGTATAACTAACTCTTTAATAGGGCTCGATTGAAGCCCTAATTATGCTTTTTCATATATATAATCATTTATTACCTTTGAAAATAGCCATATTATGATGCTTCAATTGATTAATACCTATTTTATTGAATTACTCATATGTATGTGTCTGATCAACGTATGCATGTGGTATGGATTAGTTAGTTAGATCAATTTGGATGACCGGGTCCTGGGTCTGACAATAGTAACAAAAGAAATCCACGTCGGATTCTTGGGTTAATCAACATGGGAAACCGGGAGTATATAACATGCTCTAGGTCTCGTGTGGTTGTCGATTTCCATAGACCTTATGCTCTCTTAAGGAACAACTCAGTATACACCATGCTGAATCCCTTAAGAGAGAAAAGAGTTAGAGTATACACCATGCCTAACTCGTTGCTTAGGGAGATCAATAGCTTAAGGAGCGGACCAAGCCTTTAGGTTGACAACCTTTAGGTATTCATGGTAGGGCTAGAGCATTGGCACATTACTTATTGGGAAAGTATAATTAGTCGTGGATATCAAAGCCCTATGTTCTTATCATTTATTTCTATAATTTTACCCTGTGAAACTGATTCTAAAACGAAATTCACCAATCCCTGTGGAGATTATCTCGCACTTGCACACCATACTACTATTGAGTTTGTACACTTGCAAGTAAAACAAGTTCGATTATTTGCTTAATAATTTAAGTAGATAAACGCACAAAAAAATTTTAGCGCCATTGTCGGGGATTGCGTTAAATTTCTTTTTAGAATTATTTTTGTTAAATTTAATCATTTTTAGTTTATTTTATTCTGTTTTATTTTATCAAAAATCTAAAAATTTTAAGTTTCTGTTTTTTTTTTTACTTTTATTTTGCTTCATCAAAAACCTAATCTATTTTGTTTTTTTGTTTATGTTTCAGGCACTACAGCAAAAACTCTCTGTGACACTGCGCTCGAGCATAACACCTTGTGCGATCGAGCACAATACTGTACTATCGAGCGCATATCCTCTGCGATCGAGCGCATTTGAGGAAGAGGCTACCGGAGCAACAGTACTGAACTGCTGCACTTTGCTGATTCATGTTGATTCATGCAAGGGCTTCGATCCAAGCATCCAACTTTCTTTCCCCTTGATATAGAGCTTAAGTGAACTATTCGACAAAGGCTTAGAGATAACTCTGAAGAGATAGAAGAAGAAATTGAAGAAGAGGCACCAATGGTGGAACAGATCGAAAATCAACAACCACCTGAGCGAAGACCGATGAAGCAATCCTTCATCCCAAGGAACATTGACTAGCCATCATGCATAGCGTATCAACCTGAGGTGGAAGAAAATTATTACATATCTCTGCAGATACTCTGTGCATTAACTCACTTTAGGGGTACACCTAAAGAGGATCCACACTTGCATCTTCTGGAATTTCGATCTCTGCAAGTTCCAGCACATCCGGGGCCTAGACCAAGAAGGAATTAGGTTAAATCTTTTCCCTTTTTCCTTAAAAGATAATGCTAAACTGTGGTACAATTCATTGCATGCTGTTTCCATCCATACTTGGGAGGAGTTGGCCAGTAAGTTCCTAAGAAAGTTTTTCCCAGCCCAAAAGATGAGGCAAATGAGGAAGGAGATTCAATCCTTCCAACAAAAGGATGGAGACCTGTTCTTTGAGGCATGGGGACACTTCAACGAGCTGCTACTCAAATGCCCACATCATAATCTACCTCAAGATGAACTGGTACAAGCTTTCTATGAAGGTTTAAATGATACTAATAAAAGTATTGTGGATTCAGGTTGTGGAGGACTGCTGATGTAGAAAAGCAGTGAAGAAGCCATTGAGCTATTCGAGACCTTAAGTGAACACACGCAGCAGTTCTCCTCTCGAGGTAGACATGGACCCAAGAGCAAGGGTATGTATGAAGTGACCCTAAATGAAGGATCCTCTACCCAAATAACTACTGTAGAGAGGAAATTAGATCTACTTATCAAAGCTATGACTGCTCAGAATGCCTCACCTAATCCACCAGCTACACCACTCCAAGGATGCACTATATGTTCTCAATTTGATCATAATACTGAGACATGTCCTTTGTATTTATCTGCAGACCTGGAGCAAGCAAATTATGTAGGACTAAGTAACTATCTGCCAAAGAATAACCCATATGCAAACACTTACAATCCTGGATGGCGGAATCACCCAAATTTCTCCTGGAGCAACAACTATAATGCCCTTAACCATCAAAGGCAGCAAAGGAACTCCCAGCCAGCTGCTCACTCAGCTCCCGAAACAAAGAAAAATGACCTCAAAAGTCTTGTGGGCAATTGGCAACTCAGCAACAATAATTAATGACTTCACAAGATCAGTTCATGGCAGATGAAAGACAGTTTCAGACTGAACTAAGATAAACCACAGCAAAACATGAACAAGCCATTCAAAGGCTAGAGGTACAAATGGGGCAACTGACTAAAGAATTGAGTGGCAGAAAGCAAGGTGAGCTTCCAGCTCAAACACTACTAAACCCAGGGGGACACCAGCAACTGAAAGTTGTCATAACTCTAAGGAATGGTAAGGTGACAGGGATCATTGAATATGCAACAACATCTATAGAGAAACCATTGGCATCAAAGGTAAGTGAGATGGAGAAGGTGAATGCACCACCCTTCCCGCAAAGGTTAGTTAAACAAAAGAAAGAAAACAAACTGGTTGACATCTTTGAAACCTTGCGGAAAGTTGAAATAAACATTCCTTTATTAGAAGCAGTTAAACAAATACCTGTGTTGTTATTTGCCTAAGTTTCAAACATGTCCAAACATGGTCTAAGTTTGGCTAATGTCCAAACCAATTATGGGATATCAAAGTTCAGCAAGTTATAAGGTTGCACACATGTGTGTGCTTCAATTTTGAGCATAGGAAGGTCAGACACACTACTGTGGAAGTTTCTGTCCACAGGTAGGAGGTGTGCGCACAACATCAGGTGGCTGCAGCATCAAGTCACGCCGCAGCACACAGCACCACACCAAAACACACAGCATCACTTGGAGAGTGATGTAGGGCTGAGATTAAAGGAAGAACATGATCAAAGGGAGGATAATGACTCACAAGAATGTCCAAGAATTAAGAGGCTATAAAAGGGGTTCTCGAGGCCTCATTTCATAAGAAAAAATACAAGATACAAAAACACACATACAAGAGAGTTTTGTGACATTGTGAGATCATTGTAAACACTAAGAGAGAATTGTGTAGAGAGACATAAACATAAGAGGGACTCTTGTAGTGAGGCTGGTTGTAATTAGATAGAGAGAGTATAGATTAGATTAGAGAACATTGTTGAGTTCTCATCTTCTTCCTTCTCTTCTTGTTTCTTCACGAACTTGGATTCTTGAAAGAGATTGCTGTAACTTTGTAAGAACCATTGAGATAGTGCAGAGAGTTCAGAGGAACTCACCGGGACGTAGGCACATTGTCGAACCTCGACAACAAATTACTTGTCTTCTTTCTTTCTTTGATTTTCTGTTCTTGAGTTCGATTGCTGAAATTCTTTCTACAAGTCATTCAGGACTTGGGTGTTTGGAAGATCACCACCTGGGCATCTTGTCAAGGTGATTTCCAACAGTGGTATCAGAGCTTTGGACAGTAGTATCAGAGCACAGCAGCTGGTTATCGGAACAAGAGGTAGAAGGTACGGAGCCAAGACTCCAAGAATCAAAGATCAACTTCTTGGGTGATTCAAGAACGGAGTTAAGATCTATATCTGATTGTGTTCTTGAGGTAAATCAAGAACAGTTAAAGATCAAGATCCGGTCGTGTTCTTGAAGGTTGATTCAAGAACGGTGTTAAAGATCCATCTTCAATCTGTGTTCTTGAGGTTAAAGAAAGTAGTTGTGGTTAGTGCACAAATCTGGGATCTTGTCCTCAAAAGATGGCTTCAAATTTCTGTGTGGAGAAGTTTGATGGAAAGGGGGACTTTACCCTATGGAAGCGGAAGATCAAGGCGGTTCTAATGCAGCAGAAAGTGGACTTGGCTATTGGAGAAGATGATACTTTTCCAACAAGTGTCACGGAGGACCAGCGGACCGAGATGAAGAAGATGGCCTACAGCACCATTTTCTTGCACATGTCAGATAGTATCACAAGGGAGTGCGGAGACTCGAAGGTTCCGGCTGTCATATGGAAGAAACTAGATAAGTTGTTTCTTACCAAAACTCTTCCTAACAAAATTTATCTTCTTAAAAGAATCTTTGCTTTTAAAATGGACCCTAATAAGGAGTTGCAAGATAATCTTGATGTCTTTAACAAGCTAGTTCAAGATTTAAATAGCTGTAGCATTACATTTCCGGATGAACAATTGGCTGTCATTTTATTAAATTCACTTCCAGATTGCTTTGATAATTTGATTAATGCAATTGAGTATGGAAGGGATTCTTTGACAAAGAAGATTGTGATCAATGCCATAAGGGCACATGATTTCAAAGCTAAGATGAAGGAGGCATCAAGTGGTGAAGGGCTGTTCGTAAGAGGAAGGCCAGCAGCTCGGAATGGCAGTAGCACTTATGGCAGCTACTGGGAGAAATCAAGAGGTAGAGGGCAAAGCCATGGGAGATCTCACTCCAAGACAAGATATGGAGGAGGAAAGATATGCTTCTACTGCAACAAGGAGGGCCATTTCAAGAAAGATTGCAAGAAGAGGATATGGGATGAGAGGAGAAGTCATACCAACAATGGAGAGGCTTCGGTTGCCAAAGGAGAACAGCAAGATGATGTTCTTGTTGCATGCTCAAATGTGAGCAGGAGGCAAGGCAGCGGAAAGTGGATTCTTGACTCCGGGTGCACCTATCATATGTGCCCTCACAAAGAATTGTTCAAGAATTTCAAGGAGATCAATGAGGGAAGAGTCTTCTTGGGGAATGACAATTCTTGCCAAGTGAGAGGGATTGGAGACATCCAATTGAGGATGTTTGATGGAGTCATAAGGCTGCTGCGAAATGTAAGATATCTTCCAGACTTAAAGAGGAACTTGATCTCATTGGGGCAGCTGGACTCCATGGGGTACACATGCAAATTAGAGGGAGGAAAGATCAAGGTGTCCAAGGGATCTTTGGTAGTGATCAAGGCAGCAAGAAATGATGGACTTTATGAGATGATCGGAGAAACAGAAACCAATGATCAAGCAGCAAGCTTGATGGCTGAGCTGGATAAGGCAGCCCTTTGGCACACTCGCTTGGGACACATGAGCGAAAAAGGCCTGCAAGTGCTTAGCAAGGAAGGTCTACTTGGTGGTGAAAAAGTAGAAAAACTTGATTTCTGTGAGAGTTGCATTCTTGGGAAGCAACACCGGGTCAGCTTTAACACCGGAGTGCACAAGTCTAAGGGGATTCTTGATTACATTCATTCGGAACTTTGGGGACCAGCAAGAACACCAACACAAGGAGGTAACTTTTACTTTCTGTCTTTAATTGATGATTATTCAAGAAGAGTGTGGATTTATTTGCTTAGGAATAAATCGGATGCCTTGAATAAATTTGTTGTGTGGAAGAAATTGTTGGAAACCCAAACTGGTAGGGTAGTTAAAGCTTTAAGAACCGATAATGGCTTAGAATTTTGCAACAAGGATTTTGATAAATTCTGTGAATTAAATGGCATTCTAAGACATAGAACGGTTGCAAAAACACCCCAGCAAAATGGAGTTGCTGAAAGAATGAATCGAACCCTTATGGAAAAAGTTAGGTGCATGCTAATAGGATCCGGGTTACCAAAATATTTTTGGGGAGAAGCTGTAGCTACAGCTGCATACTTGGTGAATAGATCACCCTCTAGAGCAATAGAGCTTAAGACTCCTATGGAGATGTGGAGTGGAAAACCCCTTGAATTAAGCAACCTTGGGACTTTTGGATGTGCAGCATATGCACACCAAAAGGAGGATAAACTTGACCCTAGGTCTAGAAAATGTGTATTTCTAGGATATGGTGATGGGGTTAAGGGATATAAGTTGTGGTCCTTAGAAAAGAAGGGCATGAAACTGATTATAAGTAGGGATGTTGTCTTTAATGAATTATTATTTCCCTACTTGGAGAAAACTAACCCTGCAGGGGCTAGTGAGCAAACCAATTCAGAAATTGTTGAGCATCACATCAAAGAGCACTCAGTTCAGGTAGAGCAGAGGAGGCAAGAGGGTTCGGACCAGGTAGAGCCCTTGGAAGAAGGCCAAGAAGCTCAAGAAACTCAATAAGAGGCTGAACAAGAAGTAGTTGATGCAGTAAATAACTACCAGCTCATAAGAGACCGGGAAAGAAGAGTGGTTAGACCACCCTTGAGATATGGGTTTGCAAATGCTGTAGATGCAGCAGCTCCTTGGATAGAAGGAGGGATAGCTAAACCAGAAACTTACACGGATGCCATGGAGTGTAAGGATTCGTCAAAGTGGCAGCTAGCTATGGAGGAAGAAATGGATTCTTTGAAGGAGAACAACTTTTGGGAATTGGTGAAAATTCCAGGAAAGCAGAAAGTTGTGGAATGTAAGTGCACTTACAAGATCAAAGAAGGGTGCCCTCCAAGAGATGAAGTCCGGAACAAGGCTAAGCTGGTGGCGAATGGGTTCATAAGAAGAGAAGACATAGGTTTCACATAAACTTTCTCACCTGGACACAAGGTGGAGAAGATGGTGAGTATCCTCACCTATGTCATTGATGGGCTGTTAGTTTGGAACAGCAGGAAGATGATGGAAAGGTTTACATCTCAACTCAGTGAGGAGTTCGAGAGGAAGGATCTCAGCCTTATACAAAAGATCCTTGGGATGAGAATCATCCAAGAAAAGGAGAGAAGCCGATTGAGGGTTTCTTGGGCAATTAGTATTTTCAGCAAAATTGTGAGTAATCCTAGAAAGAAGCATTGGCTTGGGATGAAGTGGTTGCTGAGGAACAAGGAGGCTCAGTGGCAGCCAATGGTAGCACTCTCAACAACCGAGGCTGAGTACATAGCTGCTACAGAGGCCATTAAGGAAGCTATGTGGTGCAAAGGGTTGCTTGAAGAGTTGAAGGTACTGGATGAGCAGGTTGTGGTATTTTCGGATAGTCAAAGTGCCTTGCACTTGTGTAAAAATCCAATGTTCCATGAGAGGACAAAGCACATGGATGTTCAGTATCATTTCATTCGGGACAATGTTACGAAAGGATGCATCCATGTGGACAAGGTTGCCACGGAAGAAAATCCTGCTGACTTGGGTACTAAAGTCTTACCTCTAAGTAAGTTCAATCATTGCCTTGAATTACTTAGGATTGGAGTGGGTTAATTGGTAACTCAATATGAGTTTGGATCCCGAAACTTTCTGCACAATGGTTCAGGTTTCGTTTTTTTTTTTTTTGAACACTTAGACAAAGGTAGAGATTGTTGTTATTTGCCTAAGTTTCAAACATGTCCAAACATAGTCTAAGTTTGGTTAATGTCCAAACCAATTTTGGGATATCAAAGTTCAGCAAGTTATAAGGTTGCACACATGTGTGTGCTTCAATTTTGAGCATAGGAAGGTCAGGCACACTACTGTGGAAGTTTCTGCCCACAGGCAGGAGGTGTGCGCACAGCATCAGGTGGCTGCAGCATCAGGTCACACCGCAGCACACAGCACCACACCAAAACACACAGCATCACTTGGAGAGTGACGTAGGGCTGAGATTAAAGGAAGAACATGATCAAAGGGAGGATAATGACTCACAAGAATGTCCAAGAATTAAGAGGCTATAAAAGGGGTTCTCAAGGCCTCATTTCATAAGAAAAAATACAAGATACAAAAACACACATACAAGAGAGTTTTGTGACATTGTGAGATCATTGTAAACACTAAGAGAGAATTATGTAGAGAGACATAAACACAAGAGGGACTCTTGTAGTGAGGCTGGTTGTAATTAGATAGAGAGAGTATAGATTAGATTAGAGAACATTGTTGAGTTCTCATCTTCTTCCTTCTCTTCTTGTTTCTTCAAGAACTTGGATTCTTGAAGGGGATTGCTGTAACTTTGTAAGAACCATTGAGATAGTGCAGAGAGTTCGGAGGAACTCACGGGGACGTAGGCACATTGCCGAACCTCAACAACAAATTACTTGTCTTCTTTCTTTCTTTGATTTTCTGTTCTTGAGTTCGATTGCTTAAATTCTTTCTACAAGTCATTCAAGACTTGGGTGTTTGGAAGATCACCACCTGGGCATCTTGTCAAGGTGATTTCCAACAACCTGCTTATGCTAAGTTTTTAAAAGATTGTTGCACTCATAAGAGGAAGTTTCAAGAATATGATATGGTAACCTTAACTGAAGAGGTAAGTGCTGTGCTATTAAGAAAACTACCACCAAAACTGAAAGATCCAGGTAGTTTCACTATTCCCTGCAGGATAGGTGACCAGCTGTTTGAGCAAGCATTACTAGATTTAGGAGCGAGTGTCAATCTACTACCATACACAGTATTCGAAACCCTAGGTTTGAGGGAGCTTCAACCGACCTCTATCACTTTGTAGTTGGCAGATAGAAGCATCAAAATACCTAGAGGTATTCTTGAGGATGTCCTGGTAAAGGTAGGTGAGTTTATATTACTTGCTAACTTTATTGTGTTAGATATGGAAGAATGCCCTATGCCATTACCTCTGCCTATCATATTAGGAAGATTCTTTATGAGAACTGCTGACACAAAGATTTGCGTGAAAAAGGGTATAGTAAGTATGAAGGTAAATGGTGAGAAAATAGAGTTTAAAATATTTGATGCATTAAAACTACCTAAAGATGACATGGAATGCTTTAATGTATGTATAATGCAAAGTTTTGTTGAGAAAGCTTTTCAGGTCCAGTACATTGATCCATTGGAGACCACTATTACCCATAGCTTCACAAAAGTGGATATTGAGCAAGAACCTGAAGATGTTACTAACGACATCATCAAAGTTGTGCACCTCCTTGAGGCCTCTCCAAAACATTCAAGTAAGTATACTCCTCTATTTGAATCACTTATACCTACTAATACTACTCTTCTCCCTTCTATTGTCCAGGCACCTACCTTGGAATTGAAATAGCTACTAGAACATTTAACTTATGCCTATTTTGGAGGAAAAAAAAACATTACTTGTAATTGTGGCTGCCAATTTAAGTATTGGAGAAGAGAAGAAACTATTGAGAGTTCTTAGGGAGCATAGATCTGCCATTTGATGGACCATTGCTGACATAAAAGGGATAGGTCCAGCTAAATGAATGCATCATATCTACCTTGAGGATGAAGCAAAGCCCACTCGAGATGCTCAAAGAAGACTTAACCCACACATAAAAGAGGTAGTAAAGGCCAAGGTATTAAAAATATTAGATGCTGGCATTATCTATCCCATCTCAGACAGTAAATGGGTAAGTCCAGTTCAAGTTGTTCCTAAAAAGAGTGGGATCACAGTGGTGAAGAATGAGGATGAGAAGCTTATACCTACAAGAAAAACAACTGGTTGGAGGGTATGTATTGATTACCGAAGATTAAACAAAGTGACCAGAAAAGATCATTTCCCCTTGTCATTCATTGATCAGATGTTAGAAAGATTAGTTGGCCATAACTATTATTGCTTCTTGGATGGATATAGTGGGTAAAACCAGATTGCTATAGTACCTGAGGATCAAGAAAAGACTACTTTCACATGTCCTTTCGACATATTTGCTTATCGAAGGATGCCATTTGGTTTATGCAACGCACCAGCCACCTTTCAAAGATGTATGATGCGCATATTTTCTGACATGGTGAAGAAATTCATTGAGATATTTATAGATGATTTCAGTGTTTTTGGTTCCAATTTTGATAAATGTCTAAACCATCTAGAGAGTGTCCTAAAGAGAAGTGAAGAGAGCAACTTAATGCTGAAATAGGAGAAATGTCACTTTATGGTTCAACAAGGCATTATGTTGGGTCATTCCATCTCCAATAAAGCTATTGAGGTAGACAAGGCTAAAATAGACATCATTTCAAAGCTGCCTCCTCCTCTAACAGTCAAGGGTGGCAGAAGTTTTCTTGGACATGTTGGATTCTATAGACGATTCATCAAGGATTTCTCCAAGATCTCTAGACCTCTATGGCATTGTTAGCTAAATATACTAAGTATGAGTGGACTAATGACACTATGAAAGCTTTCAACACATTGAAAGATGTGCTCACCTCTGTACCAATAATGATGGCACCAGATTGGAATCTTTCATTCAAGCTGATGTGCGATGCCAGCGACTTCATCTTGGGAGCTGTCTTAGGTCAGAGAATCAATAAGGTACCTCATGCAATTTACTATGCTTCTCGAACCTTAAATGATGCCCATCTTAACTATTCTACCACTGAAAAGGAATTATTAGCTGTTATTTTTACTTTAGAGAAGTTTAGATCATATCTGATTGGCTCTAAGGTTATTGTATTTACTAATCATGCTGCTTTAAGATATCTGTTTTCTAAGAAAGATGCAAAGCCTAGGTTAATCAGATGGGTACTCCTATTGCAAGAATTTGATTTGGAGATCAAAGACAAGAAAGGCAGTGAGAATGTGGTTGCAAATCATTTATCAAGGTTACTCCATGAGAATGACAAAAATAAGCTGCCTTTGAATGAGAACTTCCCAGATGAACAATTGTTTGCACTAGAGGTAACACTTCCATAGCATGCTAATATTGTCAATTATCTAACTGCTAAGGTTTTTCCTCCAGGTATGACCAGTCAAGGAAAGAAGTGGCTGATATCTATGTTTAGACACTACCATTAGGATGACCCCTACCTCTTTAAATTCTGCTCCGATAAAATCATAAGAAGGTGTATCTCAGAAGAGGAGCACTTAAGAGTATTACAACATTGCCATCAGTTTGCTTGTGGAGGACATTTTGGGGCCAAGAAAATAGCACTTAAGGTATTACAATCTGGTTTTTATTGACCTAATTTGTTTAAAGACGCCTTCTCATTCTGCAGCTCATATGATAGATGCCAGCAGACAGATAACATCTCATCCCGAAACCAGATGCCCCTACAAAATATTCATATAGTAGAACTTTTTGATGTATGGGGCATTGATTTCATGGGTCCATTCCCCAACTTCTTTGGTTATTTATATATTATTGTGGGTGTGGATTATGTTTCCAAATGGGTCAAGGCTGTCCCCTCAAAGACTAATGATCATAAAGTGGTTGTGAAGTTTCTACAGGATAATATTTTTACCCGGTCTGGGACCCCAAGAGCGATCATCAGTGATGGTGGCAGCCACTTTCATCATCATTCTTTTGCAGCACTCATTAGAAAATACGGGATCACCCATAAGGTTGGCACTCCGTATCACCCGCAGACTAGTGTCCAAGTGAAGATAAGTAATCGAGAAATCAAAAGCATCTTGGAGAGAACCGTGAATCCTAATCGGAATGATTGGTGTTTGCGACTAAATGATGCTCTATAGGTATATAGGATAGCTAACAAGACACCAATTGGGATGTCCCCATACCACTTAGTTTTTGGTAAAGTGTGCCATTTGCTAGTAGAGCTAGAACATCGAGCATATTGGGCCATTAAATAGTTCAATTTTGATATGAAACAAGCGGTTGAGAAGAGGAAGTTGCACTTAAATGAGCTAGAAGAATAAAGGTATGATGCGTATGAGAATGCCAAGCTCTACAAAGAAATGACAAAAGCCTATCATGACAAACAACTAGTGAGGAAAGAGTTTCATGTGGGACAAAGGGTATTGCTCTACAACTTAAGATTAAGACTGTTCCTAGGCAAGCTAAAATCCCGATGGTCTCGTCCTTACGTAGTCACCAAGGTCTTTCCTCATGGTGCTTTGGAGATTCATGGTTCCAATGGCAATCAGACATTCACAGTCAATGGACACAGAGTCAAACCATACCTTGATCTCAACATGCCTCCTAGAGACGAGGACTTGGCACTTCAAACTGTTCAATATGCAGCTAACCCAAGGGCACTTGAACCACATAAGGTGGGTTCTAAGTGCCCCCTTCAAAGAGAATAGCACTGAAGCTACTATAGAGAGCGCTTGAGCAATTCCCACTTTCATAACCATATAGCTCAAGCACCTCTATTGAGGTTAGTGGTACTGAGGCCACTAAAGTATGGTATGGTTGTATTGTTCTGAACTCATGCTCATTATTTTATCCTCTTAGTCCTGGTAAGTTTTTTACATACATACTGCCTTGCACTCGAGCGCACCCTTACCTTGTGCTCCATAGCGCGCAAGCGCACCCCAGCACACACTTGTGCACTTACCATGCGCTCGAGCGCACTTAGGGCAGAGAAGGCATGTGATTGTTTTTAATCACACTTAGCTCACAATGCCCATTTATCTCTGCTTACGCTCTAGCGCACTCTCTCTCCCTGTCTGTCGCACTCGCCCTCGTCCTACACAATATCCGCCTCAAGGCTCCCTCTCAACACCGGCACTCCACACCAATCACCACCCTTCCACCGTAAACCACCCTACCACTAGCACTCGGGAGACATATTCACACACTATGTCCCAGTTTTTTTTTTTAAAGATAAATACACGTTCAATTTGTTTTGTTGATTTAAAATAAATATTATGATAAAACTTCATCAGTAAGCTTAAAATCTATAACACATAGTCTAGTAATAAGAGTTTTAAAAGTTTAATCACTACCTCAAGGCACTTAAGAATTCACAAGTTTGATCTAAATCTGACACGAGCACAATAGCACACAATTGTGTGGGGTATGACATATAATTTTTATGTATATATTTCCATGACCTAACTGTAATCGGATAACTTGTTAGAAGAACACTTTGGCATAAGAAAGAAAAATGTCTATCATGCAAAAAAAAAATGCTCTTAATGATCATTAAATAAACTTTCTACGGAGTAACTGGACCTTTTGCCTCAGTAAGTAGTGAGTGTTCACGTCAAAAGGTAGGAATTATGCGTTTAATGATCATAAAAATTTCCACTGAGTAACTGGACCTCTTGCCTCAATAAGCAGTGAGTGTTCACGTCAAAATGTGAGAATTTCATTTGGTAGCATTAAGACCAGTTAGTTTCGTAGCCTTTTTTACTCGAGTTAGTAAGTCCTTAGGGGTGTCTTTACACCTAATGCCCTAAAACCATCTGGTTTGGGAGTCATTGGATAAACACTTGCTACAAGGATCAATTAGAAAGCTTAATGGAACTCAACGTGGCACAAATCTCATGATAAAAAGAAAAAGAAAAGAAATAAAACTATGTCATTATTGTTCATTCTGATAGGAAATTCGATGAATGTTAAGACATCGAAACATTATATATTAAAAATTATTTGGAAATCTCATCTTTTATGTGCTAATTCACACACACTAAAACGAACTTGTGATGCCTTAAACCAACCTTGTATACGTAATTAGAATTTTTAACCCCTTATTCATTGCAAAGATGTGTTTATGTTTTAAGCCTACTCATGAACGAACATCATAGTTTTATGTACAACCCAAAATTTCAAAAATCATGAATGATGAATTTATCTTTGATTTTGTTTTCATATAGTCTTTCATTTTGCATTGCTAAGGGACTAGAAATATGTAAGTTTGTGGGTGTGATAAGTGCTTAAATAGTCATATTTAAGCCCCTTAATTTACACTTGTTAGGTTTTTTTTTATGTATTTTAGTAGATTCTACTTCATTTTTTTGTTTTATGTGTTTTCCATAGGTCTTTGAAGAAAAGATGACATTTTGGAGCTCTAAGGAAGAAAAGGTGAAGATCTGCAAACCAATGAGCGCATCTCCCTTGTGATCGAGCGCACAAGCACTCGTGCACACACCTAGAAGGCTTGAACGCACCCATGCGCTCGAGTGCACACTCACAGAGAGCGGCAGAACCATTTTTGGAAAGAAGTCTCCAGATCTTAAATTGAAAATTAGGGTTTCGAGACACCCTTAGAACCCTATATATAGACTTGTAAAACATAGAAAACACACTTTTGATTTTTGCTTTGAAGTTGTAAAGCTTTAGCGAGGAATTGATGACTCGTCTCCACAGTATTCTTCGGGTTTTATTTTTCTATTTAGTTTATGTTATAATGATGTTTATTATAGACAGCATGTGTAACTAACTCTTTAATAGGGCTCGATTGAAGCCCTAATTATGCTTTTCCATATATATAATCATTGATTGCCTTTGCAAATAGCCATATTATGATGCTTCAATTGATTAAACCTGTTTTATTGAATTCCTCATATGTATGTGTCTGATCAACGCATGCATGTGGTATGGATTAGTTAGTTAAATCAATTTGGATTACTGAGTCCTAGGTCTGATAATAGTAATAAAAGAAATCCATGCCGAATTCTTGGGTTAATCAACATGGGAAACCGGGAGTATATAACATGCCCTAGGTCTCGTGTGGTTGTCGGTTTCCACAGACCTTATGCTCTCTTAAGGAACAACTCAGTATATACCATGCTGAATCCCTTAAGAGAGAAAAGAGTTAGAGTATACACCATGCTTAACTCGTTGCTTAGGAAGATCAATAGCTTAAGGAGCGGACCAAGCCTTTAGGTTGACAACCATTAGGTATTCATGGTAGGGCTAGAGCATTGGCACATTACTTATTGGGAAAGTATAATTAGTGGTGGATATCAAAGCTCTATGTTCTTATCATTATCAATCTAGACTCAACATTTATTTCTATCATTTTACCCTGTGAAATTTATTCTAAAACAAAATCCACCAATCCCTATGGAGATGATCTCGCACTTGCACACATGCTACTATTGACCTTGTGCACTTGCAAGTAAAACAAGTTCGATTATTTGCTTAATAATTTAAGTAGATAAATGCACAACACACTACACATACCATAAGTCTCATTCTCTATCAATCTCTTTTCTTATATATTGGTTCAGCTTAAGACCATCAATTATCTCATAATTACCTCGTTATGAGGTTCACAACATAAAGTCTACTATTTAGATAGTTCTTATCATATCATACTTCTATATTTCTTTCTCACCATAATTGTCTCTCTGTGAAACTTATTCATCTATAAATAAATTTAAAATAACAAACAACACTTCAGCATTTCAGTAATGCAATCAATATTCAAAACAGATGCAATGCATGAATTATTATTAGGGAACATCTTCCCACATGTTGGCATGTTTTTATCTTAGACCGACCCCTTCCCGGTTCTTTTATTTCTAGTATATACCAGCTGTCATGGTATTTATTTCCAGCATATACCGGCTGTCACGGTTTTCCTTTATTTCAAGCATATACCGGCTGTCATAGTTTTTCAGTTAGACCAGCCCCCTCCCGGATCTTTTATTTCATGCATATGCATATGAACAATGATATGAAATATGCATATAAACAGTAACATAAAAACAAACATGAATTCAAATATTTAAATTAGCTATCCTGATTATTCTCAAATTATTATTTGAAAAAAATCAACAAAATTTCTCTCCTCATAACTCACATCAAATCATCAATCATAGCTTGTCAAGATCTACTAAATTTCATCTCCTCATAAATCGTATCAAAACATCAACCGTAACTCATCAAGAATTTCATTTATCACTTTTATTATTAAATCAACTTATTATTCAAAAAATATTATTTCTCATAAAATAATTCTCTACACATCCACTATTCCTATCACACATATCAATCAATTTTCATTTATCATCGAGACATAAGCTAATAATCCATTTTAATATTATCACTAGATATTTCCTTTTTATCTAGATTACTTAAAGTAAATCTAACTCGCCGTGTAGCACTTAGGGCTACCCGTGGATCACCTCCTTGTCTTTCCTGTTTCTCTCAGCAATTTCTTCCGGTTACTGATCGGCAACACCTAACATAATATTTATATTAAAATTTCTAATTTATTCTTTAATTCTTCTACAATTCGCATCCTTTGAAAATTCCCACTTGGAATTTCAGGAAATTTCATGTATGTTAAATTTCAAAAATAAAACTTACATTATTACCTTCTGTTTTTCTTAGAGCTTCTCATGCCTCTCAATAAAATTCTCCTATAAACCCCTTTAAAATTTTTCTCTTTCAACCTTTCTTTCAATCCCCAAGTGTTTAGAGAAATAGAGTAGTTTGAATTATAAAAGAAAGAAACCAAACAGGATTTGGAAATGAATAAATATTATAACTTAAATTTTATATATATATATATATATATATATATATATATATATATGCGCAAAAGCAGTCACAGTTCTTCCTCCCTTTGCCACAAAATTGTGTATGTGTCCTACATGCAACATTCCTTCTTCCTTACCTGCTACCACTTTTTTTGTATTTTTTTTTTAAAGAAAAACAAAACTTTTTTTTCTTTTCTCCTTTTCAAACTGTATGCGTCCAAATTTTTTTTTTCATTTCCTTTGTAACTACGTCCCCACACGTCCATTTTTTTTAAAGAATTATTTTATTCAATACTAAATCCTTTGCATATATATTATTTTAATTTCATGTCATATTTATTAAATTACTTCTTTACCCTTACTTTATTTATACGGGTATTACAATTCTACCCACCTTAAAAAAAGTTCGTCCTCGAAATTTCTTTACTTAATCAAGAAAGCAATTGTGAATAATATTTCTTTATAGTTGCCTCATGCTTTCACGTAATCTCTTCAACATCCTTATTCTGCCACAGAACTTGAACTAATGAAATTATTTTATTATACAAGACTTGTTCTTTTCTGTCTAAAATTATCACTGGTACTTGTATAAAAGTCGAATCTTTCTGAATTTCTATAGCTTGGCTCAAAATATTATGCGATTTATCAAGTAAGCACTCTCACAAAAGTGAAACGTGGAATATGTTATGTCACTGCTTCAACTCTGGAGGCAAATCCAAGCTATTTACAACTAGCCCAACTTTCTCAATAACCTCATAGGGTCTAACATACTTTGGACTCGACTTTCCTTTCCTGTTTAAATCTCAATACACCTTTTCATGGAGATATTTTTAAATACACCTAACCACCTATTTGAAACTTAAGAGGTCTTCTCCTATTATCAGCATAGCTATTCAGTCTACTCCATGTTGTTTTAAGGTTTTCTTTAACCACTTTGATCATCTTAGTTGTTAACTTAATAATTTATAAACCAAATATCTTTCTCTCTCCAACTTCTTCCTAGCATACTGAAGTTCTACACCTCCTACCATATAAGGCCTCGAATGGTGCCATCCCAATACTAGTTTGATACTGATTATTATAATCAATTTCAATCGATGGCATGTAAGCATCCCAACTTACTAAGAAACTCATCACATCTGCCCTTAACATATCTTCTAGTACTCTAATAATCCTTTCTGTCTGAGAATGAAAAGTTATATTAAATTGCAACTGTGTACCCTTGGCTTTATGAAAGTCTCTCCAAAACCAAGATGTAAATTTAGCATCTCTATTTGACACTATGCTTAATGGTGCTCCATACAACCTCACAATCTCAACTACATCCCTCTTCAATCCTGACCACCAGAAATTCTGTCTCAATCCTCTATACATTTTATTGTTACTCAAGTGCATCAAATATATATCATCATGTACTTTTCTCAATATCTTCTTTCTCAACTCTGCATTATTGGGAACACAAATCTATGCTCCAATACCAAAATACCCTCACTTCAAATTTTGAACTCAAAATGCTTTCTAGTAAGCACTCAATGCTTAATCTTTTCTATCTCTTCATCTCTACCTTGCATCTCTAAAACATTTTACTATAGAAGACTGTATAACCATATTTTTTAACCATGATCCTCTATCACTGATATTCAACTTCATTCTTATCTCTTTTAAATCTATCATCAATTTCACATCAAGACTCCTAATAGCAGCTAACCTTCTTATAGACTTTCTACTCAATGCATCAGCTATCACCTTCGTATTTTCTAGATGATAGTGAATTGTATAATCATAGTTACTAATCAACTCCATCCACCATCTTTGCCTCAAATTCAACTCTCTCTAGGTAGGTAAGTATGTTAAACTCTTATGATCAATGAATATATCACAAGTGGTTCCATACAGATGATGTCTCCAGTCTTTAAAATAAACATTATAGCAGCCAACTCTAAGTCATGAGTAAGGTAATTTCTATTATGAATCTTCAATTTCCTAGAAGTATCAGCCACGGCTTTCCTATGATACACATATCTCAATCATTGATGTGACGCGTCACTATACACAACAAATCCTTCATCACCAGAGGGAAACACTAATACTGGAACTGTAGTTAATTTATCCTTTAGTAATTGGAAATTTTTCTCACACTTCCCTCACCATACAAATCTCACCTCTTTCCTGGTCAGTATATTCAATAGTATTTCAATGATAGAAAAATTTTGAAAGAATCTTCTATAATAACCAGCTAACCCCAAGATGATTCTAATCTCAGTCACATTAGTTGGACTCTCCTAACTTAACATTACCTCTACCTTTTGTGGATCAACTGTTATGCAATTTCCTAATATTACATGTTCCAAGAAGATCATTTCTTTCAGCCAAAATTCACATTTAGGAAATTATAGCATACAATCTCTCTCTCCTCAAAATCTCCAACACAATTTCTAAATGTTTTGCATGCTCTTCCTTAGTCTTATAATACACCAAGATGTTATCGATGAACATGACCACAAGATTATCAAGAAATGGTTCAAACATTTTTATTCATCAAGTCCACGAATGTTTCTGGAACATTAGTCAATCCAAATGACATCCCAAGAAACTTATGACCATAATGTGTCCTAAAAGCAGTCTTAGGTACGTCTCCTTTCTTTATCCTTAACTGGTGATAACCTGATCTCAGGTTTATCTAAGAAAACACTCTAACTCCTTACAACTGCTCAAATAATTCATTTATCTTGGGTAAAATATATTTGTTCTTATTTAACTATTTGTGGTCTATACACAATCTTATCGTTCAATATTCCTCATTCACGAACAACACAGGGCCTCCCCAAATACATTCCGTCTGATAAATTGTTTATCTAAAAATTCTTCAACTTTCAACTCTCTTAACTTAGTGAGTGTCACTCTGTAGGGTGCTATTAGATATATGTGATAAACTCAAAATCTCATCTATAAGAAACTAAATCTCCTTACTGGGAGACAATCTGGACAACTCTTCACGAAACACATCATGAAAATCTTTCACTACCAAGATTTCTTCCAACTTCTTTTTTTCCTTTCTAGAATCCATTATGTATGCCAAATACTCCTCACATCCTTTCTTTGGCTATCTACTAGTAGTCAGAGTAAAATAAGATAGTTCAAGAGTATTTTATGTTCTCTCTGAAAGTTACACTCCTCATATTCATATCATGAACACTACATTCTTTCTAAAACAATCAACCATATTCAAAGATAATAAATCAACTTCAGATTCTCTATCATTGATACGAATCACACAACCCCTGGTAAACATTTATAATTATCACTCTATCTCTAGTGGGAACTTCAACAAAAATATTATGCATCAAAGGACTAACACATACTTTAATAGACTTCATATGAATACTAGATGCAAAAGAATGGGTTGCACCAAGATCAACCATCATTGATATGTCCACCTTCTCTACATACAAAGCACTTCAATTTTTTGACAATTTTGGGATAAATATCTTATCTGAATACATCTATAACAAACTTCTGTCTCTCGATCATACATCAGATTACCACTTCCTCTTGGTGGCACACTTACTTCCTCTGCCATGACTCTCAGTTCCAATAACCTATCCCCTAAATCTAAGGGTCCCATTGATATTACTTTGAGCTACAAAAGCAACAGATCCTGCTCTCCTCTAACTCCATACTACTATTCCCTGTGACAAGGAACACCTCCTCTGGATGGTCTCCCACCTTGCATACTCATACTGATACCACCTCTGGGTTCCTCAAATCTAGACCTCCTCCGCCAATTCCTTCTACCTCTGATTTCCATCACATCCTTCTCAATCTGAAGTGCTATATCTACCAACCTGACATAATTCATATACCTCATATAAGATAGTTTTGATCAAATCTTAAAACATAGTTCATCTATGAACCTCTTACATTTCTTCTCCTCTAGGTATACCATTTTCGATACAACCATTAACAAGACCACAAATCTGCTATCATACTGAGCCATAGTCAACATATTTACCCCAAATAAATAAAATTTCTATCTTGTTGGGCTCTAAAGGTCTAAGGAAAGTATTTATCAAGGAAAACCTCCTTAAACCTATTCTAGGTTAAGGGTTTATCTACATCTGCACTTACCCTGGGAAGAATATCCTCCACCATTCCAAAACTTCTCCTTCTAACTCAACGAAGCAAAGGCAACCATCAACCTGCCAGTTACTAGGAGAATACCAAATAATCTCTCTACATATTTTTCCCAAAACTCAGGCTTAAAAGGATTCATAGATCCTTTAAATCACAAGGCATTCAACTTAATATATCTAACAAAACAATCTCTCTGCATCTTGTGCATAAACTCACTTTTCCCTTTTTGAGCATTTACCATTAGTGGATTTACAATAACCTCAGGCATTACTCTAGCCTGTTCATCCAGTTTATGCTATAGGCTATCAACTCTATCATCTGTTATATTCATTTTCTCAAGAGCATGTGTAAGGGTTTATCTTAGCTCATCTATTTCAACTTCATATTCTCTCACACCTTTACGAATATCAATTATACTGTCAACACGTTCCCTTCTAAAAACCACAGATTCAGACTCAACCTCGATTTCGTCAAAATATTGGGGGCCTACCACGCCTTCTCAAATCAACAACTCTAACTCTAGCTTTAGCACATCCACATATTATCCTCAGACTATTAAAATATAATTTATTTTAATCTTCCACTTTCTTACTTTTTATGCAGTCTACAGAATCATAAAACCTAATGCTCTGATACCAAAATTGTAACGACCCATTCCGGGTTGGCCACCCCTAAGATGGTGTCATCAAATTTTGAAAATCTCAGCACGACACATATATGCAACAATAAAAATAACACTAATAGAATTTTTTACATCACTCCTCAACCCTCAACAGGGGAGATACATTCTTCTGATCTTGACTTAAACATTATATACAACATAAAATGCATGAATATTTACAAATATTTTTTTATTTTATTTTCTCATTAGTCTGAGGATGTGGACACGTATGTGGCTTACAGATAATGATTTCGTATGAACCTCAACTCACCAAACTATTTGTCCTACCTGCTACCTGAAATCATTGTACAATTAGGGATGAGCCTCACAAGCTTAGTAAATTAAATTTACTAGAAGTATTCAATTTATATAAGTGGTCTTTCAATATTTAATAATTTATATCTCATACAACTTGATAATAGCATTATACTATCACTACACATACCATATGTCCCATTCTCTATCAATCTCTTCTTCTTATATATTGGTTCAGCTTAAGCTCATCAATTATCTCATAATTACCTCGTTATGGGGTTCACAGCATAAAGTCTACTATTTAGATGGTTCTTATCATATCATACTTCTATGTTTCTTTCTCACCATAACTGTCTCTCTGTGAGACGCATTCATCTATAAATAAATTTACAATAACAAACATCAGTTCAGCATTTCAGTAATGCAATCAATATTTAAAACAGATGCAATGCATGAATTATTATTAGGGAACGTCTTCCCACATGTCGACATGTTTTTATCGTAGATCGACCCCCTCTCGGTTCTTTTATTTCCAGTATATACTGGCTGTCACGGTATTTATTTCCAGCATATACCGACTGTCACAGTTTTCATTTATTTCCAGCATATATCGGCTGTCACGGTTTTCCTTTATTTCTAGCATATATCAGTTGTCACGGTTTTTCAGTTAGACCGGCCCCCTCCAGGTTCTTTTATTTCATGCATATGCATATGAACAATGATATTAAATATGCATATGAACAATAACATAAATTCAAATATTTAAATTAACTATCCTGATTATTCTCAAATTATTATTCGAAAACAATCCACTAAATTCCTGTCCTCATAAATCGTACCAAATCATCAATCATAGCTTGTCAAGATCCACTAAATTTCATCTCCTCATAAATCGTATCAAAACATCAACCATAACTTCTCATAAAATAATTCTCTACAGATCCACTATTCCCATTACACATATCAATCAATTTTCATCTATCACCGAGGCATAAGCTAATAATCTATTTTAATATTACCACTAGATATTTAATTTTTATCTAGATTACTTAAAGTAAATCTAACTCACCACGTAGCACTTAGGGTTACCCGTGGATCACCTCCTTGCCTTTCCTGCTTCTCTCAACAATTTCTCCTGGTTGCTGATCAGCAACACCTGATACAATATTTATATTAAAATTTTTAATTTATTCTTCAATTCTTCCATAATTCACATCCTTTGGAAATTCCGACTTTGAATTCCGAGAAATTTTATGTATATTATAACTTAAATTATATATATATATATATATATGTAAAAACGGTCTCAGTTCTTCCTCCCTTTGCCACGAAATTATACATGTGTCCTACATGCAACATTCCTTCTTCCCTTGGCATCAGGTGGCAACACCTGCTGCCATGTTTTTTGTGTGTTGTTGTTTTTTTTAAAGAAAAAAAAAACTTTTTTTTACTTTTCTCCTTTTCAAACTATATACGACCAATTTTGTTTTTCATTTCCTTTGTAACTACGTCCCCACGCGTCTAGCTTTTTTTAAAGAATTATTTTCTTCAATACTAAATCCTTCGTGCATATATATTATTTTAATTTTATGTCTCATTTATTAAATTACTTCTTTACCTTTACTTTACGAATACGAATATTACACCGTTGCACCTCAATGGGGATCAAAGCAAGCGGTGTCGGTTCCACGAGAATCATGGGCCCGACACCGAGGATTACCTGGCCCTGAAACACCAAATAGAAGCCCTTATCAACAGGAGCAGTTGAAAAAATTCACCAGACCACGACAAGAAAAAGTACCAGAACGGCCCCAAAGAAATTTAGAGCGCCTACCCAACTGAAACAGGACGAATCAAGTCCCTTGAAAAAGTTCAAGGCCAAACCAGGGAAGGCCCAACCAAAGGGGCCCGGAGGCCGCCACAACAAAGACCATCTGCGGGGGCCTTGCTACTAGAGGCACCTTAGGACACAACGGGAAGCCTATGCTAGGTCTATAGCCTCGGTTAGTGGGCTCCACAAACATAAAAAGATATACCAAGTGATCTCCTTCACAAATAATGATCTAGAGGGGGTCCAGAACCCACACAACGATGCCATGATAGTCTCTCTCCTTATGGCAAACCACGATGTCAGAACATCCTAGTCAACAACGGGAGCTCAGACAACATTTTGTTTTACGACGCTTTTTAGTAGATGCAGTTGGAAGAGGCTCAGCTAGAATCAGTCTCCACCCCGCTTTATGGTTTCTCAAGGGGGCCCGTGTTCGTTGAAGGCAGTGTCGTCCTCCCAGTCACCACAGGGACAGCCCCACAAACGGCCACCATATAGATTACTTTCCGGGTGGTCAAGCAATCGTCATCCTACAATATGATCCTCAGCAGGCCTACGCCTAACAAACTTAAAGTGGTGGTCTCCATGTACCATTTAAAGATGAAGTTCCCCACCGATGACGGGGCAGGTGAAGTCAGAGGGAACCAGCAAGTCTCTAGGTCTTACTACCTGAACGTTGTAAGAGAGGGAAAGAGGACGGAGGCCCTCCCTCTCGAGGTAGAAGAGTTCAGGGTTGAAGTAAAGACATCTATAGGACAACCTATGGAAGAACTAACCATGGTTCCCCTCGGTGAAGACGCCTCCTGAACAGTCCAGATCAGTTCCAACCTCGTCGAAGGCCGTAAAAGATACCTGTTCTCCCTCATTCGAAAGATTCAAGACCTTTTCGCCTGGTTAGCCTCAGACAAGCCTAGAATCAGCCCAAAGGTGATTGTACACCAGTTAAACGTAGATCCAAACCACAAGCTGGTCATCCAAAAAAAGAGGTCATTCACTCCCAAACGACAGGTTGCCATCAAGGTTGAAGTAGACAAGCTGCTAGTGACGAATTTCATCAGAGAGACAGATTATCTTGACTGGGTGTCTAACGTAGTGGTGGTCAAGAAAGCCAATGGTAAATGGTGAATCTGCATCGATTTCACAGACCTGAACAAAGCTCTTCCGAATGACAACTTCTCACTACCACGAATTGATCAGCTCATCGAAGCAACGTCAAGGCACGAGCTCCTAACCTTCATGGACACCTACTCCAGGTACAATCAAATCCTCATGCACAGAACGGACTAAGAGAAAACAACCTTCATCACCAGCCAGGCATTGTACTGCAACATGGTCATGCCTTTCGACCTCAAAAACGCGTGGGCAACGTATTAGAGGTTAGCGAACAAAATCTTCCACCGAAAAATCGGGAGAAACGTGGAAGTCTATGTAGATGATATGTTGGTCAAGAGTATCAAGGCCAAAGACCACGAAGCCGATTTGAAAGAAGCATTAGAAGTGCTCCAACATTACCAATTGAAACTGAACCCCGCGAAGTGCACCTTTGGAGTCACTGGGGGGAAGTTCATTGGCTTCATAGTGACCCAAAAGGGTATAGAAGCCAACCCAAAAAAAAATTGAAGCCATCCTCGGTATGACTCCCCTTAGAATAGTAAGAAAAGTGCGACGATTGACAGGAAGAGTAGCCGCACTCAACCAATTTATATCAAAATCGGCAGAGAAATGCCTCAGTCTTTTCAAATCCATCAGAAAGGCAAAAGACTTCGCCTGGACGAGAGACTGCCAGAGGGCATTTAAGGAGCTGAAAGAATACTTAAGCTCACCCTCACTCCTAACCAAACCCGTCGCCAACGAAGAACTCTTCTTGTACCTATCAGTCGGACAATAAGTGGTAGCCTCTGTCCTAATCAGAGAGGAAACAGGAGTCCAAAAACCCATCTATTATGTAACTAAGATCCTCCATAGTGTAGAGACACGGTACCTCCCTATAGAAAAAATAGTGTACGCCATCCTAATCACAGCACGAAAACTTCGGCCATACTTTCAAGCACACATCATCATCCTCTTGATGGATCAACCACTGAGACAAGTGCTCCACAAGCCGGATGTCTCCAGAAGGATAACCAAGTGGTCCATAGAACTCAATGAGTTCGACATCCGGTATCATCCCCGCAAAACCATCAAAGCTCAGGCTCTCACGGACTTCATCGTAGAGACAACACTCTAAGACGAACCACACTCAATCCAAAACCTTGAGGTGACCGAACTGATTCCACAGTGGACCCTCCATGTTGATTGATCCTCCAACAGCATCTAAAGAGGTGCATGGCTCATCCTAAGTAGCCTAGATTATTTCACCATCGAATACGCCCTAAGGTTCGAGTTCAGCGCCTCTAACAATGAAGTGGGATGAAGTTGGCTAAGGCGATAACAGTCGAAGCCATATATACCTATAGTGACTCGCGGTTGGTAATAAACTAGATAAATGGGGAGTTCGAAGCTCCAGGATAGAAGATTGCCCGCTACTTTTGAAAGTCTAGAAAACTCACCACTAAGTTCAAAGTATTTTGGTTAACCCAACTCCCCCGGTCGAAAAATTCAAATGATGTTTCCCTATATCGACTAACCTAGTCCGAGCACGTACAGGAAGTCTACCTCAAAACAGTCACCACCCCAAGCGTTGAGGAAATCCCAGTGTTACCTATAATCGAAGAATAAACTTGGGTTAATCCAATCTTCCGGTATTTGAGGGATGGCTAGCTCCTCGAGCAAAGAAGTGAAGCAAGGAAGATCATCTCCCAAGCATTGCGGTATACGATTTTATATAAGAAAGGCCTCACAACACCGTACCTAAGGTACTTAGGGCTAACAGAAGCCAACTATGCCCTTCGGGAGGTTTACGAAAGAGTCTACAGAAATAACCTAGGAGGCCGAACCTTGGCCTTCAAAATACTCCAACAAGGCTACTATTGGACTATGATGTAAAAAGAAGCCATAGAGTTAGTCAAAAATTGCAAGAACTGTCAACAGTACTCTCCAGTACCCCATTGAATGGCCAACCCTCTTACTTCGATCACGAGCCCAATTTCCTTCTCCATGTGGGGGATGGACCTCCTCGCCCCTTCATCGGAGTGCCTGGCCAACGGAAGCACCTCATCATGGTGATATATTACTTCACTAAATGGTTCGAGGCCGAACCTCAGGCCAGTATCACTAACCACCAGGCTCAGAGCTTCGTTTGAAAGTCCATAGTTTGTCGGTTTGGGGTTCCCTAAATACTAGTGACCGACAACGGCAAAAAAATTGATTGTACCCGATTCAAAGCATTCTGCGAAGAGATGCACATTAAACACCAATTCTCCTCCGTCAGGTACCCACCAGCTAATGGACAAGTTGAAGTAACTAACAAAACGCTTCTGTAAGGCATCAAGAGAAGATTGGACAAGACAAATAAACCTTGGACCAACCACTTACCGAACATACTCTGGGCATATCAGACCACCGCCCGAGCACCCACTAGGAGAGCCCCCTTCTTCATGACCTACGGTTCTGAAGTAGTCATCCCCTTATAAATCGAGGTTCCTTCGCTACGAGTGCAAAATTTTGAAAATATCAGCAACGAAAAAGCCCTACAGATGAATGCTGATCTTTTCGATGAAGCTCGAGATAAGGTCTAGATCCGACTAACCGTCTATCAACAAAAGGCTGTCAAATACTACAACTCTAGGATTCGAAGCAGAAACTCCAAGTTACACAACCTCACCCTATGGAAGAGCAAAATATCCCCGTCCTGAAGAAACAAATAAGTTAGTCCCGAACTGGGAAGACCCGTATCGCATTAAAAGGTTGTGTCGATCAGGCACCTTTTAGCTCGATGAGCTAAGTGGAAAACTTGTTCCTTACACTTGGAACACTGAAAACCTCCATCAATTCTACCAGTAGTGCATGCCTCAAAGGCAGCTCGCAAAGCGTATCGGGTAGCTAAAAGTTGAAATGTTGAAAGTATGATTATAATAAAAGTTGCAAAAACAAGTCCATAAAGACACTATCGGCCTTGAAATACAGAAAAAACAGAAAAAAAAAAAAAAAAAAAAAAAAAAAAAAAAAACAAAACAAAAAAGACTAAGTCCTCAGAGGGCAGCCGGGGTCTCATCATTTGGAACGGTAATCATCCTCTCCTCGGCCTCGGCACCATTAGTTGGCTGGAAAACCTTCTCCCCATCACCGTCTTCATTAGCCTAAGCTGATTCCCCCTTCAAAAGGCCAACCACGTCCAAGACCAAGAAGTCCATCTCGGAGTAGAGGGCCTCGGCTTTCCTCTTGGCCTCTAAAAAGACTTTGAGGTACTAAATCCCCTCCTCCTCCTCGATAGCCGCTTGGTAGGAGGTCGAGTCCCTAAAAGCAGCTAGAGGGAATCCTCCACAGCCCTTTAAGTATGAGCCTCGGCTTCATCTCTAAGTCGCTGTCTTGAAGCCACGACAGTATTCTTCTCCCGAACAGCCTCGACCTTAGCCTGATCAACAGCCTCCAACGACACCTACAGCTGGCGGATGAGCTCGGCACTCTCATCCAGCTTCTACTAAGCTCTACCCAGCTTCATGGTTGTGTCAAAGCACCAGCACGACACTGTTGCCAGTAGCACGCCCAACTAAAATAAGACGAAGACCATTAGTAACCGAGACAAAAGAAAAATCTAAGGAAAGGAAAGAGTAGTTTTTACCTGAGAGGCCAGGGTCTCAGTAGCAAAGCAGAGCACCTCGATAGGCCTCTGTGAAAGCTCTAACATGTCCCAATGCGAGACGCCTAGGACAAGGTGCTCCCGAGCCACCCGAGGGTATGAGAAGATGAAGTCGTCAATCTTTAGGGCCTAGTTAGGCGTGAAGACCGTCGCATCGGAAGAAGCACTTCAAGATGGCCATGGAGCTCGGGGCACGGTTGGAGCAACCTCCAGCTCAGGAGAGCACTCGGGAGGGCTCTCCAGGTCAATGAGAGTGGGGGAAAGAGCTCGTGCCCTCTTCATCGCACCTAAAACTGAAGCAGAAGTAGACCACTTCTCTGCCTGAGCTTCCTTATTCCTCTCCAAGGTAAGCTTCCTGACCCACTCCCTAGCCTTGGTCGTCGTGTCCATCTCTGCCCAAACAAAACACATAAGTACAAAACAAACAGATAAAGGCATAAAGAAAAATACAAGCAAAGCAGTAAGCAAAAATATGGAAGTGTAAAACAGTAGACGTGGGGTTACCACTCTCAATAGAAGCCTCGAGGAACGGAGGGCAGAGGTCGCGCCTCACCAACTCCTCGTTGTCATAGAGGACTTCTGTGCCCATAGGAGCAGCCACCATGGCATTCACAGTCCCTTATTCTTGAAACAGAAGGCTCAACTTCTTGCACTTTCTTGCCTTGTCTAAACTCCAAGTAAGCAAGACCCCGAAACCCCTCTCATTTTGGACTAAGAAGAAGGACTTATTCCACCTTTTAATTGATGAATGCATTTTTTTCACTAACTTTCTCTTCGCTCTTGAACTGATCACGACCCAACCAGTTTGGCTGTGCTTTCTTATCTGGAAGTGGGCCTTAAATATGTTTAGATTCATCAATCTCCCCACCTCTGTGCAAACGCAGATGAAGGCCATGATTAGCCAGACCGAGTTCAGTACCAACTGGCACAGTACTATATCGAAGTACCGTAGCATTGCATAGAAGAATGGATGAAGGGAAAATCAGAGCTCGACCCTTATGTGTTGCTCATACACACATAGCTCGTAGGGCACGTGGCTCTGAAGGGTATTGCAAGCCCTCTCACCAAACCCAGTTGGCCTAAAGACATACTCCCTAGGAATATGGTACGCCCTTCAAATTATCTCGAGATTTTCCTCCATTGTTTGGCTAGGTACAACATTCACCGCAAACGACCACTGTACCCTCTCTTTCATGACCATGACCCCTCTCACATCGGCTAAAGCATTGTCAACCTTATCCTCGCCCTCAGAGGTGGAGTCCTCTTCATACTCCTCCTCCACTGCAACATAAGGTACCATGGCTAGGGGCCTCTCCCTGACCTCAGTACCTTCCAAGGTCACACTCCGGGAAGAGGACGAGCCTGACTCCATCTCTCTAGAAGTACTACTACCGCTACTAATATTGCTACCACTACCACTACTGGGCCTATCGCGATAGCTATCTACTGTAAACATGAGTAAGTAGATAGAGAAGACTAACCTAAGTGTGATTGTTTGGGCAAATCCTCCTCAGCCAAACGCCTCGGTCTCCCTCCTAGCAACCTCGAACCTCAAGACAAATATGAAGAGACCTCACTCCAAGCTCAACTCTAAAGACTCTCAAGATTTTGGCTGAGTTTGTGGGCTCTTAAAATCTTTCTTTCTAAAAAATTACAAGTAAATGGAATGAGAAGATATGAGTAGCAAACGCCCATATATACGAGAAAGAGTATGACAAACGAGGCGAGTTAAACTTGACGATTGGGAAGAAATGACGTTCGAAGTACCCAAGGTCACTTTTACACCCTTCAAGGACCCCCAGTCATAGCGATGCAATGCTCTGCCTGTTCAAGGTGTCGCTTCGTTCCCCGAGGGAGCAAGTCCATGATGAACGCCACCATTTTTACTCCAAATGGCTGTGCGCATTAAATGACCTAACACACTACGTGTAAAGATGATTCGGGAAGGGATCCAAAAGATCCTTTTAGACCTGAAGAGAATCACCCAAAGCCCAATGTCAAAGAACTCTTTATGGGCCTAAAAGGCATGAAGCTCAAAAGTTCACCGAGAACTTCAATGGCAAAAAGCCTAAAAATCCACTAAGCAACCCAAGCACGGACGACCTAAATAGACCAAAGTCTCCAAAGTCGACCATATTGATTGAGGCTCATATGCTCGGATCAACATCTCTAAGGTCGAGCATATTGACTGCTGCTCATATGCTCCGACCAGCATCTCCAAGGCTGAGCATATTGACTACTGCTCATATGCTTGGATCAACATCTCCAACGTCGAGCATATTGACTGCTGCTCAGATGTTTGGCCCAACGTCTCCAAGACCGAGTATATTGACTACTGCTCATATGTTCAGCCCAAAGTCTCCAAGGCTGAGCATATTGACTGCTGCTCATATGCCCGAACCAACATCTCTAAAGCCGAGCATATTGACTGCTGCTCATATTCTCGGACCAATGTCTCCAAGGCCAAGCATATTGATTGATGCTCATATGCTCGGTCCTACGTCTCCAAGGCCGAGCATATTGACTGCTGCTTATATGCTCGACCCAATGTCTCCAAGGCCGAGCATATTGACAGCTGATCATATGCTCGGACCAAGTCTCCAAGACTGAGCATATTGATTGTTGCTCATATACTCGAACCATTGTCTCCAAAGACGAACATATTGACTACTGCTCATATGCTCGGACCATATCTCCAAGGCCGAGCATATTGACTGCTACTCATATGCTCAGACCATTGTCTCCAATGCCAAACATATTAACTGCTGCTCATATGCTCGGACCAGTATCTCCAAGGCCGAGCATATTGACTGAGGCCCATATGTTAGGCCCAACGTCTCCAAGGTCAAGCATATTGACTGCTGCTCATATGCTCGACCCGATGTCTCCAAGGCCGAGCATATTGACTGCTGCTCATATACTCGGATCAACATCTCCAAGGTCAAGCATATTGACTACTGCTCATATGCTCGGTCCCATGTCTCCAAGACCGAGCATATTAACTACTGCTCATATGCTCGGCCCAACATCTCCAAGGCCGAGTATATTGACTGAGGCTTATATGCTAGGCCCACTATCTCTACGGCCGAGCATATTGACTGCTGCTCATATGCTCGGACCAAAGTCTACATGGTCGAGCATATTAACTACTGCTCATATGCTCGAACCAGTATCTCTAAGGCAGAGCATATTGACTGAGGCTCATATGCTTGGACCAAAGTCTCCAAGGCCGAGCATATTGATTGCTGCTCATATGCTCGGACCATTATCTCCAAGGCCGAGCATAATGACTACTGCTCATATGCTCGGACAAGTATCTCCAAGGCTAAGCATATTGATTACTGCTCATATGCTCGTAACATTGTCTCTAAGACCGAACATATTGACTGCTGCTTATTTACTCGGACCATTGTCTCCACGGCCGAGCCTTGCCATACTTCCTTAAAGCACATAAATGTACTTAAGGAAGTGGGGGGCATTTGATGCAGCCAATAAATACACCCAATAGCAAGACGACACGTGGACAGCCCTAGGTCCAATAACAAGACGACACATGGACATTCCCATGTCCAATAGCAAGGCAACACGTAGACAAAACAATTTGTAACCTATCACCATACCGGGAATCCCCTGCTCAGACCTGTGAGCGTGATCATAAGGACAATAACCATCCCAAAACAGACAATAAGGCCTTCTGGTGAGGAAGTAGGATCTCCGGGATTGCCCCATCCCTATCTTGTGGGCAATCTCACTTATGAATCGTTATAAAAGGTCAAAAGTATGCAAGCACAATTCATACTCTGATCCTTACTCATTCACTGCAAACACTAGGCTTCATTCATCCTCTTTTTTTCTAAAACACTACACTGACAAGAGCGTCGGAGTGTCCTCGGAGGCATCCCCTCCTTTCTACTCTGGTGACCGTCTAGTTCACCTATTTCTTTCTGTGCAAACCATCGAAGTATCAATCTCCACCTTAGCTACACATTTTTGGCATCAACACTATAATAAATAGGCAGAGCTCTGTGTATATTTATTGACAATTACAAGTTCATAGCTTCGATGAAATTACACGAAGATCGGAGAGCTGGAAAAATGCGTTTATCAATTACAATCTTTGAACCTTAAAGTAGAGATGGTGCTCATGAGAAAAATAGAGAGGAGTAGTAAATTGGAAGACATGGTGAACGACAAACAATAGAGAGATCCTGAAAATAGAGAGAAATAAGGATTCCCAAAAAAAGGTAATTTTGCTCTTATAATTTCATACAAGTTCAAGTTTAGAGTTTATTTGTAAATCCAAAGCTTACTCAATTCTATTATAATTCATTTGCAAATGAATTCTACACTTTTATTAACAAACCAATCATGAGATCAGTTCATTTGTAAATGAATTCTACATTTTATTAATAAACCAAACACATAAACTTATAGAATTCAATTAAATTCCATAAAAATTGTGGAATTAATTTACACCAAACGGAGTGGTAAATGAAGAGATAGTTTCGTATTTGCATTGTGTAGCCCCTACAGGCCTAGTCTTTGATATGAGATGAAATGAGAGGAGACGGTGAGTGCTAACAGTGCTTTTACATTTCAATTGAATTTTATTGAAGCTTATTTTAAAATTTATTGTTATCATGTTTAAAAAAAATACCTCAATGTATTTCAAAATAAATTTACTATAAAATTGAGTTGACTTAACCAAAATACTACCTTCCTATCTCTCCTTTCCTCCCACTGCATCTCTCTCATTTTGAATTTTTCATTTATTTTAAACATTTTAAATATGTTAATTCAAAATAAAAAAATTCAAACATAAAAAATTTATTTTTAAATTAGTTCTATTTTCAAATCATTTGAAAATGAAATAAATTCCATTTCATTTTGTTTCAAATGGACTCTGGTAATGAAAAATTGTTTTCCATTTTCCTTAACACTTTTTTTAACAATTTAAACATTCGTAACATAATTTGAAAAAACAATATCTCTCTTTCCAGTATAATAGTAGAAACTTTAGGAAACATTTTTTTTTATTTCCTAATTTTTCTAATATTATGTTAGAAAGAAAAGTATTGTTTTTCAAATTATGTTAAAATATCTAAATTGTTGAATAAGGTGTTAAAATGGAGATGAAAAGTGAAAAACAATTTTCCAATACTCACGAACTCTTGATACTTCAAGGGGGCCGTTTAATTCACGAATTACAGTGAGAGTAGACTAAGACAGGATGAAGGGGGGATTAAAGTGGTATTATCTGTGTCTTTGTTTGCTAGAATTAACACTGGTATAAGAGTAAGATAATGAGTTAGACGATATAATTTCCTTCTAATCTTGACCGTCGAATTAAGTTTTCTAGAATTATTGCATATTAATATTAAATTTATTAATTAATGATGATGATGATAACAATAACGACAAAAAAATAATTTTAAAAATTCTAAAATTATATTTATTATAATTGTTTATTATGAATATTAATACTATTTTAGTTATTAAATATTTTTTTAGTTATCATTATAATTATAATATTAATATTAATTATAACAGCAATAATAATAGTAATCATTATAATTATTGTTATGATATGAATAATAACAATTATAATAATAATTAAAATATTATTATTAATATTAATAATAAAATTATTGTTCATATTAATATTATAATAATAATTATTACTGAATTAGAGTTATTATAGAATTATAATAATTACTATTATTATAAGTTTTATTGTATTTTTAATTATAATTATTACTAGAAATAATTATTATAATAATAATCATTATTACAAGTGAATGATTATTATCATTAATAATTATTATTATTATAAAATGATAATAATACTATTATTATAATAATGATAATAATATTATTATAATTATAAATATAAATTTTGTTATAATTTTAATTTTAATGATTATTATTATAAAGATTATCATATACTTAATCATAATAATAATTATTCTATATAATCATTAGTATAAATATTATAATAATAATTATTATACATATTATCATTATTTTAATTATTATTATTAATTTTTAATATAATTATGATAATTATTATTTTATTATTGTTTTATATGTAAAATGGTAATGTCGAAAATAACATAAATTATGGAGGGCAAACTTGTCCAGAAAAAGAATCACACCCTAAGGTTAATCTCACCAAATTTGAGCCACCTCTTCCATGGAACAGATTTCATGAAATTAAGGTTGAGTTAGATTATTTAATCCAACCGCAAGTGTCAACCAAACATCAGTCTAAGGATTAAGGTGGAATTAAGTTAGTTTAATCCCACCTAATCCCAGTCCAATCCCATGAAATAAACTGGCCCAATAGTGTTTGCTTTTCTTTTTTATTTTTGATAGAATCTATAATGGTTTAGGCAAAAATGAGTATTTTTTTGGTAAAACAAATAATTTGATGGTAAAAATTATATTTTATTGTAAAATCAATAAATTTGATGATAAAAAATACCATCTAATATATTATAGCTTTACTTTATGAATGTGAGTTTTTTAACATTAAATAAATTATTTTACAAAAAAAAAAAATGTATTAGTAAGGTGTTTCTGCTATAAACGTCACATTCATCTGTAAATCATTGCGGAACATCTCTTTGCACATCCAGATATACATTATAGAAAGTTTAGTTTCTGCTACTAATGTCACACTCATCTATAAATCATTGTGGAACATCCATTTGCACATTCAAATACACATTATAGAAAGATTAGTTGTAACTTTATTGGAAACTATAATAATAATCATCATTAAACTGTCAAAAGTTGATGAAATAAATGTTCTGGTGGAGTGTCGCCATATCACCTCTTTATTTAGTATGAAATATGGGGCATTTGTATTTAATATAAGAAGATACATAATATCGTAATTGTCTATTAATGACTCGATAAATATGAGACTCTCATGTTGTGGCAATTTAAAGTTTTTATTTTTGTCTATCCAAATTTACTCGAGCTTTTCAAAATTACTAATTGAACATCATAACTATTAGAGTGGATAAATTAGAGTGACAAATTTGATGATTCTCTTTCACCCATCTTAAGAAAATTATACAACACAATTTTATAGATTATGCATGTTAAGTGAATATGAGATCCAATGTAGGTTTGCTTCCTACTTTGTATTTAATAGTTAGCACTTGCATCAGCAAGCATGGATGGCAGAAGCCCTCATTCCCTTTAGAGAGTCAAACTCCCAACTCAATGAAACAAAGTTTGGTCTAAATGCCAACAAGACGAGAATGTAGACGATAAAAAAAAAAAAAAAAAATCTCTTAAGAAAATTCAACACCACAGTTTTATAATATTTAGTGAATATGAGATCGAAAGTAAGTTTGCTTCCTACGATGAATTTAAATGTTAGAAGTTAGCATCGGCAAGGCAAAAGTTGCCATTCCTGTCAAAGACCCGAGCTCCTCGACTCGATGAAATCAAGTTTGGATAAGATAGATTTTATTCTCATAATAACGGAAATTGATTCGAGGTTGGAGATAAGGACTACATTCCCCATTCTATTTAATCGCTAAATCTAATTTTTAATCCACGTAATGTCATATTTTTATTTATTATTATATTCATTATTATTTTTTAAGTGTCAATGATTTTATATAAAACAAAATGGACTGACAAGATATTCCATATTTTTTTCATGAGAATCGATGTGGTCCTCAAAAATCCCCGTCAAGCACAGAGGGCTAAGAAATTTCCCCACCCTAAACCCGTCACATTGACACCCCGTTTACTTAATGGAGCGCACGTTCACATACTAACCCTTTCTAGTTAAGGCCAAAAAGAACTGACGAGGTGGAATCTTCTTTTAACTGTCCTAATTCATTTTACTTTCTACTAGAATAAAGTTGTCTACCAAAAGGACAAACCATTCATACTTCAAGAAAAACATCCAAAATTCCAAATGAATACCCAGGGCAGAGGAAGAAATTAGCATTAAACCGTTCAAAAGGACAAACTATTCATACTTCAAGAAAGACATCCAAAATTCCAAATGAATACCCAGGGCAGAGGAAGAAATTAGCATTAAACCGTTCTTACTTCCAAAAAAATAAAATAACAACGATGCAATTTTAGCTCTTCACTAGATCGATCATCATCCCCCTGTGTGGAAAAAATTTCCTCTGCCGATTTGACCTTGGATGAAACAATTTCCAGAGTGTCAACATGCCAACAAACTACTATACTAGAAAGGAGGATCAGAAGCAGGATCAGAAGGAGAGAAAGGAAAAGAACCGGCAAGGACCGGATTAGTGGACCATCCACCATCTTTTTGTCTCCTCTAAATTTATAACTTGAAGAGCAGGCCACCATGGGTAGCGAAAAAGGGAGCAAACACAAGTGACTCAACTGCCATCAGCTTGATGAGAATGTTGAGTGATGGTCCAGATGTGTCCTTCAGAGGGTCTCCAATGGTGTCACCGATAACGGCTGCCTTGTGTGCATCTGATCCTTTAGGACCAAGAGTTCTTGCATGCTCAGAAACACCAGCCTATTGTCCCAAAAGAAAAAATGAAAACATAAGCCAAACAACAAATAGCAATCAGAAAAACGAACAGCAGCTATGCAAGTACAGTAAAATCAAATATACCTCAATATATTTCTTGGCATTATCCCAAGCACCACCTGTATTGGATGCAGAGATAGCAATCTGCAAATGTAACCAGGAAAGAAATTTAGGCACAGAAAATTATTAGAGAAAACATTAAACACGTAACATAAAATGCTAAATCAAATGGCCTATTATAATGTCATCATCCCTCATAAAACCATCCATTATCTGAATTTAGAACATATACCATTTATGTGAAAATCTTATGAAGTAATTGCTTGGCGTAAATTACCTGTACACCAGAGACAAGGGAACCAGCAAGGACACCAGAAAGAGTTTCAACACCAAAAAAGATACCAACAATGAGGGGTGTTAGCATGACAAGGGCACCAGGTGGGATCATCTCTTTGATGGAAGCATCAGTGGAAATCTTAACACAGGTAGCATAGTCGGGCTTGGCAGTGCCCTCCATGAGACCTGGGATGGTGTTGAATTGCCTGCGCACTTCCTCAACCATCTTTAGAGCTGCACTTCCAACACTCTTCATTGTCATGGCAGAAAACCAGTAAGGAAGCATAGCACCCACAATCAAACCAATGAATACTTTTGGAGTCAACACGTCAACTGTTGAAATACCAGCACGGCTCACAAAGGCACCAAAAAGGGCAAGGGACACAAGGGCAGCAGAGCCAATGGCAAAACCCTGGATAAATAATCACAAAACATCTATTATGTATTCTCTACAGCAACAATGTCTCATAAGATGCATTCCAATAAATTCAAGATGGAAGATTAGCATATGGTGCAACTCAATAGTATAATGTCATCAAGCCCTTTTTATAAGTATAACTGTCATCAGGCTTTAATGAGAAATTAGCTCACACTTGTCAGAAAGTAAAAGCTATCCGAAAAATTAAGGCCTCTTGAAGGAACATTTGCCCCTCTAAAAGTAATATTAGTCAAAAGAAAAGAGAACAGTAGTAATCATATACATTCCACAACCATTGCCTAATTTTCTCAAGAGTTTCCACAGGGCCCATCAAATTTGTGAAATTAAGAAATTGATGGTAACAGAAGAAGCCATTTTCCAATGAATCGCAAAAGCTACCACTAGGGAAGGATGACTAGTTACTTAGAAGTGTGAGGCATTTGACTTCGGTTCCATTCAAAATTCATTACAAGCAGCAGTAATGACATAAATGTCAAATAAAACAATAATGAAACACAAAAAACCTGCATATTTAACATGCTATGGACTACGAAGAGCTAGCACACAAATGCATTTTATCAAAAATCATAAGGAAGTGACTACCAACCTTTCCAATAGCAGCAGTTGTGTTTCCTGCAGCATCAAGAGCATCAGTTCTCTCTCGAATTCTGTGGCTCATGCCAGCCATCTCAGCAATGCCTCCAGCATTGTCACTGATGGGACCATATGCATCAATAGCCAATCCAGTAGCTATGGTGCTCAGCATTCCAAGTGCAGCAACCGCAATACCATACATAGCAGCAAAGCTGAAACTAACAAAAATGCTGACTGCAATGGCAAAAATAGGAATAATGACTGACTTGTATCCCAATGCAAGACCAAATATGACATTTGTAGCAGCTCCAGTCCTGCAGGAATCAGCAACATCTTGCACCGGGCTGCAAAATAAAGCATAGCTTAGATCGATGGTTATTAAGGGGAAAATAAGGAGAAAGAAACATAAACACTACCAAAGGTACCTGTATGCATTACTGGTGTAGTACTCGGTTACGAATCCAATAATGAGCCCAGCCCAAAGACCAACAGCAACACATAAAAATAGTTGCCTGCATGCCCATTCAATGTAAAATATGCTCAATTATATTTTTTAAGCAAATAATGCATGCATTACAGAGTTAGGAGGCACTTCATATTTTTCAACAGAAGATGCAATTATAAAGCTTACCAGTTCTTCACAACTTTCTGGGTTCCAAAATTGAAGATGGTGAAGGAAGATGGTAGAGCTATCCAACTGACAATCGCAATTCCAACAGTCATTAGAACGGTGGAGATGATGAGCTGCCTTTTCAATGAAGGCTCAATTTCGCTCACAGCCTTGATCTCAAAGAAATCAGTTGCAAACAAGGTGGTGATCAAGCAAACAAGAATACCCACAGAACTGATGATGAGAGGATACAGCATTGCAGTTAACTCGTGATTGATTCCAAAAGACGATATGGAAGCGACAACAAGGGCAGCACAGGATGATTCAGCATATGAGCCGAAAAGATCAGAACCCATACCAGCAATATCTCCAACATTATCACCAACATTGTCAGCAATCACCTGAAAATGTGTAAGCAACTCAATACAAAATCAAAAAAGACAGAACCATTTTTGGTTTCAAAGATATATCGTCCAAGAGTGACGTTACTTACAGCTGGATTTCTTGGGTCATCCTCGGGAATGTTCCTTTCAACCTTGCCCACAAGATCAGCACCAACATCAGCAGCTTTAGTGTAGATGCCTCCACCAACTCTGCCAAAGAGAGCCATGGAGGATCCTCCAAGGCCATAACCAGTTATAGACTCAAAAAGGCCAGACCAGTCATCACCATAGTACAGCTTGAATAGGTTGATGGCAATGTAAAGCACCAAAAGGCCATTTGCAGCAAGGAGAAAACCCATGACAGCACCAGATCTAAATGCAACGATAAAAGCCTTCCCAACACCCTTTCTTGCCTCCAAGGTAGTTCTGGCATTAGCAAAGGTAGCAATTTTCATCCCAAGAAAGCCAGACACCACCGAAGTGATAGCACCGAGCAAAAAGGATATGGTGCTGAAGGCAGCGGTAGCAAGAGCAGGCTTGCACATCTTGAATTGGTCATAAGTGCAAGGCTGGCTCTTTGTGCTGAATCCTTCAACAGAGCCAAGGAAAATGAAGATTAAGATTGCAAAGGCAACCATGAAAATGCCAACATACTGATATTCAGTGAAAAGGAATGAAGTTGCCCCTGCAACATCCACACGTCCCAAAGTAAGTTAGTAAACCGCAAGGTATATCCATTAAGCCCAGTTTAGCAAGGCTTCTAGATGTACTTTTAGAAAAACTTCTGACCAAGTTCTAAATTATTGTTATGAAAGTTGAATATATGATTTTGACAGTTCGATTTTTGGACTTGAAATAAAATATTTAGAACAGTATTATTAAATATATGTGCTCAAAAACACAAGCTACAGCTTGCCACCATAAAATTAAGTTGTACTGATATCAAAATAAGTCTCAGCATAAGGTAAAAACACTGGTCTGGGGAGTAGGTTAATAGGGAAAAGAGCAGTTAATTGTACAACTTTATGTATGCTGGTAATCCATTATTTAGACACTAACACAAGATATACCTCTTGATGTTAACCACCCACTGACCCAAGTTATTGTTGATACTGTCTGCAACTTACAGTCAAATGGGAAATTTTGGAGGCACAAAAATAAATTGACACATATAGCACTCTCTGACCTGAATTTGTCAGTCAAATTTGTTACACTAAATTCTGTACAGAGGTAAAGAAGTATCTATTTAAAAAAAAAAAAAAATCGTATTCACAAATTGGATCCAAATATTTGAACCTCGCTTAAGCAATTCATATCTACCAGTTATGGTACAGAGAAAATTTCAAAATGTAAAATAATGGGCCCACCAAAAATATCTAATATAATGAGGAAGATTCAAAGCCAGCAGATTTTCAAACAAGACAAAGCATTAAGTAAGTTCCAAAATTTGTACACGCCAAACAAAATTATTTTTGCAGAAACAGTCCTTAAGTTAGAACTATCCAGAACAAGCCTTCTGCAAGTTCCAATTTGTGACTGGGAAAAAGATTTAACGTTTGTGGCTAAGATGTAAAAGACCTCACGAAGTATGGAGACTGAAAATATAAATCTTGTCTATCAAGGTCCATACAACAAGGGCAAATTCCACAATTTGGATTTTAAAAATAGGAAAAAACGACAACTGATTGGAAAATTAAGATAATCAAGTTCTATAACACTCTTTCTATCAAGAGTTCTTTAGTCAAGCAACCGGCGATAAAATCTAAAATCCAATAATAAGGCTTATGGAAGCTGTCTAAACGCCCATAAAGTAAGAATTCAAGATATGCATAGTTTCAATGAAGCTATCAAGAATGTAGCTAATCAGGAAAGAAATCATTTATATGGTAACCTTGGCATTAATGATTAATATATAAGATGCTTTTGTGTTAGATTGTTAAAGAGAAATGGAATATATCTATACCAAAGATAATCACACAGCATTATACAATTATGGCAAGATGTCCAAACTTTTTGGTGCAAATCTGTAAACCCATGTGCTAGCACGAAGAATAATTTGAAGTCCAAATAGAAAATTATTGATATACAGACCAGATCTCAATAATATTTCCCCATGAGTAAAAGAAACATAAATAGTAGATGATATATACATAAACACATCTATAGTACATATGCATATAATAATAGAGACAGCTTGGGCATGATCTAGTTACCATTTAGATAAAGAAACACGACATAAACATATGAAAGAATAAAACATTTAAATATTCCAGTGAAAACATTAAAAACAAAAAGTCGGTGCTTCAAATCCAGACCAATTCACCAAACTGATCCATAAAACAACACTAAAATTCAAGCAGATAAAAACTCAAAAACAAAATCCCAAAGATCCACAAACGGGAGAAAAGACGAGAAAATGAGACACTGCATCAACGCAGCATCAAATTAATTCTTTAAAGAAGAAAAAAAGGGAGAGAAATCAAAATACCAACAAAAAGACCGAAAATAGAAAAGATCTAAGCTCCAAAAAAAAATGGAAACATCTATTACACAAAACATGTATAGATAGATGAAAAAAGGAAAAACAACCTTCGGAGATGGCGTTTTGGATTTCAGCGCATCTGAGGACGACGTTGTGGTCATTGAGGCCTTCCTCTTCCTCAATCAGGTAATCAGTGTAGCCGTTCTTTGCGCCATTTCCGGAGGAATCGCGTCCAGGCGAGAGCTTCACCTTCGCCACCTGAAAATATTGAACCAGAGAGAAGAGGATTCCAATCACAGCGCACACCGGGATCAGGATCTCCGTCCCGAGATCTGGCAGAATAGCTGCCCCCATAGCTTAACCCAGAACCAAACAACAACACAAGCTTTGTATTTCTGGGTGAAAGAGCTCAGCGGTGTTTTTGATTTGGCGAAGGGAAATGGGGAGTGAGGGAGAAGGGGAAATGGGTGTTTATATAGTGGGGAGGATAAGAGAGCGTGTGGTGGAGATGTATAAAGTTATCGTGCTGATGAGATTTTACGGGGAAAATGACTAAAAATGAGCGTTCCTTCCAAGATCCGTATGGCCTGTGTTGTTTAGAAAATGTCTTAAGGAGGTTAAAATGGTTACAGATCTCCGTAATTTTGTTTTTTTTTTTTAATTTTACTCGGTTTTGCAATTTATTTTGATATTAATATTATTATTGATGGATATATTCCACTGTAAATTAATTTAGTTAAATGAAATTTTAATTTTTTTTATTATTGAGGGTGATACTATAAAATCGGTTTTGTTAGAGTTATCACAAAACCGAAAAAATTTATTAGTAATCATAAAAAATTAAATAATAATTTTGATATTTAATTTTTTTAAAAAAATTAATATAATTAACATTCAATTTTTTCATATGAATTTTCTCGACTTCATATCAAGCTCCGATAAAATTGATTTTATAAAGTCGAAATACTTTATTATTAACTTAGATTTAATTTTTTTTCATACTTTTCATATATTAATTTAAATTTTTGGATGAATTATTGCGATGATATTATTACAAGCGTATGAATTATTAATGTTAGAAAAAAAAAATTAAAATAACAAAATTATCAAATGCAAACAAAGAGAGATTTGTTGCGGGAGATGGACATATTACTTGTTTTTCTGTCCCCACAGAAGTTTCTAATATGGACACGGTGAACCTTATCAACTAACGTGGTACGTGTAGCCGTGTCGTAAAATGAGAATAATCTTCTCGTATTGCAATACGAATTTAGGATCGGCTTTCCCTAAATGGGAGCCTTTTTTGCCTTTTGTCTGATTTATTAGGCTGACGAGGCATATATTCGGATAACTATGAGGAGGTACGTATTTTAGACGCATTCCTTGCCAGAGTCGACTTTATTAATCTTTTACCTTTTGTTTTTCTATTTTCTATTTTCTATTTTTTCTCCTGTGATTCTATTATTTATATTGATAGAATTTCACTTCCCCTTTTTCTGATAAAGAGAAATCATCAAATAAACAAGCAACAAGTGCCATAGCAACAAGTCATTTTCAGTCACTGCGTGGTATACCTAAATCATGCTTTGCATAATTGGGCCCACTAATGAAACTTACAGGGAAGAGATCAGGACCATTCACCAACAAGAAGCATATGAGATGGACCCACAATAGAACCCGAAAGCTTGAATTGACATCCCGCGGTATAACGGATTCAAAAAATTTTGTTAATAAAGTGACATGTATACATATTCATCTATATTATTAATAAAGATATAATTTTTATTTATTGTCTATTTTTTAAAATATTATATAAATTTTTATTTAAATATATAAATTAAATATGATTATATGATTATATATGTAATTCAATTGATTTTATCTCTTTATATCTTTTTTATGTTTTTCTCTTCTATTATTTCAGTCAAACTTAATTTCTCCACTCTTTTATCTCTCTTATCTTCAATCTATGTTGATTTTTTCTATTTCTCTTAATCTTCTCCATATTTTCAATTGTTCTTATTTCACTTTGGTGATTCTAACCGGATTGTTCTTCTCTTAGAGTTTCTTTGCAAGCTCAGTTTTCAATTGGAGAATGTGTGACCATTATGCTTGGTATGTTTATAGGTAAGAAGATAATTGTTAGTATATTGTTTTATCACATAGAATAGCATATCATCACACGTGTAACGTATGTTCACGATGCTAGTATTATACAAGAAAACAATAAATATACATATTTATGGGTAAATTATATTTAGCCCCCTTATAGTTTGACCTAACCTACACAAAAGGACCCGTAGTTTTAGAATACACAGATACCCTTGGATAGGCACATTTCAGGGTGAAAATCTTCATTCTTACATCGAAAAATGCATATTCGATGGGGTATCTGTATTCTAAAGCATCAACCAGGGGGTATATGTATTCTAAAGCATATTCCAATGGGTGTTTATATTCTTACATTGAAAAATGCATATTCCTTGGAGGCATCTGTATATTTTGAAACTACGGATCCTTATGTGTAGGTTAGGTCAAACTACGGGTGGCTAAACATAATTTACCCCATATTTAAAAACAAAAGTAATATAAATATTGATGATATTTTTTTTTTACAGAACAAAGGTATATTTTTGTATTTCTTGACTCGAATACATATATTTTTTCATATAGTTCAAGATCATTAATCTTTTCTTTTTATTACAAAAACTAGCAAAAGAAAACACTTGTACTAGTTCTATTTACAATTGTTCCCTACGTGATTTCATTTTTCGGAATCGACATAAGATTTTCTCATTTTTAATATTATAAAAAAATCTCTTTTAATGAATGTAATCATGCAATCATTCAATCATTCATCCCCATAGGAGTGCGCAATTGATAATTTATAATGCTTATCGTAGAAAAAGTTCTTTCAACACTTGTAGTTGCAACTGGTAAGATCAAAGCCAACTTCAAAAGCAAGTATACTAATCGATATACAATATACTTCTTTGTCTCCACTAACTTTTTAGAAAGGTCATCAATCTTTTTCAACTCTAAAAGCTCATTATCTAAGTGGAGGTTCATGATATAATTTTTAAGTTGACTATCAAGTGCCATAAGCTTCATCGAAGAAAATTTATATGGATAAAGCCTAGCAAGTCGAATCAATTCTTGCTTATCAAAAGAAGTAAATGAATCACTTAGGTTTAAACAAACCATATAAAGAAGTAACTCAATATTCACCTCTGTGAACCGCGATTGTTAAGCTTTTGAAGCTACCTATTAATAACTAGATAAAATTTTAAGTGGTGGAAAAATTGTAGGAGTAATTACAAATTTTAAGTGTGGGTAAATTTATAAACACCTGTAATATTATTTTATTTTCCAAAAATCAAGTGGGGCAGTTGCTTCCACTGCCCCATACTAAATCCAACCGTAAGTATTATGAGTAACTAAAAAGTTGAGTTACTCATTTCATTTCAAGAGCACACAAATGCCAAATTTAAGGCTTATCTTGAACAAACTAGTTAAATGACTTGAGAGACCTTAAAAAGATAATCTAAAACTGTCTTGTTTGTGATGAGACTGAAATGAGTTATCAAACTCAAGGCTTTTATGGGATGTTTGGTTCACAAAATTTCAGTGACATTTATGTCAATTTATGAAGGAATGTGCAATTATTGTGTTTGGTTCAATATGAAGGATAATTTCATTCCTAAGCAGGGGCAGATTTAGTGAGGGGGAAATGAAGGCAACTTCCCCCACATGATTTTTTTAAAACAAATTTATTTTATAAATGTTTACATGTTTGCCCTCACATAAAATATGTAATTGCCCCATAAATTTGAAACCCTAACTGTAACGACCCATCCCGAGTTGGTTACCCCCGAAACGGTGTCATCACATTTTGAGAATCCCAGCACGACACATATATGCAACAACAAAAAGAAATAACGCCAAAAAAAATTTACATCAATCTGATCTTTAAACATTCTATACAACGTAAAATGCATGAATATTTACAAATAAATTTTTCATTTTTATTTTCTCATTAGTCTGAGGATGATGACACGCACGTGGCTTATAGAAATGATTTCTTTTGAACTTCAACTCACCAAACTATTTGTCAAACCTGATACTTGAAAATCATTGTACAATAAGGAGTGAGCTTCACAAGCTCAGTGAATTAAATTTATATTTCCTACACTTGATACTATCACTCCATATATCGTAATATCCATTCTCTATCAATCTCTTCCTCTTATTTATTGGTTCACCTCAAGACTATCAATTATCTCATGATTTCCTCGTACGGAGATTCACATCATAAAATCTACCATTTAGATTGTTCTTATCACCGTAACAATAACACACCACACCTCAGCATTTCAATAATCTCATCACCATAACTATCTCTCTGTGAGACTCATCCATCTATATTTATATTCACAATAATACACCAAACCTCAGCATTTCAATAATCTTATCACATAACTGTCTCTTTTAGTGAGACTCAACCATCATTAATTATATTCACAATAATACACCACACCTCAGCATTTCACAAATCTTATCACCATAACCGTCTCTTTCTGTGAGACTCAACCATGATTAATTATATTCACAATTTATACATCAGACATCAATATTTCAATAATGTAAGCAATAATTAAAACAAATGCAATGAAATGAATGCATATGATGGGAATGTCTTCCCACCTATCGACAGGTTGTTATTATCTTATACCGCCCCCCTCCCGATTCTTTTCTTTGCAACTTGTCCTGGTTGCCACAGAATTTTCTCAGCATATACTGGTTGGCACGGTGTCTCTTTTATTTTCAGCACATACTAGCTGTCACCATTTTTCAATTAGACCGGTTGTATTCTCGGTTCTTTTTTTTTATTTAATACATATGCATATGAACAATGATGTGAAATATGCATATAAACAGTAATATAAAAATCACATGAAATCAAAACATTTAAATTGATTATATTGATTTTTCTCAAATTATATAAAAAAAATTCTACTAAAATCCATTCATCCCAAATCACATCAAATCATCAATTAAAGCTTGTCAAAATCCACTAAATTCCATCCCAAATCATATCAAATTATCCATCAAAGTTGGTCTATATCCACTAAATTTCATCCCTAATCACATCAAATCATCCACCAAAGATTTTCAATATCCACTGAAATTCATCTCCTCATAATTCGTATTAAAACATCAACATAACTCATCAAGACTTTCACTTATTGCTTTTATTATTAAATCAACTTACTATTCCCAAAAGTATTATTTCTATCATAATAATTTTCTACATACCCAAAATTCATATCATAATTATCAACCAAATCTTTATCTATTACCATATCATAAGTTAATAATTTATTTTGATATTATTTCCCGATATTTGATTTTTATTTGGACTACTTAAAGTAAATCCAACTCACCACGTGGTTCTTAAAGCTACCCATAGATCACCTCTTTGTCTTTCCCATTTCTTTCAGAAATTCTCCCTGTTATAGATCGTCAGCATCTGACATTATTTTTATATAAATTTTCTAATTTCTTCTTGAATCTGATATAAACCGCAGACTTTGAAAATTCTCACTTTGAATTCAGGGAAACTTTATAAATGTCAGAAATTCAAAAATAACCATTATATTATTACTTTCTGTTTCTCTGATAGCTTTTCCTGATTCCCTATGAAATTCTGCAGAAAACCACTTCAAAATTTTGCTTATTAAGCATTTCTTTGAACTCCCAAATATTTTAAGAAAACAGATGAATTACATGAAACTAAACGAACTCTCTTCGCGTAACTTGCCGGAACCTATTGTGCGCATATATATATGAAAGCTTGGGCTGAAAACTTCAGCAGGCCCCCTCCAAATGTCTCCACGCTTTTGAGACGTGTAAAGAAATTTGCAATTGCCTTCTTAAATTTGCAACTGTCCCCTCCCCAACTTCTCTTGTTGCCACGAACAGAACAAATAGCATTTATACCAAATGCCTTTCTTTCTCTTTTCTTACTTTGGCAGTAGGCTACTGCCACAATTTTTGACTTTAAATGTTTTTTTTTTTTTTTACTTTTTGACTCTTTTTTTTTCTTTTCCTTCTTCTGGACGTCTTGGACGTCCAAACCCCCTTTTTTTTATTAAAAAAAAACTCTTTTTTTCTTTTAATAATGCCCACGTCCTGAATTTTTTTTTTCTTAGAATTGTTTTATTCCAATTGGACTTTTCGTACTTAAAATATCTATATTTTATTTTAACTCTTTGTCCTATTTATTAAATTACTTATTTACCCTTACTTTACGATTATGAGTATTACACTAACACTCTTAAGCCAGGCTAAACGCCAACAATTACTTCCTATTTTGCTCTACTCTCACACTTAGTCGGTCAATTTGAAACTCTATCCACATTCTTATCTTTATGTCGTTAGTCGTTCATCACTCGCCAGTCATTTGTCTCTTGTCAGTCATTCGCCCATCGTCACGCACTATAATTTCATCTTCCCCACTCGGTAACATTCTGACCACTCTATCTTTACTTCTTTCTCTCTCTCTGATTCTCTTACTCTCTCTCACGCTTAACTTTCTCTCTTATCTTTTCAACTGCCACTGGACACCAGTTCTTCTCTATCTCAAAAAGCTCCCTCTCACTCTTTCTTGGTCAGATTGTTAACCACAGATCTAGGTATTGATTCTGTTTGTGAAGCTTTGAATTTATGCTTTCAATGGTGTCTGGTTTATTTGGTAGTTTGTACTTCTATAAAGTGCTGGTTGTTTTGGGATTTTGATTGGAAATTAGGTAGGTCTAAAGGCATGTGGTGTTGGAATTTTACCTCCTTTTTGAATCTTAATCCTATCAGTTTTTGAATTTCAAAATCCATGATGTGAAAATTTTTGAAAATTAAGAATTTTTTTTTCATATATGTTATCTGTTAACTAGGAATTAATATATCATATATGCAAACTTTAGGTACACTGAGGCAAATAATCATTGTTTTACAATATCTATGAGTTCTATTTTCCTTAAAAGATTGTTTTATCGATAGACTTAAAGATGATTGATTTCTCATTCTAAAGTAATTTTCTTTTTAGGGTTTCGTTATTTTTTTTTATTTTTTTTGCATAAAATGCTTCTTTTATAGGTAAAATTATATCCAGCATAGTAAGGGGTTGCCATCAAAGAAAGAAAAAAAAAAGCATTGATTTTGAAGTAAGTTTTGTTTGCGTCTTTAGGTGATTGGCAACAAGTGGGATACTCATCTTGATCTTCTTCAGGCTGATTACAACGATAAGTGAGCCACTCATTTTTTTGCTTTAATTTTATTTCCTATTTATTCCATTGTTTTGTTGTAGTTTTCATCGATGGTAAATAATGAGCATAAATGTAATGATGTTCTGCTCTTACTGAATATAAATTTGTAGGATTAAGTTAATTACATCGATGCAAAATATTTAGCCATTGTGAGTTTTAATTGAATTTGTGGATGCATAGGAAAAGAATAGAAGATGACAAACTTATCGATGTTCTTGGCATATTTTTTTTCTTTCCCCTGTACCATTTATTTTTCCATTGTTTCTTTAATTGTAGGGCTTGAAAAAATTAGGCTATTTCATATTTATCTCTGAATGAAGAATTTGCGTCAACATTGCCAAAAGAAAATGGGACGTTTTCAAGGGCATGATTCGTGCTCTGTATACTAGAGGAGGCAAAAAGTTATATTTCATAATTTAACATGAGCGTGGGTCGAGTCTTAAGGTTGTGTTTGTGATTGCAGTTATGTTATGTGTTGCATTTGTGGTTTTTACTTCTTTAGTGTTATGGCCAAGGACTCTCTACTTCCTTTGTTTTTTTTTTTTTTCATTTCTTGTTGTTGCTTAATGTTGGAATCATATATCGTGTCTGTATCTTTTGCTTCATGCATATTCAAGTATGGAGTCAAACTATAGTTTGTTAAGAATTGTTAGAAATTTTTTATTGAACTAACTATTCAATTCTTGCATTATTTAAATGCTTTCATGAAGTCATTATTATGGCATGCCGACATCATTGAAACTTGGGGAAATGTAATCCAATTAAATCTAGCAAATTAGGTCACCACAAGGTAAAGATAATTTCTTTAATTTTTTGTAAGTTCATTTTTTTTTGCTTTGATTAGCTTTAAATTATTTATGGACTTTTAGTTGCTCAATTTCATTCTAAGTAAATAATTAAGAATTTAGTACATTTTTCATTAGAAAAGTGTCTTATTTTTATTATCTTATTCACTTTTGTTTTGGTTATGGAGATGTTTTTTAAAAGAAAGTCAACCACGAGAGATTTGTAGACAAAATAAACATAATAACTCCACACATGAAATTAGAACACACATAACTGCATAAATAAACCACATGCCTGATTGAGCCATTGTCACAGTGGAATCTTGATTAGGGTTAGGTCTTCTTCTTTGTGCTATCGCAACAATAGCTTTCTAAGATGGATAGAAAACTGAAATACATTGACGTACTGGAAGCCAAAGAAGGGACCTACATTGTTTATATATACATCAGTAACCTTAAAGCAGTTATTGAAAGTTCAAATGGGTCATCCCATCCACAAGCCAATATTGGACTAAGTTTATACTAGCTATTGGCCCACATTAATTAAATTAAAATGTGTACAAGCCCAAATCACATGATCACTATTTAATATGGGCTTTTGTACTTTTCTCGTTGTACCAAATTTGCTGACCAATTTTACAAAACTAAAACCACTATAATTAGTGGTAACCCACATAGGAAAATTCCAATATTCTCCCACTTGAACAACACTAATTATGACTTTTATTTTTTTTAAATATTTTACTCAATTTTAAAATGGCTCCCAAGTCAATCAACTTGATTTTATTATGACCACAATTTAAAAACATTTTGCTTCTTTGAGATAACATTTTATTGTGGCCACACAAGACCAATTCATGGTTACTTATGCAGATGGTTCCACTAACATGGATCCAATGTGGTAGTGTAGTAAGAAAATAACATCTCACAAGTGATAAATATGTCATTTTCGTTGTTAGTCATCAACATGGTTCTTTGAACAATATGCTTATTAATAGGCTAGAGAAATCATCAACAACATGGTATGTCTATATTCAAAATACCTCGAGGTCTCAACATGGTGTCAACCAAGAGACATACCTAAAACAAACTCAAAACTAACACCAAGTTTTAAGTTTTCACAACATGACATGTCATATGCTCAAATGTATTCATACATATGCAAAGATAAGATAACACAATATGAATGAAATTATGTATGATGATCATCAATCAATATCATAATATCCAACAATCAAACATGCCCAAAACATGATGGGTTCAAAATTATATAAATCCAATAACCAAATACATTAAAACATAAATAACTCCCACTAACTAAGTACATCAAAGAACTCTAAAACACCTATACTGTCAACATGTTTCTTAAAAATAATGGGTCTCATGCATTTTGTTAGAGGATTAATAACCAAGTTCTCTGTTTGAATATGCTCAACAACGATGTCTCAATGCTTTACTAAATTCTTGACTGCAAGGTATTTCAACTCATTGTGTTTAGAACCACTACAACTTTTATTGTTCTTTGAAAACAACATAGTAGAGCTATTGTCACAGTATACCACCAATGGTCTTGAGATAGAGTCAACCACAATAAGCCTTGAAATAAAATTTCTCAACCATATAATTTGTTTAGTTGCCTAATAAAAAGCTATAAACTTCGCTTGCATAGTGAAAGAAGCAATAATTGTCTGTTTTACACTCTTATAGGAAATAACTCCTCTAACTAAGGTGAAAATGCATCCTGAAGTAGATTTCAGGTCATTCAGACAACCATCCAAATCCGAGTTAGAGTAACCTATCACCTCAAGATTATCAACTTTTCTGTAAACAAGCATATAGTCATTTTTTCCTTTGCAAGTACCCCATCACTTTCTTAACCATCATCTAGTGATCATATCTAGGATTAAAGAGATAACAACCAAGCACACTAACTACATAAGCAATGTATAGTCTAGTACAAACCTACACATACATCAGATTACCAACTGCACTAGCATAAGGCATAGTTTTCATGGATTTCTCTCTCAATATCATTATTGAGACATTGACTCAAACAAAATTTATTTTCTTTCACTATTGGAACATCTCCAGCTTTACAACTCTGCATGTTAAACCTGTTAAGTACACGATCTATATAAGCTATCTGAGAAAGACTCAACATACCACGAGATCTATTCCTACATATCTCAACACTGACTCAACATATCACGAGATCTATTCCTACAGATCTCCACACCAAGGATAAATGATGTCTCACCAAGATATTTCATATCGAAAGTCTTGGACAATAATTGTTTTGTCTCATGCAATAACATAAGATCATTACTAGCAAATAAAATGTCATCCGCATAAAGAACCAGATAAATAAATTTTCTCCCATTGACCTTTAGGTATATACCCTGATCTACCTTATTTTCCTCAAAACCAATGGAAGTCACCACCTTATCAAATTTTATATACCACTGACGAGAAGCTTGCTTGAGAACGTAAGTAGACTTGTTCAACTTAAACACCAAGTGCTCTTTTCCAAGTTCCTCTAAACCTTGGGGTTGTGCCATGTAAACTTCCTCTACAAGATCACCATTCAGGAATGCTATTTTCACATCAATTTGGTGAAGCTCTAGATCAAAGTGAGCTACCAATGCCATAATGATCCTAAAGGAGTCTCTGGATGATACAATTGAGAAAATTTCATTGTAATCTATCATTTTTTCTGAGTGAACCTTTTTACTGCCAGTCTGGCCTTATAACGTTCAATATTTCCTTTGGAATCATTCTTAGTTTTGTAAACCTACTTGCAATCTATGGGCTTACAATCCCCAAGAAGCTCAATAATATCCCAAACTTTATTTCGAGCCATAGATTGTATTTCATCATTCATAGCATCAATCCACATATTAGACTAAGGATTAGTGATAATATCATGATAGGTTACCGGATCAAAAACTGCACCAATATCATAACCACTTTTTAAAAAAAAACATATAATAATACTCGAAATGGCAGATCTCCTCTGTTTACTAGACTTCCTCAAAGATACCTCTAAAATAAGTTCTTGTATAGTTGGTACATCTACAGGGTCAACATCAGGGAATGAATGATCAATTACCTATTCTATTTGCTCTCCATGATCTACCATCTCAACAGGTGCATACAAAACTTTATCATTTGACACAAGTAAGGGCAAATGGATAGAAACAAATTTCTCAAATGCATTATTCTCAATAATTGGTTGACTATCTACCATTTCAGTAACATCGAATTCCCGAAACTTAGCCATCATAGATTCCACAATTTTTATACCATGTGTGGGACAATAGAATATGTATCATTTTGAATGTTCTAGACATTTAATAAACGAACAACGGGTGGTTTTAGGGTCAGTTTTTCTCTTAGAAGGGTTATAAATTCTAACTTTAGCAAGACAAGCACAAACATGAAAGTGATTCAAGCTAGGTTTCTTACCTGTCCATAGTTCAAATGGTGTTTTGAGAATAAATTTACTAAGAAATCCATTGAGGATGTACAAGGCTATTTTAATGGCTTCACCCCAAAGAGATTCAAGAAGAATGGTCCTGCTCATCATGCTCATCATTATATCTTTAAAGGTGCAATTATATCTCTTAGCTACACCATTTTATTTAGGACTACTTGGCATAGTATATTGGGAAAGTATCCATTCTCTTGCAAGTATTTGGATAATGGTCCAATCTTCTGCCCAACAACTCTATGTCTCCCATAACACTCACCACCTCGATCAAATATCACAATCTTAATTGGTTTTCCCAGTTGTTTCTCAACTTCAACTTTGAAAACTTCAAATTTTTCTAAAGCCTCATATTTCTCTTTTATCAAGAAAAGATATCCATATCGAGAAAAATCATCAATGAATGTGATGAAATAACTCTTTCCATATAGAGTATGTAACATATGTCTACTAATATCAGTGTGCACTATTTCTAGAAGATCATAACTACTAGTTGAGCTTTTTTTCTTAGTTTTGGTTAACTTTTCCTTAATACAATCAACACAAGTCTCTATATCCCCAAGATCAAGAGTGGGTAAAATATCATCCCTAATAAGCATTTAACTCTCTCTAGAAATGTGATCTAGACGCCTATGCCATAAAACATAAGATTTTCTTTGATAAGAGGTCTTTTAGAGGCGGCCATTTCAACACCAAAACAAGTGTACTCATTGTTTGAAACCAAACACAATCTGTACATGCTATCAGATAAAATAAAATTTCCAACAACTCAAGAATTTTTAAACAAACTAACATTTTCATTCCCAATCTGGAAAAAAAATATCCAAGTTTATCCAAAACAAAAATAGAAATAACATTCTGCCTAAAAGACGATGAATAAAAAGTCTTCTCCAAAACAAGTTGAAACCATATTTTAAGTTTAAACTAACAGTTTCTACAAATTCAACTTTTACTTCAACATTGTTCCCAACTCTAAGCTTGGACTCTTCTTCACTTGGTCTCCATCTATTTTTGAACCCTTGCAAGGTCATAGTAATATGAACAGTTGCACCATTATTTAACCACTAAGAATGTAATGGAGCACTAATGAAAACATATTCAAAACAAATGAAACCTAGGGAATTATCTTTTTGTTTGTCTTTGTTTTTATTTCCTATCTGAGCTTTAAAGATAGGACACTCATGTCTAATATGGCATCTCTTTCTACAATGGAAACACATGACATCTTTATTATCTTTCTTGATAGCAGCCTTAAGACCTCCCACTCCAAAATTCTGACCATTTTCATGTCTCTTGTTATCTTGAACTCTCTTTGAACCACCAGGAGCATAATGAGCATTGTGTTTGAACTTTTAGGTTTGGTAAAGATCTTACTATTACCATGTTTGGTATGGGACACAAGTAAGGCGCTATCAGATTTATGTTTTTTTTTTTAAGTTTTTCTTCTTTAAGACACACTTAGAGATCAAATCATTCACACTCCAAGTTTCATTCAAGGTATTGTAGGCAGTTTTGATTTGACTAAACTCAACAGAAAGGACATTAAAAGGCATAATGGATTTTGAACTGATTAGGAAGGGTAATGTTATAAGGTTTTAGTTTGGATTTAATGTGGACCATCCTCATGATGAAATCTCCCACCTTCAATATTTTCATACCTCATACCTGTTAATTCACTCATTAGGTTTCCAGCCTCAAACTTATTGGATAGATGGTATTTTTGTCCCACAATAGTAAAAAAAAGCTATGGTATTAGCGGTCTTAGGCAAATCGCTCATAAGGTGTTCTGAGATGGACCTTTTAACGGAATAGAGGATCAAACGGTTAGATCTCTCTCACTTAGCAAAATTTCCCTTTTACTCAGTAGTGCTCTTATTAGTGAGCTTAGCAGGCTGGTCTATACACATGGCTAAATCAATGTCACCCATGCCTAAAACAAACTCTATATTCTCCTTCCATCTCTTATAATTCGAACCAGTTAGGATCTCAATGGTTGTTTGGATATTGTTCACAGAGAAGGAGATTGATTCAAGACAAGAATGTAACATATTAGTATAAGGACAATGATCAACATATTCCAAAATAAAAAATCTAAAAGTATAGTTATAAACCCCTTTTTAGGCGGAGAATATAACAAACACTTAGAAACTCTACACATGAAGCATATCAAGACAACGTCTCAATTTCAAAACAATTATCCATTTTAGGCAGACATACCTTCTAAGCTGATCCATCATTTTCATCATAGTGTTCCATGTTCATCCATAAATTACAACACACAACTATCCCCTTTGGGCAGGTAATTACATGATGCAATTGAAAATCATCCCGCAACATGTTTTAATGAAATCTCACTAGTATCAATGAGTGTGCCACTTTAGCAGCAAACACCCACATCAACCCATGAAATTTATCAAAATCTAGATAGACAATAATGTCTTTTATAATCACAAAGGCATGCATTACGACATGCATGCATGTGACCATACAACATGAGGTACTAAAAAAAACATGTACCTCTATAAGCCACCAAATAAGTAAATAATTGCATCCTTACTACATGTCTTGAGCATAAAAAAAATATATCTAAATTATTTCTCATAATATACATATTTTTCTACATCTTCTTTCAAGTTGAGAGTACAATAAATAAAATATCTAATCTAGGAGAGTACTTACTGTTAACAACATCTCGACATAACAAAATAATTTATTGTGAAATAAAATTTTAGAATATATGCACATATTTCGAGAAATAAGTAATTAATCACATATTTTCAAAAATAAATATTTATTGAACCCAATTTTTTTAAAGAAGCGTGCAAGGGCTAGGCGCCTGACACATGCTTAGGCACCTAGGACAGGAAAAATATTTGAACACTGATTTATGTAATCTTTGTTTCATATTTGGTTCAATAACTTCCCAGAAATAAAATCCAATAATCAATTTCAACCATAAACCGAAAATAATTAAGATTTATCGAAAATAATTTCAACCTAATAATAGTAAGACTTGTACCGATTAAATAAATGAATTGAAGGAGTTGCATGCGAGAACTAGGAGCATCCATAAGCAGCTGAGGAAGGCTTACGTGTTTGGCAGGGTGCTAAAAGCCTAGCTAGATGCTTGAAAGGAGAAAGTTATTTTCCAACAGATTGATTCACAAAGCAAAATGTATACGGTTTTAATCTTTGACTAAAAAGGAACCATAACCCTATAAATTTATTTCAAAATGGTGTCTGGAAGGGACATATTTGATAACCCAAAGTTGCGACTCTAATGGGTATTTTCGCATGAAATAAATGCAATATTCATGAATTAGGTTTTAAATTCATGTATGTAAGCTATGATACCACATGTAGACAAAATAAACATAATAACTCCATAAATGAAATTAGAATACACATAACTGCATAAATAAATTACATACTTGATTGAGCCATTGCCACAACGGAAGCTTGATTATGATTAGTTCTTCCTCTTTGTCGTTAGAAAAGTGTCTTATTTTTATTATCTTGTTCAATTTTATTTTAGATATAGAAATATATATATTTAAAAAGTCAACCACGAGAGATTATCTTCTAGCTGATCCCCAACAAAAACAAAAAATTTCAGTTTATCATCCTCAAAAACCAAATTTTTTTTATTTATTCCTATAAAAAGCCCCACCCTCTCATTCTTCTTCCCTGCTTCATCTTCTTTCCCGTTTCTTCCCCAGTAATGCGATCAAGAGCCTATGTTTACCTTTTTATTTCATTATCTTTTCTTCTTTCCCTTTATATCTTTTTTCTTTTCATTTTAATTTTCTCTTCAATATTCTAATTCTTTTTTTATATTGTACCCATCATAGGTCCATTTCATTGAACCAAACCTTTTTCTTCATCTTTTCCAACTCAACAGGTTTAAATAAAAAAAATAAAATGAAAAATGAAAACGGTTGTGAAGATCCCAAACCCTTCACCTTATTCTTCCATTATTAACCAAAACATTCTCTCTTTTCTCTATTGCCAGCAACCACCACAAGACCAAAATTCTCTCCATCATATCCTTTGTAGCACTTTAGATTCATAACAGTAAGGGCACTACGAATTTCTACATCGGAACAACACTTACAGTTCCTCTTAGATGTGCTTGTCCTACAAGAACCAAAGTGATGAAGGTATTAAGTACTATTGAGCTACATTGTAGCTACATGTGATTTTGTTTCAAGCTTTAGTGGGAGATTTGTTGCAAATACTGGTAGGACTCTTGAAGCTAATGAACTTTCTGTTCAAAATGCAAATAGTTATCCTTCACTACACTTCTGGACCTCTAGTCCTCCATTTTTTTGTTTCTCTCTTGATCTGGTTCGCACCCATACCTTAGTACAGTCACCTTCATCTTGCCATAACAATTCCTCAATCTTGCAAAGAAGTTGCAGCGATAGTTACTTTTCCACGGCTCTTCGTCTCTTCACAATCGACTGAATCTACTATCTTGTCCATTGCTTTCTGAGTTTTATTGTCACAAATTGTCTCTCAACCTTTAAAATCAAACAATTTCTTCTTCAATTTTGAAGTAATAACAATTACTCTATCTGTCAAATTCTTTAGCTAAATTTAACAGATTTTTTCACAAGTGTACATATGTGGTAAAAACATACGACCATTTCACCATATTACCCTCACATGATCGCATATGTGCACATGTGAAAAAATATGATAAATTTAACTAAAAAATTTGATGAATAAAGCAATTTGTTACTACTCAAATAATGAGAGAAAAAATTATTTGATTTTAACAATTGTGAGGTTTCGTTATCGATGATAAAATTCAAAGGACAAAATTAATATTAACCCAAAAGATAACGTGATTAGCATGATTCAAAGATTTCTATATCAAGAATAAAGTATAGAATAATGAAAATGCAAGGATGAACCGCTAATTAATGGTAAACATTGGTAACTAAAAAGTAATTTACTTATAAGAATATAAGATAAAAAAATATCATTGTAATTTTAAAATGCAAAAGAAAAACTAGAGTTTTCAGCAAACCTCACTTGAGTAAATGTATTTTTCCTTTAAAAAAATTATATATCCCGTTGCTGTGTTTATTTTTCGTTGTCTTCTAATGGAATTTTGTCAATCGTAAGATTGCAAATCGCGGTGATTTGTCACCATGAAGAGCAAGAGACAAGGCTTACAGTTGGACATTACTCCTCGCCAATAATAAAATGCTTTTTTTTTATTTATAAAATGAGTAAGTTAAACATGAAAAGGAAATGTTTGGTTGTCGTGAGTGTAGGTGGGGACTCGGTTGTCAAGGCTGGTCACTGGCCAGTGTGGGACCTTTGCCCATGTCTCGCTGCCCAACGTCGAACAATTACCCAGATCTAACCTTTTTGTTGATTATGTAAAAACAAATATATTTTTCCTCTACAAGGTTTCAGTTTTTTCTTTGGTACCTTATGAAACATGATTTGGATTTTTATCAGAGCTGTGTTATCAGGGAATCGATTTTGTAGTAATTATTACATAATTTAAAAAATTTACTAATAATTAAAAAAATTAAATAGTAATTAATTATAAAAAATTAATAACAAAAATTATTATTCAATTTTATATTAATTTTTTTACCAGAAGTGTGAGCATGCAAAAAATTAATTATTATAGTTAAAATTTTAAATAAAATTATTCTAATTTTTCATGTAAATAAATAAGTCAAAAAAATATGTTAGTAATATAAAAGGAGTCATTTTTTTTTAAACATGCATCAATTTCAAGTCCATATAAAGTTTTACAATCTACATATCTCAAGCGAGTTTTTTGAAGTGTTATATTTAATTTATTTGATTATTTTTTTGTTGAGCACGTGTTCACTTCAAGTCTATGTATACATATTACTACTACCTTTCTTTCCATTTTTTCAGTACTTGAAGATAAACCAAATAACATATTAAAAGAAAAAACAAACAATGACCACTAAAGTCGTCATGTTTCTCAAGGGAACTTTACAATGTACTACTACTAGAGTTTACAAGTATACTACTGACTACTATAGTTTTGCATCTGCAACTCAGAGGGAGAGCTACAAAATCAAAATTCCCTTATCAAGCGCAAGAAACAAGATATTCTCTTGTAAAGAGAAAATAATTATCATTTTCTTTCCTCTGTTTTTTTTTTTTTTGTTTGTTTGATTTGGTGCTGGTTTTTTTTTTTTTTTTTTTTTTTTTTTTTTTTTTATCATGTTGTGTTGCCATGACAAGAGTGGAACAAAATCTTTGTAATATCTTGGATTAGATCCGAAAAGAGTTGAGAAAAATTATTAAATCACTTCATAAAAGCGCAAAAAACTTTGTGCTGTGTTGTTTCAATCAAAACAATGAAAACACGTTTCAAAATCTTTTTAAAAGAAGTATTTAAAACACACTTCAAAACCTTTTTTTGTTGACTGTATAACATTCGGATCTAACCAATTATGTTGTGATGGTAGGTGGAAGAAGTTAGAGGAGAGTAACTTATTAGATGTTGGGTCAAAATCATCCGTTGCAGCAAAGTCTTCTATTGATTGTGAAATTTATGATTGTCGTGCTGCCATACATGGGGTATTTCATTTTGTGCATCAGCTTGGTGAAGATGACCTTCACCTTCCTATGATTGCTTTTTGGCCGCATTTTATTTGGCTTGTATTTTTTTTTTTGACAAACTAGTAATGATTCATCGAGATAAATTAGGCTAACTTACATATGAGCATTAATTTTATTAGACAATTGAATACGTGGATTTAGGTACTACATGTGACCTAATCTATGGGTTAGCATAAAAAAAAAGAGAGGAAATCTTAAAAAAAAAGGATCATATATATTCTCTAAATATTAAAAACACTACAAACTTCAAAAGAAAATACATGAAAAATTCTTAACTTTGCCCTTATTTTACTTTTGACCCTCAAAGTTTTTAAAAATTAAAATCTTAAACTTAGAACTTAGAAAAACTATCAATCTAGCCCTTTAATAGACAATTATTATAAAACATATCTAATGACCTTTTGGGATACAAATATTGAATGTTGTGATCTAAAAAATTGAAGCATAGTAATCACTGTACTACTAGTAATATTGAAAGAGTACTAAACTTTTTAGTAGATCGGATATATCATTTATCTACAAAAACATTAAAAAAAATGTGAAAAAAATATTAGGAACTTTTGCAGAAATAGGAGGATTAGATCCAAATGAAGAAAGTAAAAAACTACTTAAAAAGGTAAAAATAAGCCTAAAAAACCTTTCTAATGAAACACATGATATGTGATTATGTAATTTAAAAAAAATTAGATCTAGTCCCAAAGAACACATAAAAGTCATGGGGGAAGGAAAAAAAAGTTTTGTTAGGTGAACACTATGATACATATACCCTTAAAACAAGGGTAAATAGGTAATTTGATATAATATTAAAATTAAATAATGCATATATGAAAGATTTAGTATTCATTTGAAGTATTTTTTTTAAAGATGATTTTTGAGAATTTTATTAGAAAGAGTTAGGAAAAAAAATTTGGTGAAGAAAGTACTGAAAATTTTGAAGTTTAGGAGTTTGAAATGAAAGAGTTTTGAAGAAAAATATGGAATGAGGTTAAAGAAATTAATTATTTGGTGGATAAAAATATAATTATTTTTATAATTTTTAGATTATTTTAAGGGAGAAAAAAATGAAAAATTGATTTTTATGGGATAATGACAAAACTGTGAATATGGGATGGTAGAATGGTAAATAATGAAGGGTATTTAAATAAAAAAAAAGTGTAAGCATGTGAAAGAAGGGATTCAAACCAACATACTCTGACTTAAAGGTTTGAACCTTAACCAGTGCACCAACAAGACTACTTTTCTACTCTGTTTATATTTAAAGTAATACAATTATTAAAAATCTAAAATAAAACAAAAGAAAGGCAAGACCTGGGCCTCGAACTCATGTTCTCCCATAATGTATTTATTCTACACATTAAGGTAGAAAACGATATATTATAAAAAAAAAAAAAAGTAAATTGAACTGCGTGCAGATAAATATTTGCAGCAGTGGAAATTTTGGGAGAATGGAGAGAAAAAGAGAATGAGAAAAGAGAGAAAAGAGAAGGAAAAGGAAAAAAAGAAGAGAAATAAAGATAAAGATAAAGAAAGATAGATAGATAGAAGAAGATTTTTGTTGCAAGAATAACAAATCAATGTATTTTCCTAATCATAAGTCTTGTTAACTTGATGCTTTCCATTATTTCTTTTACTTTTTTTATGTTCATAGTTTAGGTTAATGAGTCAGATTTTGGTTTGATTTGAATTTAAACTATGAAGTTTGAGTTAATTGAAGTTAGAGTTGAGCAATTGGTAATTTTTTGAACTAACTTAAGATTTATGATGCATGAGCATGAACTGAGTTATGAGTATTGTAAAATATGAAATTTGAGATCTAAGAGAGTATGGGTATGATTAGATTTGATTTAATTTCATAAATTGAAGAGTTTCTTTGAGAAGGTTATAATTTTCATGGAAATTTTTATAAGTTTGGACAAGAAAATTTGAGTAAAAGTATTTAAGCAAATTTATTCTAAACACTTTTAGTTTTGGAAACCTTGATTTTTCCATGATCTAATTCTTATAACATCCTACTAAAATTAGAGCATCAACTTGAAATTTGGGAAGATTTGAAAGAAAGTAAGGGATTTGGGCATTTTTTGTGAATTAGAAATTTGTTTTCTCAAATTAATTTTGGATAAATTTATTATGTGAATCCACATTTAGTTCTCTCGACTTTAAAATCCCATTGTTTTCCTTCATGATGTGGTTCTTAAAAGGTTTTAGCTAAATAAATAAATAAAGCCTTTGTTTTTAAGTATAAACTTGAAAATTTGAAAGAAAGTCGGAAAGCAAAGGGAAAGTGAGCATATTTATGATTTTGAAAAGTGTTATCCCTAATTGATTTTTTTTGTTGATAATTTATCAAATAATTATTAAGTAAGAAACGGAAGAGAAATTAAGGATAATGAACAATTATGAGTTCTTGGCAAATTGCATCATAGTAAGAAGTTGGTTTGTAGGCATGTTTGGGTTTTAAAGAAAGGCTAAATGTTATACATATATTTAGGTACTACTGAAGATAACATGAAGGGGAATGATGTTGTGCAAGATAATTGTGAATGGCATCATGAGGTGAGTTTCACCTTACTCTTAGTAATCGTAAAACAATAATTAATCATCTAAATGCATGAATAAGATTTTATTAGTTTGTGAATATATAAAGAAATGATGTTAGTAATATCTTGATATGTTTGAAATTGTTGTGGATGGATTGATTGTTATATGTTGGTTGTGAATTTGGTATGGAAACTAGTTTTATAAATCATGCATTTCATGAATATGATTGAAATAATATTTTGGAGAAGAATAATGTTGGAAATGACATGATCCCACCTAGAGTAGGTTGTTACCTAGGTGAAAAGGATCTGAATATGATGTGAACCTCGCCTAGTGTAAGTTGTTACCTAGGTGGAGAGAATGTATGGACCTCGCCTAGTGTAGGTTGCTACCTAGGTGGAGGGAATGGTAGGATCCCACCTAGAGTAGGTTGTTACCTAGGTAGAGGGGATCCGATGTTTTGAAAAAAATAAAATACGAAATGTATCTGTACATGGAGAGACGTCCCCGTTGTGTTATAATTAACTTAAGAAAGGGCAAGAAATTGAAATGGGAAATGAAATAGTTAATTTTGATATTTGCATTGCATTGCATTTCATTGATGATTCATGAATTGATGTGATTGGCTTATTGAAGGGAAGATGACATGATTGGCTTAATTAGGGGCATGTTTTGTCGGTTGTTTGTGATGAGGAAAAAGTATAGATTGGTGTTACTTATCAATGAATTACCATTGTGATATGTGGTGTTGTTTGATCACGTGTTATGTGATTATTTAAAAGTACTAGTATTTCTTTGATTTATAATTGTTCTTCTTTATAAGAAGTAGTGGGGAAAGTATCTGAAGATGTTAGAATATATATATATATATATATATATATATATATATATATATATATATACACACACACACACACACACACACACATACATTTGAATAAGAATTGGCTATGTAACGAGTTTTGAAAATAAGGGAATGAGTGTTAAATCGATTACTTCGAGTAATGTGAAAACTCGCTGAGCTTTTTAGCTCACCCCTCCCTATTTTACTATCATTTCAGGAAAAGTGCCAAAAGATTTTGGATAAGGTCGATGAGGTAAATCAACGAAGAAAGAAGTCCTTAGCAATGTCCTCGTCCACAACATCCTCATTATTTTTGTTTTGGGACTTTAGATAAATGTGCATGATCTCATTTTCAAAATGTATATTGTAAATGCCATAGATGCAGCTTTTCATAAAACTTATGTCTTATGTTAACTCTTGGTATTAACCAAGATGTAATGTAAACAAACTATGAAAATGTGTAATTAAGTATGCATGTAGTAGAAAAGTAGCAGAGAGATGTATTGTATGACTTAAAGTGTAGGATTTGTATTCTTGCATTATAGGTTAAGGTGCTTAATGCTTAAAATAATGATGTCATTCTGAGTAGGCTCCGCTCAGGATGGGTCGTTACAAAGAAATACTAAATAATTGAGAAAAAGCATAAACAATTAAAGAGATTATATATTTGGAATAAAGATGAAAAGAATAAGACTATTCCGGTGAAGAAAAAGTATGTACGTAAAGCAAAAAATGAAGATGATGAGGGACCATTTAAGAAAAATGAGGTTGACCGGGATCAACAAGCCGTTAATGAATATTCTAAACAATATGTAATATTATTAAAAGCTCAAAAAGAAGAGTTAAAGAAAGGAAAATGAAGAAATAATGAATCAAAATCACCTCCACCTCCAAAATTTATAGAAGAAATTTTTAAGAGGAAAATTTGAATATTCAATTAGGTTTGCTAGAGAAACAACACTTGAAAAATTTGAAGGTGAAGCTGGAAGGGAAAAGTATAAAACACATATTAGGTATGAATTCCTACCATACACAGACAAAAAAACTATATGCAGTAAACAAAAACTAGAGTGTACTTAGACATAGACAGCACAACATACCTAAAGAAGCTTATAGAAGATTAGGCTCAATCTAGTGATATAGTAATAAAAGGAAATACCAATTAAGATTGGGAATTTTCTAAGCAATACCTAGAAGCAAGTTTAAAATATTTTTGGGAGATATATAAAGATATTCCTAACTTCAATGCTCAAGCTAGAGAAAAACATGAATTAGCTTATTGGATGTCACAAGAATTGAAAAGAGAATTCTATATAGAAAAAGATACAAAAAGGGCATTTGACAAAAAAGTATTAGAGAAAAATTGATAAAATTAAGAATTTGCAACATGAGCAGGTTTGATGATTATCTCTGCGAATTTCAAAAATATTATTACAATTTGAAAAACTTTAAAACACTTTTTTGGATAGATCAGTTCTTCCAAAAGTTACGTGATCCAATGAATACTCTAATATAAAAGATAATAAATATTTAAAAGAAGATGATGATAGAATAGGTACGTTATGGCTGAGAGTTCACTTTATAAGAAAAATGTTAATGGATTTATGCACAAATACTTTGGCTATGAAAGATTTCAAGAAAAGACTAGAAGATAGTGTGAACAAAAGAAGTTGTGCATACTTAACAGATATGCTAGGGCAATATTGATGTGAGAAATCAACAAGGAGAAAGAAATATAAAAGGTATTTTAAGAAAACTACAAGGAGAGATTTATAAGGAAAAAGTTCTTTAAAAGGAAAAGAAACTATAATAGAAATCTTCCTTGCTAGTCTATAAAACCAAGATCTAAATGTACTTATTGGATTTGTAAAGAAAAAAAAAAGACATATAGCTCCTAATTTTCCAAAGAAAAATGCAAAAATGATAAGAGCTTTTGAGGAACTAGAATTTGAGATAGAGTGAAATATCATATAATGAAAGTATATTGGATTGAGAAAGTTCAGATGAATAATATAAAGAATAAAATTATTATGAACCTTAAGGAATGATGAGAGAAGTATCAACTTCTTTTGAGATCACAAGCCTAAGAGTGCTATATGCGTTACATGAAATTTTTGAAATAGAAGACTATGATGAAGAAATAGAAAATTGGAAACTACCATATAGCAGAAAGAATCAAGTCTATGAAACAAATATTTTTGATATTAAAACTAGACTTAGCATAAATACTATAGAAGGAGTACCTCGAGTTGAACAATAGAGGACAAAATCTTAATGATTCCCCTATTAAATTCTAAAAACTTAACTTAAAATGATTATAAGTTTTCTCATATTGGACTAATCCAGTAAAGGATATGTACAATAATCAGAAAATGGATAGATTCACACGTGTTAGCATGTGTTCTTGATTGCAGACACTTTAAGCTTAAAAAATTATTCACTAGAATTCATAATTCTAATGCAATAAGGATTTTGGAGTTCCAATTCCAAATCAAGCTTCAAGTTCTTAAAATGTTTGATTTTAAAATTAAGGACAATTCTTAATTAATTATATCAATTTATTTTTTTTAATTTCAAAGAAAATTGAAACAATTTGAAAAACTTTTGAAAAAAAGTATAAAACCAATTTTCACGCCAAGTAATCAATTACACTAAAGGGTAGTCGATTATCCTATGTCTTAGACCTAAAAATTTTCAAGGTCTAGAGAGGTGTAGTCGACTACATCTCTTTGGTAGTCGACTACCACTTGATGTTGCAGAAAAAGTTAAGGGATTTCTAACATTTTTTACTTCCCAAACTTAATTCTATTCGATCTAAAATCATATTTTAACAATCCAAATTGAATCTAATCAACCTCTAATGATTTTATATTTTTTTTCTAAAATAATCTACAACATCTTTATCATCATCACATGATAATAATCAGTTCAAAAACTTTCTTGACCTAGATTTCATAAATCCTAATCTAACTTTTGAATTATCAAATTTTAATCTTTAGAATTATAAGATCAAATCTAATACGGCCATAACAATAATTACCATGTTCTAAATAAATCATAAGGATAAATTTGATGCCACTTGAAGGAAATTGATCTAGAATACGTAACGAGAAATTTAATTTTTTTTATCGATTCCTTTAAACCGTAATCACCTTATGATTTGTATAGAACATCTCACAATCAAGAACATTCAAGTTTTAGCATCTTTACCTTTCATTTGCTGTGTTTTCGACTCCTTGGATATGTTATAGTCGAATTCTCCACCACACCTAAATCCAGATCCCCTCGCATTCTTGAATTAGTGACAATCACAAACGTATGTGATCTCCAAGGTTGATCTACACAAGGTAAATCCCGAATTATGATTTATCTCTAAATTCGCTCTCTCTTTTGAGAAGAAGAAGAACTCAATCTCTAGGAGAAACTTGTATGTAGATTATGTGCTAGAAAAATTTTGTACACTAATAAACTATTCATAGTGTTAGGGTTAAGTGAAATTAACCATTAATTGAAAACTAAACTCTTGCAGTTATTTCATAATTACACAGTGCCTCTTTTGTGTGTGACCCTTTAGGTTCAAACTAATATGGTTGTAGACTATCACTTTTATGTAATTACAATTGGAACCCTTTTCATTTAATTAGAAATCCTAATTTATTTTTGAACCAAAACTCCTTTTAATTCTCCTTTTTGTAAGAATTAATTAATTGTTCATTAAATTAATTTTTAAGGCTTATATAATAATGAGTGACACTTAGCATCATATCATGACTACCCAAATAGTTTGAATTTGGTTGTCAAACTTTGAACCTTTCTATTGTCAGTTACCATGCAATTTAATCATTCCATCATGTAATGTCTCGATTAAGCTAATTAGAGTATGAAATTATTGTCAAACTCGTAACATTAGTTTTATATGCCTAAATATCAAGAATATAATTCTAATGGCGAAATTAGAAACTCTTTTCTATTTCTCACCTTGCCTTGGCCAAGAAATTTCCCGAATTATATCTTAGTAGATCACATAGGACATTCTCTCATTTTAGTTAGGAGTGATAAATTCATGTCAACAAAATAGATATTTATGCTTAATTAAAAATATTTATTTGCATATAATAGGACTAAACGAGTTACATTGTCAAATACATGAAAATTAATTAACAATGAATCAATACTTAATTTTTTGAATAATATATTTAATTTTTTTTAATGCAATATACAATGTTATGATTCTTAGTCCCAAAATTCAGTCTTAAATGATCTCGTCTACGAAGTTATTCTCACTAATAACATCTTATACCAAATTTTGGAGATTAAATTTCATATAATCACTTCATTCCATTATATTTTTTTAGGACAATTAAAAATAAAAATTTATTGTGACTTGAAGAACAATGCAAAATTTACCATTTTTCTCAATTTTTTAGTTGAAATTAAAGAGATTACTCATATTAATAGAATATGAACCATGGATATCAACACATGTAAATTAATAATTAATTAATTGTTATATAATTTATTTTATTTGACAAATAGTAAATTAACTATTATCCCATTTTTAGAAAGCAAATTGTTTTTATAAAAAAATATATTTTCAAGTCATTTTGGGTCGGGTCATTTCGAGTTCGAGTCGGATACAGGTTCAGGTCGTTTTGAATTCGGGTCATTTCAGGTTTCGAGTCACTCAGGTTAGAGTCGGGTCGGGTTGGGGTCGGGTCGGGTTTGGATCGGGTCAGGTCAGATTTTGCCACCTCTAGCACATATATTCTTTAATTCAAAAAGCATCTTTATAAATAAAAAAACATTCCTCTATTCGGTGATGAAAATTATCTTCTCTCTGTCTCCTAAATCCATTCTCTCTGTCTTCCACGTGATTCCAAGCCTTGTTTCTTCTTTACTATGATCCAAAAATTCAAGTTTTATGGAGAGGTATCGATGTGTTTTGAGTAGTAGATCAGATCTTAAGGTTAAAGTTAGTGTTAAGGTTCAGGAGTGATTTTTTTTTTACTTAAAACTCACTCTCTATCACTTTTTTCTTTCAATTTGCTCTTAAAAAGGAGATTGCAATTGCATAGCTGTTGTAGAGTTTAAAAGTTTCATAGAGGATTCATAAAAAATATTTTAAGAGGGGTATATATAATCCCCTTTAAGTCTAGGTACCAAATCTTGTCGACTTGGAGAAAAACTCTCTATTTAGATAACTTCTAAATCCTAAACCCAAATGGAATAGGAAAATTTTCAAATTCTGAACATCAACTTTAAACCAAATAGTGTGGGACTTTTCTTGGACTTTCTGGAAATCTCATATATTATTATTTCATTTCTAATTGGTTTGATATTCAAATTTTTCATGGATTTGAAATGAGATCCTAGACACTAAATCTATCATTTTCATGCATGTTTTGGTAAATAATTAAGTTCTCACACTTACTTTATCAAAAAAAAAAAAAATCTATAATATATCATTAGAAAGGTAATTAAAAGTTACAGTGATTTGTAAAAAGACAAGTTCTAAAGATTTTGGAATAAAAAAATTATTAAGCCCGGAAGACAAATTCTCAAAACAATGAAAATTGACCCTTTTCCCTTTCAATCTTAATCTCTTTTGTGAATTTTTATTCCACCATTAAATACTTTATTTATAATAGCAAAAACATCAAATTGGTAAGGAATACATCTCAATCATGTCCATCAATCATCATCTCTTTCAAAAAACAAGAAAATGAATGATTGCTGATTATCAAAAGGGTGCAAAATATGATGTCTACAGCTATCCAACAAAATGAATGTTGGGTAAGTCATCTCCCAAGTATGCATGCTTTTTCTACAAATGTGATGATTTGTTAAATTATTGCCTTTGAGTGATTATCTTATAATTGTATGTCTTGAATGCTAGTGTGTGGTAAAGTGACTTTAATTAAAATTTAAACACTTGTTCAAGAACATTAAATGCTAGTCTTCGACCTAGGTGGGGTAGGAAAATGTTCAAATTCTGAACATCAACTTCCAACGGACCATGCAAACTCACCCAGAACAATGTGGGACTATTCTTGGACTTTCTAGAAATCTCATATATTCTTATTTCATTTCCAATTGGTTTGACATGCAAATTTGTCACAGATTTGAAATGAGATCCTAAACACTAAAAATGTCATTTTCTAGCATATTTTGGTAAATAATTAAGTTCTCACACTTAACTTATCGAAAAAAAATTCCATAATATATCATTAGAAAGGTAATTAAAAGTTATACTGATTTATAAAAAGACAGGTTCTAAAGATTTTGGAATAAAAAATTATTACGCCAGGAAGACAAATTATCAAAACAGTTAAAATTGATCATTTTCCCTTTCTATCTTTAATCTCTTTTGTGAATTTTTATTCCACCATTAAATCCTTTCTTAATCATATAAAATATCTCAAATTATTAAGGAATATGTTGGTTTTTTGTCTAAGGTTTAAACATGGTTCAAACATGGTCAAGGTTTGAACAGGTCCAAACATGGTTCAAAGATGGTTAAAATCCAAACTAAAGGTGGAGTATGAAAGTTCAGCAAGTTAAAAGGTTGCACACAAGTGTGTGCTTAAGTTTTAAGCGTAGCAAGGTCAGGCACACTGCTGTACAAGTTTCAGCACACAGGTAGGAGGTGTGCGCACAGCATCAGGAGGCTGCAGCATCAGGTCTCGCCGCAGCACATAGCACATGGCTGCACACATGATCCAGCATGCATAAGACCTCTCCAATCATGTGTGCACCACACCAAAACACACAGCATCACTTGGAGAGTGATGTAGGGCTGAGATTAAAGGAAGAACATGATCAAAGGGAGGATAATGACTCACAAGAATGTCCAAGAATTAAGAGGCTATAAAAGGGGTTCTCAAGGCCTCATTTCATAAGATAATACAAGATACAAAAACACACATATAAGAGAGTTTTGTGACATTGTGAGATCATTGTAAACACTAAGAGAGAATTGTGTAGAGAGACATAAACACAAGAGGGACTCTTGTAGTGAGGCTGGTTGTAATAAGATATAGAGAGTCTAGATTAGATTAGAGAACATTGTTGAGTTCTCATCTTCTTCCTTCTCTTCTTGGTTCTTCAAGAACTTAGATTCTTGAAGGAGATTGCTGTAACTTTGTAAGAACCATTGAGATAGTGCAGAGAGTTCCGAGGAACTCACGGGGACGTAGGCACATTGCCGAACCTCGACAACAAATTACTTGTCTTCTTTCTTTCTTTGATTTTCTGTTCTTGTGTTCGATTGCTGAAATTATTTCTACAAGTCATTCAAGACTTGGGTGTTTGGAAGATCACCACCTGGGCATCTTGCTAAGGTGATTTCTAATAGTGGTATCAGAGCGCAGCAGCTGGTTATCGGAACAAGAAGTAGAAGTTACGGAGCCAAGACTCCAAGAATCAAAGATCAACTTCTTAGGTGATTCAAGAATGGAGTTAAGATCTATATCTGATCGTGTTCTTGAGGTAAATCAAGAACGGTGTTAAGATCAATATCTGATCGTGTTCATGAGGGTGATTCAAGAACGGTGTAAAGATCAAGATCTGGTCGTGTTCTTGAGAGTGATTCAAGAACGGTTAAGATCCATCTTCGATCTGTGTTCTTGAGGTTGAAGAAAGCAGTTGTGGTTAGTGCACAAATCTGGGATCTTGTCCGCAAAGATGGCTTCAAATTTCTGTGTGGAGAAGTTTGATGGAAAGGGGGACTTTGTTCTATGAAAGCGGAAGATCAAGGCAGTTCTCATGCAGCAGAAAGTAGACTTGGCTATTGGAGAAGATGATGCTTTTCCAGCTAGTGCCACAGAGGACCAGCGGACCGAGATGAAGAAGATGGCCTACAGCACCATTTTCTTGCACATGTCAGATAACGTCACAAGAGAGTACGGAGACTCAGAAGATCCAGCGGCAATATCGAAGAAACTAGATGAGTTGTTTCTTGCCAAGACTCTCCCTAATAAGAGATATCTTCATAAACGAATCTTTGCTTTTAAATTTGATCCTAAGAAAGAGTTGTAAGACGATCTTGATGCCAAGATAAGGAGTGCATCAAGTGGTAAAGGGCTGTTCTTTAAAAGAAGGCCAGCAACTTGGTATGGCAGTAACCATGGCTACTACCGGGACAGAGGTAGAGGAGAGAGCCATGGGAGAGTGCACTGCAGCATGTATGGCTACTACCGGGACAGAGGTAGAGGAGAGAGCCATAGGAGAGTGCACAACAGCATGCATGGTTACTACCGGGACAAAGATAACGGAGAAAGCCATGGGAGAATGCATTCCAAACTGAGATTTGGAGGGGAAGAGCTGCTACTACTGCCATAAGGAGGGTCATGTCAAGAAAGATTGCAAGAAGATGACAAGGGATAGAGGAGGAAGTCATACCAAGAATGGAGAGGCTTCGGTTGCAAAAACAGAACAGCAAGATGGTGATGTTCTTGTTGTGTGCTCGGATGTGAGCAAGGGGCAAGAAGGCAGCGGGAAATGGATCTTGGATACCGGGTGCACTCATTATATGTGCCCTCATAAAGAATGGTTCAAGAATTTCAAGAAGATCAATGATGGAAGGGTCTTCTTGGGGAATGATAATTCTTGCCAAGTGAGAGGGATTGGAGACATCCAATTGAGGATGTTTGATGGAGTCACAAGGCTGCTGGAAAATGTGAGATATGTTCCAGATTTGAAGAGGAACTTGATCTCATTGGGGCAACTGGATTCCATGGGCTATACATCCAAGATGGAGGGAGGAAAGATCAAGCTGGCCAAGAGATCTTTGGTAGTGATCAAGGCAGCAAGAAACGATGGACTCTATGAGATGATCGGAGAAACAGAAACCAATGATCAAGCAGCAAGCTTGATGGCTGAGCTAGATAAGGCAGCCCTTTGGCACACTCACTTGGGACACATGAGCGAAAAGGGCCTGCAAGTACTTAGCAAGAAAGGTCTACTTGGTGGTGACAAAGTAGAAAAAATGGATTCCTGTAAGAGCTGTGTTCTTGGGCAGTAACATCGGGTCAGCTTCAACACCGGAGTGCACAAGTCTAAGGGCATTCTCGACTACATTCATGCGGACCTTTGGGGACCAGCAAGGACACCAGCACAGGGAGGTAAGATTTACTTTCTGTCTTTAATTGATGATTATTCAAGAAAAGTATGGGTTTATTTGGTTAAGAATAAATTAGATGCCTTGAATAAATTAGTGGTGTGGAAAGGGCTGGTTGAGACTCAAATGGGTAGAGTAGTTAAGGGGATAAGAACCGATAATGGCTTAGAAATTTTTAACCAAGAACTTGGTCAATTCTGTAGGTTAAATGGCATTCTAAGACATAGGACGATTGTGGAAACTCCTAAGCAAAATGGAGTTGCTGAGTTGATGAATAAGACCCTTATGGAAAAGGTTAGGTGCATGTTAGATAGATCCGGGTTACCAAAATATTTTTGGAGAGAAGCTGTAGCTACAGCTGTATATTTGATTAATAGATCACCTTCTAGGATTGTATACCATAAGACTCCCGAAGAGTTGTGGAGTGGAAAACCCCCTGAGTTGGACAACCTTAGAACTTTTGGGTGTGCTGCGTATGCACTCCAAAAGGAGGATAAGCTTAGCCCAGGATCTAGAAAATATGTGTTTCTAGGATATGGGGAAGGGGCTAAGGGGTATAGGTTGTGGTCCTTAGAAAAAGAAGGATTTAAACTCATAATAAGTAGAGATGTTGTCTTTAATGAATTATTATTTCCCTACTTGGAGAATACTAACCCTGCAGGGGCTAGTGAGCAAACTAATTCAGAAATTGTTGAGCATAGCATCAAGGGAGATTTTGTTCAGGTAGAGCAAAGGAGGCAAGAGGGTTCAGATCAGGTAGAGCCCTCGGATGATTGCCAAGCTCAAGAAACTCAAGAAGAGGCTGAACAAGAAGAGGATGCTGCAGCAAGTCAGAAGAACTTTCAGCTCATAAGAGACTGGGAAAGAAGGCTGGTCAGACCACCTTCAAGATATGGGTTTGCGGATGCTGCAGATGCAGCAGCTCCTTGGACAGAAGGAGAGATGAGTGAACAAGAAACTTACATGGATGCCATGGAGTGTAAGGATTCATCAAAGTGGCAGCTAGCTATGGAGGAAGAAATGGATTCTTTGAGAAAGAACAACTTCTGGGAATTGGTGAAAATTCCAGGAAATCAGAAAGTTGTGGAATGTAAGTGCACTTACAGGATCAAAGAAGGGTGCCCTCCAAGAGATGAAGTTCGGAACAAGGCTAAGCTGGTGGCGAATGGGTTCACAAGAAGAGAAGACATAGGTTTCACAGAAACTTTCTCACCTGGACACAAGGTGGAGAAGATGGTGAGTAACCTCACCTATGTCATTGATGGGCTGTTAGTTTGGAACAGCAGGAAGAGGATGAAAAGGTTTACATCTCAACTCAGTGAGGAGTTCGAGAGGAAGGATCTCAGCCTTGCACAAAAGATCCTTGGGATGAGGAGAATCATCCGGGAAAGGAAGAGAAACAGGTCAGGTGTTTCTTGGGCAATGGATGTTTTCAGCAAATGGGTGAGTAATCCCGGAAAAGAGCGTTGTCTTGGGATGAAGTGGTTGCTGAGGTATATGGAGGCTCAGTGGCAGCCAGTTGTAGCACTCATAATAACCAGGGCAGAATGCATAGCGGCTACGGAAGCCATAAAGGAGGCTATGGGGTGCAAGGGGTTGTTGGACGAGTGGGAGGTCTTAAAAGAGCAGGTGGTGGTACCTTTGGATAGCCAAAGTGTGGGGCACTTGTGGAGGTATCCGGTGTTCCATGAGGGGACGGAGCATATGGATGTTCGGTATCATTACATTTTGGAAAATTGTACAGAAAGAAGCATTCATGTTGACAAGAAGACCACGGAGAAAAGTCCTGCAGATTTAGGCACCAAGTTTCTACCTCTAAGTAAGTTCAATCATTGCCTTGAATTACTTAGGATTGGAGTCAGTTGATTGATGACTCAAGATGAGTTTGGATCCTGAAGGTTTCTGCACAAATGGTTCGGGTTTAAACGCTTAGACAAAGGTAGAGATTGTTGGTTTTTTGTCTAACGTTTAAACATGGTTCAAACATGGTCAAGGTTTGAATAGGTCCAAATATGGTTCAAAGATGGTTAAAATCCAAACCAAAGGTGGAGTATGAAATTTCAGCAAGTTAAAAGGTTGCACACAAGTGTGTGCTTAAGTTTTGAGCGTGGCAAGGTCAGACACACTGCTGTGCAAGTTTCAGCACACAGGCAGGAGGAGTGCGCATAGCATAAGGAGGCTGCAGCATTAGGTCATGCCGCAGCACACAGCACATGGCTGCACACATGATCCAGCATGCATAAGACCTCTCCAATCATGTGTGCACCACACCAAAACACACATCATCACTTGGAGAGTGATGTAGGGCTGAGATTAAAGGAAGAACATGATCAAAGGGAGGATAATGACTCACAAGAATGTCCAAGAATTAAGAGGCTATAAAAGGGGTTCTCAAGGCCCCATTTCATAAGATAATACAAGATACAAAAACACACATACAAGAGAGTTTTGTGACATTGTGAGATCATTGTAAACACTAAGAGAGAATTGTGTAGAGAGACATAAACACAAGAGGGACTCTTGTAGTGAGGCTGGTTGTAATAAGATAGAGAGAGTCTGGATTAGATTAGAGAACATTGTTGAGTTCTCATCTTCTTACTTCTCTTCTTGGTTCTTCAAGAACTTTGATTCTTGAAGGGAATTGTTGTAACTTTGTAAGAACCATTGAGATAGTGCAGAGAGTTCGGAGGAACTCACGGGGACGTAGGCACATTGCCGAACCTCGACAACAAATTACTTGTCTTCTTTCTTTCTTTGATTTTCTGTTCTTGTGTTCGATTACTGAAATTCTTTCTATAAGTCATTCAAGACTTGGGTGTTTGGAAGATCACCACCTGGGCATCTTGCTAAGGTGATTTCCAACAGAATACATCTCGATCACGTACATGAACCATCGTCTCTTTCAAAAAACAAGAAAACGAGCGATTGTTAATTATCAAAAGGGCGCAAAATATGATGGCTACAGCTATCCAAAAAATGAATGTTGGGTAAGTCATCTCCCAAGTATACATGATTTTTCTACAAATGTGATGATTTTTTTAAATTAATACATTTGAGTGATTATCTTATGATTGTATGTCTTGAATGCTAGTATGTGGTAAAGTGACTTTAATTAAAATTTAAACACTTGTTCAAGAATATTAAAGGCTAGTCTTCGGCCTAGGTGGGAAAATGAGCTATAATTCCTCCTTCTCCCATACCTGAATCTCCTTACCTAGTTAATCTCTCACTCATAAACCAATGAAAATGTATTTAGCCCCCTTCAAGGTCAAATAATGACTTCTTATCTGTCACTCTTACTCCGTACATAGGTAATATAAGTCCAAAATATGAGAAATGTGCCTCGCATTAGAAGTTCTCTCCTTGAAGGAGCCCCCTTACTAATTGAAAAATGGCAGTGTAAGGCATGGTGCCTAGAGTATGGCATTTTGAACTTAAGAGGTAAGTTCAATCTTTGTTGGGAATAGTGTCTGCCATTGTCGAAAAGATCAACCATCCATCCTTTAAGACTCTCCGAGAGAAGATTTCATCTCATCGAACTTCTCACTAATGCTCTTTACTTATAAACTAGCCTTCTTCTTATCTTTCTCTCGAGGGTACTCTTCATTTTCAAAGAAACCTTCTTTTTCTCCATCTGATTCTAAACACTCTTTCTTTGTAGTCTTCTATTCTAACTTTGTTATCCTCTTTGACCACATTAACCATGAGAGTAGCCATGAAATTTTTGAATCCCTCATGTTGTCTTTGTGCAAATCATTGTTTCTCCCGTCTTCCATTGGTTCAACTAGACTAGCCACTACCTATGTTTTTTCCTCTGAAACTAAACCGGCTACTGAAATTGAGCCTTTTACCGATCCTTCCTCTTATTTTTCTTCTCAGCTTTTTGACTCAAAAAGTATTTTCCTCAATCTCTTACTGGGAGATAAATATCAATAGTGGAGTGACCCAACTTAGGACCTATGATGGACTCTGAATGCAAAACGCAAACAAAGGGAAAATAAATCCCATTTAAGTCCTTCTTCCATGCTTACTTATCCATAGCATTACTTTGATCTTATTAATAGGTTTAGTTTTGCATCCAAAGACCCATTGAATATCCCAAAATCCACTTATGAATAGGTCCTCTTAGCCCAAATAGTTGGAAATAGAATCAGACTTGGGGTGGATCCTACTTGATTAGATTCCAATCAAACCTTTTCCTAAGTTAACCCATATTTTCAACATTTCTAAGCCCAAAAGTCATTTCTCTCAAAGTTAAATGTTGTTAGCTTTTCATCAGCAAGTTTTCCAAGAAAGTTAAGCCCAAAAGTCATTGGAAGTCATTCAAAAGGCCCAAGTAAATAGAAATGAATTAAAAGTAAGCCTTCCTTTAGATATTTCCACTTGATCTGTGGGCTTCCCTTTTGGGTCCATTAAGATTTACTTTGGAAATTTTGGATAAGGTCTAAATATCTTTAGCCTCTTTTCTAATAGACTCCTTAGTGAAGTCAAACAAATAACATTTAACTAAGAGAGGGTTCTTTTTCTAAACTAAGGCATATTTCAATTCAAGGATTAATTTGGTTCCAAGGTTTGGTTATAATTTAATCAAATGAAATCCCAAGTAAATAAACAAGCAAACACCCAAACATGTTTTCAAACAACTAGTTTATTTATCTTTATACATGTGAGGTGAAGTCAAACACATTTAACCAAGCAAGCAAAGGGATAAAGAGAGTCATTGTCTTAAGAGGAAGGTTCTAGGGTTTTTATATGGGTGGCTTCGCCTTATAACTTTGGTGGCTCAAGGGTACCCTTTGGCTAGAAGGATGCCTTTATGCTCATCAAGTGATCTAATTAGTGGACCACAAGAGTACAAATGTGACGAAAAACCTTCGTTACATTAACAAAAGCCAAGAGGAACTTGTCGCACACCAAGGACTAACGTAAGTAGGTAAATTTCACACCTAGATACCAAGAGATATCAGGCCAAAAACCTACTTCGTCGTGAGAAAGAGTAAGTTCTTGTTGGTATTTGTCTTATCATTAAACGGTTGCAAGGAAAGAGGAAAAAATCAGCATCAATGCACCAGTGTGCGGCGTGGCACAGCCTTCCCAGGCCGCGGTGCCCAGAAGGTGGAGGTTTGCTAAGGAGGTCCAGGCCACGGTGCCCAGAGGGACAGCAAGTGTGCCCTGCTCTAGGCTGCACCTTGCCCTATTTCAGGCTGCACTTTGAAGGCACACATAGTCTATTTGATTCAGCCTTTGTTAAGTGTGTGGAGACATGTCCAAAACATATAGGATCACTAAGGATTGATCAAGGGCCATGGTTAATTGGTCATCAAGATCTAAGGGTGGAGAATGACACTCAAGATTGGTCAAGAAGTTGATGCACTATATAAAGGGTCACCTATATTCAATCTCAACATAAGAGAAAAATTGTGATTAAAAGTGAGATCAATTGTAAGAGTGAAAAGACACTAAACTCAAGAGAGATTCTGTAGAGAGGCTAGTTGTTTAGAAAGAGAGAGAGTAGAATAGAAAGGGATTCAAGGGCTTGTAAGGGGAATTTTCTTGGGAAAATTCCAGGGTTAGTTCTTATCACTTTCTTCTTCTTCTTCCTCTTTTGATCTTCAAGAACCTGTGAGTTCTTGGAAAGGTGTTGCTGATTGTAAATAACTCCATTGATAAGACAGTGCAGAGAGCTCGGAGGAGCTCACGGGGACGTAGGCATATTGCTGAACCTCGTCAATAAATTGCTTGTGTTCTTTTCTTTCTTGCTTTGATTGGTTGCTGTCTTTTTCTTTATACAAGACACTCTAGACTTGAGTGTTTGGAAGATCACCTCCTGGGCATCTTGTCAAGGTAGTTTCCCAATAGTGGCATAAGAGCTTGCACAGTTGGGTATCGGAGCAAGAACAGAAGGTATCTGAGCAAGACTCCAAGAATCAAAGAACAAACTTCTTAGGTGATTCAAGAACGGAGTAAAGATCAAGATCAGATCGTGTTCTTGAGGGTGATTCAAGAATGGTGTTGAGATCAATCTTTGATCATGTTCTTAAGGTTTAGAAGAAGTTGGAAAGCATTTGTGGGTGCTGCACAAATCTGGGATCATCTCCGCAAGATGGGTTCAAATTTTGTTGTTGAGAAGTTTGATGGAAAGGGAGATTTTTCCCTGTGGAAGTGGAAGATTAAGGCTGTTCTTATGCAATAGAAGGTGGACTTGGCTATTAGAGAAGATGATGCTTTTCCAGTAAGTATCACGGAGGACCAGTGGATTAAGATGAAGAAGATGGCATACAGCACCATCTTCCTACATATGTCGGATAGTGTCACAAGGGAGTGCAGAGACTTGGAAGATCCTGCTGTCATATGGAAGAAACTGGATGAGTTGTTTCTTACCAAAACTCTTCCTAACAAGATTTATCTTCTTAAAAGAATCTTTACTTTTAAAATGGATCCTAATAAAGAGTTGCAAGATAATCTTGATGTCTTTAATAAACTAGTTCAAGATTTGGCAAGTTGTAGTATTAAATTCCCAGATGAATAATTGGTTGTTATGTTATTAAATTCTCTTCCTGATTATTTTGATAGTTTAATTAATGCAATTGAGTATGGAAGAGATACACTAACCAAAGAAATTGTGGTCAATACTATAAGTACTCATGATTTCAAAGCCAAGAGTAGGGAGGCATCAAGTGGGGAAGTGCTGTTCGTAAGAGGAAGACTAGCAACTCAGAATGGTAGTAGCATTCATGGCAACTACCAGGAGAAATCAAAGGGTAGAGGGCAGAGTAATGGGAGAGCACATTCCAAACCAAGATTTGGGGGAAAGAGGTGTTTCTACTACAACAAGGAGGGTCACTTCAAGAAAGATTGCAAGAAGAGGTTGTGAGATGAGAGAGGGAGAAGCCATGCCAACAATAGAGAGGCTTCGGTTGCCAAAGGAGAATAGCAAGATGATGTTCTTGTTGTGTGCTCAAATGTGAGCAGGAGGCAAGGCAGCAATAAATGGATTCTGGATTCTGGGTGCACTTATCACATGTGCCCTCACAAGGAATGGTTTAAGAATTTCAAGGAGATCAATGATGGAAGGGTTTTCTTGGGGAATGACAATTCTTACCAAGTGAGAGGGATAGAAAACATCCAGTTGAGGATGTTTGATGGAGTCACAAGGCTGCTGCAAAATGTAAGGTATCTCCCGGATTTGAGGAGGAATTTGATTGCATTGGGGAAGCTGGATTCCATGGGGTATACATACAAAGCTGAGGGAGGAAAGATCAAGGTAACCAAGGGTTATTTGATAGTGATCAAGGTAGCAATCAAAGATGGACTTTATGAGATGATCGGTGAGATATAAATTAAGGAGCAAGTAGCAAGCTTGATGGCTAAGATGGATATGGCAGCACTTTGGCACAATCGCTTGGGACATATGAGCTAAAATGGGCTGCAAGTTCTCAGCAAGGATGATCTACTTGGTGGTGACAAAGTAGAGAAATTTGATTTCTGTGAGAGTTGTATTCTTGGGAAGCAACATCGGGTCAGCTTCAACATCGGAGTGCACAAGTCTAAAAGGATTCTTGACAACATCTATGCGGATCGTTGGGGACCAGCAAGGACACCAACACAAGGAGGTACTCGTTAATTTTTGTCTTTAATTGATGATTATTCAAGAGTGGTTTGGGTTTATTTGCTTAAAAATAAATCGAATGCTTTGAATAAATTTGTGGTGTGGAAAAAGTTGCTGGAGACTCAAATGGGCAGGGTAGTTAAGGTGTTAAGAACCGATAATGGCTTAGAATTTTTTAATAAGGATTTTGATAAATTCTGTGAATTAAATGGCATTATAAGACATAGAACGGTTGTGAAAACCCCTCAGCAAAATGGAGTTGCTGAGAGGATGAATAAAACCCTTATGGAAAAGGTTATGTGCATGTTAATCGAGTCCAGTTTACCAAAATATTTTTGGGGAGAAGCTGTGTCTACAGCTGCATACTTGGTTAATAGATTACCCTCTAGAGCTTTATAGCTCAAAACTCCCATGGAGATGTGGAGTGAAACCCTGAGTTGAACAACCCTAAGACTTTTGGATGTGCTACATATGCACATCAAAAGGATGATAAACTTAACCCAAGTTCTAGAAAATGTGTGTTTCTAGGGTATGGTGATGGGGTTAAGGGCTATAGGTTGTGGTCCTTAGAACCAAAAGGAAGGAAACTCACAATAAGTAGGGATGGTATTTTCAATGAATTGTTATTTTCCTACTTGGAGAAAACTAACCCTGCAGGGGCTAGTGAGCAAACCAGTCTAGAATTTGTGAAGCATAGCATCAACGAGAATTCAGTTCAGGTAGAGCAAGGAAGGCAAGAGGGTTCGGACCAGGTAGAGCCCATTGATGAAGGCCAAACTCAAGAAACTCAAGAGGAGGCTGAACTGGAAAGGGTTGATGCAGCAAGTCAGAATAACTACCAACTCACAAGGGACCGAGAAAGGAGGGTGGTTAGACCACCTTTGAGATATGGGTTTACGGATGCTAATGTAGCAGCTCCTTGGATAGAAGGAGGGATGGTTGAACCAGAAACTTACATGGATGCCATGGAGTGTAAGGATTCTTCAAAGTGGCAGTTAGCTATGGAGGAAGAAATTGATTCTTTGAGGAAGAACAACTCTTGGATATTGGTGCCCAAACCACAAAAACAGAGAGTTGTGGATTGTAGATGGATCTACAAGATCAAAGAAGGGAACACTCCAGGGGATGAAGTCCGGTATAAAGCTAGGCTGGTGCCGAATGGGTTCACATAAAGAGAAGGCATAGATTTCACCGAAATATTCTCACCGGCTGTGAAGTACAAGACGATCAGGATACTGTTAGCATTAGTGGTCTAATTCAATTGGGAAATCAAGCAAATGGATGTGAAGACAGCGTTCTTAAATGGAGAGCTTGATGAGACCATTTACATGATGCAACCGGAAGGCTATGAGGAAGGAAGGCAGGGATATTTAGTGTGCCAACTGAAGAAATCTCTGTATGGCCTGAAGCAATCACCTCGGCAATGGAATAAGAGGTTCGATTCTTTTGTAACCAGCCTGGGTTTCATGAGGAGCTACTATGATTCGTGCTTGTATTACAAGGGGCACAAGATGGAGGAAGTGGTGATCATCCTGATCTATGTTGATGATATGTTGCTGGTTGGGAGCAGCATGGAGAGGATAAGAAAATTGAAAACTCAACTCAGTTCGGAGTTTGAGATGAAGGATCTTGGCTATGCATAGAAGATCTTTGGGATGAATATCATCCGAGAAAGGGAGAAAAACATATTGAAGATTTCCTAGACTTCCTACATAGAGAAGATGATATCTAAGTTCTCTATGGAAGATAGCAAACCAGTGAAGGTTCCCCTTGCTGGTCATTTCAAGTTCTCCAGCGATCAATGTCCGAGATTGGAGGTGGAGAAGAAGAAAATGGAAAAAGTCCCTTACTCTAGTGCTGTTGGTTCTGTTATGTTCACTATGGTAAGCACTAAACCTGATATTGCTTATGCAATAAGTGTCTTCAGTAGGTTTATGAGTAATCCTAGAAAGGAGCATTGGTTTGGGATGAAGTGGCTGCTGAGGTACTTGAAAAGAAGCCCAGATGTGGGGCTGGTTTATAAGAAGAGGGGTAAGTTCATCTGCCTTGAGGATTATGCTGATTTGGACTATGGGGTAGACCGGGATAAAAGGAGATCAATTACTTCCTACTTCTTCAACTTAAACGGATGTTGTGTAAGTTAGAAGGCTCAGTTGCAGCCGGTGGTAGCACTCTCAACAATTGAGGCTGAGTATATAGCGGCTACAGAAGCCATCAAGGAGGCTATGTGGTGCAAAGGGTTGTTAGAAGAGTTGAAGGTATTAGAGGAGCAGGTTGTGGTGTATTCGGATAGCCAAAGTGCATTGCACTTGTGTAAGAATCCGGTGTTCCATGAGAGGACAAAGCACATGGATGTTCGGTACCATTTCATTCGGGAAAATGTTACGAAAGGATGCATCCATCTGGACAAGGTAGCCACGGAAGAAAACCCTACGGATTTAGGTACTAAAGTTTTATCTCTAAGTAAGTTTAATCATTGCCTTGGACTACTTAGGATTGGAGTCGATTGATATAATGACTCAAGATGAGTTTGGATACTGAGTTCTCTGCACATGGGTTCGGGTTTAATTGCTTAGACAAAGGTAGAGATTGTTGGTAATTGTCTTAGCATTAAACGGTTGCAAGAAAGGAGGAAAAAAATCAGCATCAATGCACCAGTGTGTGCCACAGCACAGCTTTCCTAGGCCACGATGCCCAGAATGTGAAGGTTTGCTGAGGAGGTCCAGGCCGCGGCACAGTCTACTCCAGGCCGTGGTGCCCAAAGGGACAGCAAATGTGTCCTGCTTTAGGCCGCACCTTGAAGGCACACATAGTCCATTTAATTCAGCCTTTATTAAGTGTGTGGAGACATATCCAAAACGCATAGGATCACTAAGGATTGATCAAGGGCCATGGTTGATTGGTCATCAAGATCTAAGGGTGGAAATGACACTCAATATTGGTCAAGAAGTTGGTGCACTATATAAAGGGTCACCTAGATTCAATCTCAACATAAGAGAAAACTTGTGATTAAAAGTGAGATCAATTGTAAGAGTGAAAAGACACTAAACTCAAGAGAGATTCTGTAGAGAGGCTGGTTGTTTAGAAAGAGAGAGAGTAGAATAGAAAGGGATTCAAGGACTTGTAAGAGGAATTTTCTTGGGAAAATTCCAGGGTCAGTTCTTATCACTTTCTTCTTCTTCTTCTTATTTTGATCTTCAAGAACCTGTGAGTTCTTGGAAGGGTGTTGCTGATTGTAAAGAACTCCATTGATAAGATAGTGCAGAACGGGGACGTAGGTATATTGTCGAACCTCGTCAACAAATTGCTTGTGTTCTTTTCTTTCTTACTTTGATTGGTTACTGTCTTTTTCTTTATATAAGTCACTCTAAACTTGGGTGTTTGGAAGATCACCTCCTGGGCATCTTATCAAGGTGGTTTCCCAACAGTTCTAGTGTGCAAAATGAAGTATGGTAAAATGACTTAGGTTAAAAGTTAAAAATTTTCTAAAAAACACTCAAGGTTAAATCTCTCCAGCGGAGTCATCAAATTGTGGGTATTGTGCCCTACACCACCCTTTTGTCAATTAGTAAGAGGGCTCCCTCAAGCAGAGCTCCTTTAGGTCGAACACATTTCCCACATTGATTTTATACCATCTAAGTATGAAGTAAGGGTGATGGGTAAATAGCCGCCATTGACTTTGAAAGGTAACAAAACCCTTGTCATTGGTTTATACACGAGATTTTGGGAAAAGAGATTGGGGATGAGAGAAGGAGGAATTAAAGCTCCCCCTCTCGTTTAGACCAAAGTCTAACCTTTTGTGTTTTTTAAATTTTAACCTAAATAAAATACCATACTTTAGCATAACAAACACACAAATATAATTATATTACTTAACAATTACCTCAGTCATCACAATGGATGAAGGAACATATATATGTGAGAGATTACTAAACCAACATTGTTTTGTTGGACAACCTTGTCTTCTCACAGACAATGGGTTCATTTTGATAGATTGCTTTTCAAGCAAGACTTATAAAAGAATAATCAAAATAATAAAGCACTTGAACAAAGCAATATATTCTTGGCATTTAACAAAATCCATTAACATGTTCTAAGCTCATTCATACAACAAACCAAGCAAGGATATGGCAAAAAGAAACATAAAATAAGAAGTTTATAATCAATTTTTATCTGTACCAAAGGGGTACCAATTGATATTTATTTCATACCAGAAATAGATTTTATCAACAAACATGCTTTTTAACAATGATAAACATGTATTTGACAAAAACGTGTATAGAATACAGGGAGGCTGAAATTCTAAATTTAAGAGTATACTTTTCATGGTTATTTGAATATAATCCAAAATATTTTCATTTCATGGAATAAAAGTTGATAAAAAATGGTAGTTACTAACCTTTTTCAAAGAAAAAGAAGATGTATGTGTGTGGTTGATGCCTTAAAATATCTATAATGCTTTCTAGAAAGCCTTGGATGAACTTAGAAGGCTTACTTCTTTTTGGGAGATCTAATTACACAAAATGAGAAAAGTTTGGCTAGCGAATTTTGTGGATGGGTAGAGTTTGTGTGCCCAATTCTATCACAAATGTTCTAACCCCAAATACCAATGTAATTTGTAGAGAAAAATAGCTAGAGTTTCTGCAAGCTTTTGCTTCAAGGTGTTTTAGTTAATGATGTAGAATAATAGAGTATTTATAGGTGTGAGAAAGGACAAAAGGTTTAATGGGGGTTAATGGACTATTTGTTGAGCTTAGGGAGTTAAATTCCAAACAAATTTGACCCCCCATTGAAGTCAAGATCATAGAGATGAAGCTGAGCAATGATGTAACAACCCATCCTGGGTTGGCCACCCGGTGTCATCATGTTTTGAAATTCCAGCACGACACATATATTCAATAATATAAAAATATACATTGACTGAAAATATATACATATATCAATCCTCAACCCTCAACCCTCAACAAGGGAGTTACATTATTAATATCCCAACTAAAACAATATATACAACATATTATGCATGAAGATTTACAAAAACAAATTTCTTCCCTTAGTTTGAGGATGTGGACCATGAGACTTACATATAATAATCCAGTCTGAATCTCAGTTCACAAATCTATTTGTCTTGCCTGCTACCTAAAATTATTTAATAATGAGGAGTGAGCTTCACAACCTCAGTGAATTAAATTTACTAAAAGTACTCGATTTGTATACTTCTAGTTATATTCATTCATTGTTAAATCAGAATAATTAACCATCTATCTCTTCTCACATTTTAATTCAATCATTTATCAATTTCTCTTAATAAATAAATTATCAGGCTATCACCTTTCAATACATCTCATATACTTTATCAATTTAATATCATCATAAAGTTCACATCATATAAACAATCAATAATATAATTCTTTGTTATGTCATCCATTCTATTTATCGATCATCAAAATTTTCTCATTATGAGACTTATATATCTATCAATCATTTAATACTCAAAACTGATTCTTTAGCACATCAAGCATTAATAATAAATGTTTAAAATAAATATAATGCACGAATTTAAATTATGTTTCTTTCTTTCTCTTCAGATCATTTCATATTATCATCTAGGAACATCTTCCCACATATCGATATTTTTCAAACCTTCCCGGTCTTCTTATCCAGACCAGTTGCTTTCTTGGTCTTCTCATCCAGACTAGTTGCCTTCTTGGTCTTCTCAACCAGACCAACTGCCTTCCTAGTCTTCTCAGCCAAGCCAACTGCCTTCCGGGTCTTCTCTTTTATGTATATGAGCAATAATATGCAAGCAAGCATACATCAAAGCATTCAATTCAACTATCTAGCTCTTTCTCAAAAATTATTATTTTGATCATATTTATTAAATTGTCTCCTCATATATCATATCATTTTTTCAAGCATATTTTCAGAAATTTCATAATTTCTCAGCATATTTTCCATTAATCCATCATTTTTAAAATATAAATTCTTATATAATTAATATTCAACACATTATTTAATCCCTAATCAATAAATCAATCAATTATCATACTTAACGGAAAATACATCATTAAATCATTATAATTCAACCATTTATTTAAACATCATAAATTCAAATTTTTATTGATCTCGATTACTAAAAGTAAATCTAACTCACCACGTATCACTTAAAGCTACCTGTGGATAACCTCCTCGCCTTTCCCACTCATTTCAGAAATTTATTGATATTGCTGATCACCAACACCTAATTATAAACTTTCATAAATCTTACTATTTCATAACTTAATTCAAACAATATAATTATTTAGTTATGAGTCTTATTGAAAATTTACCTCAAATATAATGAAGTCTTACTATTGTAATTGAATGACTGTACTATCTCTAATATTGAAGAAATTTTCTTTATAACTTTTTGCTAAGAAATTTGAATTGAAGAAAGAAGAAAACCATAAAGAATGAAGTCTCTGCTTTTAAAGACAAATATAAGGGTTTGAAATTTTTATAATAAAAAATTAAAAAAAAACAAACTTTGATGGTTATGTTCTCAGCCTTACCGCTTTGCCCTTTTTTTAAAATAGTATATATTATATATATATATATATATATATATATATATGTTATTTTTTCTTCTCACTTTCACATAAACTCTTCATATCCAATTTTTTTAATAATAATTTTTTTACCGCTGCTTCGTCGCTTCACCGCTTCGTGAAGTCTGTGAATTTTTTTAATACAATTTACATATTTGTCATTGGTTATTTACAATTCTGCTATCATTTAAAATTTACTGTTTTGTCATTACATGATTACAGTTTTACCATTTATCCTTTAAAATCAAATTTTCATATTTTCTCCATTCCAAATTTTTTTAGAGAGAAGTATAAAAATTTATGTTTTCTTCTATGTTTTTAAAATTATTTCCTCAACTTCAGTCAATATTTTCTCTTCAAAATTCTTTTATTTCAATTTCAAATTTCAAAATTTTTCAGTACTTTCTCAACACTAAATCTTTCACCAATTAATTATTTAATTCAATATAATATATGTAAAATTAGTTCTTTACCTTAATTTTATGAACACGAGTACCATAATTCTACCTACCTTATAAAAATTTCGTCCCCGAAATTTCCTTACCTAACTCATGAAAAAGCTAGGGGTATTGCAACGATCCATCCAGGGCATCATGTTTTGAAATCCTAGAACGACACATATATGCAACAATATAAAAATATACATCAACTGAATATATATATTGTTGGAAAATCACCTCTTTAAGTATCCCAGGTTGTGATCTTTCCAAACACCCAAATTCACAATGATTTGTACAAATAGAAACAAGAATCAGACCAATCAAAGAAATGACACAAGCAATTGTTATCGAGGTTCAGCAATATGCCTACGTCCCCGTGAGCTCCTCCGAGCTCTTTGCACTAAATAAATAGAGTTCTTACAATTACAGCAACACCTCTTCAAGAACTCTCTTGTTCTTGAAGAATGAAAGAAGAGAAAAAGAAACTGATAAGAGCTAAGTGTTTCCCTGGAATTTTCCCCAAGAAAATTCCAATTACAAAGCCCTTGAATCCCCAATCTAGACTACTCTCTCTCTAAACAACTAGTCTCTCTCAATGAGTGTCTCTTGTGTTTTGTGTCTTTGCACTCTTACATTTGTTCTCACATGTTGTGTTGAACTGCTCATAGATGACCCTTTATATAGGGCAACAACTACCTCATCCAATCTTTGAGATCAATCTCAACCCTTAGATCTCAAGAACCAAAGACTTATGGCTCTCTAAGAGTCTAAGTAATCCTGTGCATTTTAACCAAGTCCCACGAACCATCAAGAGTGCTGAAAAGTATGCATCAGGTGTGCTTGGAGCCGCGACCCAGGATAAGGTTGGCCACGGCGCACAACGGGGCACTAGTCCTCCAGGTCTTCATCCTTGCTGGGCACCGTGGTGTGGGGTAGGTTGAGCCACGGTGCGGCCTGGAGGGAGGAGCTTCTGGAGTTGCTGGAGGCCGCGGCGCACTGGACTGACCTGATGCTGAATTTTTCACTTATTTAATTCTTGGACAAATCCCAACAATCTCTACCTTTGTCTAAGTAATTAAACCCGAACCCATTGTGCAGAGAACTCAGGATCCAAACTCAACTTGAGTCACTGTATCAACCGACTCCAATCCTAAGAAGTCCAAGGCAATGATTGAACTTGCTTAGAGGTAGAACTTTAGTACCTAAATCTGCAGGATTTTCTTTCGTTGTAAATTTGTCCACATGAATGCATCCTTTTGTAACGTTTTCCCGAATGAAATGATACCGAACATCCATATGCTTAGTCCTCTCATGGAACACCGGGTTCCTACACAGGTGCAACGCACTTTGGCTATCCGAATATACCACCACCTACTCTTTTAAGACCTTCAACTCTTCCAACAACCCTTTGCACCATATAGCCTCCTTGATGGCTTCCGTTGCCGCTATGTACTCAGCCTCGGTTGTTGAGAGTGCTACCACCGGTTGCAACTGAGCTTTCCAACTTATACAGTATCCATTTAAGTTGAAGAAGTAGGAGGTAATCGATTTTCTTTTAACCCTGTCTGCTCCATATTCCAAATCAGCATAAACTTCTAGATAGATAGACTAACCCCTCTTCTCGTACACAAGCCCCACATCCAGGTTTCCCTTCTAGTACCTCAGCAACCACTTCATCCCAACCCAATGCTTATTTCCGAGATTACTCATAAATCTGCCGAGGACACTAATTGCATGAGCAATGTCGGGTCTAGTGCTTATCATGGTGAACAAAACTGATTCAATTGCACTAGAGTAAGGGCCTTCTCCATTTCCTTCTACTCCACCTCCGATCTCAGATATTGATCGCTGGAGAACTTGAAATGACCAGCAAGGGGAATCTTCACTAGTTTGCTATCTTCCAAAGCCTCTCCATTGTTGGTATGGCTTCTTCCTTTCTCATCCCTCATCATCTTCCTACAATCTTTCTTGAAATGACCCTCCTTATTGCAGTAGTAGCATTACCTTCCTCAAAACTTCGGTTTGGAATGCGATCTCCTATGGCTCTGCCCTCTACCCTTTGATTTCTCCTGGTAGTTGCCATGGATGCTACTGCCATTCCGAGTTGCTGCCCTTCCTCTAATGAACAGCCCTTCTTCATTTGATCCTTCTCTCGTCTTGGCTTTGAAATCATGAGCCTTTATAGCATTGATCACAATTTTCTTGGTTAGCGTATCTCTTTCATATTCAATAGCATTAATCAAGCTTTCAAAACAATCAGGAAGAGAGTTCAACAACATAACAGCCAATTGTTCATCCTGGAATGTTATACTACAACTAGCCAAATCCTGAACTAGTTTATTAAAGATATTAAGATTATCTTGCAACTCTTTATTAGGATCCATTTTAAAAGCAAAGATTCGTTTCAGAAGATAAATCTTATTAGGGAGAGTCTTGGTAAGAAACAACTCATCTAGTTTCTTCCAAATGATAGCTGGATCTTCCGAGTCTCCACACTTTTTGGTCACATTATCCGACATGTGCAGAAAGATGGTGTTGTATGCCATCTTCTTCATCTCATTCTGCTGGACCTCAGTGAGACTAGTTGGAAAATCGTCATCTTCTCTAATTGCCAAGTCCACCTTTTGTTGCATAAGAACCGCCTTGATCTTCCGCTTCCAAATGGAAAAATCTCCCTTTCCATCAAACTTTTCAACAATGAAATTTGAATCCATCTTGCGGAGAAAATCCCAAGATTTATACAGCACCCACAATTGCTTTCCAATTTCTAAATCTCAAGAACTCGATCAAATCTTGATCCCAACACCGTTCTTGAATCACCCTCAAGAAGTTTCCTTTGATTCTTGGAGTCTTGCTCTGATACCCCCTGTTCTTGCTCCGATACCAGCTGTTGTTGAACCATAGCTCTGATATCACTGTTGGAAAATCACCTCTTCAAGCATCCCAGGTTGTGATCTTTCCAAACACCCAAATCCACAATGATTTGTACAAACAGAAACAAGAATCAGACCAATCAAAAAAAGGACACAAGCAATTGTTATCGAGGTTCGGCAATGTGCCTACGTCCCTGTGAGCTCCTCCAAGCTTTCTGCACTAAATCAATGGAGTTCTTACAATTATAACAACACCTCTTCAAGAACCCTCTTGTTCTTGAAGAACGAACGAAGAGAAAAACAAAGTGATAAGAGCTAAGTGTTTCCATGGAATTTTCCCCAAGAAAATTTCAATTACAAAGCCTTTGAATCCCCAATCTAGACTACTCTCTCTCTAGACAACCAACCTCTCTCAATGAGTTTATCTTATGTTTTGTGTCTTTACACTCTTACACTTGTTCTCACATGTTGTGTTGAATTGCTCCTAGACGACCCTTTATTGAGGGAAACAACTACCTCATCCAATCTTTGAGATCAATTTCAACCTTTAGATCTCAAGAACTAAAGACTCATGGCTCTCTAAGAGTCTAAGTAATCCTGTGCATTTTAACCAAGTCCCACGCACTATTAAGAGTGCTGAAAAGCATGCATCAAGTGTGCCTGATGCCGCGACCAGTGCACAATTGGGCACTAGTCTTCTAGGTCTTCATCCATGCTGGGCGCCGCGGCATGGGGGAGGCTGAGCCACGACGCGGTCTGGAGGGGACCACGTGGCTTACAGATAATGACTCAGTCCAAATCTTAGCTCACCAATCTATCTGTACTGCCTGCTTCCTAAAATTATTTAACAATGAGGAGTGAGCTTCACAAGCTTAGTGAATTAAATTTACTAGAAATACTCGATTATATACTTCTAGTCACATCTTATAATTCAAATTTTCAAATAGTCTTCTAATATTCATTCATCTATATCTCATACAATTCTATAATAGCATTATATTATTACTACTCATATCATAATCCTCATCATTTATCAACCTCTTCTTAAGTTAATAATCAAATATATCAATCTTTCTTCTTATATATTTAATCATCTTGAGACTACCAATTCAACATCATTATTTACCTCGTTATGAGGTTCACAGCATATAATCAATCACTCAGATAATTCTTATCATATTATACTTTCATATTTCTTTCTCATCATATCTGTCTCTCTATGAGACTCATTTATCTATCAATAAATTCACAATAAAAAATGACACTTTAGCATCTCAAGCAATAATAATCAATATTTAAAACAAATGCAATGTATGAATTTAAATTATCACATCATTTCTTATTATCATTTTGGAATGTCTTCCCACATGTTGACATGTTTTAGCTTAGATCGGTTGCCTTTCTGGTTCTTTTATTTTCATTTAGACCGACTGCTTTCTCAGTTATTTTATTTTTAGCTATACCGGCTACCACAATTATTTTATTTTCATTTGGACAGACTGTCTTCCCGGTTATTTTATTTTCAGCATATATTGGCTGCTACAGTTCTTTTATTTTCATTTAGACCGGTTGCATTCCCGATTCTTTTATTTTCAACATATATTGGCTGCCATGATTCTTTTATTTTCATTTAGACCGACTATTTTCCTGATTCTTTTATTTTCATGTATATGAACAATAATATAAAATATGTATATGATCAATAAATAAAACAAGCATACATTCAAGCATTCAATTTAGCTATCCAGCTCTTTCTCAAAATTATTATTTTTATCATATTTATTAAATTATCTCCTCATGTATCGTATCAAATTATCAATCATAGCTTGTCGAGAATTTCATTTATCCTTTTATTATATATTTCATCAACTCATTATTTCATTAATATTACTTCTCATATAATAAAGTTTTAGCATATCAATTATTCATATAATATCAATAAACCAACGTTCATATATCATCCAATCATAGTTAGATAATTAATTCAAATATTATCACTTTATATTTCATATTTATCTCGTTATTAAAAGTAAATCTAACTCACCACGTAGCACTTATAGCTACCCGTGGATCACCTCCTTGCCTTTTCTACTCTTTTCAACAATTTCACCTGATTGCTGATCGTCAACACCTAACATAATATTTATATTAAAATTTCTAATTTGTTCTTCAATTCTTCAATAATTCATACACTTCAAATTTCCACATCAAATTTCGGATAATTTCATGTATGTATATTTCAAAAATAAAATACTCATTATTACCTTTTGTTTTTCTTAAAGCTTTCCTCGAATCTCTTTAAAAATTCTCCTATAAACTTCTTCAAAATTTCAACCATTCAACCTTTCTTTGAGTCCCCAAGTATTTCAAGAAAGAGAGTAATTTGAATTGAAGAAAGAAGAAAACCAAATAGGATTTGGTAGGAAAATAATAAAACAAAATAATAAAAACCGTTTTTTATACTAAAACCTTTCCACCGTTTTTGTCAATCTATTGTTATCTTACATGCAACATTTGCATGTGGTTTTGACAACACCTGGACTTCAGGTATTGTCCACCTCATTTTTTTTCCTTCTTCTTACCTACGCCTGAATGCTTCTGTTATTTTTTTCAAAGGATTATTTTATTCAATGATAATTCTTTCATATATATATATATATATATTATTTTAATTCAATGTCATATTTATCAAATTACTTCTTTACCCTTACTTTAAGAACACAGGTATTACAATTCTGTCCACCTTACAAAAATTTCGTCCTCAAAATTTCCTTACCTAATTCATGAAAAAGTTGAGGGAATTCTTTCCTCATGCTCCTAAGTAATTTCTTCAACATCTTTGTTCCGCCATAATACTTGAATCAAAGGAATGACTTTATTACACAAGACTTGTTCCTTTCTGTCTAGAATTCTAACTGGTACTTGCATAAAGGTCAAATCTTCCTGAAGTTATACAGCCTAACTTGGAATACTATGTGATTCATCATATAAACACTTTTTCAAAATTGAAACATGAACCACATTATGTAATTGCTTTAACTCTACATGGAAATCCAATCTGTATGCTACTGGTCCAACTCTCTCAATCACCTCATATGGCCCCACAATCTCACACTCAACTTTCTCTTCTTTTTAAACCTCAATACACCATTCCACGGAGATATTTTCAAAAATGCCCAGTCACCATCCTGAAACTCAAGAGGTCGTTTTCTATTATCAGCATATCCCTTATGTTTGTTATGTGCTGCTCTAAGGTTCTCTTTAACCAGTTTGATCCTCCCAGTAGTCAAATCTATCATTTTTGGTCCAAATATATTTCTTTCTCCAACTTCTTCCCATCATACTAGAGTTCTACACCTTCTACCATATAAAGCTTCAAATGGTGCCATCCTAAAACTAGCTTGATACTGATTATTGTATGCAAACTCAATCAAAGGTAAATAAGCATCCCAACTCACTGAGAAACTCAATACACTTTCCCTCAGCATATTTTCTAGTATTCTAATGATTCTCTCTGTCTGCCCGTCTGTTTGAGGATGAAAAGCTAAACTAAACTGCAATTGTGTACCCATAGCTTCTTGAAAACCCCTCCAAAATCTAGAAGTGAATCTAGAATCTCTATCGGATACAATGCTTAAAGGTACTCCATGTAATCTCACAATTTCTGCTACATACAATTCAATCAATTTTTCAAGACTCCAGGTAGTTTTACTAGGAAGGAAATGCAAAGACTTAGAAAGTCTATCCATTATCATGACCTCTCTAGGTACAGGGAAAACCAGAAACAAAATCCATGCTCACATTCTCCCAAGGCCATTCAGGTATTGGAAGAGGTTGTAATAAACTTGTTGGATGTCTATTCTCAGACTTCACCTGTTGGTAAGTCAAACATCTAGAAATATACTCAGTGACATCATTCTTCATCCCTGACCACCAATAATTCTATCTTAATCCCTTGTATATCTTATTATTACCCGGGTGTATAGAATACACAGAATCATGAGCCTCCTTTAGTATCTCCTTTCTCATCTCCACATCATTGGGAACACAAACTCTATGTCCCAATAGCACCATACCATCTTATCTAATTCTAACCTCAGTCAACTTCCAACTCAATACTTCTTGTTTGATCTTCTCTAACCATTCATCTCTACTATGCATCTGTAACAAGTGATCATTAATAGAAGATTGTACCACTATATTTTCTATCAATACTCCTCTATCAGTGATACTCAACTGCATTCTCATTTCTCTCAATTCTACCATCAAGCTAATATCAAAACTCTCAATAGCAGCTAATCTCTCTGTAGATTTTCTACTAAATGCATCAGTTACTATATTAGCCTTCCCTGAATGATAATGAATTGTATAGTCATAATCACTAATTAACTCTATCCACCTCCTCTGCCTCAAATTCAACTTTTTCTGGGTAGGTAATTGTGTCAAACTTTTATGACCGGTAAAAATTTCATAAGTGGCTCCATACAGATGATGTCTCCAAATCCTCAAAGCAAAAACTATAGCAGCCAATTCTAAATTATGGTTCGGGTAATTTCTCTCATGGTTCTTCAATTGTCTAGAAGCATAAGCTATAACTCTCCCATGTTGCATCAACACACATCCTAACATCTGATGCGACGCATCACTATATAACATAAATCCTTCATCACCAAAAGGAAGCACTAATACCGAAGCAGTAATCAATTTCTCTTTCAACAGCTGGAAACTCCTCTCACATTGTTCTGACCACATAAACTTGACTTCTTTCTTAGTCAATCTGGTCAATGGTCCAACAATAATAGAAAAATTCTTGATAAACCTCTTATAATAACTAGCCGACCCCAAAACGCTTCTAATTTTAGTCACACTAGTGGGTCTTTTCCAATTCAACACTGCCTCCACTTTCTATGGGTCAACTGCAATACTATCTCCTGACACAACATGCCCCAAGAAAGATATTTCATTCAACCGAAACTCACACTTAAATAACTTCAGATACAATTTATCTCTCCTCCGAGTTGCCAACACTATCTCCAAATGTTGCACATACTCCTCTTCATTCTTGGAATATACCAGAATATCATCAACAAATACAATCTCAAATCTATCTAAGAATGGTTTAAACACCCGATTCATTATATCCATAAATATTGCAGGAACATTAGTCAACCAAAATAGAATCACAAGGAACTCATAATGGATCTCAAGTCTATCTTAGAAAACACTTTAGCCCCCTGTAATTGCTCAAATACATCACCTATTCTAGGTAAAGGATATTTATTCTTGACAGTGACCTTATTCAACTATCTATAATCAATACACAACCTCATCGTTCCATCATTCTTCTTCACAAACAACACAGGGCCTCTCCAAGGCGACATACCAGGTCGAATAAATTGTTTATCTAGCACATCTTAAAGATAAACTTTCAATTCTCTCAACTCACCTGGTGCCATTCTATAAGGTGCTATAAATATGGGTACGGATCCCGGAATCACCTCAATAGAAAACTCAATCTCCCTATTGGGAGGCAAACCAGACAATTCCTTAGGGAACACATCAGAAAAATCTTTCACTACTAAGATTTCTTCTAATTTTCTACTCTCCTTTATAGAATCCACCAAATTCTCTAAATCTCACAACCCTTCTTCAACCATCTACTAGCAGTCATGGCAGAAATTAGATAGTTGAAAAGTATCTTATGTTCTCCCTGAAAATTAAACTTCTCTTGTCCTGAAATTCCGAATACAACATTCTTCCTAAAATAATATACCCAAGCATGATATGTAGATTACCAATTCATCCCCAAAATTAAATCAAAATCTGTCATATCTAAAGGCAACAAATGAACTTCAAATTCTCTATCAGCCATACTAATCACATAACCCCGATAAATTATCCTGATAATAACTCTATCCCCAGTAGGAACCTCAACAATAATAGCATGCATCAAAGGACTAACACAATCATCAATAGATTTCATATAAACAATAGATGCAAAAGAATGGGTTGCATCATGATCAATCAATAATCTAGTAAGTCTATTAAGAATAGATACCATACCATAACAAAATTTGGAGTGGCTTGTGCATCCTGTTGGGTTAAAGTATAGACTCTGTTGTCTCTGGGTTGTAGCTGACCATCACGTCCTCTCCCAGTTACTGATCATCTTCTTCTACCCCGCATACTCCCTGATCCACTACCTCTCTCCACCTGTTTTCTCCCAATACCTACAACACTTATATCAATAGATTTTCCCACTGGATAATCTACTCTAATATTCCCTCATTCACCACATGTAAAGCACATCAGAGAAGGACAATTCTGAGACATATGCCTCGTCTGATTACATCTATAGCAAACTCTTGTCTCTCGATTATACATCAGATTGCCACTTCCCCTTGGTGGCATACTTACTCCTCTACCATAACTCCTACTTCCCATATCTTGTCTCCCAAATCTAGGGGTCCCACCAATATTACTCTGAGCTATAGAAGCAACAGATCTTGCTTGCCTTTGACTCTGTACTACAGTTCCTTGTGATAAGGAACAAATCCTCTAGGGTGGTCTCTCACCCTGCACACTCATATTGCTACCACCTCTAGGTCCTTCAAATCTAGACGTCTTCAGCCAATCCCTTCTACCTTTAAACTCAATCATATCTTTCTCACTATGTAATGCTTTATCCACCATTATAGCATAATTCCAAATACCCATATAAGATAGTTTAGTTCGAATTTCATAGTGTAACCCATATAAAAATCTCTTACATTTCCTTTCCTTCATATTTACTAACTCAAGTACAAACCTCGATGGGGCTATAAATCTACTATCATACTCAGCCACAAATAAAGTATTCTGCCTTAAATGAATAAAATCTCTCTCTTACTGTGCTCGAAACTTCTCTGGAAAATACTTCGCAAAGAACACATCCTTAAACTTACGCCAAGTTAAGGGTTGATCTACCTGTGTACTTAATCTAGGCAGATATCCTCCTACCATTGAGAAGCCTCACCTTCTAGCTTAAATGAAGCAAAAACAATTTTTTTCTTGTCGGTCATTGGTAAGACTTCAAAATATTTCTCAACACGTTTAATCTATTACTCAGCTTCCACAGGATTTACAGATCCTCTAAAAGACTGGGGTTTAAACTTAACAAATCTCATAAAACAATCCCCTTGCATCTCAAGTGCAAACACACCCTCTCTCTCATAAGCCTCTTGTCTCACCACATCAGGTTCTATTCTACCCATTTCCTTTAGTCTCCTTTGTAAATTATTAGCCCTTTCTTCCACTACATTCATTCTCTCTATAGCACGATCAAGAACTTCTCTCAACTCATCCCTCCTAATACCAGATTATCTCCCACCTCTACTAGTACTAGCTGTACTAGCTACTTGTTCCCTTATGATTACACCCAAAACATAACGCGGTAATTGTAGTACAGCTTTGGGGTGTCGATTCTACAAGGAAACAAGATAACTACAAGAGAAGGTGTGAACCTCAACACAAACGATAAAGATTAAATGCCAGAATTTGAATTGTGAGAAAATTGTAATTGTGTAAATAGATTTGATGGATATAATAAAGAAACAACAAGGTTCCGGAAATCCTCTCTAGGTTCGTTGCCCTAATCCTAACTTGATTCAATTTTTTTTATCTCGATTGCAAGTTTCACATTCCAAACAGGCAATCAACAAATATTCAATTAAAGCGCATGTATAAACCCCAATGTAATTGATATGAATTATTCTTTACTTTCAAACACACATAACCTAACTTATAAATTATCAAAAGACGACGATATATCTAAATGACAATACCGCAGCAATGGACAAATCTATAAAAGAGATCTACTGAACTCAATCACACCCAAACAAATACACATAAGAAGAGCATTAATAGACTTATATGGAAAAGAAGCATGCAATCATCGGACTAATAAAAATCTACTAATTAAATTAAAGAATAAAACATAACAATATTTAATGAAAATAATACCAAACTACAGCTGAATCAAATAAAGGAAAATAAGAACAACTACACCTAAGGATTCATCCCTTCACCCTGCTTGGAGACTAGCCGGCCATGGAGCTCATGCTTCCTTGAGTTGCCTCCAGCTTCTCAATGATCATCTCCTCCTTGGTAGCAAAAGCCTCGGCGATTCCTCAGCTTGCCCTCCAAAAGTATACTTCGGACTCTTAAAAGCCCTTTGGATTTACTCTCTGATGATTTCAGATGAGCTCCGATTGATGCCTCAAAGCTGAAGTGGAGGGGGTCCTATATAGGCAAGCTCCCGGAGTGCTATGTGTTTTCTGACCAATGTAGGATACTGCCCGAGTGCGATCGATCGCAGCCTTAGTGCGCTCGATTGCATATGCGCTTGATCGCATGTGGGTGCACTCGATCGCAGTTGCACTACAGAGTACCTCTTGGTCGATGTGGGATGTGCACTCGATTGCAATGCTTGTGCACTCGATCGCATGTGCGCTGCAGAGTACTTCTTGGTCAATGTGGGATGTGAGCTCGATCGCACTGCTTGTGCGCTCGATCGCAGTATAGGAAGCAATCCATCTTGTCCTTCCAGAAGTATGGGATCTTGGATTTTTAAGTAACGATCGTTTCTTTTTCTCTTTTAAACTCAAAATACCTGAAAATTGCACTGAAATAAGTAAGTGGTCCAATAATATTACTTTAGAGTTATTAACACATAAAAGTGCAATAAAGACCAAGATCAATCCTAAAATGCTAACAATTAACCATTGTTGAGAAGCATTTTATGACTTTCATCACAACCCCCAACTAGCTTATTGCTAGTCCCTAGCAATTCAAGTGAAAATAAGAGATGAATTCCATGGTGGGAATCAAAGTAAATGAAAAGCAATATTAGTGTTAACCATGAGTAACTCATTTTTTGTCTCAAAAATTGCACATAACACATGGCACAAAGAATCATTAAATTTAACCCAAATCCAAAAGTAATCCAAACATCAATCTTAAAATCGTTATTGACTCTTAACATCCATCTTACCATAAACCATTAGTCCGAACACCCGGATGATTTTATGCATAACATTCATGAATACAAGTCTTGGCCTCTAAAAACATAATAGTTTTCGTGATATCAATCACAAAAACAAGCTCTATATGCTTACATTTCAAACCACTCTCCACTATTGTAGAAAAAATCACACTACATTGGATCAATAGGTCTTTACTAAGCTTATAACGTTAGGCTAAGGTAAAGGTTAAGAAGGAACGGGAAGGATTCAACAAGTAAAGGAACTTAATCTCTTAGTTTTGAACACAACTCTTTAAGCACTGGATAACCTTACTTCAACACCCAACTCTTTCAACCATTTTTATAAGATCATATCTCTCAATAGATCACCACTTTTCTTTTCTTTTCTTCTTTCTTTGCCATAATTCACCTTTTTTTTCTTTTCTTTTGTATTTTGGCATAAGACTATTCACCTCCTTTTTCATTTTTTTTTCTTTTCCACAACCCCCAACTTATCTTCTTTAATGTACTTGGGTTGTGGTAGTGATATTTTTTCATATTTCCCTCCCTACTCCTTTTAAGTGCTTCTCAACAAATGTGTATAGCTAAGTTCTTTTAAGAGAAATGTAAGGATAAAATATTCTCTTTAGGCTCATAAAGGTGAGTAAATGGGCTATTGAAGGAAACAAGGCTCAAATTGTTTTTCAAGAAAATGCTCAAATAGGTGACTAGTGGTAAATATAGCAATGGTAGGTTTGAAAGGCTCAAACGATCCAAAAATGGCCTATATCATATCCTAAGTAGTGTGCATTCTAGGAATTCGCCTCAAGTGGTTATCAAGTAAGTTCTAGAGCTTGTCGAGACAGTAAAAATATTCACAAAATAATCACACATAAAATTTCTCTAGATGTTATAGACTAATCATACAATCTTACCACAAACTAGAGTCTCAAACCAAATGAAGATTGATATTTAAATTAATTTCAAACCGAAACAAATTTTAACTCCTTTTAAATGCTATCCATTATCTCAATTAAGTTTATATCATTGACATGAGAATTAACTCCAAGGCAACCATAAATCATGCTTAAAACAAAAAGAGAGGGAAAATGACACCAAGCAGTTCAATGGAAAAAGAAAAATGTATGGAAATAAAGAAAATGGAAACAAAGAGATGCATTTCCTCCACCCCCAACTTAAAAATTGCATTGACCTCAATGTAAAAGAAAGAGTAAAGGAAACTCCCCTTGTAGCCAAAGGTGCACAGAAGCTGAAAATTGTGCTCCAGCATTTGAACTGCTTCGTATTTTTGTCCCTGAAAAAGAAATACGAAAGTAAAACTGGAAAACAGCAAGATAATAATAATAAACAAGAGAAAAAAGAAATATGAAAAAAATAAAAATAAAAGGATACGTTGTAGACTGCCTCTCATGAGTGCTAAGTTTTACGTCTTCAACCAGACGCTCTTATTCCCTCATTGAAAAACATAGGTTGAATGCATCCGCCACTGCTTCATTACCAAATTTGGTGCTTTTATGCTTTTAGGGGGCCTTAAGGATGTCATCAGTAACATCCGCAAATTCTGGCTCGATGTATGCTTTGGTGAAGCCATGGATGAGGGTGGACTCAAATGGATTAAGGTGCTAGACCTTTTCTATGAATGAGTCAATCATGTATGCTTGTGCTTGATGGCTTTCATCCACATCCTCTGATTTTTCCGTTGTTGGGATGTGTAATGACTTACCCCTCAGTGTCTCAATGGCATTCACCTCCTTCAAATTCTTTTGTGCTAGGTGCTGACCATGGGGTGTGGACTGAGCTTGAGAAGGGAACTTACCTCGCTCAGTCACACTCAAGTAGCTCATCAACTTGGACACTTAGCTCTTTATCTCTTTATGTTCTTCAACAACCTGCACAATTAACGATTCAAGTCTTTTATTAGTCTTACCCTGTGCCTCAATAAAATCATGTAAAGTGTCTTCTAAAGAACTCCTAGAAGACACAGGTGCATGATATGGTGCAGGGGTTTGTGCAAGCTGCTGGTTTTTAGACTTCCAGCTGAAATTGGGGTGATTTCGCCATCCCGAATTATAAGTATCAGAGAAGGGTGTCAAAGGCTTCTTGTACATGCCTAAGGCATTACATTGTTCCTTATACATCCCTCTTATCTCAATAAATATGGGACACTCTTGGGCGAGATGATCTACCCCACCACACACAAAACATGGTTCAAAAGATTTTGCATTATTAGCTACGTGTGTTGGCTTTAAGTTTTTAGTCGTTAACTCATCGAGCTCCCTAGTGAGCATCTCGACCTTGGCTCTAAGGTTATCCTCTTCCCTAAGATGGTAAATTCCACCACCATTTGGGTGCCCTATAGGTCGTGACCTATTTGTGCTTTCAGTAGCACTAGGTCCAGTCCAAGTGTGAGCTTTTTTAGCAAGCTCATTGAGGTACTCTATGGCCTCATCAGGATCTTTCTCTAAAAACTCACCATTACACATCATCTCTACAAATTGGAGCTCTCTATATGTAAGTCCCTCATAAAAATAGCTCACTAAGCACCAATTCTCATACCCATGGTGAGGGCACATACTCAATAACTCTTTAAATCTCTCCCAAGACTGATACAAAGTCTCGCTATCCTTTTGTGCAAAGGTGGAGATTTGCCTTTTTAAAGCATTGGTTTTATGTTGGGAAAAGTATTTATTAAAAAAAATTCAAGTCATCTTAGTCCACGACACAATAGATCGTGGTCTAAGTGAGTATAGCCAACTCTTAGCTCTATCCTTCAAAGTGAAAGGAAAGAACTTAAGCCTCACAATGTCATCGGTTTCGTCTTGACTATGAAAAGTCGCGACTACTTCCTCAAACTCTCTAATGTACACATATGGGTTTTCATTATCCAAGTTATAAAATGTAGGGAGTAAATGTATCATCCCTGTTTTAAACTCTAATGGGCGAGTATTGGCTGGAAATATGATGCATGATGGTGTGGCTGTGCGTGTAGGGTGGAGGTAATCCTGAAGGGTCCTAGGGGGTTGATATTCATGTTCACTCATTTCTTCGGGACTAGATGGACTGTCAAATAAAGGATTTATAAATGGATTGAATTCTGACTCTAGCACAGGCCTACAAGCATCTCTATGTCTTTGCATTCAAGGTAACAAAATAATGAAAAAAAATACTATAAAAAGAAAGAATAAGATAAAATAAATTAAAATTAATGCAGCAAGCTAAAAGAAGAAACGAAGTTACCACCTTTACAAACTGCTGAAAAGGAAAACTATTTATAGTTCTTCTACATTTATGTCAAAAGTTGACAATCTTCTTTGTACTTTAGCACGTTTCCTCGGCAACGGCGCCAAAATTTGATTACACCCAAAACATAACGCGGTAATTGTAGTACAGCTTTGGGGTGTCGATTCCACAGGGAAACAAGATAACTATAAGAGAAGGTGTGAACCTCAACACAAACGATAAAGATCAAATTCCAGAATCTGAATTGTGAGAAAATTGTAATTGTGTAAATAGATTTGATGGATATAATAAAGAAACAACAAGGTTATGGAAATCCTCCCTAGGTTCGTTGCCTTAATCCTAACTTGATTCAGTTATTTTTATCTCAATTGCAAGTTTCACATCCTAAACAGGCAATCAGCAAATATTCAATTAAAGCGCATATATAAACCCTAATGTAATTAATATGAATTATTCTTTACTTTCAAGCACACATAATCTAACTTACAAATTATCAAAAGACGACGATATATCTAAATGACAATACAGCAGCAATGGACAAATCTATAAAAGAGATTTACCGGACTTAATCACACCCAAACAAATACACATAAGAAGAGTATGACTAGACTTATATGGAAAAGAAGCATGCAATCACCGGACTAATAAAAATCTACTAATTAAATTAAAGAATAAAACATAACAATATTTAATGAAAATAATACCAAACTACAACTGAATCAAATAAAGGAAAATAAGAATAACTACACCTAGGGATTCATTCCTTCGCCTTGCTTAGAGACTAGCCGACCATGGAGCTCATGCTTCCTTGAGTTGCCTCCGGCATCTCAATGATCATCTCCTCCTTGGTAGCGAAAGCCTCGGCAATTCCTCAGCTTTCCCTCCAAAAGTATACTTCGGACTCCTAAAAGCCCTCTGGATTTACTCTCTGATGATTTCTGATGAGCTCCGATTGATGCCTCAAAGCTGAAGTGGAGGGGGTCTTATATAGGCAAGCTCCCGGAGTGCTATGTGTTTTCTGATCGATGTGGGATACTGCCCGAGTGCGATCGATCGCAGCCTTAGTGCGCTTGATCGCATGTGGGTGCGCTCGATCATAGTTGCGCTGTAAAGTACTTCTTGGTCGATGTGGGATGTGCGCTCGATCGCAATGCTTGTGCGCTCGATCGCATGTGCGCTGCTGAGTACTTCTTAGTCAATGTGGGATGTGTGCTCGATCGCGCTACTTGTGCGCTCGATCGCAGTATAGGTAGCAATCCATCTTGTCCTTCCAGAAGTATGGGATCTTGGCCTTTTAAGCAACGATCGTTTCTTTTTCTCTTTTAAATTAAAAGTACCTGAAAATTGCAATGAAATAAGTCAGTGGTCCAATAATATTACTTTAGAGTTATTAACACATAAAAGCGCAATAAAGACCGAGATCAATCCTAAAATGCTAACAATTAACCATTGTTGAGAAGCATTTTATTACTCTCATCACCTTACATGAACCACAAATTTGACCTCCCCCTCTGCTTCAGCTCTTCTAAATATCAGGGGTCTACCATGTCCTTTCTAGTTCAATACTCTACCTCTAGCTCTATCACGTCAATGTGCCATCCTCAAAATTTGCATTAAAATGTAGTTTATTTAAATCTTCCACTCCTTTAAATTTTTATGCACTCTACAGAATCATAAAACCTAATGCTCTGATACCAAAATGACCCATCCCGAGTTGGCCACCCCCCAGACGGTGCCGTCACGTTTTGAAATCCCAACATGTCACATATATTCAACAATATAAAAATATACATCGACTAAAAATATATACATTTATCAATCGTCAATCCTCAATAGGGGAGTTATATTATTAATATCCCAACTGAAACAATATATACAACATATTATGCATGAATTTTTACAATTTTTTTTTCTTCTATTAGTCTGAGGATGTGGACCACGAGGCTTACAGATAATAACTCAGTCTGAATCTCAGCTAACAAATATATTTGTCCTACGTACTACCTGAAATTATTTAACAATGAAGAGTGAGCTTCCCAACCTCAGTGAATTAAATTTACTAGAAGTACTTGATTTGTATACTTCTAGTTATATTCATTCATTTTTAAATTAGCATAATCAACCATCTATCTCTCCTCACATTCTAATTCAATCATTTATCAATTTCTCTTAATAAATAAATTATCATGCTATCTTCTTTCAATACATATATCTCATATATTTTATCCATTTAATATTTCAAATTTAATATCATCATAAAGTTCTCATCATATAAACAATCAATAATATAATTTTTTTATTATGTCATCCTTTATATTTATCTATCATCAAAATTGTCTCATTATGAGACTCATCTATCTATCAATCATTTAATACTAAAAAATGATTCTTTAGCACATCAGGCATTAATAATAAATATTTAAAACAAATATAATGCATTAATTCAAATTATTTTTTTTCTTCTATCTGATCAGATTATTTCATATTATCATCTGGGAACATCTTCCCACATGTCGACATGTTTTAACCAGACCAGTTGCCTTCTTGGTCTTCTTAGCCAGACCAGCTGCCTTCCTGGTCTTCTCAACCAGACCAGTTGCCTTCCTGGTCTCCCATTTTATGCATATGAGCAATAATATGCAAGCAAGCATACATTAGAGGATTCAATTCAACTATCTAGCTCTTTCTCAAAATTATTATTTTTATCGTATTTCTTAAATTGTCTCCCCATATATCATATCAAATTTTCAATCATATTTTTAGAAATTTCATATAACTTCTCAACATATTTTCAATATAATATTTAATCCCTAATCAATCAATCAATCAATTATCAAACTTAATGGAAAATACATCATTAAATCATTATAATTCAACAATTTATTCAAATATAATAAATTCATATTTTTATTGGTCTTGATTACTAAAAGTAAACCTAACTCACCATGTAGCACTTAAAGCTACTCGTGGATCACCTCCTTACCTTTCCTGCTCCATTTAGCAATTTCTTGAGATTGATGATCACCAACACCTAATCATAAACTTTCATAAATCTTATTATTTCATAACTTAATCCAAATAATATAATTATTTAGTTATGAGTCTTATTGAAAATTTACCTCAAATATGATGAAGTCTTGCTATTGTAATTGAATGACTGTACTATCTCTAATATTAAGAAATTTTCTTTATAACTTTTTATTAGGAAGTTTGGATTGAAGAAAGACGAAAACCAAATGGGATTTGGTAAGGAATGAAGTCTCTACTTTCCGAGACAAATATAAAGCTTTGATTTTTTTTTTATAATAAAAAATTCCAAAAAACAAACTTTGATGATTGTGTTCTCAACCTTGCCGCCTTGCCCCTTTTTAAATAATATATATATTATTATTTTTCTTCTTACCTTCACGTGAACCTTTTCATGTCCTTTTTTAATAATAATTTTTTTATTGTCGCTCACCGCTACGCCGCTTCACCACTTCATGAAGTCTGCAATTTTTTTTTAAAATAAAATTTACATATTTTCTATTGGTTATTTACAATTCTACCATCATTTAAAATTTAGTTTTTTTGCCATTACATAATTACAGTTTTTCCATTTATCCTTTAAAATCAATTTTTCATCTTTTATTCCTTCCAAAAATTTTATAAAAATTATAGAGAAACATAAAAACTTATAGTTTCTTCAAAAAAAAATTTAATTATTTTCCTCAACTTCAATCAATATTTTTTCTTTAAAATTCTTTTATTTCAACTTCAAATTTCAAAATTTTTCAGTACTTCCTTCTTAAAAAATTGCTAACTTTTTTCAACAAAATTTTCAATATTATCTTTCAAATATTATTTCAAATCAATACTAAATCTTTCATCAATGAATTATTTAATTCAATATAATATGTAAAATTACTTCTTTACCCTTATTTTATGAACACGAGCACTACAAATTATGAGCTGAAAATTGCAATGTATGTATCAATCAATGGTCAATAGGTACCGATTGATACCTTTTACCAACTGATTGGTTTGTTCATGACAAGCAGACCTTTCGTTTTGGTTTTGTCCCAAAATAGGTTTAAATGGCATTTTTGTAGCCCAAAACGGGTAAAAATGGGTATTTAGGTACTTAAGCTTGCAATTTGGGTTTGACTGGATGAATTTGGTGCATTTAGAACATTGTTTTGGGTTTTTAATTGATTTCACTCCAAAATGAATTCGAAGCCTCTAAATTCACCAAATTTAAGCACATTGGGACCAAATTCTCATTATCAGACCCAACACGTGGCCCATTATAATATTTTAAACGAAATTAAGTGTCTACAAGTTCCTTACCTATTGCCCTTGCTTCATGCTCGGAAAACATAAAGCCAAATGTGAGAAATGTAACTAGACCTAAAAGAGTTTCCTCGAATGGTAACCCTCTTATAATGATTGTAAAGGCGCGATACCCACACATACCTGAGCTATTTTGGGGTAGTTTTACCTTAGCCTTGGAGCCCATATTAACTTTGCCTTTGTCTTGACCTTATTGGTGACTCTTGGACTTTTGGGCATGTAAATAGGAGTGGGCCTTGATGGGCCTCATTGTGTAGTAGACCTTAATGGGCTTATCATGATTGTTTGATCACTTTTGGGCTTTATAATGTTTTTGGCTCTCTAGTAGACCTGCATGGGATTTATTATCTTTTTGGTTCTTTAATGGGCCTTAATTGGAATTATCATGTAGTTGGTCTCAATGTGTATTATCATGTTTTTGGTTCTCTAGTGGGTCTGAATGGACTTTTTCATGTTTTTGGTTCTCTTGTGAGCTTCAATGATGTTTATCATATAGTAGGCCTCGATGGGTTTTATCATGTTTTTGGTTCTCTAGTGGACCTTAATGGGTTTTATCATATAGTAGACCTCAATTGACTTTTCATGTCAGTTTTGCCTTGATGGGTTTTATCATGTAGTGGGCCTCCATAGGCTTTTCATGTCTGATCTTCATATTCTTTGATTTTCAAATTCTTCAACTCTTTAGCTTATCATCATCTTGATTTTTTTTCTCGAAGGAATTGCTTATTTTTCTGTTGAATCTTCTGGTTTTACATCGTTTCTTTAGAGATAATGATAATTTCTTTGTCTTTATTCTTTCTTCCTTGTGAAGCTTTTCCTTTGATCTTGCTTGTAGAATTGGTTTTCAAAGGACATTGATGAAGCTTCTTCCTTTTCTAACATTCTTTAAACTTGATTGTTTTCCTTGTACTTTTGGCTTACATCAAGGATGGCTAGAATTGTTTCATCTTCTTTGATGCCATGGTTCTTCCACTTATCATTAGTTAGATAAAAACATGAAACACTCAAGTAGAATATTAGAACCGTAGTAAAGATTTTGTTATCATTAAAGTGGAATAAATGACACAATAATAGCTGTGTATTTTCGTACTTATGTTTTCTTAAGCAACCCTTCCACTTTTCTTTGTTATTCATATTCTCAATCTTCATGAGCTTTTTGTAGAGTTTTTCCAAGTGGATGCAATTGTTTAGTTAGGATCAATTCAAAATAATATGAAACTTTAACTCTAATTTTTTTTTTTGTATATATACCAATATATATATATATATATATGGGTTTATTAGTTTGGGTCATGTTACAAAAAACTTAACTAACATCCCAATCTAAACCAGTGGGTTCAACATTTTCTCAACCCAAACCTTACCCGGCGCCTAAAAATCCCACCTAACTCAACCTATTGCACAGGTTTGGATATGATTTGTAGCTCAATCGGATTGGGTGCTCACCCCTAGAAGTCACGATGACCAACACTTGGCAAGAGCACCTAATACTAAGTGAAGTTACGTCGCGACTAGAGACCTTGATGGCATCAAATGAGGGAAAAATCCAAAAGAAAAACCAGCCGAAGGCCAACTCCCATTGGATTGTAGTCCGAGTGATTGACCACATCCATAAGGCCTAGGTGGCTTGCCTTAGACGGTCAATTGAGGCTTCTAGTTGAAGGGAGTCGATCATGGCAATCTAACTCTGGTTATAAGGCTACAGATAGTGAATCAGGGCTCTTTAGCTCGGGTGGCTCCCAAGAGGTGACACAAACTCAAAGAAAAAATTATTCAAAAGGTGTGAGACTTAAAAGACAAAACCTGTTCAAAATGTTGGAGTACTAAAATACAAAACCTAGTCAAAGGTTTTGAGTACTAAATGGAAAACTTAGTAAGTAGGTTGCAACACTTAAAGATAAAACTTATTCAGTATGTTGGAACACTTGAAGATAATCTTGTTTAGTAGGTTGGAGCACTTTAAGACATGAACTATTAACTTAAGCTCTAAGTAGGCTAAGAAAATGAGGGTTTCTATTTTTTGGTAAAATTTGTTGTCCAATCAGAGAAAGAAATGTGGCTCAACAAAGGGTAGAAAGGTTAATTCTCAACTAAAAGTAAAGTGGAAACTACTCACTCAAGGGAAAAAGGATAATGTTTGACTCAAATCCCTAATTCAATTAAAGGATACTTAAGCACTTTCTTAATCAAGATCAACCTCTTCATTATATAAAGGAGACTCATAATCTCATTTGAGGTAATTGCACAATTCTCTCTAAAACTCTCTTTAAGCTTTCGTTAAAATTGGTTTATTCATAAACTTTTAGAATTCTATTGACTTGGACATCAACGAGTCACTTTGAAGATTCCAACCTGAAACTGTAACCTTAGTGTCTATAGGTCTTAATAGGTGCTTATAGGTTCCTTCACATGCTCTAGAGGTCCTCTCACGTGCGAATCTTCACCTTTCTAATCCTTGACTCTTTTTTGGGATTAACAATCCATAAGCCCAGTTTAAACAATTCTTAACCCAAAATTAATTCAATGTAAAGGACTTAAAATGTATTTTCTGGCTGAACTTTATTTGCAAGGGTTTTCAAAGAATTTTTATGGCATAATTAATTTTAAGGACTTTCGATTTTTTTTTTTATCAAAATCAATATTAAGAACTTGAAATATCTTTAAACCCCATTAAATTTAGAGTTTTTCCCAATTATTCTATTTAAATCCTTTAACTATAAATTTTAAATTCTTTCCTCAAGTCTTTCACTATGTTTTTCTTTTAACTTCTTTAAAACAAATTACTTTTCATTCTCCATTTTTGTATAATAATGCATCTCTCTCTACAGTTTCCTAGACACATTTTTTAACATAAAAATGTTAATAGTGAAAAGTATATCGAGCAAATTTGACACATGATTGTTAACACCAAAATTTATTTGGCAACTAGACAGAATGCACGAGCGTGCCAGATTGATTATTGAATGTTGTTACACACCCAAAAACCAATTAGGCAATTGTGAGAAAGATTCACCGTATTGCGTGTTTCTCTTTTGGTGGTAGGTAGAATGAGAATGATTCACCATATTCAGAGTCTCCTTGTCGGGTCCTCACATCCTAATACAAAGTACTAGTAATGGGAAAGGTTGAATTTATGTTACATCTATTCTTAAGTTAAGTTAGGCTACTCCTATGATAGGAAAAAAAATGTATTGACTTGACGATTGTGTATGCTTTTATTTATATTGAAACACATATTTAGGGTGTACAAAAGACATATACAACAAGAAAAATTGATATCATTGACAAACTGAATTCGTCAATGATACCCTATTTTCTGTCGGTGATATTTATCTCCAATGGACTCCCGTCGGTGATAATTTGTTGGGCATAACCTCTTCGGTGATACAAATTTTCTCCAACAGCTTTAATATCCATCGGAGAAACTAGTATCATCGACGGATAGTTGGTCCGTGATGTCTCTTCTCAAAAATTAAATTCTGATCATTTTTAATAAAAATCAATGTAAAGGAATTAACAAATCTATATATTAGGGTGCGTTTAGATTTTATAAAATGTATCTTAACATGCCTGAGCTTTTATAAGCCAAAGTCCCACTTTTACAAATGCATAAATTGTTTATCGCTAGGGTAAGCAAACTGCATGGGTTAAAAGATTTAATCAATTTTTTTTTTAATATCAAATTAATTTAAATATTTAAATTGATTTCGATTGATACGATCAGTTAATCAAAATTTTTTAATATAATTAAGTTTTTTATTTATTATGTATTATATATTTAATTTATAATTAATATTTATATTTTATATTTAACATATTATTAATATTAATAAATTTTTTAATTAATTAGATGATCGAAACGATTAAAAAAATTAACCGTCAACTGATCGATTAATTAATATATTATTCGATTAATTGAATAATTTTATTTAAATTAACCGATTTGAACCGATTAATGCATAATCCGACTGATGGCGCACCTGTTTTTAACTATTCAATCAGCGGGCAAATGGGTTGGCATATATGCGTGACCGACCAAGATAATGAAACTCAAGTTTGTGTCATTCCCAAATGTCTCTTGGTGACTTAGCCAAATGACAACCAATCAAATTCCATCATGCAAATTTCTGCACTGCTTGATGAAACATCAACTATTAAGCCAAAACTGTTACAAAGCCAAATGTTATTAGTAAAACTCTCCCTTTCTGTTTATTAATTGATAAACGCCACAAATTACCAAGAAACAATAGGACTCCATATCACAAATCTTTCAGTGTCAATCCATTTAGCAAATCATATCAAGGTATTTGCGCCTCTTTTAATTTGGCTGGTTTCTTTTTTCTTCTTCTAAGCAATCATTGGTCACAGATCCAAAATTGTTTGGTTTACGCCTAGATTGGGCCTCTTCCATTTGTGCACGATAATGATGACTTCATTGTGTCTTAATCATTGAAGCCCAGAACAGGCTTGCTCGTTTTGTTTCTTTAAATATCTATTCAAAAGATCATTACACAATCGCACAAACACGTCGTTATCAATTTATATATACACACTCTCTGTTTTATATTTTTAGTTTATTTTTTATTTACACAAAATTTAATGTAAATATTGTTTTGTCCAAAATATCTTTAAGAGTTAAAGTTAAATATATGTGAGTTCTACAAGAGTTATATGTGACAAAAAAAAAAAGATTAAGACATACTTGTAAAATCATTATTTTTTGTATTCCATTTAAAAAAAAATGGACATATAATACGAGATATTCACTTTAAGAAAGACAAATTAAAAATTATAGAATAGAGGAAGTATTATCTTTCAAAAACTTTGTTAATCACAGTGACTTGTATTGCAAATCATGAGAAACAAACACCCAATGAGGATGTAAATTATCGAAAGGAAACCATTTGAAGAACATAATTTGAGAAGTTTCCCCCAAAGGCTTAAATCAAATGATAAAAAATCTTATTTTTTGGGATCCTCTTGCATTTAAAATAAAAACTTTGGGTGATGGCATCTTCCTCATCACTCATATCAATTGCTTCGTTGATTGCAGAGTAAATTTCATAATCAATTTTATCATGAATTTTCTCATGATCATAATGATCAACATTGCTCAACAAAAACTTTTGTTGTATATTCCTTATCATTCTTTACAGTGACTTCATTACATATCGGATGAATTTGATGAGCGATGCATCTTCTTATGGGTGTATCGGTCTTCATTGTCCAATCTATTTGGTTCAAGTGTGTTTTGATTTTTACACTTTACGTAGAACCTGGTTTTTCATTTGAGCATATTTTAATTATGCAAAATTATTTTCATGCACACGTGTACATTTATTTAGAAAATTAGTTAATTATCTTGGTTCATGGTAGAGTCTGCATGACCCATTAAAAAAATTACAGAAAGATTATTAATCATCATAGGATTATATAAAGTTGGATAGGTGGAAATTGTTGTTGGAAAGTGTCACCTTTCTCTTGATGGTATCTATACCTTCCCCCGAAGCTCTATTTTGTTATTGTTTGTGACTTTACCTTTGAATTTTGGTGTCTATACCATCACCTAAACTCTATTTTTTTGTTGTTTAGAATTTACTAGAAAGGTTAATTAGAAATGCAAATGAATGGGTAAATTGAGGGGTAAAATGGTAAATTCACGTTCAAGAGTACTATATAAATGATTGAGCAACCCTAAGGACCCCAAGTCAGCTGATATCTCTCATCTTCTCCAGAATTTTCAAGCTCCCTTTCTTTCTTCATTTTCTCTACACTTCCTTTCACAAAAACCAAAAGTTTCCTCACTTCTTTTCGCTCGCCCCTCAGCACCACACCTCCACTCACCCTGAAAATTATCATGGGAGTACCTCACGAACAAAAGAATCCAATGGTCCGTGAGGTGTGTAACGACCCATTACAGATGGATCCTACTCGAAAAGAAATAATTACCTTTAAGCAGGTGAGAAATGAGCAGACCGAACCGGGTACGAGCCAAGTGCCACGGTGACAAGCCAATGAGCATGGGTAAAAAATACTCTTTTTTAACGGGTCTATTATTTCATGCCCGTGCCCAGCCCATCAAAATACAGGTGAACCCACAGATCTGTAATAAAATTCATCGCCCCATCAGGATCTCTAGCAACAAGCAATGAACATTTTGGATTAGCTAACAGGTCCTGTAGAAAGCAGCAAGTTCTGATAACATTTTCTCAGTCATGAATCCACCAGAAGGCTTTCAAATTCAATCAACAAGAGCACATATTCTAGTAGGATTCTGTCTTGATGCACAATATAGTATCTAATCCAATAAATACTGTTATGTTATTAGCGAACATACTAATCTCAGGACATCTAGATACTCAAAAGTATAGAACTTGCTTGACTTGGTTCCATGTAGTGTCTAATACACTCTACATGTAACTTGAAGGGACTACAGATCAGGAAGTGGCAAAATGGCAAAATTTTAGGTAGACCAAGTCTAAAGTTTAATTTTGGCAACGTAGTTAGCCAGTGGCTTAATTTATCAACAGAGACAATGAAATACAGATGATAAAAGATTTATTTTCTTAAAATACAACAAGCAGTCAATATTCTTCATTCAGGAATCTTTTTAGCAGTTTCAGCTTGCCACAGATTGGGACTATGACAAGAATGTAACCAATCCATTTATAGTCCATGTTCAACCTTTTAGCTGTCCATGAACTTTGAACCTTTTGGCTGCCTCAACCTTTTGGCTACCCATGAATCTTTATGGTAACAAAGGTATGGAATACATACGGGCGTTCTTAATGGAAGAACAAGTATAAATACAGGTTTGGTCTCTAGACTCGGGACTACTCATTTTTATTTCATACACCATCAAATTGGAGAGTTCTGAGGGTCTAGAAGAACCAACACCGAGAGGATACCAGATTGTGTAAGTGAAAAACTTCAATGGTCGGAAGTATCTTTACGGTCCTTATTATTCCGCATTTGATCTATATGCTATTTAAATAGTTTAGCATGTTTAGATTATATTTAAGTTTTACATTTAGTATCAGAGTATTGTTTGCCTATGTCTTGAAGTATTAAGCAATTTGTAAAACTTTCGATTTATACCCAAAAAATAATTTGATTTCAAAGTTTGTTTATTGAGAATTTTTTGATGGAAAATAATGTTAGAAATCATTAGGAAATTTGATTTCTAGTATTTCTGAGTTTTAAAATTTTGCCTTAGTTTCCTGGAAGCCAAGATTTAGCTGGGTTTTGAAAACGGGTCAAAAAAGACCCGGCTGAAGGTTGAAGACAACTTGTTTAGGAAAATATCTTGCAGTTTCCAAATTCGGTAATTTTCCATAAGTACTATATATATTTAAAGAATAGCCATAACATCTTTAATTATATAAAAATTATATATTAAGTGGATTAGGATCACATAATGGACATTAATTGTAATTAATTATATAAATATAATGATTTTACCCCACATGGATTTTATTATGTTTATATAATTAATTAGGATAATATATTAAAATTAGTTTTTCTTAATTTACCCACAGGAGTTGGGAAGAATTAATTTAATAATTTTATCATAAAGTTTAAAGATAGAAAAACATCAAACTGTAATCATAATATACATTATGAATTTAGTAAAAATAATTTGATAAAATCTATCATAAAGTATAAAGAATCTTATTGAATTAAAAATTTAGCCCACAGGTAATTTTTAATGAAATTAGATTCAATTTCAGCATGTTTTTACATTAGTAAAACATTCAATTTAGAAAATTAGACCTCAAATCTTGACATAAGCTTTTGGACTTTATGCAGTTACTCAACCCACTAGTTTTTCTGATATCTGTTGTGACATACCCAAACTTAGGGGAGATAACTATAAGATATGGAAGGAGAGGATTCTCCTCCATCTAGGGTGGATGGACATAGATTATGCTATTAGGAAGGACGAACCACCTGCAATCGCCGATACCAGCACTACAGCTGTGGTCGCGCTATATGAGCGATGGGAGCGATCCAACCGGCTCAGCGTGATGTTTATCAAGACTAAGATAACTGCTGTTATATGTGGTTTTGTCGACAAACATGAGAAAGTCCGTGATTTGCTCAAACTCACCAGCGTAAAAGGTGTGTGCGAGCACATAATGCAAATGCGTGACATTGCAGCTCAACTTAAGAAACTGGAGGTTGATATGTCGGAGTCCTTCCTGGTGCACTACATTCTGAATACTCTTCCAACTCAGTACGAGCCTTTCAAAATCTCATACAACACACATAAAGACAAATAGTCTATCAATGAATTAATGACCATGTGTGTTCAAGAAGATGAGAGACTTGTGATGGAACTGGGTGAGAGTGCAATACTAGCTACTATCCGTGGGAAGGACAAAGCTAAACCTATCAAATCTCAAGCCAATCACAAAGCTAATCAGAAGGGGAAAGGTAAAATACCACCTCAAGCTGATATCAAGAAAGAAAAAAAGTGTTTCTTTTGTAAAAAGAAGGGACATATGAAGAAAGAATGCATCAAATTCCAAAAATGGCTTGATAAGAAAGGTAATCCAACCTCGTTTGTTTGTTATGAATCTAATATGGTTAATGTTAATATTAACACCTGGTGGATTGTTTCTGGATCTACAATCCATATTGCAAACTCCTTGCAGGGTATGCAAAACCTAAGGAAGCCATTGGGAAGTGAGCAAAGCATCTTATCAAGCAACAAGATGGGCTCACATGTGGAGGTGATTGGAACTTGCATTTTAACTTTAAGTAGTGGCTTTATTTTAAAATTAGAAATGACTTTTTATGTACCAAGTTTCTCACGAAACTTGATTTCTGTTTCCGGACTTGTACCATTTGGATATTACTTTAATTTTCAAGACATATCTTTCAGTTTATTTTATAAAACTGATTGTGTTAGGAATGGTATTTTGTCTGATGGTCTTTATCGTCTTTATTTGCAAAATGATGTCACTTATAATTCAATGCATGTTCAAACTGGCATTAAAAGGTGTAATATTAACGATGACTCCTCTATGTTATGGCACCGGAGATTAGGACATATCTCCATAGAAAGAATTAAGTGATTAGTGAATGAAGGGGTACTTAGTACTCTAGATTATACTGATTTTGAGACTTATGTGGACTGCATTAAGGGAAAGCAGACCAACAAGTCCAAGAAAGGTGCTAATAGGAGTTCGGACATATTAGAAATCATTCATACTGATATATGTTGTCCAAACATGGATGCACATGGTCAGAAATATTTTGTCACTTTTATCGATGATTACTCATGATATATGTATATCTATTTGCTTCATAAGAAAAATGAAGCATTGGATGCCTTCAAAGTCTTTAAGGCTGAAGTTGAGAATCAATGTGGAAAGCAAATACAAATTGTGAGATTCGATAGAGATGGAGAATATTATGGTAGATACACAGAAAGTGGACAAGCACTTGGTCTTTTTGCCAAGTTTCTTCAAGAACATGGGATTGTTGCCCATTACACTATACCTGGTTCCCCGGACCAGAATGGTGTTGCAGAAAGAAGAAACCGAACATTGATGGACATGGTGCGGAGTATGCTTAGCAACTTCAACCTTCTTACATTCTTGTGGACTGAAGCACTAATTACGGCTGCGTATATATTAAACCGAGTTTCAACCAAGGCTGTTCCCAAGACACCATTTGAATTTTGGAAAGGTTGGAAACTGAGTTTACGACATATGCGCGTTTGGGGATGTCCGTCTGAGGTGAAGATTTATAACCCACAAGAAAAGAAACTGGATCCGAGGACCATTAGTGGGTATTTCGTTGGATATATCGAAAGGTCCAAGGGTTACAAGTTTTATTGTCCAACTCATACTACTAGGATTGTGGAATCAAGAAACACTAAGTTTCTAGAGAATGACATGATCAATGAGAGGTATCAGTTCAGGAACTTAGTTCCTGTACATGATCATATAAAACCTGCACATGATCATACAGAATCTCAACCTTCATCAAATGATAGATTGATTATAGTTCATAGCACACCTCAAGTACAAGCTCGTGTTAACCAATCAATCATTGAGGTTCCACAAGCTGCTGACAACATTCTAATAGATCAAGCAGTTCGAGAAATACCACAAGCTTCTGAACAACCAGTTGAACCACAAGCTCCCCTGGGAGACATTGGTACAACATTAAGAAAATCTACTAGAGACAAGAGATCAGCAATTCCTAGTGATTACATTGTGTATCTACAAGAATCTGACTATAATTTTGGAGCCGAAAATGATCCTGAAACCTTTTCACAGGCCATGAGTTGCAAAGGGTCAACCTTGTGGCACGATACCATGAAGGAAGAGATGAATTCCATGAAAAGCAACGGAGTCTGAGATCTTGTAGAGTTGCCTAATAGGGCAAAGGTCATTGGTTGCAAATGGGTCTTTAAGACCAAAAAAGATTCATTAGGCAATATTGAGACATACAAAGCGAGACTCGTTGCTAAGGGATTTACTCAAAAAGAAGGAATCAATTACACAGAGACTTTCTCTCCTATATCTAAGAAAGATTCTATCCGTATTATTTTGGCATTAGTTGCTTATTTTGACCTTGAGCTGCAACGAATGGATGTGAAAACCGCATTTCTTAATGGAGATATGGAGGAGGAGGTTTATATGAAACAACCTGAAGGTTTCTCCTCTAATGATGGTGAGTATTTGATTTGCAAGCTTAAGAAATCCATATACGATTTAAAACAAGCCTCCCGTCAATGGTATTTTAAATTCTATGAAGTAATTTCTTCATTTTATTTTGTTGTAAACCCCATAGATCAATGTATATACCAGAAGGTGGAGTAAAATTTGTTTTCTTGTTTTATATATGGATGATATTTTACTTGCAACCAATGATAAGGGCTTACTACATGAGGTGAAACAATTTCTCTCTAAAAATTTTGATATGAAAGATATGAGTGAGGTATCTTATGTCATTAGCATTAAGATCCATAGAGATAGACCTTGAGGTGTTTTAGGTTTGTCACAAGAAACCTATATCAATAAAGTTTTAGAGAGATTTCGGATGATAGATTGTTCACCAAGTGTAGCTCCCATTGTGAAGGGTGATAAGTTCAATTTGAACCAATGCCCGAAGAATGATTTTGAGAGGGAATCCATGAAGACCATTTCATATACTTCTGCAGTCGAAAGCCTTATGTATGCTTAGGTCTGCACTATACCTGACATTGCATTTGTTGTAGGGATGCTATGGTGATATTAGAATAACCTAGGTATAGACTACTAGAGAGCTGCAAAGAAAGTAATGAGGTATCTTCAAGGAACTAAAGACTACAAGCTTATATATAGACAAACGAACAATCTGCATGTGATTGGCTACTCTGATTCAGACTTTGCTGGCTGTGTTGATTCACGTAAATCAACATCAGGGTACATTTTTCTGATGGCCGGTGGAACTGTTTCTTGTAGAAGTGCCAAGCAGACATTGACTGCTACTTCTACTATGGAACCCGAGTTCATCTCTTATTTTGAGGCTACTTCACATGGTGTATGGCTTAGGAGTTTCATTTCTGGGCTTAGAGTCATGGATTCTATATCTAGGCCATTGAGAATTTTCTGCGATAATTCAGCTGTTGTCTTTATGGCTAAGAACAATAAAAGTGAAAGTCGAAGTAAACACATTGACATTAAGTATTTAGCCATAAGAGAACGTGTAAAAGAAAAGAAAGTGGTCATTGAACACATTAGCACTGAATTGATGATCGCTGATCCTTTGACTAAGGGCATGCCACCTCTGAAATTCAAGGATCATGTAGAGAAAATGAGACTTGGTTCCACTTTGTAAGTGTATACATACAGTTTATTAATGAAACTCTTATATATTTTGATGTTTTCTCATATTCATGTGCAACTTAATTTCTTTGAGAAAATTCATCTGTATAGGACCAAGAATAAACATTGGGTTAATTCATTAAGAAAATGTTGCCACATGAAGAATAATACTTAAAGAACTAAATGCATCGTAATACATGGAAGATAATACTCACTCTTAGAGGACGTATCGCCATGATTCATGTATTTATTTCTTAAAATATAATCAATGGGATTAAGTTAGGTTAAATGTATGACCAATCCATTTATGGTCCATGTTCAACCTTTTGGCTGCCTCAACCTTTTGGCTGCCCATGAAACTTTTGGCTACCTCAATCTTTTGGCTACCCATTGATTGTGGTAACAAATGTTTGGAATACATACGGGCGTTCTTGATGGAAGAACAAGTATAAATACAGGTTTGGTCGCTAGACTCGAGACTACTCATTTTTTTTCATACACCATCAAATTGGAGAGTTTTGAGAGTCTAGAAGAACCAATACCGAGAGGATACCAGATTGTATAAGTGAAAAACTTCAATGGCCAGAGGTATGTTTACGGTCCTTATAATTCCGCATTTGATCTATATACTATTTAAATTGTTTAGCATGTTTAGATTATATTTAAGTTTTACAAAGAATCCTTCACAGCATTACCTTCTTAATTTTACCAAGTAAATGTAGTTCAACTGATCAAGAGCAAGTAAATTTCTACTAGCCATTATTTGTCTCAAGATTGTAGAAAGATTAAACAACTCTCAATCCCTCACATTTTTTTAGCAAATGGGAGATGTTAAGTCAAAAGATGGACTCCATCACAAGATTGTAGGAACACTCCTTACAATTTCAGCTCAGCCACTACAAGAAATCTAATCAATACAAGTTCGACACTTTTCTTTCTCATGTTTGTCGCATAATGTCTAGTAAGAAATGAAACACTAAACCTTCTATGATTCTCCTCCTCGTCAATTTATTCAAAACTATTAATTCTAATGAGATATGAATCACAAATTCTCCGTGATTAATCCACTAAGACTTGCTAATGACTGATAAGAAATGGAATCACAGACCTGAGAAAAAGTTGAAAGCATGCCACTCACGCTGCAGTCAAGCACAGTTCGAATTTCCTCAGCGGGAGGAAGACGATCAGCCTTTTCCTGTAATTACACAACCTCTGATCAACAACATTCACACATTTGTCTGCATATGATATTCCCATTAACTGTGATTATATTCATATTGAAAAAAATAGCACAAGCATAGAGGCATAGTAACATATATGAATATACATACACACAACTATCATGTATATATGTATATATACATATACATCTGTATATAAAACAACCTGATGAGGTTGAATCAGTTGGATACATCTGTATCTCTGTTAACAGCCCCAGTTGACACAGCCTAATCGAAAAGATACAATCAAACGATCGCAAAAGAAAAAATAAAAAAAGCATTCACCAGAATTGTTGATCATTCAGTTTCAGCTCATCAGAGGCGTGATTTTGGTTTTGGCAAACAATAAAATTAGGGATTTAAGGTATGTATATAGACTTGAATTAAAGGGGCAGACCCGTTAACCCGCGGGAAAACCTGGCTCGACCCGAATTTTCACGGGCCAAATCGGGTAATGGTCATTTTCTAATGGATCTTAAAACCGATGCTCATCCGGCATTTTAACTGGTACGGATAAAAAATTAAATGGGTACGGGTCTAAATCTCTCTCTAAGCACTGAGCTCTTAACCTACAATAAAATGCACACCAGTGCCACAAGTTGATCATGCTATTTACCTTTCTATTATATATATATATATATATATATATATATATATATATATATATATATATATATTTCTCCTGTATTAACACTTCTAAATAAGCAAAATGCCATCACCACATCATCTAGATTTTCAGATAATTTACATAGTCTATAAAACAAAAAGGTTTGCAATTACATAATTTATATCACAAATCATTTTTCAAAATGAATACACAAGACTAGATTCCAAAACAAAAAGGATGAAGGTTGATGCCAATCGCGTGGACCCACCAAAAAATATCAAAAAAAACTTTGGAGTATTTTTTGAAAATGCAGTCAACCACATAGTATTTTTTATAATTAAGCCTAATTTTAATGATGGACATGCCTCACTTCACTTCCATATCACCTTCCCACCCATTCGACCATCACAACCCCCTCATCATTCTCATCACAACCTTCTCAACATGTATCTCATTTCAATTATCTCAACCATCTTCAATTTCTAAGGGAATATCTCCCCATGTACCGATACGTACATTAAACATTTTGTCTCAATTATTAATCCTTGGTACCCTCATGCATTTCGAAAGAGCCCTACATAAATCCTCGGATCCTTTCACCCAACTGAGCGGAACCTATAATCCAATATTATCCTCGAATCCCTTCACCCCTTCGGGAGGTTTCTATCGTTATCTGGTATTCACATTCATGTCATATCAATCTCAATGCATTCATATACACATCAAACCAAAATACATATAAAACATCTATCCATCGCATCTCAATTGTAATTACTTACAATAACACCAAAAATTCAAGCATGTACAACTTTAACATAATTATAATCGCATATGCATACATAACTCAATACATAATCAAGAACAAGGAAACCAAAAATTTCACACGTCCACACATGAAAACATTTTCACAATCAACCAATATTTGTAAGCAAACGTCATCAAGATATTAAATAACACAATTTGCACCCATGCACGATTTAGTTATATTTATTTGTATCTCATCTTATACACACTTGAACTTTCACACAAATCATGCATCACATCTAAACTCTTGATTACATTATCATACATATTTTCTATGGTCACTTTTTCATATTCATCAACAATTAAATCCTTCTCGAGTACTAGAGGTAATGTGAACTCACATTGACACCATTTTGCCATCCATAAATCAACTAATAACAACTCCTAGATACTCATACCCCCACTTGACTCCATGCCTAATCATGATAGTAAGTATATTAAGGAGTATTTTTACCCTTTAAATCATGCAAGGATATTGACATAACTTGATGCATACTCATGCATTTTCTAATATATTTTCCAACTCATGAAACTAAGAAATTAAATGAGATTCATTGAAAGATTAAAATATAGATTTCATGTTCTCATTTTCAAGTCTCTAATATCTTCTATTTTTCAAATAGCTTTTGATCCTCCTTTGTTCTTTCTCAAAGGTCAACTCACCAAATCAATTTAACATAATATATTACCTTCCTCAACTACTATGTCTCAATTAATAAAAAAAAAAAAAAAAAACTTCATGTAGCTCAATCCTCCCACCTTTTCCAATTATATTTCCTTTAAGATCAAGGAAATCTTAAGAAAAATTCCATTAGAATTTTATAAAAAAATGGGCAAAGTTTTCTTTATTTTTTGGACTTCCTCAAATTTTCCAATAGCTAAAACCAATATACATATCTAGTTACAAGAAATTATAACCATACTCGAAATCAAATTTAGCCCATCCACCTCATTATATACATAAATAATTTCACCAACCACATCCCTGTATGGTATACTTTTAGGTAACCTGAAATCAAGAAAATTCAATTAAACTTGATTAACCTTTACACTCTTTAGATAATTTTATCAAAAAGAAAAAAAAAACTATAACCTGAAAGTATGTTTCATATATATAAAATCATCCATTAGTATAACTTTCAATCCCCAAGGAACTTTCTAGAACGACCCTATTTTATAAAACCAACTGTGTATCCAAAGATAAATTCTTAATTGAAATCGAAACTAAACCATTATCGTACTAATGGTGGTTTGGACAAAAATACAAAGGGAAAGAAACGTGACTTCATATAGGATATCCCAAGGTATATAGAACAAAGTTCAAAAGTACAACTCACTATACCAATGGAAGCTGCTACAAATATTAAGGTAGTGTCTATCTAAAACGGTCCATATATGCACAACATTAGATTACTCTTGTGGAATTACACAATGACTACCATTTTTGTGACACACAACTGAAAATCAACATAATAAGGACAACACATTACCCATGAACCTTTTGACAAATAATTATAGCTTTTATGGTTTTCAGTTATGCACTGTATAAAACAGATATGTCATACTCATAACTTCAATTGGTATTTCCAATCTCAAGCAAAATAATTATACATCCTCAATTAACAATAAAAAAAGTGGGCCAAGCAAAATATGACCTTATTGTAACGACTCATATAGAAAAGTGAGCTGAATTTTAAGTGACATAATTCATGTCATAAAGATTACCTAAACAACATGCTAAAAAATTCTTAAGGAAACTTACACTATTAATCCCTAGAAGTTAAGAGAAGATCAGGTTCATTGTAATTTACAATTATTGAATATCTCACCAACTAACAAAACTAACCCTCTGTCCCACCTTAAAGACATGCTTTTTACCAAAGGCACCAAAGTACCAACACTATAAAATACAAAGATAATATGTCAGTTATCTTATTTTTGGTAAGACAAATATATCTATTGTTATTTGAAGTTTACATGAGAAAGGAAACTCAAAAGTAATTTTCACGAATCTCTGTGTAATGGCGGCACTGGTTGCGATCGCGTGTCGGTGAGCAACGATGTTGCAGTAAATTGCAGCGGCTAAAAGGAGATGACGATGGTCGTGAACCAAAACAAAGCTTGAGAATGAAAGTGCGTTTTTTTCTGAAATTTTTCGGAAAAAAACAGCCCAATTATTAATTGGCTACCGAGAAAATCTCTATTCCTTTTCAAATTTTCTCCTGAGGAAAAATGAGATTTCTCTCACTAAAAAATGATTAAAGGAGAAGGAAAACTCAAGAACTTTCAATTTCTAAGGGAAAAATGGTGGAGAAGATTTTGTTTGGCTTAAGGGAAAAATGACGGAAATTGTTTTTCTCCCATTTCTCTGGAGTTTTCTCCCCTCCCCCAAAAATTATGGCTACCCCCTATATAATATCATTATTTTCTCTTTTCTTTATTTTTTTTTTCCAATTTTGCTGATAAGTCCTAATAATATTATTTTAATATAACATAAAAAATATAATTATACACAGAAATAACCTATAGTAATTTTTTTTTACCAATTCTAAGTATTTAAAATCACCAAGATGCCCCTATGGTTTAGTGTGGGGTGTTACACTCTTCCCTCTTTAAAAGAATTTCATCCTTGAAATTCATTTCGTTTAGATGTAAGGGAATATAGGTTGCTTATGAAACTAGCCATGCACTCTTTTAGGAGTATTAAATGAATTTCATTTATAACATCCCATTTTCCCTATCCAAAACCTTATATTTTTTGCGAACTTCACAACTTCCCAACAAGTTTCATTACCTTCTCTTCATCTCCTTGATACTTATAGCCCACCTTAAATATATGTAATGACATTAGCTAATCTCGAAAGAATCATTCACAACGACATGATTCTAAAAAGGGCTAATTAACTCCTAGTCATGTGAAAAGGCCTCAACCTTACTTAATTTTTATTTGTACTCACTTCACCTAACTCTCGTCTTACACATCATATAAAAATAGTCCAATTAACCTTCTGATACAAGAAGAAAATTAAGAGACATAGCAACCTTAAAGAAACTAGTGAGGTATGGAGTAGTAGAAGAGAACCAGTAAAACATGAAGCAGCAAGGAGTTACCAATGAAGCTAGGGATAACAAATGAGTAGCTAAAACAACAACAAGAAGAAGCTAAGCTAGCATCAAAGATAAGGAAAGTTAGTTGAGAAAGTAGTTGATTGCTTAGCTGGATGTTAGTTAGAAAAGTTGTTAGTTAGTTAGCTTCTTGACTCTTTATGATCAATTGTAACCAATCTATTTGAGGGCCATATAAACGACTATATTGTATGACTGCAAGATAAGAAATCAGAATTCATTTTAGCAGCTTACGTTGTGCTCGAAACAAGAACATTTTCTCTCCCATATTCTATCCCTAAACTACATCATACCCCAAGACACTACACTATCCATCCACCGCCTCCAACATTTGGTGCTTTCATTGTTCATCTTCATATCCATAGCAATGGTAGAAGGAATGTGTTCCAAATCTGATAATAGTGATTTTCCTTGGGACAAGCTTTGCAAGTACATCTGAGAAGAAATTGATGCTGCTATTAAACCTTTCCAACAAGAAATTGATTCTTTGAAGAAGTTGCATTCCCAAGAAGAACATACATCTCCTCCAGATCTAAAACATCATCAACAACACAATCAAGTGAACAACTTTAGAAATGTTAAGCTAGAACTATCAAGATTCAAAGATAGTGATCCTACAGATTGGCTTTTCCAAGCTGAGCAATTCATACTCTTCTCTAACACTCCTGACTATCAAAGATTGCATCTTATTTTATTCCACTTGGAAGGTCCAGTTGCAAGCTGGTTTCAGTGGACTTAACATAACAAAATGATTTAGTCTTGGCCCCAGTTTGTCAAAGCACTATAATCAAGATTTGGTCCCTCTGTATATGAAGAATCCTAAGGTGCATTATCTAAACTCATTCAAGAAGGTATTGTCTTAGAGTATTGTAATGACCCATCCCGGGTTGGCCACCCCGGAGACAATATTGTCATATTTTGAAAATCATAGCACGACACATATATGCAACAATAAAAATAATGTCAACATAAATTTTTTACATCAATCCTCAACCCTCAACAGGGGAGATACATCATTCTGATCTTGACTTAAACATTATATACAACGTAATATGCATGGATATTTACAAATGAATTTTTGTTTTATTTTCTCATTAATCTGAGGATGTGGACACGTACGTGGCTTACAGAAAATGATTTTGTCTGAATCTCAACTCACCAAACTATCTGTCTTGCCTGCTACCTGAAATCATTATACAATGAGGAGTGAGCTTCACAAGCTCAGTGAATTAAATTTATTAGAAGTATTCAATTTTATACTTCCAGTTACATTTTATAATTCAATTACTTCTAAAAAATCTCCCGATATTCATTCATTTTTTTTCTCAAATAATTCAATAACAATATTCTGTAATCACTACTCAATTTCATAATTCTTCTATTACACAATCTCTTCTTATTACTCATCAAGCATATTTTCATATTTTTTCCTTAGCATATTTGTCTTTCTGTGAGACTTATTCCTCTATCAATAGATTTTACAATCATAAATAGCACTGTAACATAGCAAGCAATAACAATCAACATTTAAAGCAAATGCAATGTGTGAAGTTAAATGTTATTATTATTGGGAACATCTTCCCACATGTCGACATGTTTTTATCTTAGACTGGCTGCCTTCCCGGTTCTTTTATTTCCATCATATACCGGCTGTCACGGTTTTCATTTAGATCGGCTGCCCTTCCAGTTATTCATTTAGACTAGCTACATTTCCGGTTATTTTATTTTCATTTATATGCATATGAATAATGATATGAAATATGCATATAAACAATAATATAGAAACAAACATGAATTCAAATATTTAAATTAGTTATCCTGATTAATCTCAAATTATTATTTGAAAAATTCCACTAAATTCCTTTCCTCATAAATCATATCAAATCATCAACCATAGCTCGTCAAGATCCACTAAATTTCCTCTCCTCATAAATCATATCAATTCATCAACCATAGCTCATCAAGAATTTCACTTCTCGTCTTTATTATTAAATCGACTCATTATTCCAATAATATTATTTCTCATAAAATAATTCTCTACACATCTACTATTCCTATCATATCTATCAATCAACTTTCATCTACCACCAAAACATAAGTTAATAATTTATTCTAATATTATCACTAGATATTTCATATTTATCTTGATTATTTAAAGTAAATCTAACTCACCACGTAGCACTTAGAGCTACCCATGGATCACCTCCTTGCATTTCTTACTCCTCTCAGCAATTTCTCCTAGTTGCTGATCGTCAACACCTAACATAATATTTATATTAAAATTTCTAATTTATTCTTCAATTCTTCCATAATTCACATCCTTTAAAAATTCCCACTTTGAATTCCGGGAAATTTCAAGTATGCTAGATTTCAAAAATAAAACTTATGTTATTACCTTCTGGTTTCCTTAGAGCTTCTTGTGCTTCTCTATAAAATTCTCCCATAAATCTCTTCAAAATTTTACTCTTTCAACATTTCTTTCAGTCATCAAGTGTTTAGAGAAATATTGTAGTTTGAATTGTAAAAGGAAGAAAACCAATCAGGATTTGGTAACTATATAAAAAAATAAAGAAACTATATATATATATATATGCTGATTTTTTTTCTTTCTTTGTCCTTCTGGATGGTTCATTTTTTTTAACCAAAACTTTTTTTTTCTTTTTTCCTTTTCCTTTGTCCTTCCGGACGGTTCAAATTTTTTTTTCCTTTTTATTTTTCTTTATACCACCATGCATCCGTTTTTTTCAAAAGAATTATTTTATTCAATAATAAATCTTTCACATATAATATTTTAATTCCATGTCATATTTATTAAATAACTTATTTATCCTTACTTTACAAATACGAGTATTACAATTCTGCCCACCTTATAAAAATTTCATCCTCGAAATTTCCTTACCTAGCTCAAGAAACAATTATGAATAATATTTCTTTATAATTGTCTCATGCTTTCATATAATCTCTTCAACATCCTTATTCCGCCACAAAACTTGAACTAATGAAATTATTTTATTATACAAGACTTGTTCTTTTCTGTCTAAAATTCTCACTGGTGCTTGTATAAAAGTCGAATCTTCTGAATTTCTACCGCTTGGCTTGAAATATTATGAGATTTATCAAGTTACCACTTTCACCAGTGAAACATAGAATACATTATGTCACTGCTTCAACTCTGGAGGCAAATCCAGGCTATTCACAACTAGCCCAACTTTCTCAATAACCTCATAGGGTCCTACTTACCTTAGACTCAACTTTATTTTCTTTTTGATTTTCAACACACCTTTTCATGGAGATATTTTTAATTACTCCCAATCACCTACTTGAAATTCAAGAGTTCTTCTTCTATTATCAACATAGTTATTCGGTCTACTCAGTGCTACTTTATGGTTCTCTTTAACCAGTTTGATCATTTCAGTTGTTAACTCAATAATTGATGGACCAAATATATTTCTCTCTCCCACTTCTTCCCAACATACTAGAGTTCTTCACCTTATACCCATTTGTTGAGGATGAAAAGCAATTAAATTGTAACTGTGTACCCGTGGCTTTCTAAAAGCCTCTCCAAAACCAAGATATAACTCTAGCATCTCTATTTGACACTATGCTTAATAGTATTCTATACAACCTCACAATCTTAGCTACATAAAATTTAGCCAACTTTTTAGGACTCCAATTTGTTTTAGCTGGAAGAAATCGAGACGACTTAAAAAGTCTATCAACTATCACTTACACTGTATCGTGACCTATCTGGGTATGAAAAAAATCCAGAAATAAAATCTATGCTCATATTTTTTTATGGCCATTCGAGCAAAGGAAGAGACTGTAGTAAGTCTCCCAGATGTATGTTCTTTGACTTCACTTGCTGACAAACCAAACATCTAGAAAAATATTCAGCAACATCCCTCATCAATCCTGACCACCAGTAATTCTGTCTCAACCCTATGTACATCTTATTGTTACTTGAGTGCATCGAATATACATCATTATATACCTCTCTCAATATCTTCTTTCTCAACTCCGCATCATTGGGAACACAAATCCATGTTCCAATACCAAAATACACTCATTTCAAATTTTGAACTTATATTGCTTTCTAGTAAGCACTCAATGCTTAATCTTTTTTATCTCTTCATCTCTACCTTTCTTCTCTAAAACATTTTACCATGGATGACTGTACAACCATATTCGTTAACCATGATCCTCTATCACTAATATTCAACTTTATTCTTATCTCTCTTAAATCTATCATCAATTTCACATCAGGACTCCCAATAGCAGTTAACCTTCTTATAGACTTTCTACTCAATGTATCAGTTATCACCTTCGCATTTTCTAGATGATAGTGAATTTTACAATCGTAGTCACTAATCAACTCCATCCACCATCTTTGCCTTAAATTGAACTCTCTCTGGGTAGGTAAGTATGTCAAACTCTTATAACCCATGAATATCTCACAAGTGGATCCATACAAATAATGTCTCCAATCTTTAAAGTAAACACTATGGCAGCCAACTCTAAGCTATGAGTGGGGTAATTTCTATCATGAATCTTCAATTGCCTAGAAGTATAAGCCACAACTTTTCCATATTACACACATTCCAACCATTGATGCGATGCATCACTATACACCACAAATCCTTCATCACCAGAAGGAAACACCAATACTGGAGCTGTAGTCAATTTCTCCTTTACTAATTGGAAATTTTTCTCACACTTCCCAGACCATACAAATCTCACATCTTTCCTAGTTAGTCTAGTCAATAGTACTACAATAATAGAAAATTTCTAAAAGAATCATCTATAATAACAAGCTAACCCCAAGAAAATTCTAATCTTAATCACATTAGTTGGTCTCTTTCAACTCAATATTGTCTCACCCTTTTGTGGATCAACTGTTATACCATCTCCAGCTATTACAAGCTCCAGGAAAGTTATTTCTTTCAGCCAAAATTTACATTTAGGGAATTATAGCATAAAATCTCTCTCCTCAAAATCTCCAACATATTTTCTAAATATTTTACATGCTCTTCCTTAGTCTTAGAGTACACCAAGATTTCATCAATGAACACAACCACAAACCTATTAAGAAATAGTTTAAAAATTTTATTCATCAAGTCCATGAATGTTTCTGGAACATTAGTCAATCCAAATGACATCATAAGAAGCTTATGACCATAACATGTCATAAAAGTAGTCTTACGCACGCCTCCCTTCTCCATCATCAATTGATGATAACCTGATCTCAGATCTATTTTTGCAAATATCCTTGCTCCATACAACTTCTCAAATAAAACATCTGTCCTGAGTAAAGGCTATTTGTTCTTAATGGTTATGTTATTCAATTATCTATAGTCTATACACAATCTCATTGTTTCATCTTTCTTTCTCACAAACACTACGTGGGCTCCTCATGGTGACATACTAAATCGAATAAATTGTTTTTCTAACAACTCTTGAACTTTCAACTCTCTTAACTCAGTGGGTGTCACTCTGTAGGGTGCTATTAGATATATGTGATGAACTTGGTATCATAGCAATAAAGAATTTAATCTCCCTACATGGAGGCAACCTAGACAACTCATTAAGAACTACATCAGAAAAATCTGTCACAACAAAGATTTCTTCTAACTTCCTATTTTCCTTTTTAGAATCCATTATGTATGCCAAATACTCCTCACAATCCTTCTTCAATCATCCACTAGTAGTCAGAGCAAAATAAGATAATTCGAGAGTATCTTATGTTCTCCTTGAAAGTTAAGCTCCTCATGTCCATATCTTGAACACTATATTCTTTCTACAACAATCAACCATATTCAAAGATAATAAATCAGCTTCAGATTCTCTCTCACTGATATGAATCACATAACCCTTGTAAACATTTATGATTATCACTCTATCTTTAGTGGGAACTTCAGCAATACTATTATGCATAAAAGGAATAATACATGCATCAATAAACTTCATAAATACATTAGATACAAAAGAATAAGTTGCACCAAGATTAACCAACATTGATATGTCCACCTTTTCTACATATAAGGCACCTCAAATTAGGACAATTCTGGAATAAATATCTTATCGGATTACATTTATAACAAACTTCTGTTCTTGATCATGCATCAGATTACCGCTTCCCCTTGGTGGCATACTTACTTCCTCTGCCATGACTCCTAGTTCCCATAACCTTTCTCCTAAATCTAAGGGTCCCACAGATAGTATTTTGAGCTATAGAAGCAACAAATCTTGTTTGCCTTTGACTCTGTACTACAACTCCTTGTAACAAGGAATGCTTCATCTAGGGTGGTCTCCCATCCTGCACACTCATACTGGTACCACCGCTAGGTTCCTCAAATCTAGACTTATTTTATCAATTCCTCCTTCCTCTAATTTTAATCACATCCTTCTCAATCTAAAGTGTTATATTCACCAACGTAACATAATTCATATGCCTCATGTAAATTAGTTTCGATTTAATCTCAAAATGTAGTCCATCTATGAACCTCTTACACATTTTCTTCTTTATGTCTACCATTTTTTATACAAAGCTTATCAAAGCCACAAATCTGCTATCATACTGAGTCATAGTCAACATATTTGCCTCAAATAAATTTTTTTTCTTGTTGGGCTCTAAAGGTATAAGGAAAGTATTTATCAAGGAAAACCTCCTTAAACCTATTCCTGGTTAAGGGTCCATCAACATCAACACTTACCCTGGGAAGAATATCCTCCCACCATTCTAGGGCCTCTCTCTAACTTGAATGTAGCAACGGCGACCCTCTGCCTGTCAGTCATTGGTAAAATATCAAATAATCTCTCCACATGTTTCACCCAAAACTTAGGCTTAAAAGGATTCATGGATCCTTTAAACAATAAGACATATCCAACAAAACAATCTCTCTGCATCTCGTGCATGAACTCACTTTTCCCTTTTTTGAACATTTACTATTACTGGATTTACAACAACCTCAGGCATTGCCCTAGCCTGTTCATCAAGTTTATGCTATAGCCTATCAACTCTATCATCTGTTACATTTATTTTCTCAAGAGCATGTGTAAGAGCTTATCTTAGCTCATCTCTTTCAACTTCAGATTCTCTCACACCTTTACTAATATCGATCATACTGTCAACACGTTCCCTTCTAGGAACCACAGATTCAGACTCAAGCTCGACTTATCAAAATATTGGGGACCTACCACGCCCTCTTAAATGCACAACTCTAACTCAAGCTCTAGCACGTCCACGTGTCATCCTCAGACTATTCATTAAAATGTAATTTAATTTAATCTTCCACTTTCTTTCTTTTTATGCAGTCTATAGAATCATAAAACCTAATGCTTTGATACCAAAATTGTAACGACCCATCCCGGGTTGGCCACCCCTGAGACGGTGTTGTCACATTTTGAAAATCTCAGCACGACACATATGCAACAATAAAAATAATTCCAACAGAAATTTTTGACATCAATCCTCAACCCTCAACAAGGGAGATACATCATTCTGATATTGACTTAAACATTATATACAACGTAATATACATGAATACATATAAATTTTTATTTTATTTTCTTATTAGTATGAGGATGTGGACATGTATGTGGCATACATAAAATAATATTGTCTAAATCTCAACTCACCAAACTATCTGTCCTGCCTGCTACCTGAAATCGTTGTACAATGAGGAATGAGCTTCACAAGCTCAGTGAATTAAATTTACTAGAAGTATTCAATTTTATACTTCCAGTTATATATTATAATTCAATTATTTCTAAAAATTCTTCCAATATTCATTCATCTTTTTCCTCAAATAATTCAATAACAATGTTCTGTAATCACTATTTAATTTCATAATTCCCCTTTTACACAATCTCTTTTTAAGCACTTATCAGATATATTTTTATATTTCTTCCTTAGCATATTTGTCTCTCTGTGAGACTCATTCCTCTATCAATAGATTTTATAATCATATATAGCACTATAACATATCAAGCAATAACATATCAAGCAATAACAATCAATATTTAAAGCAAACGCAATGCATGAAGTTAAATGTTATTATTATTGGGAACATCTTCCCACATGTCGACATGTTTTTATCTTAGACCGACTGCCTTCATGGTTCTTTCATTCTCATTTAGACCGGCTACCTTCCTGGTTCTCTTATTTCCAGCATATACCGGCTACCACGATTTTCATTCAGACTGGCTGTCCTCCTGGTTCTTTTATTTTCATTTAGACCGACTGTCTTCCCAGTTCTTTTATTTTCATTTATATACATATGAATAATGATATGAAATATGCATATGAACAATAATATAGAAACAAAAATGAATTCAAATATTTAAATTTGCTATCCTGATTATTCTCAAATTATTATTTGAAAAATTCCACTAAATTTCTCTCCTCATAAATAATATCAAATCATCAACCATAGCTCGTCAAGATCCACTAAATTTCCTCTCCTCTTAAATCATATCAAATCATCAGCCATAGCTTATCAAAAATTTCACTTATCGCTTTTGTTATTAAAATAATATTATTTCTTATAAAACAATTCTCTACACATCCACTATTCCTATCATACCTATCAACCAACTTTCATCTACCACCAAAGCGTAAGTTAATAATTTATTCTAATATTATCGCTAGATATTTCATATTTATCTTGATTACTTAAAGTAAATCTAACTCACCACGTAGCACTTAGAGCTACCCGTGGATTACCTCCTTGCTTTTCCAACTTCTCTCAACAATTTCCCCCGATTGCTAATTGTCAACACCTGACATAATAGTTATATTAAAATTTCTAATATATTTTTCAATTCATCCATAATTCACATCCTTTGAAAAATCCCGCTTTGAATTCCGGGAAATTTTGTGTATGCTAGATTTCAAAAATAAAACTTACATTATTACCTTCTGTTTTTCTTAGAGCTTTTCATGCCTCTCTATAAATTCTCCCATAAATCCCTTCAAAATTTTACTCTTCCAACCTTTCTTTCGGTCCCCAAGTGTTTAGAGAAATAGAGTAGTTTGAATTGTAAAAGGAAGAAAACCAATCAGGATTTGGTAACTATATAAAAAATAATAATAAAGAAACCGTATATATATATATATGCAGATTTTTTTTTCTTTTCTTTCTTTCTTTGTCCTTCTGGACGGTTAAATTGTGTTATTTTTTTCCTTTATATTTTTCTTTGTACCACCACGCGTCCATTTTTTTTCAAAAGAATTATTTTATTCAATAATAAATATTTCACATATATATTATTTTAATTCAATATCGTTTTATTAAATTACTTCTTTATCCTTACTTTACGAATACAGGTATTACAAGTATCAAGCAAAGTTTGAGTCCTTATCTTGTAGGGTTAATGATCTTTCTAATCAAATATTAGTGAATTGTTTTATTTCTAGCTTGAAACCGTACATTAGAAGAGAGGTTATTGCATATAGACCTCTAGAGTCTCATGATGCTATGAGCCTAGCAAGATTGAAAGAAGATAGATGGGGAGACATTAGAGGTTCTTCAAAATCTTGGCAATATAAGTTGAATTACAAACCTTTGGTTGCAAGTCACCAAACTAGTGGTCACAGTTTGGGATCACATCCCCACCTAAGGCTATATACAACTCCACTAATTCAAAAGTTTTCTATAAAAGGTTGTCTCCTCAATAAATGAAATTTAAAAGAAAAAGAAAGTTTTGCTTTAACTATGATGAGAAATTTCATCTAAGACGTAAGTGCAAAGCAAAGAGTTCTTTATTACTATTGGAATGAGAAGAGCAAGAAAGTCAAGATCAGGACTTCGTTAACCTTTTGCCACTCCAGAAGAAGCACAAATTCCTGAGATTTCTCTACATGCTCTTTTTTTATCATGGAACACCAAAGACCTTAAAACTATTGGGCTCTATCAAGAAGCACACAGTACAAATTCTGATTAATGGAGGCAGTACTCACAACTTTATTAAAGTAACTTTCGTATTACTTATTCTTCTCACTTTAAGGTTCAAGTAAGCAATGGTGAATATTTAACCTATATTGGAGTCTGTGGGCAATTCCAAGTGTCCATTCAAGGCTATGTGTGCATTGTAGATTTCTTTGAGATTTCACTCCAAGGAGCATATCTTATCTTGGGAATTCAATGGCTACAAGAACTGGAACCTATCATAATATATTACAATGCTTTTACAATGAATGTTTTCTGGAAGGGAACTAGTGTACATTTGTAGGGACAACAAGAGGTAACAACTGAACCTGTATCTTGTAGTTCTCTTACAAAATTTTCTAAGCATGATAGACTAGATTTTTTATTCCTTTTGATATCTATGATTGTGGCAAATCAAGAAGTAGACACATTGAATTATTCTAAGCAACTAGAATTAGGGTTGGAATTGAGCAGAGCTTTTATTGACTATTTGAGCTAGAGCTCGAACTTGAGCCTAAAAATTAGGCTCGAATAGCTTATCAAGCCGAGCTCGAATACCTTAAGGTTTGACTCGAATGCTTCTCAAACAGTTCGATAATGTATTATCGACCTCAACCTCAAACCAATATTTATTTAATATTTTTATTTATTAAAATTATAGTTTAGGCTTGAGCTCAAGCTCGAGCTTGAATGGGAAATTCAAGGCTCAAGCTCAAATAGGCTTGATTGTTATCGAGCTTGAATCGAGCCGAGCTCGATCCTTCATAAAATTTATTGAACTCGAGCTCGAGCTCAATTTTTTAGCTCGATTTGAAGTCAAGCTCGAACTCAAGACTGTTCATTTAAGATAAAACTGAGCCTGAATATCAAGGGCTTGAATCCACCCCTAACTAAAATATCCTGAAATATCACTAGTACTACAAGAATTCATTACTTTTTTTCTATGCCAACTACACTACCGCCATCAAGAACTACTAACCATAAAATTATACTTGAGCTGCATGCCAAAGCAATCAATGTAAGGCTATATAACTATCCTCATTATCAAAAAAACTGAGATGGAAAAGCTAGTTAGCAATATGCTTGAAGAAGGTATAATTCAACCAAGCAATAGTCTTTACTATTCAGCTGTCTTACTAGTAAAGAAAAAGGATGGTTGTTAGAGGTTTTGTGTGGATTATAGAGCACCAAATGCTCTAACTATAAAGGAAAAATTTCCTATACCTACAGTTGATGAGTTAATGGATGAGCTATATGGTGTTATACTCTTTTCAAAGTTGGATCTCAGAGCTAGATACCGTCAAATTGAAATGAGAAAAGAAGACATACCAAGACTGCCTGCCGAAGTCACCAAGGCCACTATGAGTTCTTGGTAATACCCTTTGGATTATTAAATGCCCTTGCTACATTCCAGGCCATAATGAATCAAATCTTCACACTTTCTTGAGAAGATTTGTCATCATCTTCTTTTATGAATCCTGGTCTATAGCAAAAGTCTGGAAGATCATGTCACTCACTTGAGACTAGTCCTACAATGTCTCCAATAACATACACTATATGCTACTCTCAACAAATTCCATTTTGCAAAGAATTTAATAGAATACTTGAGTCACATCATTACTACATAGGGAGTAGAACCTGATCAATCCAAGATCAAGGCAATGCTAGAATAGCCTGAACCTACTTCAGTAAAATAGCTAAGAGGGCTTTTGGGGTTAACAAGATTTTTCAAAGCATATGCAAGCCTTGTTAGTCCATTGACTGACCTACTAAAGAAAGACTCATTCCAATGGAACATTGAAGCTCAACAAGCATTATTGTTAAAGTAAGCTATGACTTCTAGTCCAATTTTCAGTCTTCCTGACTTTTTTAAGCCATTTACCTTAGAGATAGATGCTAGTGGCTTTAGAATAGGAACAATTCTCCTATGAAGTCCTCACCCTATTGCCTTTTATAGCAAGAAGATGGGTCTAAGAATGCAATCTTAATCAGTCTATATCAAAGAACTATATGTTATAACTTTAGCCACGAAGAAATAGAGACAATACCTCCTTGGTGCAAAGTTTTTTTTATAATCAAAACAGATCATAGAAGCCTCAAATACTTGATGGACTAGACTATTCAAACTCTTGAGCAACAACATTATCTGAACAAGTTGTTAGGATTCTTTTATCGTTATAACCTGGGAGATGGGCACCTTCTTAGCTTTCTCAATGCCTATCTTTACAAAATTGGATGATCTTAGAAAGAAACACCAGAAGGAGACTGCCATTGTAGCCTTACAGTTGGCCTGCACCAAAGAACCTCAATAGTATAAAGAGTGGACTGTAAAAGATGGAATTATTTACTAGTAAGGGAAATTCTTAGTAAGAAAGAACTCTAAATTAAAGCACTTGTTCATTACTGAGTGTCATGCCACTCTAGTGGGTGGTCATGCTGGAATTTTGAGAACTTATGTCAGGCTATCTACTAACTTACATTGGAAGGGTATGATAAAGGATGTAGCTTAGTTTGTTTCTCATTGCCTCACATGTTAACAAGTAAAAACACTCAATGTCAAGCCATATGGCTTCCTACAACCTCTCCCAGTTCCTAAGCAGATATGGGAAGATATCTCCATGGACTTCATCACTTACCTACCATACTCTTATATCTTCTCTGCTATATATGTGGTAGTGGACAAGCTCAGCAAATTTGCACACTTTGCACCTCTCAGTCCAAACTTTACAACAAGTAAGGTTGCATAACATTGTCTACAAACTCCATGGACTTCCAAAGTCTACTCTTAATGACAGAAATACTCTCTTCACCAACCAGTTTTAGAGAAAACTACTCAAATTACAAGGAATTCAATTGAGAATGAACACTTCTTATCATCCTCAAACTGATGGCCAAACAGAAGTTGTTAATATATACTTGGAACACTTTCTAAGGTCCTTTGCTGCAGATCAACCACATCAATGGTCCACTTATTTAGCCTGTGCAGAATTCCATTACAACACTACCTTCCATTCCTCCCTAGGCATGGCTCCTTCTCAGGTTATCTATGGTAGAATCCCACCAACTATACCCACATACTATAAAGGTTCTTCCTCCATTGAAGTTGTAGATTGTAAATTAAGTACTAGAGAAGACATTCTTAAAAAAGTCAGAACTCACTTTTTGAAAGCTCAACAAAGAATAAAGCAACAAGTTGATCACCATAGAACTGATATGCAGTTTTAGATTGGTGATTTAGTCTTCCCCAAATTTCAACCTTACAGACAACATTTAATAGCTACAAGAGCCTCCCAAAAGCTAAGCAAAAGATTCATTGGCCTCTCTACTATTTTGAAAAGAATAGGCCAAGTTACATATAGACTACAACTACCAGATTGGTGTAGGCTACACTTTCTCTTTCATATCTCTCTTCTAAAACCTTTTAAAGGTTCAACCATAACACTAACTTTAATATTTGTGTTTATGAAATAAAAGTAAAGAAGTAATTTTACATATATTATATTAAATTAAATAATCTATAGATGAAAGATGATATTGAATTTTTTTTTAGAAAGAGTTAGAAATTTTTTTGAAGAAGAATATACTGAAAATTATGAAATTTAAAGTTATACTAAAAGAGTTTTTAAAGGAAAATGTTAAATAAAGTTCAGGAAAAATATTTGGAAAATTTGAAGGAAGCAAATATTATTTTTTGTAATTTTTTAAAAAATATTTAAGGAAGAAAAACTGAAAGATTGATTTTTAAAGAAGTAATGGCAAAATCGTAAATAATCAGTGGCAAAATTGTAAATTCTAATGTTGGAGGATAAATAGTAGCAGAACCTGGTTTTTATATGTTCATGTGAAAGGAATTGATTCTTGTGATAAAATAATGATAATATAAGGTAGTCATAATATTTTTTTTTTTCAAAAAATAATGATGAAAGGAGATGTTTTTATTTTATAACTAGGTTAGCAGTTATGCAAGACTTTTGTCCGGTGGGTACAATAATGACATCTCATATTTTATCTTTGTTCCCAAATGCCACCTCCTACATTCTTTTTGTTCCCAAATGCCACTTCTTACTTTCATTTCCTATGACTCACCCTTTCATCTCTCCAAACAAAGCTAAAGCAAAGATTTTCTTTCTTTCAACTATTCCTCTTACTAAAATTTTTATTTCCCTTCTTCTCCTCTCTAGTTTCTGTTTAAAGCTTTATTGTTACTTTTCGAGTGCGGTTAACAAATCAACCACTAGTCATTTTCAATTACCACTAATCAATGATCATCTCAACAATTTTCTTCTTCAATTTTTGTGGGTAAACTCTATATCACTTACCATTAATATTTTTAACATGTTATGTATTTTATATTTATTTGGAGACTAATAATTTTAGTATTGGGAAATTATTTAGCAATAGATCTATTTATTTTTATTAAAGAGAAATAATTGAAAAGAAAAGACATGGTAAATTGAGATTTGTTTCAACTTATATGACCGAATACATACATACATACATACATATATACAAATACATACATACATATATATATGGATTTTAAATAAAAAAATTTAAGTAAATTGTAAACCATAAATTAAAATTTGACACATAAATATATGAAATTATTTCAGTCAAATAGTTTTATATGTACGAAATAGTGGGTGGATTAAGGAACATTGGATGCTTTGTTACCAACATAAAGACTGTTTTAACGATGAAAGTGAAAATTTTATGGAAGTGAGGTATTATCATAGTGGAGAGCTGTAATGAGATAATAAGATTAATAAATATATTTTGATTAGGTGGAGGTGAACCATCTGGTAACATCACGGAAAGAAGCAGAAAAGGCAAAGAGGTGATCCATAGGTAGCTTTAGGTGTTACATAGTGAATTAGATTTACTTTTAGTAATCGAGACCAATAAAAATATGAATTGATAATATTTGAATAAATTGTTGAATTATGATGATTGGATGATGTATTTTCTTTTATGTATGATAATTAATTGATTGATTGATTAAAGATTAAATAATATGTTGAAAATTAAATATATAAGAAGTTATATTTTAAAGGATGGATTAATGAAAAATATGATGAAAAAATATATAAAATTCTTGAAAGATATGATTGAAAAATTGATATGATATATGAGAAGACAATTTAATATATATGATAAAATCATAATTTTGAGAATGAGATAGTTAAATTGAATGCCTTGATGTATGCTTGTTTGCATGTTATTGCTCATATGCATAAAGGGAAGACCAGGAAGGCAGTTGGCCTAGCTAAAAAGTCCAAAAAAGTAGCTGGTCTAGCTGAAACATGTCGACATGTGGGAAGATGTTCCCAGATGATAGTATGAAATAATTTGATGAGAAAGATAATTTAAATTCATGTATTATATTTGTTTTAATTATTTATTATTAATGGCTAAGATACTAAAAAATCAATCTTGATTATTAAATGATTGATAGATAGATGAGTCTCATAATGAGACAATTTTGATGATAAATAAACAGAAAGGGTGATATAATAAAGAATTATATGATCGATTGGCTGTATGATGTGAACCTTATGATGATATTAAATTGATAAAATATATAAGTAATATGTATTGAAAGAGGATAACTTGACAATTTATTTATTAAGAGATTGACAAATGATTGAATCAGTATGTGAGAAGAGATAAATGATTAATTATGCTGATTTAATAATGATTGAATATCGCTAGAAGTATACAAATTGAGTACTTCTAGTAAATCTAATTCACTGAGCTTGTGAAGCTCACTTCTCATTGTTAAAAAATTTCAGGTAGCGGACAAGACAGATAAATTTGTGAGATGAGATTCATACTGAGTTTTTACATGTAAGTTTCGTGGTCCACATCCTTAGACTAATGGAAGTAGAAGAATAAAAAATTGTTGTTATTCATGCATCTTTAATATGTTGTATATATTGTTTCAAATAAGATATTGATAATGTAACTCCTCTATTGAGGGTTGAGGCTTGATATATATATATATATATATATTTTCAGTTGATGTATGTTTTTTATATTATTGCATATATGTGTCGTGCTGGGATTTCAAAACGTGACGACACTGTCTCCAGGGTGGCCAAACCGGGATGGGTCGTTACAAGTTTTTGTATCAGAGCATTAGGTTTTATGATTCTGTAGACTGCATAAAAAAATTTAAAGAAGTTGAAGATTTAAATAAACTATATTTTAATACATAGTCTAAGGATGACATGTGGATATGCTAGAGCTAGAGGTAGAGTACTGAACCAGAGAGGATGTGGTAGACCCCTAATATTTAGAAGAGCTGAAGCTGAGATGGAGGTTGAATATGTGGTTCATGCAAGGGAACAGGTTGCTAGTACAACTGGTACTAGTAGAGGTGTGAGAAAATCTAATATTAGGAGAGATGAACTGAAAGATGTTCTTGATCATGCTATAAGGAGAATGAATGTAGCAAAAGATAGGGATGATAATTTATAGGGGAGACTAGAAGAAAGGGCTAAAACAGAACCTGGTGTAGTGAGACAAGAGGTTTGTGAGGGAGAGGGTGTGTTTGCACTTGAGATGCAAGGAGATTGTTTTGTGAGATTTATTAGATTTAAACCCCAGTCTTTTAGAGGATCTGTAAATCTTATTGTGGTTGAGTAGCGGATTAAACATGCTGAGAAATATTTTGAAGTCTTACGAGTGACAGACAAGCAAAAGGTTGCCTTTGCTTCATTTAAGCTAGAAGGTAAGGCTTCTCAATGGTGGGATGATATTTTTCTTAGATTGAGTATTCATATAGATCAACCCTTAACTTGGTGTAAGTTTAAGGATGTGTTCTTTGCGAAGTATTTTCCAGATATGTTTCGAGCACAACAGGAGAGAAATTTTATTCATTTAAGGCATAACACTTTATCTGTGGCTGAGTATGATAACAGATTTATAACTTCGTCTAGGTTCATACCTGAGTTAGTAAACACATAGGAGAGGAAATGTAAGAGATTTTTAGACAGGTTACACTATGAGATTCGAACTAAAGTCTCTTATATAGGTATTGTGAATTATGCTATAGTGGAGGATAAAGCATTACAGTCTGAGAAAGATGTGATGGAGTTTACAGGTAGGGGGATTAGCTGAAGAGGTCTAGATTTGAGAGACTCAAAGGTGGTAGTAGTATGAGTGTGCAGGGTGGGAGACTACCCCAAAGGAGGCGTTCCTTGTCACAGGGAACTGTGATGTAGAGTCAGATGCAAGCAATATCTGTTGCTTCTATAGTTCAAAGTAATATTAGTGGGACCCCTAGATTTGGGAAACATGGTATAGGAATTAGAGGTTATGGTAGAGGAGTAAGTATGCCACAAGGGGAAATGGTAATGTGATGTATGATTGAGATACAAGAGTTTGCTATAGATGTAATCAAATAGGACATGTATCTCGGAATTGTCCTACTCTGATGCGCTTTGTATGTGGTGAGGGAGGACATATTAGTGTAGATTATCTAGTGGGGAAATCTGTTGAGATGAGTGCTTGAGGTGTTAGGAGAAGACAGATGGAGAGAGGTGGTGGATCACGGAGTATGCGAGGCAAAGGAAAAGGACCAATAACTAAGAGAGGACGTGGTAGTCAGTTACAGCCCAAAGACAACAGAGTCTACACCTTGACCAAACAAGAATTATAGACGACTCCTGATATTGTTATGGGTATGGTATCTATTCTTGATAGACCTGCTAGATTATTGATTGATATTGGTGTAACCCATTCTTTTGCATCCAGTGTTTATATGAAATCTATTGATGCTTGTGTTAGTACTTTGATGCATGTTATTATTGTTAAGGTTCCTACTAGGAATAGAGTTATTATCAGGACTACTTATCGGGGTTGTCTGATTAGTATGGATAATAGAGAGTTTGAAGTTGATTTGTTGTCTTTATATATGAAAGATTTTGATTTAATTTTGGGGCTGAATTGGTTATTTTCATATCATGCTTGGGTAGATTGTTTTAGGAAAAATATGGTGTTTAGGATACTAGGACAAGAGGAGTTTATTTTTCAAGGAGAACGTAAGATACTTGCCAATTGTCTTATTTCTGCCCTAACTACTAGTAGATGGTTGATGAAGGGTTATGAGGTGTATTTGACGTATGTGGTGGATTCTAGAAAGAAGATTAGAAAGTTAGAAGAAATCTTAGTAGTGAAAGATTTTCCTAATGTGTTCCCTAAAGAGTTGTCTGGTTTGCCTCCCAACAAGAAAATTGAGTTTTCTATTGAGGTGATTCCGAGATTAGCACCCATATCTATAGCTCTTTACAGAATGGCACCAACTGAGTTGAGAGAATTGAAAGTTCAGCTTCAGGAATTGCTAGATAACAATTTATTCGACCTAGTATGTTGCCTTGGGGAGCCCGTGTGTTGTTTGTGAAGAAGAATAATGGAACGATGAGGTTGTGCATTGATTATAGACAGTTGAATAAGATCACCATCAAGAATAAATATCCTTTTCCTATGATAGATGATTTATTTGAGTAGTTGCAAGGGGCTAGGGTGTCTTCTAAGATAGACTTGAGATCAGGTTATCATCAGTTGAGGATAAAAGAGGGGGACGTGCCTCAGACTGTTTTTAGGACACATTATATCCATCATTAGTTCCTTGTGATGCCATTCGGGTTGACTAATGCTCGTACAAAATTTATGGATCTAATGAATCGGGTGTTTGAACCATTCCTGGATAGATTTGTGATTGTATTTATTGATGATATCATGGTGTATTCCAAGAATGAAGAGGAGCATGTTAGACATTTAGAGATAGTGTTGGAAAATTTGAGGAAATAGAAATTGTATGTAGACTTCTCTAAGTGTGAGTTTTGGCTAAACGAAATAATTTTCTTGGGGTATATTATGTCAGGAGATGGTATAGCAGTTGACCTACAGAAAGTGGATGCAGTGTTGAATTGGAAAAGACCAACTAGTGTGACTGAAATTAGAAGCTTTTTGGGTTGGTTGGTTATTATAGAAGGTTTATCCATAATTTTTATATTTTTGTTGCACCATTAACCAGATTGACCAGAAAGGAAGTGAAGTTTAAGTGGTCATAATAATTTGAGAAGAGTTTTCAATTGTTAAAAGAGAAGTTGACTACTGCTCCGGTATTAGTACTTCCTTCTGGTAATGAAGGATTTATGGTATATAGTGATGTCTCACATCAAGGGTTGGGATGTGTGTTGATGCGACATGAGAGAGTTATAGCCTATGCTTATAGGCAATTGAAGATCCACGAGAGAAATTACCCTACTTATGATTTAGAATTAGTTTTCATAGTTTTTGCTTTGAAGATTTGGAAGCATCATCTGTATGGAGCCACTTGTGAAATTTTCACTGATCATAAAAGTTTGACGCATTTACGAACCCAGAGAAAGTTGAATTTAAGACAGAGGAGGTGGATGGAGTTGATTAGTGACTAAGAGTGTCAATTCACTATCATCCATGAAAGGCTATTATAGTAGCTAATATATTGAGTAGAAAGTCTACAGGGAGATTAGCTGCTATTTGGAGTCATGATATTAGCTTGATGGTAGAATTGAGAGAAATGTGAATGCAGTTGAGTATCAGTGATAGAAGCGTATTGATGGCAAATATGGTGGTACAATCTTCTATTATTGATCGCTTGTTACAGATGCAAAGTAGAGATGAAGGGATAAAGAATATTAGATAGGAAGTATTGAGTGGGAAGTCGACTGAGTTCAGAATCAGAGAAGATGGTATGGTGGTATTGGGACATAGAGTTTGTGTTCCCAATGATGTTGAGATGAGAAAGGAGATACTAAAAGATGCTCATGATTCTGTGTATTCTATGCACCTGGGTAATAATAAGATGTATAGGGGATTGAAACAGAATTATTGGTGGTCAGGGATGAAGAGAGATGTAACTGAATATATTTTTAGATGCTTGATTTGTCAATAGGTGAAGTCCGAGAATAGACATCAAGTAGGTTTATTACAACCTCTTCCAGTACCTGAATGGCCATGGGAAAATGTTAGTATGGATTTTGTTTCTGGTTTTCCCCGTACCTAGAGAGGTCATGATGTTGTATGAGTTATAGTGGATAGATTTTCTAAGTCTTTGCATTTCCTTCCAATTAAAACTATGTGGAGTCCTGGAAAGTTAGCTGAATGGTATGTAGTGGAGAATGTGAGGTTACATGGAGTACCTTTGAGCATTATATCAGATAGAGATTCTAGATTTACTTCTAGATTTTGGAGGGGTTTTCAGAAATCTATGAGTACACAGTTGCAGTTTAATATAACTTTTCATCCTCAAACTGATGAGCAGACAATGAAGATCATTAGAATACTAGAACATATGCTAAGGGCAAGTGTATTGAGTTTTTCAGTGAGCTGTGATGCTTATTTACCTTTGATCGAGTTTGCATAAAATAATTAGCATCAAGCTAGTATTGGGATAGGACCATTGTGAAAAAGTCCAATATGTTGGGAAGAAGTTGGAGAAAGAAAGATATTTGGTATAGAAATGATAGATTTGACTATTAAGATGATCAAACTGGTTAGAGAGAACCTTGGAGCAGCACAGAATAGACAGAAATGATGTGCTGATAATAGAAAACGACCTCTTGAGTTTCAGATTGATGATTGGGTGTATTTGAAGATATCTTCGTGGAAGAGTGTATTGAGATTTAAAAAGAAAGGGAAGTTGAGTCCGAGATTTGTGGGGCCCTATGAGGTGATTAAAAGAATTGGACCAATAGCATATAAAGTGGATTTGCCCCCGAAGTTAAAGCAATTGCACAATATGTTTCATGTTTCACTTTTGAGAAAGTGTTTATATGATGAATCCTATAGTATTCCGAGTCAGACTATAGAACTTCAGGAATATTTGACATTTATGCAATTACCACTCAAAATCTCATACAAAAAGGAACAAGTCTTGTGTAATAAAATTATTTTTTTAGTTCAAGTGTTATTCCAGAATAAAGATATTGAAGAAATTACTTGGGAGTTTGAGGCAAGAATGATGAAAGATTTCCCCCAACTTTTTCATGAGTTAGGCAAGGAAATTTCGAGGACGAAATTTTTATAAGGTGTGTAGAATTGTAATATTCATGTTCATAAAATAAGGGTAAAAAGTAATTTTATATATAATATATTGAATTAAATTATCCATAGATGAAAGATTTAGTATTGATTTGAAATGGTATTTGAAATATGATATTGAAAATTTTGTTGGAAAGAGTTAGAAAGTTTTTTGAAGGAAGAAGAAAGTACTGAAAATTATGAAATTTGAAGTTATACTGAAAGAATTTTTGAAGGAAAATGTGGAATAAAGCTAAGGAAAAATATTTGAAAAATTTTAAGGAAGTAAATATAATTTTCTGTAATTTTTTAAAAATGTTTTAAGTAAGAAAAAATGAAAAATTGATTTTTAAAGAAGTAATGGCAAAATCATAAATATTTAGTGGTGAAACTGTAAATTTTAATGCTGAAGGACGAATAGTGGCAGAAAATGGTTTTTTCATGTTCTTATAATAAATTGATTTTTAAAGAAGTAATGGTTTAATGTGAAAGAAATTGATTCTTATAATAAATTAATTATAATATAATATAGTCATAATATTTTTTTCAAAAAAAATGATGAAATGAGATGTTTTTATTTTAGAATTAGGTTAGTAGCTATACTAGACTTTTGTCGAGTGGATACAATAATGACATCTCATGCTTTCTTTTTGTTCCCAAAAGCGACAACCTACTTTCTATTTGTTCCCAAATGCCATTTCCTATTTTCATTTCCGATGACTCAGCCTTTCATCTCTCCAAGGAAAGCTAAAGGCAACGATTTTCTCTCTTTCAATTATTCTTCTTACTAAAAATTTTATTTCTCTTCTTCTTCTCTGTAGTTTCTGCTTAAAGTTTTGTTTGTACTTTTTGAGTGCGGTTAACAAATCAACCACAACTATTCATTTTCAATCACCATTGATCAACAGTCATCTCAACAATTTTCTTCTTCAATTTTTGTGGGTAAATTCTATATCACTTATCATAAATATTTTCAACATGTTATGTATTTTATATTTATTTGGAGGCTAATGATTTTAGTATTGGAAAATTATTTAGCAATAGATTTATTTATTTTTATTTAAGAGAAATAATTGAAAAGAAAAGACGTGGGTAAATTGATATTTGTTTCAACCTACATGACCGAATACACACACACACACACATATATATGATTAGTTACTAAAGCTTTATTTTGATAAAATACAGATTTTAAATAAAAAAATTAAGTAAATTCTAAACCATAAATTAAAATTAGACACATAAATATGTGAAATTATTTCAGTCAAATAGTTTTATATGTACGAAATAGTGGGTGGATTAAGGAACATCAGATGCTCTGTTACCAACATAAAGACTGTTTTAATGATGAAAGTGAGGTATTATCATAGTGGAAAGCTGTTATGAGATAATAAGATTAATAAATATATTCTGATTAGGTGGAGGTGAACCATCTGGTAACATCGCAGAAAGAAGCAGGAAAGGCAAAGAGGTGATCCACATGTAGCTTTAAGTACTACACGGTGAGTTAGAATTACTTTGAGTAATCGAGACTAATAAAAATATGAATTGATAATATTTGAATAAATTGTTGAATTATGATGATTGGATGACGTATTTTCTTTTATGTATGATAATTGATTGATTGATTGATTAAAGATTAAATGATATGTTGAAAATTAATTATATAAGAAGTTATATTTTAAAAGGACGGATTAATGAAAAATACACTGAAAAAATATATAAAATTCTTGAAAGATACGATTGAAAAATTGATATGATATATGAGGAGACAATTTAATATATATGATAAAATAATAATTTTGAGAAAGAGATAGTTAAATTGAATGCCTTGATGTATGCTTGCTTGCATGTTATTGCTCATATGCATAAAGGGAAGACCAGGAATGTAGTTGGCCTAACTAAGAACACCAAGAAGGTAGCTGGTCTAGCTGAAACATGTCGACATGTGGGAAGATGTTCCCAAATGATAATATGAAATAATCTGATGAGAAAGATAATTTAAATTCATGCATTATATTTTTTTTAATTATTTATTATTAATGGCTGAGATGCTAAAAAATCAGTCTTGATTATTAAATGATTGATAGATAGATGAGTCTCATAATGAGACAATTTTGATGATAAATAAATAGAAAGAGTGATATAATACAGAATTATATGATCGATTGGTTGTATGATGTGAACCTTATGATGATATTAAATTGATAAAATATATAAGAGATATGTATTGAAAGAGGATGGCCTGACAATTTATTTATTAAAAGATTGACAAATAATTAAATTAGTATGTGAGAAGAGATTGATGATTAATTATACTGATTTAATAATGATCGAATATAACTAGAAGCATACAAATCGAGTACTTCTAGTAAATTTAATTCACTGAGCTTGTAAAGTTGACTCCTCATTGTTAAAAAATTCCAGGTAGCGGACAAGACAAATAAATTTATGAGCTAAGATTTAGAATGAGTTTTTATATATAAGTGTCATGGTCCACATTCTTAGACTAATGGAAGAAGAAGAAGAAGAAAATTGTAGATATTCATGCATCTTTAATATATTGTATATATTGTTTCAGATAAGATATTGATAATGTAACTCCCCTGTTGAAGGTTGAGGCTTGATGTATATATATTTTCAGTTGATATATGTTTTTTATATTGTTGCATATATGTGTCGTGCTGGGATTTCAAAACGTGACGACACTGTCTCGGGGTTGTCCAACCGGGGATGGGTTGTTACACCAACTTCCCTTCCTAAAGACTGCTCCATTTCTTACCCCATCTACCGTCCAATTGCATTACTAAGTGAAAGAGAAGCATTACAACAAGGTAAATGGGTACACTAATAACTGGTCCAATCGGAACATCTATCTTTAGAAGAAGCATCATGGAAAGATGCTCAAACAGTTCAACACTTCTTGCCTCATCTTCACCTTGAGGACAAGACATCTATCCATGGGGTAGTATTGATATAAGAAGAAAATTAAGAGATAAAGAAACTTTGAAGAAACTAGTGAGGTATGTAGTAGCAGAAGAGAACTAGTAAAGGAGGAAGCAACAAAGAGTTGCCAATGAAGCTAGGGACAACAAATGAGTAACAAAAATAGCAACAAGAAGAAGCGAAGATGGCATCAAAGAGAAGGGAAGTTAGTTGAGAAAGTAGTTGACTGCTTAGTTGGATGTTGGTTAGAAAAGCTGTTAGTTAGTTAGCTTATTGACTCTCTATGGTCAGTTGTAACCAATCTATTTGAGAGCGCTATTAATGGCTTTATTGTATGATTGCAAATTAAGAAATCAAAATTTATTTTAGGAGCTTGTCTTGTGCTCGAAACAAGAACATTTTCTCTCCAATATTTTGTCCCTAAATTACCTCATACCCCAAGATACTATATAGTCCATCCAGCACCTCCAGCATCTTCCATATATATATATATATATGTGTGTGTGTGTGTGTGTGTGTGTGTGTATGTGTGTATCGCATTTACTTTCCAGTCATTTACTCTAACATACCTATCAATTTAAAATATTTACATTTGTATGGATTGATCTACCTTTTTACTAATTTCAAGTAATTGGCCCAGGCTCCACTACTTTTCTTCTTAAGAATATTTCTAAAAAAATTGCACCCATCTAAGTTTAATCATTTCCCATCAATTAAATACACTCTTAACTTTACTTCAATTATTTTGCAAGAACCACCCTCAAATTGTCTATGTAATCAAACCTTTCTCTTCAATCTTCTCATTTCCTTAACAATTATTAAACCTTAGTTCTCATGAGTTCCATTCTAGTTGAACTTTCGGAACTAATCATTTTATAATATCCAATTTCCCTAACTATGAAACCCCTAATCCTTATGCTTTTCAATAACTTAAATAACATTATAAACTTCTTAATACATCTGTCTAGTATGCCAAGTCAGTGAATCTATAACATTACACTTTTCTCCTCTTATAAAATTTAATGCTATACTCAACTATAGAACCTTTTTCAAGAACTTTTATTATTAGCACCACCTCAAAATACTGAAAATGCCTTGTTATTTTATTCACATAACTCTTGTTATTTGATTCACATTAATACTTTATGACCAACATAATTCATTATTGGTCCATGGTATCAACAACCCAAGAATACTGAAAATGCCCTTGAACCATCACGGCAATTTCCCCTTATCTTAGCTTTGGTATAAGTCACTTATCATAGCTATCAAATGTCATATTCACAAAATCCCCAGACAAAAAATTCCTTCTACCTCTGTTACATATCCAATTCTTTCGTCATAAACGTTCCATGTATTTACATTTTTTTAAATAAATCAATCATTGTAGAATTTTATATCCCCAATTAGTACTAAGAAGAATGTTTGTCACCAATTCATTGATTTCACATCAATCTCACCCACCATAACTTTAATTTCCAATTAAATTACTATATCTTATATACCGTAGTTAATGACAAGAGTCCTACTCATTAATAAACCCCATATAAAGATCATCGAATCCCGAAAAATCATAAGATATACTTTAAACCATTATTGTCACTAGTATTCAATTTTTCTTTTCTTCTGAAATCAATTATCTCAACGTAGTGCCCATTCGCTTTAATTCTTATGATCTCTCTTATATGGTTTGATCCATATAGGTTCTAAGTACATGGAAATGTTAACCTTTACCTTAACACTTGATTTCACTGGTTTACTTTGCTGCTAGAATCATCACTTGCACTCAAAATAGAATCTAATCACATATCCTAAGTTGCACACTGATGTTTTTAAAAACCATAAAAGTTCATAAAATTTCTTTATGTTATTAAACCGAGGTATACTAGCACTAAAACCAACATAACCACAAGGATCTAAATTAGTCTAAAACCATCAAGTTCCTCGACTCAATCATTAGATCGAATACAAATCTTCTTTCTGAGCCCCAACTTCAAAATTTCCAAAACCCAATGGAATCTTTCAAATTACTTACCTAAGTCAAGGTTCATCATCAACTTTTATACCACCACTCGAACTTCAAGATATTACCACCACCCCAACAATGGCCACGCCACTTCGATCCATAAGTTTAAATTCAAAAATAAAAAATCAGAATTTAACTAAGCTAGAAAATATATGCATTTAGAAACCGAATCTCATTAAATTTCACATTCTTATTAGTATCTATTAACTAGCAAGAAAACATAACCATCAACTATCCATTAAAGGCTACATATCGACCCTTATATCTGCTTAATAAATCTTCCTATCATGAAGTTGCCAATGTTCAACATTTTTTTATAAATCATAACAAAAATAATTTAATCTCTTAGATTTCCCAATAAATTCCTAAAGTTTTCCCTCTCCATTACACTTATCTCTAAGTCATTTGTCATGATTAAAAGATTCAAGCAACATTAAATTACTAATTCTTCAAACCCATTGAAAATTTATAGTTTGATTCATCTAATACAAAAATAATCTTCATCGAACACATACTCTTTCCTTAATTAACTTCCACTAAATCGAAACAGAATTACTTGTCACTTGAACTACTTATGGAACTTTTTTTATTCTTCTTACTTAGATTATTTATAAATAACTTAGCTTTCAATCTTAATACATAAGCCATATACATTCAATCCTTTTACCTGAACCAAAAAAAATTTCCGTACTTTCACCAATTGATTTTTCTAACTTAATAATAATAAAATCTAAGCATTCGCTTTTATATTTAAGAAATCTTTGTCCGTTTATCCTTCCGACCATCTTGATAGGCCCCCCTCACTATTTACAAAGGAGAGATCATTCCAAACAAATTGTTAATTCACTTTAACTCATCTATTCTAATTTTTTTTTTCCAATTTAATTAGTTTGCTTTAACCATGAACCTATCAAATTATTCTTCAACTTAATACAACATGGCCTTTACCAAAATTATATATCTTCCATTTATGAAATTGACATCACAAAATCTTTTTGATTTAGACATTAAATTCTCTAGGAAAAATCGCCTTAACTCTCACTTCCACATCCCACTCTACCAAGTATTACATATATCTATATTCATTAGCTAGGATTTAATAGTTTCTTCATCAAATTTACTTATCCTTTACCATAAGTTAATAGGTATGAACTCTCGTGTACTGATCCACCAAAGTCATGAAATCTGTGCTTAATCAAAGATATATCTTCTAAATTGGTTTTTGTATTTATCATGATCGTCTAGCGTTAATGATAAATGTTTTTTTTTATCACAGGAATTAGTCAATCTTTTAAGCCGAATACACAACCTCACATTATTAATCCTCTTGTCTTAAGGTAATAAATTGGTAAGTAAAAATAGCATAATCTTAGCACCTTGAAATTACTCATTATTAAATTTATTATGTAACTCTAATTATCCAAGAGTCATCATGAATTTAACCACCCACTAATTATAAATAAGAGCACAATACTTTCTCTATACTCTCCCATTAGTGAAACCTCAATAATTTTCCTTCGAATTGAATAAATAAAAAGAGCTGAAAATTACTAAAAGGGTTTAATGTTGTAGATAATATTCTAGAACGAATATCCATAAACCATAATTGACATGCCCTAACTTTATCCCATCAACTCAAAAAGAATTATAGCAATATGAAATCCCTAACAAAGACCTACAGTCCACCATTTACTTAATCGTGGCTTACGGTTAATGATCCAACTATCCGCTAATAAGTGTATCTTTCACACAAACCCCTCCTTTCCCCCCCGATATCAAGCACTACCTTTATATGTCCATACGGCATCCTCGGACCTTTCACCAAAATGAACTTTTTTTGTGAACGACCATTATATCATGCTTATACCAATATAGTCTGCAGAATCTTAAACTTAAAACTATACCAAAAATGTAACGACCCACCCTCAGCGAACCTTACCCGAAAAGGAATCATTACCTTTAAGTACCAAGCTCTTAACCTATAATGAAATGCACACCAATACTACAAGTTGATCATGCTATTTATCCTTTTACGATATATATATATATATATATATATATATTGTATTAACACTTCTTCATAAGAAAAATACCATCACCACATTATTCAGATTTTCAGATAATTTACATAGTCTACAAAATAAAAGGGTTTGCAATTACGTAATTTAAATTAGATATCCTTTGTCAAAATGAATACATATGACTAGACTCCAAAACAAAAAGGTTGAGGATGCAAATCACGTGAACCCACCTAAAGAATCCACTTGTAAGTTCTCCTTAAGAGATTTTTCCAAAAGTTCTTGGAATTTAACCTGAAAAATAAAATAGGGACGGGGGTGAGCTAAATAGCTCAGTGACGATCACTTACCAAGAGTACTCGAATATTTTTTTAAATATTTTTTGGTTATTTATTTCTATGAAAATACAAACATTCATGTCATAAGTACCTACTCACATTCAAATATTCGTCTAAATTTTTACCATATCATCATTCGCACACTATTTCAAAGAATAGACAATATTTTTTTTTTGTTCCACATCACATCACATCAACTTTTCCATATCAACACACACACACACACATGTATATTTCTCAAACGTATCAAAGTATTCATATTCATCATCACAATAATGAAAAAACAAATATCGTATAATTATAATGATGGACATGCATCACACCCCTTTTATATCACTTTCCCACCGTTTCAACCATCACAACCCTCTCATCATTCTCATCACAACATTCTCGACATTTTTCTCATTTCAGTTATCTCAATCATCATCAATTTCTAAGGGCATGTCTCCCCAAGTACCGGTACGTTAAATATCTCATCTCAATTATTAATCCTCGATACTGTCACCCATTCCCGATGAACCCTACATAAATCCTCGGATCCCTTCACCAAACCAAATGGGTCCTATAGTCTAATGTTACCTTTGGATGCCTTCACCCCTTTGGAATAGGTTTTATAGTTCTCTTGTACACACAAATCATTACAGAACAACAACAAGGGATACAAAATTCTCACATATTCATGTCATATCAATATCAAAGCATTCATATACATATCAAACCAGAATACACATATAACATCTATCCATCACATTTCAATTGTAATTACTTCAAACAATAACACCAAAAATTCAAGCATGTATAACTTTAACATAACTATAATCGCATATGCATACAAAACTCAATGCATAATCAAGAATAAGGCAACCAACAATTTCTCAAGTCCACACACAAATACATTTTCACAATCAACCAATATTTGTAAGCAAACCGCATCAAGAAATAAAACAACACAATTTGCACCCATATATAATTTAGTTATATTTATTTATATCTCTTCTTATAAAATTTCACAAAAATCATTCATCACATCTAAACTCTTGATTACGTTATCATACATATTTTTTATGGTCATGTTTTCATATTCATCAAAAATTAAATCCTTCTCGAGTACTAGAGGTAATGCGAACTCACCATGACACCATGCTGCTATCCATAAATCAACTAATAATAACTTAGAGATACTTGTACCCTCGTTTAACTCCATGCTTAATCATGATATCAACTATATTAAGAACAAGCAGTTTCTCCCTTTAAATTATGAAAGGACATTGACGTAACTTGATGTATACTTAAGTGTGTATTTTCAATACATTTCCCAACCTATTAAACTAATAAATTAAATGAGATTCATTAAAATATTAAATTATAGATTTTATGTTGCCATTTCCAAGTCTATAATCTCTTCCATTTTCCAAATAGCTTTTGATCCACTTTTGTTCTTTCTCATAGGTCAACTCACCAAATCAATTTCATATAACATATTACCTTCCTCAACTACTATGTCTCAAATTCTAAGAAAACTTCAAGTAGCTAAATTGTAACGACCCATCCCGGGTTGGCCACCCACGAGATAATGTTGTCACATTTTGAAAATCCCAGCATGACACATATATGAAACAATAAAAATAATATCAACTGTAATTATTACATCAATCTTCAACCCTCAACAGGGGAGATACATTATTCAGATCTCAACTTAAACATTATATATAACATAATATGCATGAATATTTACAAAAATTTTTTTTATTTTCCATTAGTCTAAGGATGTGGACTACGTGGCTTACAAATAATGACTTCGTCTGACTCTCAGCTCGCTAAACTATTTGTCCTGTCTTCTACCTAAAATTATTTAACAATGAGGGGTGAGCTTCACAAGCTCATTGAAGTGAATTTAGTAGAAGTATTCAATTTGTATAATTAACCTTCCAATATTCATTCATATATATCTCATATAATTTGATAATAGCATTCTATTATCACTACTCATATAATAATCCCCATTCTTTATCAGTTTTTTCTTCTCATATATTTATTCACCTTGAGACCATCAATTATATCTCATAATTACCTCATAATGAGGTTCACGGCATATATTCTATCGCTCAGATAGTTCTTATCATATCATATCATACTTTCATATTTCTTTCCCACTATATCTGTCTCTCTATTAGACTCATTCATTTATCAATAAATTTAATCAAGAACCACATTTTAGCATGTCAGAATAAAAATCAATATTTAAAACAGATGCAATGCATGAATTATTAATTGGGAATGTCTTCCAAAATGTCAACATGTTTTAATTTAGATCGGCCCCCTCCCGGTTCTTTAATTTCCAGCATCTACCGCCTGTCACGGTTTTAATTTATTTCCAGCATACACTGACTATCATGGTTTTTCATTTAGACCAGCTCTTTCCCAGTTCTTTCATTTTCAGCACATATTGGTTGTCACAGTTTTCATTTATTTCCAACATACACTAGTTGTCATAGTTTTTCATTTAGACGGGCCCCCTCCCGGTTCTTTTATTTCATGCATATGTATATGAACAATGATATAAAATATGCATATGAACAATAATATAAACACAAGCATGTATTCAGACATTCAATTTAGCTATGCTACTTCTTCTCAAATTATTATTTGATCAATTTCATTAAATTCTTTTCCTAATATATCATATCAATTTATCAACCATAACTCATCAAGAATTTCATTTATCACCTTCATTATTAAATCAACTCATTATTCTAATAATATTACTTTTCATATAATTACTTTCCACATATCAATTATACCTATCATACCGTCAAACAACTTTCATCTATCATCAAATCATAGGTTAATAATTTGTTCAAATATTATCACTATATATTTCATATTTATCTTGATTAGATAAAGTAAATCTAACTCACCACCTAGCACTTAGAGCTCTTCATGGATCACCTCCTTGCCTTTTCCGTTCCTTTAAGCAATTTCCCCTGGTTGCTGATCGTCAACACCTGACATAATATTTATATTAAAATTTCTAATTTATTCTTCAATTCCTCCATAATTCACACCCTTTGAAACTCCCACATTGAATTCATGGAATTTCATGTATGCTAAATTTCAAGAATAAAATTCATGTTATTACCTTTTGTTTTTCTTAGAGCTTCCTATGATTCTCTATAAAATTATTTTGTAAACCCCTTCAAAATTTTACACTTTCAACCTTTATTTCAGTCCCCAAGTATTTAAAGAAATAGAGTAGTTTGTATCGAAGAATGAAGAAAACCAAACAAGATTTGGTAAAACTAATAAAACAGTTCAATATATCTAAATAATTTTTATATAAATTTTTACAGCGGCGCCATTGCACCGCTGCTTCAAAAATGTGCTCAGTGTCCACATTTCTCATTTTGTTGATTAGTGTCCCACTGAGGCAGCAACTGGACTTCTAGGTGTTGCACGCCATTTTTTCTTCTTTTTTATCGCCCATCACGCGTCTTTTTTTTCAAAAGAATTATTTTATAAAAAAATAAAAATTTCATATATATTATTTTAATTCCATGTCATATTTATTAAATTACTTCTTTACCATTTCTTTACGAATACGAGTATTACAATTCTACCCACATTACAAAAATTTCATCTCCGAAATTTCCTTATCTAATTTATGAAAGAGTTTGGGGTATTCTTTCCTCATTCTTCCTTCATACTCCTAAGTGATTTCTTCAAAATCTTTGTTCCGCCATAATACTTGAATCAAAGGAATGACTTTATTATACAAGACTTGTTCCTTTCTGTCTAGAATTCTGGCTGGTACTTGCATAAAAGTCAAATCTTCCTGAAGTTCTATCGCCTGATTCGAGATATTATGGGATTCATTGTGTAAGCACTTTCTAAAAAGTGACACATGAAACACATTATGTAATTGCTTTAAATATGGAGTCAAGTCCAATCTATATGCTACTGGTCCAACTCTCTCAATCACTTCATATGGCCCTATAAATCTTGGACTCAACTTTCCTTTCTTTTTAAACCTCAATACACCCTTCCACGAAAATATCTTCAAAAATACCCAGTCACCAACCTGAAACTCGAGACATTATCTTCTATTATCAGTATATCCCTTATGTCTGTTCTGTACTGCTCTAAGGTTCTCACTAACTAGTTTGATCTTCTCAGTTGTCAGATCTATCATTTCTGGACCAAATATTTTTCTCTCTCCAACCTCTTCCCCGCATACTGGAGTTCTATAACTCCTACCATATAAAGCCTCAAATAATGCCATCCCAATACTAGTTTGATACTCATTATCGTATGCAAACTCAATCAAAGGCAAATAACCATCCTAGCTCACTAGGACAACATATCTTCTAGTATTCTAATGATTCTCTCCGTCTGCCCATCAGTTTGTTGATGAAAAGCTGTACAATTGCATATCCATGGCTTCTTGAAACCCTCTCCAAAATCTAGAATCTTTATCTGATACAATGCTCAAAGATACTCCATGTAATCTTACAATCTCTACTACATACAATCCAACAAACTTTTCAAGATTCCAGGTAGTTTTAATAGGAAAAAAATGTGAAGACTTAGAAAATCTATCTACTATAACCCACACAATGTCATGACCTCTCTGGGTGCGAGGAAAACCAGAGAAAAAATCCATACTCACATTTTCCCGTGGCCACTCAGGTACTAGAAGGGGTTGTAATAAACTTGCTAAATGTCTATTCTAAAACTTCCCCTATATTAGTATTTGTCTAAGGTTTAAGCAGGTCCCAACATGGTTCAAAGATGGTTAAAGTCTAAACAGTGGAGGATTAAAGTTCAGCAAGTTAGAAGACTGCACACATGTGTGTGCATCACTTTGGATCAAGGTAAGGCTAGACGCACTAGTGTGTGCACTTCTGTACACAAGTTGATGGAGTGTGTGCACTGCTGGGCAGCATCAGTGTGCACCAGTGCCACACCGCTCACCATCCAGCACCGCACCGTCCAGCATGGGTGCTGCTGGGACAGGGCCAGCACCCCACCGCTCACCATTCAGCACCGCACCGTCCAACATAGGTGTTGCTGGGACAAGGCCAGCACCGCACCGCCCAGAAACTGCTGCAAGCGTGCTCTACCCAGCACCGCACCGCGCCCTGTTGAGCACCTAGGTGCTAGGCAAAGTCAAGCACACATAGGCAGCATGCATAAGGACTCTCTTAGGTGCGTGTATGTAAGGTCAAAACGCACAGTATCACTTGGGAAGTGATGGAGGGCCATGATTAAGTGGTAATCATGATCAAAGGGTGGAGATTGATTCACAAGAATTTCCAAGAAATGGATGGCTATAAAAGGGGTTCCCTAGCCTCATTTTTCACTAGAGAGAAAAATCATTATTGTGACATTGTGTGAGATCAAGTGTAATACAAGAGAGAATTGTGTGAGAGACATAAACACAAGAGGGACTCTTTGTAGTAAGGCTGGTTGTAAAAGATAGAGAAGTCTAGATTAGATAGAGAGCATTGTTGGTTCTCATCTTCTTCCTTTATTCTCTTCTTGGTTTCTTCAAGAACTTTAGCTTCTTGAAGAGGGTTGCTGTAACTTGTAAGAACCATTTGATTTAGTGCAGAGAGTTCGGAGGAACTCACGGGGACATAGGCACATTGCCGAACCTCGATAACAATTGCTTATCTTCTTTCTTTCTTTGATTTTCTATTCCTTTTTTCGATTCCAATTCTTTCTACAAGTCATTCTAGACTTGGATGTTTGGAAGATCACCACCTGGGCATCTTGTCAAGGTGATTTCCAACAGTGGTATCAGAGCTTTGGACAGTGGTATTAGAGCTACACAGCTGGGTATCGGAGCAAGAACAAGAAGGTGACGGAGCCAAGACTCCAAGAATCAAAGATCAACTTCTTGGGTGATTCAAGAACGGTGTAAAGATCAAGATCTGATCATGTTCTTGAAGGTTGATTCAAGAACAGTGTTAAAGATCCATCTTCGATCTGTGTTCTTGAGGTTGAAGAAAGCTGTTAAGGGTAGTGCATAAATCTGGGATCTTGTCCGCAAAAATGGCTTCAAATTTTTGTGTTGAGAAGTTTGATGGAAAGGGAGACTTTGCCCTTTGGAAGCGGAAGATCAAGGCGGTTCTAATGCAATAGAAAGTGGACTTGGCTATTAGAGAAGATGATGCTTTTCCAGCAAGTGTCACGGAGGACCAGCGGACCGAGATGAAGAAGATGGCTTACAGCACCATTTTCTTGCACATGTCAGATAATGTCACAAGGAAGTGCAGAGACTCGGAGGATCCGGCTGTCATATGGAAGAAACTAGATGAGTTGTTTCTTACCAAAACTCTCCTTAACAAGATTTATCTTCTTAAAAGAATCTTTGCTTTTAAAATGGACCCTAGTAAAGAGTTGCAAGATAATCTTGATGTCTTTAATAAGCTAGTTCAAGATTTGAATAGCTGTAGCATTATTTTTTCGGATGAACAATTGGTTGTTACCTTGTTAAATTCTCTTCCTGATTGCTTTGATAATTTGATTAATGCTATTAAGTATGGAAGGATACTTTGACAAAGGAGATTGTGATCAATGCCATAAAGGCACATGATTTCAACGCCAAGAAGAAGGAGACATCAAGTGGAGATGGGCTGTTCGTAAGAGGAAGGCCAGCAACTCGAAATGGTAGCAACAATGGCTACTACTGGGACAAAGATAGAGGAGAAAGCCATGGGAGAGCACACTCTAAACTAAGGGTTGGAGGAAGGAGATGCTTTTACTGCAACAAGGAGGGCCATTTCAAGAAAGATTGCAAGAAGAGGATATGGGATGAGAGGAGAAGCCATACCAACAATGGAGAGGCTTCGATTGCCATAGAAGAACAGCAAGGTGATGATGTTCTTATTATATGCTCGGATATAAGCAATGGGCAAAAAGGCAGCAGAAAATGGATTCTTGATTCCGGGTGCACTTATCACATGTGCCCTCATAAGGAATGGTTCAAGAATTTCAAGGAGATCAATGATGGAAGGGTCTTCTTGGGGAATGACAATTCTTGCCAAGTGAGAGGGATTTGAGACATCCAATTGAGGATGTTTGATGGAGTCACAAGGCTACTGGAAAATGTGAGGTATATTCCAGATTTGAAGAGAAATTTGATCTCATTGGGGCAGCTGGATTCCATAGGGTATGAATGCAAAGTAGAGGGAGGAAAGATCAAGGTGGCTAAGGGATCTTTGGTAGTGATCAAGGCAGCAAGAAACGATGGACTCTATGAGATGATCAGAGACATGGAAATCAAGGATCAAGCAGCAAGCTTGATGGCTGAGATGGATAGGGCAGCCCTTTGGCACACTCACTTGGGATATATGAGCGAAGAGGGCCTACAAGTTCTTAGCAAGGATAGCCTACTTGGTGGAGACAAAGTAGAGGAACTTGATATCTGCGAGTGTTGTGTTCTTGAGAAGCAACACCGGGTCAGCTTCAACACCGAAGTGCACAAGTCTAAGGGCATTCTTGACTGCATTCATACGGACCTTTGGGGACCAGCAAGGATACCAACACAGGGAGGTAAATTTTACTTTCTGTCTTTAATTGATAATTATTCAAGAAGAGTGTGGGTTTATTTGCTTAGAAATAAATCAGATGCCTTGAATAAGTTAGTGGTGTGGAAAGGGCTAGTTGAGACTTAAATAGGTAGAGTAGTTAAGGGGATAAGAACCGATAATGGCTTAGAAATTTTTAACCAAGAACTTGATCAATTCTGTAGGTTAAATGGGATTCTAAGACATAGGACGGTTGTGGAAACCCCTTAGCAAAGTGGAGTTGCTGAGAGGATGAATAAGACCCTTAATAGGATCCGGTTTACCAAAATATTTTTAGGGAGAAGCTGTGGCTACAGCTGCATACTTGGTAAATAGATCACCCTCTAGAGCTTTAGTGCTCAAGACTCCCATGGAGATGTGGAGTGGAAAACCCCCTGAATTAAACAACCTTAGGACTTTTGGGTGTGCTGCATATGCACATCAAAAGGAGGATAAACTTAGCCCTAGATCTAGAAAATGTGTATTTCTAGGATATGGTGATGGGGTTAAGGGATATAGGTTGTGGTCCTTAGAAAAGAAGGACATGAAACTGATTATAAGTAGGGATGTTAATTTTAATGAATTGTTATTTCCCTACTTGGAGAAAACTAACCCTGCAGGGGCTAGTGAGCAAACCAGTCTAAAAGTTGTGGAGCATCACATCAAGGAGAACTTGGTTCAGGTAGAGCAAAGGAGGCAAGAAGGTTCGGACCAGGTAGAGCCCTTGGATGAAGGCCTAACTCAAGAAACTTAAGAAGAGACTGAACAAGAAAAGGTTGATGCAGCAAGTCGGAATGACTACCAGCTCACAAGAGACCGGAAAGGAAGGCTGGTCAGACCACCTTCAAGATATGGGTTTGCGGATGCTACGGATACAGCAGCTCCTTGGACAGAATGAGAGATGATTGAACAAGAGACTAACATGGATGCCATGGAGTGTAAGGATTCGCCAAGATGGAAGCTAGCTGTGGAGGAAGAAATGGATTCCTTGAGGAAGAACAACTTCTGGGAATTGGTGAAAATTCCAGGAAAGCAGAAAGTTGTTGAACGTAAGTGTACTTACAAGGTCAAAGAAGGGTACCCTCCAGGAGATGAAGTACGGAACAAGGCTAGGCTGGTGGCGAATGGGTTCACGAGAAGAGAAGACATAGGTTTCACAGAAACTTTCTCACCTAGACACAAAGTGGAGAAGATGGTGAGTATCCTCATCTATGTCGATGATGTGCTGTTGGTTCAGAACAACAGGGAGAGGATAGAAAGGTTTACATCTCAACTCAGTGAGGAGTTTGAGAGGAAGGATCTCAGCCTTACACAAAAGATCCTTAGGATGTGTAGAATCCAAGTAAAGGAGAGAAACTGGTTGAGGGTTTCTTGGACAATGGGTGTTCTCAGCAGATTTGTGAGTAGTCCCGGAAAGAAGCATTGGCTTGGGATAAAGTGGTTGCTAAGGTATTTGAAGGCTCAGTAGCAGCCAGTGGTAGCACTCATAACAACCGAGGCAGAATGCATAGCGGTTATGGAAGCCATAAAGGAGGCTATGGGGTGCAAAAGGTTATTGGACGAGTGAGAGGTCCTAAAAGAGTAGGTGGTGGTACCTTTGGATAGCCAAAGTGCGTGGCACTTATCGAGGAATCCGGTGTTCCATGAGGGGATGAAGCATATGGATATTCGGTATCATTACATTCCAAAAAATGGTACGAAAGGATGCATTTATGTTGACAAGATGACCACGGAGGAAAGTCCTGCAGATTTAGGCACCAAGGTTCTACCTCTAAGAAGGTCCAATCATTACCTTGGACTTCTTAAGAATGGAGTCGGTTGATTGATGACTCAAGATGAGTTTGGATCTCAGAGCTCTCTGCAAAAATGGTTCAGGTTTAAACACTTGGACAAAGGTAGAGATTGTTGGTATTTGTCTAAGGTTTAAGCAGGTCCCAACATGGTTCAGAGATGGCTAAAGTCTAAACCAAGGGTGGAGGATTAAATTTTAGTAAGTTAGAAGACTGCACACATATGTGTGCATCACTTTGGAGCAAGGTAAGGCTAGGCGCACTGGTGTGTGCACTTCTGCACACAAGTTGATGGAGTGTGCGCACTGCTGGGCAGCATCGGTGTGCACCAGCGCCGCACCGCTCACCATCCAGCACCGCACCGTCCAGCATGGGTGTTGCTGGGACAGGGCCAGCACCACACCACTCACCATTCAGCATCGTACCGTCCAGCATGGGTGCTGCTGGGACAGGGCCAGCACCACACCACTCACCATTCAGCACCGCACCGCACCGCCCAGAAGTTGCTCCAAGCGTGCTCTGCCCAGCACCGCACCGCGCCCTATTGAGCACTTAAGTGCTAGGAAAAGTTAAGCACACATAGGCAGCATGCATAAAGACTTTTTTAGGTGCATGTGTGCAAGGTCAAAATGCACAACATCACTTGGGAAGTGATGGAGGGCCATAATTAAGTGGTAATCATGATCAAAGGGTGGAGATTGATTCACAAGAATGTCCAAGAAGTGGATAGCTATAAAAAGGGGTTCCCTAGGCTCATTTTTCACTAGAGAGAAAAATCATTATTGTGACATTGTGTGAGATAAAGTGTAATATAAGAGAGAATTGCGTGAGAGACATAAACACAAAAGGGACTCTTTGTAATAAGTCTGGTTGTAAAAGATAGAGAAGTCTAGATTAGATAGAGAGCATTGTTAGTTCTCATCTTCTTCCTTTCTTCTCTTCTTAGTTTCTTTAAGAACTTGAGCTTCTTGAAGAGGGTTGCTGTAACTTGTAAGAACCATTTGATTTAGTGCAGAGAGTTCAGAGGAACTCACGGGGACGTAGGCACATTGCCAAACCTCGATAACAATTGTTTGTCTTCTTTCTTTCTTTGATTTTCTGTTCCTGTTTTCGATTCCAATTCTTTCTACAAGTCATTATAGACTTGGGTGTTTGGAAGATCACCACCTGGGCATCTTGTCAAGGTGATTTCCAACACCCTATTGACAAGTTAAACATCTAGAAATATGCTCCGCTACATCCTTCTTCATCCCTGACCACCAATAATTTTGTCTCAATCCCCTGTACATCTTATTATTTCCCAGGTGCATAGACCATACAGAATCATGAGCCTCCTTTAGTACTCCTTTCTCATCTCCACATCATTGGGAACACAAACTCTATGCCCCAATACCACCATACCATCTTCTCTATTTCTAAACTCAGTCGGCTTCCAACTCAATACTTTCTGTTTGATCTTCTCTATCCCTTCATCTCTACCTTGCATCTGTAATAAACAATCAAGAATAGAAGATTGTACCACCATATTTGCCATAAATACTCCTCTATCATTGACACTTAACTGCATCCTCATTTTTTTTTTAATTTGATCATCAAGCTAGTATTATGACTCCCAATAGCAGCTAATTTTCCTGTAGCCTTTCTACTCAACACATCAGCTACTACATTAGCCTTTCCTAGATGATAATGAATTGTGTAGTCATAAATCACTAATCAACTCCATCCATCTCCTCTGCCTCAAATTCAACTATTTCTGGGTAGATAAATGCGTCAAACTTTTAAGATCAGTAAAAATTTCACAATTGGCTCCATACAAATGATGTCTCCAAATATTCAAAGTAAAAACTACGGTAGCCAATTCTAAATCATGGGTCGGGTAATTCCTCTCATGGTTCTTCAGTTGCCTAGAAGCATAAGTTATAACTTTCTCATGTTGCATCAACACACATCCCAACCCCTGATGTGACACATCACTATATACCACAAATCCTTCATCACCAGAAGGAAGCACTAATATCGGGGCAGTAGTCAATTTTTCTTTCAACAGTTGGAAACTCCTCTCCATTCTTCTGACCACCAAAACTTCCCTTCCTTCGTGGTCAATCTAGTCAATGGTCCAGCAATCAAAGAAATTTTTTTGATAAACCTCCTGTAATAGCCAGCCAACCCCAAAAAGCTTCTAATTTCAGTTACAATAGTGGGTCTTTCCTAATTCAACACTACTTTTACTTTTTGTGGGTCAACTATTATTCCCTCTCCCGACACAACATGCCCCAAAAAAGTTATTTCACTCAACTAAAACTCACACTTAGAGAATTTTGCATATAATTTCTCTCTCCTTAGAATTTTCAACACTATCTCTAAATGTTGTATATGCTCCTCTTCATTCTTGGAATATACCAGAATATCATCAATAAACACAATCACAAATCTATCCAAGAATGGTTTAAACACATGATTCATTAGATCCATAAATGTTGCAGGAGCATTAGTCCACCTAAATGGCATCACAAGGAACTCATGATGGTCATAACGTGTCCTAAAAGCAGTTTTAGGCACGTCCCCCTCATTTATTCTCAATTGATAATAACCTGATCTTAAGTCTATCTTAGAAAATACCCTAGCTCCTTGTAACTGCTCAAATAAATAATCTATCATGGGCAAAGGATATCTATTCTTGATGGTGATCTTATTCAACTGACTATAATCAATACACAACCTATTTGTCCCATCATTCTTCTTCACAAACAACACAGGGGCTCCCTAAGGTGACATACTAGGTCGAATAAATAGTTTATTTAGCAACTCCTGACATTGAACTTTCAACTCTCTCAATTCAGCTGGTACCATTCTATAATGTGCTATAGATATGGGTGCTGATCCCAGAGTCTCCTCAATAGAAAACTCAATCTCCCTATTGGGAGGCAAACCAGACAACTCTTTAGGGAATACATCAGAAAAATTCTTCATTATCAAGATTTATTCTAACTTCCTAACCTCCTTGCTAGAATCCACCATATATGCCAAATACCCCTCACAACCCTTCTTCAACCATTTACTAGCAGTCAGGGCAGAAATAAGACAATTTGCAAGTATCTTACATTCTCCCTGATAATTAAACTTTTTTTGTCTGGGTATTTTGAACACCACATTCTTCCTAAAATAATCTACCCAAGCATGGTATGCAGAAAACCAATTCGTCTCCAGAATTAAATCAAAATCTGTCATATCTAAAGGCAGTAAATCAAATTCAAATTCTCTATCAGCCATATTAATCACACAACCTTGATAAATTGTCCTGATAATAACCCTATCCCCAGTAGGAACCTCAACAATAATCGCATGCATCAAAGGACTAGCACTAGCATTAAAATATTTCATATAAACACTGGATGCAAAAGAATGGACTGCAGCAGGGTCAATCAATAATCTAACAGGCTTACTAAGGATAGATATCATACCCATAACAACATCAGGAGTAGCTTGTTCATCATGTTGGGTCAATGCATAGACTATGTTGTCTCTAGGCTGTAACTAACCACCGCGTCCTCTTTCAGCTACTGATCATTTGCCCCGCACACTCTCGGATCCACCACATCTCACCACTTGTCTTATCCCAACACCCCTAGAACCTATCTCAATAGATTTCCCCACTGGAAAATCTATACTTATATGTCCTCCCTTATAACATACAAAGCACATCTGAGTAGGACAATTTTGAGCTATATGCCCTGTTTGATTACATCTAAAGCAAACTCTTGGCTCTTGTTCATACATCAGATTACTACTTCCCCTTGGTGGCATACTTTCTAAAATAACTCTCAATTCCCATTACTTGTCTCTCAAATCTAGGGGTCCCACTAGTATTACTTTGAGCTACAAAAGTAATAGATCCTGCTTGCCTCTGACTCTGTTCTACAGTTCCTTGTGACAAGGAACGCCCCCTCTGGGGTGGTCTCCCACCTTGCACACTCATACTACCACCACCTCTAGGTCCCTCAAATCTAGACCTCTTTAGCCATTCACTCCTACCTATAAACCCCATCGAATCCTTCTCAATCTGTAATGCTTTATCCACCATTATAGCATAATTCCCAATACCCAGTTTAAATCGAATTTTAAAGTGTAACCCGTCTAAAAATCGCTTACGTTTCCTCTCCTCTGTATTTACTAACTCAGGTAAAAACTTCGACAGGGGTACAAATCTACTATCATACTCAGCCACAAATAAGGTATTCTGCCTTAAGTGAATAAAATCTCTCTCTTGCTATGCCCGAAATGTATCTGGGAAATACTTCAAAAATAACTCATCCTTAAACTTACACCAAGTTAAAGGTTGTTCTGCCTGTGTACTCACCCTAGGCAGAATATCCTCCCGCCATTGAAAAGCCTCACTTTCCAACATAAATGAAGCAAAAGCAACATTTCGTGGAAGGGTGTAGTACTTCAAAATATTTCTCAACATGTCTAATCCACTGCTCAGCTTCCATAGGATTTGTTGATCCTCTAAAAGTCTAGTTAAACTTAAGAAATCTCTTAAAATAATCACCTCGCATTTCATGAGCAAACACACCTTCTCCCTAATGAATCTCTTGTCTCACCATATCAGGCTTTATTCTATCCCTTTCCTCTAATCTCCTCTGCAACTTATTAGTTATTTCTTCTATTGCATTCATTCTCTCTATCACATGATCAAAGACTTCTCTCAACTCATCCCTCATAATCTCATATTCTCTCTCACCATTACTAGTACCAGCTGCACTAGCAACCTATTCCTTTGCAGGAACCATAGATTCCACCTCCCTCTTTTGCTTCAGATTGGGGGTCTACCATGTCCCCTCTAATTCAGAACACTACCTCTAGCTCTAGCATGTCCACATGTCATCCTCAAACTCTGCATTAAAATATAGTTTGTTTAAATCTTTCACTTCTTTAAATTCTTATATAGTCTACAAAATCATAAAACCTAATGCTTTGATACCAAAATTATAACAACCTATCCCGAGTTGGCCACCCCCGAGACGGTGTTGTCACATTTTGAAAATCCTAGCATGACACATATATGCAACAATAAAAATAATACCAACTGCAATTATTACATCAATCCTCAACCTTCAACATGGGATATACATCATTCAGATCTCAACTTAAACATTATATATAACATAATATGCATGAATATTTACAAATATATATATATATATATATATATTTTTTTTTTCTATTTTCCATTAGTTTGAGGATGTGGACTATGTGGCTTACAGATAATGACTTCGTTTGAATCTCAGCTCACCAAACTATCTATCCTCCCTGCTACTTGAAATTATTTAACAATGAGGGGTGAGCTTCACAAGCTTAGTGAATTAAATTTACTAGAAGTATTCAATTTGTATAATTAGTCTTCCAATATTCATTCATCTATATATCAAATAATTTGATAATAGCATTCAATTATCACTACTCATATCATAATCCCCATTCTTTATCAGTCTCTTCTTCTCATATATTTATTCAACTTGAGATCATCAATTATATCTCATAATTACCTCGTTATGAGGTTCACATCATTTATTCTATCACTCAGATAGTTCTTATTATATCGTACTTTCATATTTCCTTCTTAATCTTTTTTCAATAAATTTACAATCAAGAACAACACTTTAGCATATCAGTAATAAAAAAAATCAATATTTAAAATAGATGCAATGCATGAATTATTAATTGGGAACGCCTTCCCAAATGTCAACATGTTTCAATTTAGACCATCCCTCTCTCGGTTCATTTATTTCCAGCATCTACCGCCTGTCACAATTTTTTATTTAGACCGGCCCCTTCCCGGTTCTTTCATCTCTAGCACATACTAGCTGTCACAGTTTTAATTTATTTCCAGCATACACCGGTTGTCACAGTTTTTCATTTAGACCTGCCCCCTCCCGGTTCTTTTATTTCATGCATATGCATATGAATAATGATATGAAATATGCATATGAACAATAATATAAAAACAAGCATGTATTCAGACATTCAATTTAGCTATCATACTTCTTCTCAAATTATTATTTGATCAATTTCACTAAATTCTTCTCCCCATATATCATATTAATTTATCAACCATAACTCGTCAAGAATTTCATTTATCACATTCATTATTAAATCGACTCATTATTCCAATAATATTACTTCTTATAGAATAATTTTCCATATATATATTATTCCTCTCATATCCATCAACCAATTTTCATCTTCCATCAAATCATAGGGGTTAATATTTTATTCAAATATTATCACTATATATTTCATATTTATCTTGATTACTTAAACTAAATCTAACTCACCAGGTAGCACTTAAAGTTATTCGTGGATCACCTCCTTATCTTTCCTGCTCCTTTCAGCAATTTCCTCCGGTTGCTGATTGTCAACACCTAACATAATATTTATATTAAAATTTCTAATTTATTCTTCAATTCCTCCATAATACACAGCCTTTGAAATTCCCACATTGAATTCAAGGAATTCATGTATGCTAAATATCAAGAATAAAATTCATGTTATTACCTTTTGTTTTTCATAGAGCTTCCCGTGATTCTCTATAAAATTCTTCCGTAGACCCCTTCAAAATTTTACTCTTTTAACCTTTATTTCAGTCCCCAAGTGTTTAAATAAATAGAGTAGTTTGTATTGAAGACTGAAGAAAACCAAACATGATTTGGTAAAACTAATAAAACAATTCAATATATATAAATAATTTTTGTATAAATTTTTATGGCAGCACCGTTGCACCGCTGTTTCAAAAATGTGCTCAGTGTCCACATTTCACATTTTGTTGATTAGTGTTCCATTGAGGCAACAACTGGACTTCCAGGTGTTGCACACCATTTTTTTTCGCCCACCACATGTCTTTTTTTTTCTTCAAAAGAATTATTTTATAAAAAAATAAAATTTTCATATATATTATTTTAATTCCATGTCATTGTTATTAGATTACTTCTTTATCCTTTCTTTACGAATACAGGTATTACAATTCCACCCACATTACAAAAATTTCATCCCCGAAATTTCCTTACCTAATTCATGAAAGAGTTGGGGGTATTCTTTCCTCATTCTTCCTTCATGCTCCCAAGTAATTTTTTCATCTTTCTTCTGCCATAATACTTGAATCAAAGGAATGACTTGATTATACAAGACTTGTTCCTTTCTGTCTAGAATTCTGGCTGGTACTTGTATAAAAGTCAAATCTTCCGAAAGTTCTATCGCTTGATTCGAGATACTATGGGATTCATCGTGTGAGCACTTTCTCAAAAGTGACACATGAAACACATTATGTAATTGCTTTAAATCTGGAGGCAAGTCCAATCTATACGCTGCTGGTTGAACACTTTCAATCACTTCATATGGCCCCATAAATCTCGGACTCAACTTTCCCTTCTTTTTAAACCTCAATACACCCTTCCACAAAGATATCTTCAAAAATACCCAGTCACCAACCTGAAACTCGAGAGGTTATCTTCTATTATCAGCATATCCCTTCTTTCTGTTCTGTGCTGCTCTAAGGTTCTCTCTAACCAGTTTAATCTTCTCAATAGTTAGATCTATCATTTCTGGACCAAATATCTTTCCCTCTCTAACTTTTTCCCAGCATACCGCAGTTCTACACCTCCTACCATATAAAACCTCAATGGTGCCATCCCAATACTAGTTTGATACTGATTATTGTATGCAAGCTCGATCAAAGGCAAATAAGCATCCCAGCTCACTAAGAAACTCAATACATTTGCCCTCAGCATATTTTCTAGTATTCTAATGATTCTCTCTGTCTGCCCATCAGTTTGTGGATGAAAAGCTGTACTAAACTGCACTTGTGTACCCATAGCTTCTTGAAAACCTCTCCAAAATCCATAAGTAAATCTAGAATCTCTATCTAATACAATGCTCAACGGTACTCCATATAATCTTGCAATCTCTGCTACATACAATCCAGCCAACTTTTTAGGACTCCATGTAGTTTTAATAGGAAAAAAATGTGAAGACTTAGAAAGTCTATCTACTATAACCCATACAGCATCATGACCTCTTTGGGTATAGGGAAAACCATAGACAAAATCCATACTCACATTTTCCCATGGCCACTCAGGTTCTAGAAGAGGTTGTAATAAACCTTCTAGATGTCTATTCTCAAACTTCTCCTGTTAACAAGTCAAACATCTAGAAATATGCTCTGCCACATCCTTCTTCATCCCTAACCACCAATAATTTTCTTAATCCCCTGAACATCTTATTATTTCCCAGGTGCATAGAATATACTGAATCATAAGCCTTCCTTAGTATCTCCTTTCTCATCTCCACATTATTGGGAACACAAACTCTATACCCCAATACCGCCATACCATCTTCTCTAATTCTAAACTCAGTCAGCTTCCCACTAAGTACTTTATGTCTGATATTCTTTAATAGAAGATTGTACCACCTTATTTTCCATCAATACTCCTCTATCATTGACACTTAACTACATCCTCATTTTTCTTAATTCTATCATCAAGCTAGTATTATGACTCTCAATAGCAGCTAATTTTCCTATAGCCTTTCTACTCAGCGCATCAACAACTACATTAGCCTTTCCTAGATGATAATGAATTGTACAGTTATAATCACTAATCAACTCCATCCACCTCTTGTACCTCAAATTCAAGTCTTTCTGGGTAGGTAAATGTGTCAAACTTTTATGATTAGTAAAAATTTCACAATTGGCTCAATACAGATGATGACTCCAAATCTTCAAAGTAAAAATTATGGTAGCCAATTCTAAATTTTGGGTCGGGTAATTCCTCTCATGGTTCTTTAATTGTCTAGAAGAATAATATATAACTTTCCCATGTTGCATCAACAAACATCCCAACCCCTGATGTGACGTATCACTATATACCACAAATCTTTCATCACCAGAAAGATGCACTAATAACGGGGCTGTCGTCAATTTTTCTTTCAACAGTCGGAAACTCCTCTCACATTCCTCTGACCACCTAAACTCCACTTCCTTTCTGGTCAATCTAGTCAATGGTCCAGTAATCATAGAAAATTTTTGGATAAACCTCCTATAATAGCCACCCAACCCCGAAAAGCTTCTAATTTCAGTTACACTAGTGGGTCTTTCCCAATTCAACACTGCTTTTACTTTGTGTGGGTCAGCTACTATTCGCTCTCCCAACACAACATACCCCAAGAAAGATATTTCACTAAACCAAAACTCACACTTAGAGAACTTTGCATATAATTTATCTCTCATCAGAATTTCCAACACTATCTCTAAATGTTGTATATGCTCCTCTTCATTCTTGGAATATACCAGAATATCATCGATAAACACAATCACAAATGTATCTAAGAATGGTTTAAACACCTGATTCATTAGATCCATAAATGTTGCAGGAGCATTAGTCGACCCAAATGGCATCACAAGGAACTCATGATGGCCATAACGTGTCCTAAAAGTAGTTTTAGGCACGTCCCCCTCCTTTATTCTCAATTGATGATAACCCGATCTCAGGTCTATCTTAGAAAATACCCTAGTTCTATGTAATTGCTCGAATAAATAGTTTATCCTAGGCAAAGGATATCTATTTTTGAGGGTGATCTTATTCAACTGTCTATAATCAATACACTAGCTCATTGTCCCATCCTTCTTTTTGACAAACAACACAGGGGCTTCCCAAGATGACATACTAGGTCGAATAAATAGTTTATCTAGCAACTTCTAAAGCTGAACTTTCAACTCTCTCAATTCAGCTGGCGCCATTCTATAATGTGCTATAGATATAGGTGCTGATCCTAGTGTCATCTCAATAGAAAACTCAGTCTCCCTATTGGGAAGCAAACTAAACAACTCTTCAAAGAATACATTAGAAAAATCCTTCACTATCAAGATTTCTTCTAACTTCCTAACCTCCTTGTCAGAATCCACCACATATGCCAAATACCCCTCATAACCCTTCTTCAACCATTTATTAGCAGTCAAGGCAGAAATAAGACAATTTGCAAGTATCTTACGTTCTCCCTAAAAATTAAACTTTTTCTGTCTGGGTATTTTGAACAACACATTCTTCCTAAAATAATCTACCCAAGCATAGTATGCAGATAACCAATTCATCCCCAGAATTAAATCAAAATCTGTCATATCTAAAGGCAATAAATCAACTTCAAATTCTCTATCAACCATATTAATCACACAACCTCGATAAATTGTCCTGATAATAACCCTATCCCCAGTAGGAACCTCAACAATAATCGCATGCATCAAAGGACTAGCACTAGTATCAATAGATTTCATATAAACACTGGATGCAAAAGAATGGGTTGCACCAGGATCAATCAATAATCTAGGAGGCCTACCAAGGATAGATATCATACCCATAACAGCATCGGGAGTGGCTTATGTATCCTGTTGAGTCAATGCAAAGACTCTGCGGTCTCTAGGTTGTAACTGACCACCGTATCCTCTCTCAACTATTGATCATTTGCCTCGCACACTCTCTGATCCACCACATCTCATCACTTGTCTTATCCCAACACCCCTAGAACCTATCTCAACAGATTTCCCCACTGGAAAATCTATACTTTTATGTCCTCCCTCACCACATACAAAGCACATTTGAGTAGGACAATTTTGAGCTATATGCCTTTTTAGATTACATCTAAAGCAAACTCTTGGCTATTGTCTATACATCAGATTACTGCTTCCCCTTGGCAGCATACTTACTCCTCTACCATAACTCCTAATTCCCTTAGCTTGTCTCTCAAATCTAAGGGTCCCGTCGGTATTACTCTGAGCTACAGAAGCAACAAATCCTGCTTATTTCTGACTCTGTACTAAAGTTCCTTGTGACAAGGAACACCCCATCTAGGGTGATTTACCACCCTACACACTCGTACTGCCACCACCTCTAGGTACTTCAAATCTAGACCTCTTCAGCCAATCCTTCCTACCTATAAACTCCATCGAATCCTTCTCAATCTGTAATGCTTTGTCCAACATTATAGCATAATTCCCAATACCCATGTAAGATAGTTTAAATCGAATTTCAAAGTGTAACCCATCTAAAAATCGGTTACATTTCCTATGTATTTACTAACTCAGGTAAAAACTTCGACAGGGCTATAAATCTACTATCATACTCAGCCACAGATAAGGTATTCTGCCTTAAGTGAATAAAATCTCTCTCCTACTATGCCCGAAATGTATTTGGAAAATACTTCACAAATAACTCATCCTTAAACTTACACCAAGTTAAAAGTTGTTCTACCTGTGTACTCGCCTTAGGCAGAATATCCTCCCACCATTGAGAAGCCTCACATTCCAGCACAAATGAAGAAAAAGCAACCTTTTTGTCTATCTGTCCTTGGTAAGACTTCAAAATATTTCTCAACATGTCTCACCACATCAGGTTTTATTCTATACCTTTCCTCTAATCTCCTCGGCAAATTATCAGCACTTTCTTCTGTTGCATTCATTCTCTTTATCGCACGATCAAGGACTTCTCTCAACTCATCCCTCTTAATCTCAGATTCTCATTCACCTCTACTAGTATCAGCTGCACTAGCAACCTGTTCCCTTGTAGGAACCACAAACTCCACCTCCCTCTTCTGCTTCAGTTCTTCTAAATATTAGGGGTCTACCACGTCCCATCTGATTCAGAACTCTACCTCTAGCTCTAGCACATCCACATCTCATCCTCAAACTCTGCATTAAAATATAGTTTGCTTAAATCTTTCACTTCTTTAAATTCTTATGCAGTCTACAGAATCATAAAACCTAATGCTTTGATACCAAAATTATAACAACCCATCCCGAGTTAGCCACCCCTGAGACGATGTTGTCACATTTTGAAAATCCCAGCACGACACATATATGCTACAATAAAAATAATACCAACTGTAATTATTACATTAATCCTCAACCCTCAACAGGGGAGATACATTATTCAGATCTCAACTTAAATATTATATATAACATAATATGCATGAATATTTACAAATATATATATATTTTTTATTTTCCATTACTTTGAGGATGTGGACTATGTGGCTTACAGATAATGACTTCATCTGAATCTCAACTCACCAAATTATCTGTCTTGCCTGCTACTTGAAATTATTTAACAATGAGAGGTGAGCTTCACATGCTTAGTGAATTAAATTTACTAGAAGTATTCAATCTATGTAATTAGTCTTCCAATATGCATTCATCTATATCTTAAATAATTTGATAATAGCATTCAATTATCACTACTCATATCATAATCCTCATTCTTTATCAGTCTCTTCTTCTCATATATTTATTCAACTTGAGACCATCAATTATATCTCATAATTACCTCGTTATGAGGTTCACATCATATATTCTATCACTCAGATAGTTCTTATCATATCATACTTTCAAGAACAACACTTTAGCATATCAGTAATAAAAATCAATATTTAAAATAGATACAAAGCATGAATTATCAATTGGGAACGTCTTCCCACATGTCAACATGTTTCAATTTAGATCGGTCCCATCCTGGTTCTTTTATTTCTAGCATCTACTGCCTGCCATGGTTTTTTATTTAGACCAACCTCTTCCCATTTCTTTTATTTTCAGCATATACCGGTTGTCATAGTTTTCATTTATTTCCAGTATACACCAGCTGTCGTAGTTTTCGTTTAGACCGGCCCCTTCCTGGTTCTTTTATTTCATGCATATGCATATGAACAATGATATGAAATATGCATATGAACAATAATATAAAAACAAGCATGTATTCAGACATTCGATTTAGCTATCCTGCTTCTTCTCAAATTATTATTTGATTAATTTCACTAAATTCTTCTCCTCATATATCATATCAATTTATCAACCATAACTCGTCAAGAATTTCATTTATCACATTCATTATTATATCGACTCATTATTCCAATAATATTACTTCTCATATAATAATTTTCCACATATCAATTATTCTTATCATACCCATCAACCAACTTTCATCTACCATCAAATCATAGGTTAAAAACTTATTCAAATATTATCACTATATATTTCATATTTATCTTGATTACTTAAAGTAAATCTAACTCACCATGTAGCACTTGGAGCTATTCATGGATCACCTCTTTGTCTTTCCTGCTCATTTAAGTAATTTCCTCGGGTTACTGATCATCAACACCTGACATAATATTTATATTAAAATTTCTAATTTATTCTTCAATTCCTCCATAATTCACACCCTTTGAAATTCCCACATTGAATTTAAGGAATTTTATGTATGCTAAATTTCAAGAATAAAATTCACATTATTACCTTTTGTTTTTCTTAGAGGTTTCTGTGATTCTCTATAAAATTCCTCCGTAAACCCCTTCAAAATTTTCCTCTTTCAATCTTTATTTCAGTCCCCAAGTATTTAAAGAAATAGAGTAGTTTGTATCGAAGAATGAAGAAAACCAAACATTATTTGGTAAAACTAATAAAACAATTCAATATATATAGATAATTTTTATATAAATTTTGCGGCGTCGTTGCACCGCTGTTTCAAAAATGTGCTCAGTGTCCACATTTCCCATTTTGTTGATTAGTGTCCCATTGAGGCAACACCTAGACTTCTAGGTGTTGCATGCCATTTTTTTTTTCTTTTTTCGCCCACCACGCGTCTTTTTTTCTTCAAAAGAATCATTTTATAAAAAAAAAATTATATATATATTATTTTAATTCTATGTCATATTTATTAAATTACTTCTTTATCCTTACTTTACGAATATGGGTATTACATAAATCTTCTCACTTTATAATTATTTTAAGATCAAGAAAATCTTAGAGAAAATTCCATGAGAACTCTATAATTTTTTTTGCAAAGTTTTCTTTGTTTTTCGGACTTCCCCAAAATTTTCAATACCTAAAACAAATATATATATCCAGTTACAAAAATTATAAACATACTCCAAATCAAACTTAGCTCATCTACCTCATTATATACATATATAATTTCACCAGCCACATCCATTCTCCACAACCAAGAATTCAATCAAATTAAAATAAAGCATCTATAATTGTAATTCTATCATCTTTTCAAGTGTCTCTAACAACCAAATGATTAAAATTTCATTATGTAAACATTTGGTACAAAAAATCATGGTTTAAGTTAGGTAGTTACCCATAGGTCAAGTATGCATAACCAAGCTTACTAAGTGTATAGTATATATGCAAGTAACTCGAAATCAAGAAAATTAAATTAAATTTGATTCACTTTTATACTCTTTAGATTTAAAACCATAACTCAAAAGTATGTTTCATATATATATATAACTTTCAATCCCCAAGGAACTTTCTGAAATGACCATGTTTTATCAAAATTAACAACTATGTATCCAAAGATAAATTCTTAACTAAAATAAAAACTAAGCTAATATCATACCCATGGTGGTTTGGACAGAATACAAAGGGAAAGAAATGTTACTTCATATACGATATCCCAAGGTCTTTACCACAACTCGCTATATCGATGGAAGCTTCTACAAATATTATGGTAGTGTTTATCCAAAACAGTCCATATATGCACAGTATAATCTTACTGTGTGGAATTACACAAAGACTACCATTTTGGTGACACACGACTGAAAATCAACATAATAAGGACAACACACTATCCATAAACCATTTAACAAGTAATAACAACTTTTATGGCTTTCAGTTATGCCTCTGGATAAAAATAGGCATGACATACTCATGACTTTAATTCGTGCCTCCAATCTCAAGCAAAATAATTATACTTCTTCTATTAATAAGAAAAGAAGTGGGCCAAGCAAAATACAGCCCTACTATAATGACTTATATAGGAAAGTGAGCTAAATTTGAAGTGACATAATTCATGTTATAAAGACCACCTAAAGAACATGCTAAAAAATTCTTGAAGAAACTTTCACTATTAATACCTAGAAGTTAAGAGCATATCAAGTTCAATGGAATTGACATTATTGAATATCTCATCAACTAACAAAACTCACCCTCTATCCCACCTTAAAGATATGCTCATTACCAAAGGCACCAAAGTACCAATACTTTAGAATACAAAGATAATATATCATCTACCTAATTTTTGGTAAGTGATAAGTGCTTAAATAGTCATATTTAAGCCCCTTAATTTACATTTGTTAAGTTCCTTATTTATCTATTTCTATGGATTTTACTTCATTTTCGTGTTTTATGTGTTTTTCACAGGACTTGGACAAAAAGGTAATAATTTGGAGCTTTTAGGAGCAAAAGTCAAGTCCTGCCATCCAGCAAGGTGCGCTCGAGCGCACTTGAAGAAAGATCGAGCGCACTTGAAGAAAGATCGAGCGCACATATGCGCTCGAGTGCATACTGCATACGCTCGAGCGCAATCACTCCAGAGGCAGCAGAGCTAGAATTAAAAAGAAGTCTTCCGACTCCAAAAAGGAATTAGGATTTCAGGACACCATAAGGACCCTATAAATAGCCCTGTAAAACACATAACCCACACCTTTTGTTCTAGATTCGAAGTAGAAAGCTTAGGAGAGGAATTGAAGACTCGTCTCCCGAGTCTTCTTCGGTTTTAGTTTTCTATTTGTTTTAATTATGTTTAGCATGTTTACTTTATTTAGTATGTGTAACTAAACTCCTATAGGGCTTGATTGAAGCCCTAGTTGTGCTTTACCACATATTCATTCATTGATTATCTTTGCTATAGCCTTATTAGAATATTTAACTTGATTAATATATGTTTATATTTACATTCCTCATATGTATGTGCCTGATCAACGTATGTATGTGGTATGGATAGGTTAGTCGAATCAATTTGGATGACCGAGTCCTGGGTTCGACATTTGTAACAAGGGTATCCACACCGGATTCCCGGGTTAATCAACATGGGAAACCAGGAGCGGACCAAGCCCTAGGTCCCGTGTGGTTGCCGATCTCTACAGACCTCATGCTCTCTTAAGGAACAACTCAGTATAAACCTATGTTGAATCCCTTAAGAGAGAAAAGAGTTAGAGTATACACCATGACTAACTCGTTGTATAGGGAGATCAATAGCCTAAGGTGTGGACCAAGCCCTTAGGTTGGCAACCATTAGATATTCATGATAAGGCTAGAGCACTGAAACCTTAGTTAGTGGGAAAGTATAATTAGTGGTGGATATCGTAGCCCTATGATCTCGTTATTGTTATTTTCTCACAATCAAATTGTTATTTCTCTTTTTAACTTGAAGAAACTAATTCTAAAACAAAATTCACCAATCCCTGTGGAAATGATCTCGCACTTGCACACTATGCTACCACAGACCTTGTGCACTTGCAAGTAAAACTAGAACGGTTATTTGCATATTTATTTTGGTAGATAATTGTCACAACAGTAAGCCAAGCATATCTATTGTCACTTGAAGTTTACTTGAGAATGGAAACTTAAAGGTAATTTTCACGAATCTCTATGTAAAGGCAGCATTGGGATCACATGTTGACGAGAGACAATGTTGCAGTAAATTGCAATAGCTAAAAGGAGATGATGGTAGTCGTGAATCAAAATGAAGCTTGAGAATGAGAATGTCGTTCTTCTTTGAAATTTTTCAGAAAGAAATAACCCAGTTACTATTTAGCTACTAAGAAAATGAGAGAGAATAATCCTATTACTATTCTTTTTCAAATTTTCTATTGAGGAAAAATAAGATTTTTCTCACTAAGAAATAATTAACGGATAAGGAAAACTCAAGAACTCATAATTTCTAAGGGAATAATGGTGGATAAGATGATGTTTGGCTTAAGGGAAAAATGAAGGAAATTGTTTCTCTCCCCTTTCTCTAGAGTTTACTCCCCTCCCCCAAAAATTATTTGCTACCCCTTATATAATACAATTCTTTTCTCTTTTCTTTATTATTTTTTCAACTTTGTTATTAAGTCCTCCTAATAATTGTATCTTTTAATTTAGTATCAAAAAGATAATTATACACAAAATAACCTGTAGTGATTTTTTTTACCAATTCTAAGTGTTTAAAATTACCAAGATGCCCCTATTGTTTAGTGTAGGGTGTTACAAGATGTTATAGACGCGTAATCTAGGGTGGCGGTGGGTGTCACACACCCGACAATAATTTTCTCTCTTTCATTTTTTTGACCATTTTTGCCTATTGTTCGATGTAGAATCATTTTCTCTGTTTTTTATACTTTACAGTATTTTCAAAAACTTAAATTTTGAGCTTTTTTTTAGTTGATTTGGATTAAATTTGAGAAAGTTTGAGTTATTAGAAGTTTAAGTTGGAGTTTTGAAGAAATTCTTGCATAAATATTAAGATTTATAATATAATAGAATGATTTGGGTTATGGGTAATGTAAAATATGGAGGTTTAGACCTAGAGAAGTGTGGATTGAGTTGGGATTGTATAAATTTCATGAATTGGAAATTTCTTAAGTAAATTTTAAATTTTGTTGAAAATTCCTCTAATTTAGCATAAAAGAAGTTTGACGAAATTTTTTGAGTAAATTTATTATTGTTTACTTTTAATAGTGAAATCTTAATTTTTTCCTAATTTAATTTTTGAAATATTTTAGTAAAATAAAACCATTACATCTAGGCATAAACATGAAATTTGGAAGAATGGGAAGAAAGTAAGTAAACAATGAGCATGTTCTATAATTTGGAAATTATTAACTTTGAGTGATCTTTAAGATAATCTATAAACTAATTATCAAATTAGAACAATGAGTCGTACACATACTAGATACAAACTTTGCATTTTTATAGTAGTGTGCGAGTGTGCGACACTATATTAGGGTGCATGATAGGTACCTGACACCATAATATGGTGCATGATGTATGTATGCCTCACATTCTAAGTGAATTGAAATCATGCACTACAAGATAAAAGGTTATCGCCGTCGTTTTTTTTTTTTTTGCATATTTCGGCGCTTAAAAGCGTCGAAATATGAATTTTCGGTGCTTTTTCGCAAGCGCTGGATCAAGCGTCGGTATGTGTGGTGTCGAAGCGCAAATACTGGCACTTTGAGAAAGCACCGCAATATGCATATTTTTTCGGCGCTTCTTAGCGCCGGTATAAGCGCGGCTATATATCAGCACTTAGATATTTCGGCGCTTAAAAGCACCACTATATACCGGACATTTTATGCATATTGCAGCGCTTCTAAGCGCCGCTAAAATACAGTTTCTAAGCACCAATATATACCAGACATTTTATGCCTATTGCAGCCCTTTAAAGCGCCGCTAAAAGTACGGTTTTAATTGTGTTTTTACATTATTTTGACTTAAATATCAACATTCGCCCTTCAATAAATAAAATATACCATAAAATACAAAAAATTTCAAATGTTCTTCGATATACAAAATGCATCAAACATCCATAAAAATTCCTTCAGTCAACACAAAAGTCATCTTATTTACACAAAAAAACAATCATAGTTCACATATAAAATTAATACAAAAACAAAGTAATGGAAATGTAGTATGAAAAATTATTTTAGCATCACGAAATCAATCATGAGGTCCTCTATTAACCAAATGTTGTAGTAAAGACTTTAGCTCATCCATTTGGGATTGCATATTATTTATTTGATCATCGTGCCTCGCCGTTATTTGTTGAATTTGTTGCTCATGCTGTTGATTGTTTTCTTCTATTTGTGCTCTCAGACTATTTATCTCTTCAACATATGCCCCATGGTATCCCATACCATTCCTCATTTGAGTTGAAAGTCCAAACACAGCAGAGGGTGTAACTCCAAAACCCTGACCTCAGACACGATCGGAACTCTCTTCACCCATAAGCTCGGTGAAGACTTCATTTTGTATTGCTAAATTATTGCTAGCATAAGATGATCCTGAAGTTGCAACAAGTTCAGCAACACGAGCTTCAGCTATCACCTACAATTAGGAAACAATAAAGATTAAACTCCTCCGAATATTTAGTAGTTAATTACTAAATGAGGTAATCTGCTCCAAAAGAACAAATAATTAGGAAGTAATCATTTTATTAATCTTAAGAACCAAGACCATGTAGAAAAGGAAATTCACAAGAATCACAACCACTGATTTAGTTTTGGCCATTGATATGGTGAGTACTTAAATAAATAAATAAAAATCTTAAACTCACCTACCTGTTCACTTCTACTGTTGACAATTCATCACTCTCAGGTCAACAAGTGCACAGAGAAAGTTATAGAGTACTATTATAATAATAAAGACCAAAAATATAAGCATACATAAAAAAAATAATAAGAAAGAGGAAGATGTCATTTGAGGGTTCAGCCAAAGGGTAAATTATAGAAACCCCTTGAGGTTTGGGTGAGTTACATTTATCTTCTTCATCTATGTCATCTCCTATCTCCATCAACTATCATTTTCCTTTTTTTTTTAAACAGCAAAAGATTTTATCACTCCATAAGCAAGCATCAACACATGTAGTAAGTACAAGTATCAAACAAAAACCAACATACCAACACCACCCAGAATAGTACTAACACCAGCAAGAACAATAACAGGAAAGAAACCATGCAACTGAAAGACAGTCACCAACAGGGCAGCAAAAAACAACCTGCAAAACTAAAACTCAAAACAGCAGCAACCTGAAACAACAACCAATGGAGACAAAGACACACCCCAACCAAATGAAACTCCCAGATATGAACATAGACCAATCAAAATCATTCTTTCTAAATCACAATAATAAGGCACATTGGTTTACAAATCAAATTAGATCAAATCAGCACAAACCAAGAAGGAGATTACAAACAAAGAATTCAATCTGTAGTCCCAAGTTAATTTTGAAGACCATTTCCCTCAATAGAACTTTAAAAACTTCATGAATGAATGATGGAAACCCAAAAGCCATCATCCATAACATCAAATGGATCCTTAGACATTCAGAATATGAATCTATCGTTACTTTTGCATACTGATGCTACAGTTGATAAAATTTCTCAAGCCTCATGCTCAGCCACAAAATACATTCATTTTAGAAGTTATAAACAAAGCACTATTGAGCTGCATGGGAGAAGAAAAACTTATCCATTTTTAAATGAAAAAAGAAATATAGCACAAGCATAACAAGCGTAAATTTGAAAATAATGCTCCAGTAGACTCATTGCAAGAACATAACAAAACATCTGGAATTACTTATTAATAACAAATACAAAGAATATACTCAGAACATAAATGCACTACAGCATGACATAAGACAAAGATTCAAGAATCTGCAGCAAACATCAAAAGAGAAAAGTGAAAAGCAGTACATAATAGCCACCATATGAGGCTAGAATAAATTTGAAGCCACTCAACTGCATTGATGTAGTAGACATTCAAAATATTCACTTGCTCAGTCAAACAGACCAGCTCTAGCACTTAAAAGCATATACCAATGATCAATTCATTGCTATGTCTTTCACTTTTAACATAAGACTCCACATATCACTTCAGATGGACACTGATTATACTCAATTAACCAGATAGGAAAATCATCAAATGAGCAAGTGAATATTCCTCATTGGATATAACTTTGTAAAGATAAATATTACAAACAGAAAATGGAAGAGGATATATGCTCACTCTGATAAAAGAGAAGCACCTACAAGAGGCATACGATATAGCATACCACAATAAAGATCTTAAATGCAGGAAACATTGACAAATGACATAGAAGGACTATACAACAAATAAATGAAACATAAGTAAAGACAAAAATGGAAAACAAGTGAAGTTTCTACTAATGTATCTAGAGTAGAGAGCAGGAAGGCACCACAGAACAATAAAAGCATTATTTATACAATTATTACACGGGAAAAAAAAGAGAAAACAACAGGAAAACACATGCATGATAAATTAGATCCTGACAACAAGTAATCATAGAAATGGTAAACATATATATGTGATATGTGTGTACTATTCTTGTTGTTCGAAGTAGATGCTGCTAAAGGTTCAATGAATCTATTCAGAAGCAAAATCGTAGTCAAATTTGCAATAAGACTATAACTTACTGATAGAAGGCATAAGTAAGGATAATTTAGTAGTTTAAATGACTCAAAGACAGTCCAATACACATAATAGAGTATTAACTACCATAATTTACTTGTGATTGGACTTAGTACCTGAATACAACAACTCTGAATTTTCTATAATTAATCAACAGAAAACACAACTCACATGAACTGATAAATCATTATTAATGATGATGAACAGTTAAATTTCTCAATTTCCCATCAGTTATTCAAGGTAATGATGACCTAATCAACTTGAAAGTACAAAGTATGACATTTAAAATCACAAATATACAGAAATGAGAAATAGGTACTTTTCTTGTAGATGAAATCAAGGATTGAATGCCTCAATGCATTTGAAGCCATATTTAATATCAGATAAACAGTCAAACTTCAAACTTTTTCTACAACCAAAGCACACCAATCATGAACAAATGACAAGCATTTACCATACTGGACTAACACAACAGCAACAACGAATCAAAAATTCAAAATTGAGTTAATGGTATTGCTCTATTGATAAAAGTATGGGCTTGAAACCGAAAAAAATGCGAAAAAAAATTGTTTGGGCAGCCAAACTAAAAAAGTAAAATTTTCCATAACCATACAATTAAGACATCGAAAACATAACCAAAATGACAAGTAGTGAATAGAAAACTCTTTAAAATTGAGACAAACGCATCAAGAACATAAAAAAGAGAAATGGGTTTTTTTCTTAACAGTCGCAAATAATTGATGCAAAAAAAATAGATAATAAAAACAATCAAAAAGAAATAAAGGGCTATAACTGAATAATATATAAAGGATAAAAAAATTGTAGAAAATCAAATAAACCCACTCGAAACACTAAAGAGAACAAAGAAATGAGTATGGTTCCTAACAAACACAAAAAAAGTGTTGAATATAAATCACCTATAAACAAAAACATGCAGCATGTAAAAATAAAAAAATAGTTTGTTTGGGAACCTGTCTAACAATTGTAGCTGGAAATGTAGTGCAATCCAAGAGGTAAACCCAGAAACAGAGATAGAAACTCCCTTCTTCTACTACTTTAACATCCACCCTAAAATCCTTAAGCAAAGAGTAATTTTCACTTTCCATCACATTAACACCCACCATTGTTTTTGCCTTTTTCTTTTAATTTTATCACAACAAAACCTTAAACCTGCCAAAAAGGAAACCTATCTCTCTCCCTCTCTAGAGCAACAACCCCATTAAGCAAACGAACCCAATTTAAATTCTCCAATCTATTTAGGAAGTATTTCAATGTAAAAGACACTTTTAAAATGGATAATTCCTAACCAGGGCATTCAATGATCCTTTCTTTTTCATTTAAGGTTTCACTTAAGGAGAGTTCAAAACAAAGCTATTCACAGTTCTAACAAGTTAGAAACACACAAATCATGTCCAAATCATCAAATGTACAGTGAACTTACCATAAATTGTCGTGATGCATCATCAATAAAAGTCTTATCCTTGCATTTATGAGTTTCAGCAAAAACATCTACGCGCTCGGGCTCATTCCCATGTGTCATCTCCTACCATGTATGAAAAGAGTTCAAATTGTGACTCAATGCACTATATCTCAAATGAAAGATTAGATGAATGAAGTAAATTAACTCACATATTCATCCCGTCTTCTAGCAAAACTCTTTGAACCGGACGTGTGAGGACATTGTTGTCTTTCACGTGCCACTGTCCCTATAGTAGAATATCTCTACACCAATAATAAACCAATTGAATAATCAGTCATTATTAGAAAAATAGAAACAATGAGAATCCAAATGAACATAATTATCTTAAAACAACCTCACTCTGGTCAGAGAACCAGTAGTTCACCAGTTGCTTCCACTGGTCTTGATCTACGTCTTTTGGAACATCATTGCTCAAAACTTGTTGTTTTGTTTTGTTCCCTATGTAGTCCCTTTTCAGCACATATCGATAGTCCCTCCATTTTTTCCCTATCATCCTCAACAAAATGTTGTCTATCGCCTCAATCGTAGGGTAATGGAACTTCCTCTACCACAAAGAAAGGAAATCGATGTCAAATAAGCATTATTGGTGTTAGGGATTATGCATGTATAACACCACGAATACAAAAAAAAAACAAACAAAAATTGGAGGCAATCAATGGTTATTAAGTTGTTACTTACCCGAATCAATATAACAAGGTCCTTCTTGTAGCTAGAAAGGACCTTCTTCCAATCCGTGTAATTAAGCGGATAAAGGTTCCCTCTCTTCGCAACCTTGCCCAACCAGCTACTTAATATTTGACCACCTTTCTTAATAGGTTGATGACGTGCATTGAAGTGGACCACAATTTTTTCCCCACGTTCAAGGGACCACACTTGTGAGGTTCTCAGGACACGTGTTTGCTTCCTCACCCTCCCTTCAGAATCTATACATTGAAAACATAAATTTTATAATTAGTATAACAATGTGGTATCAAACTAGTTATAGAGAGAATGTATTCTAATACAAAAATTACCAATTATCTCGTATTGTTCACTATCATTGTGATCACTTCCCGTTGTTATTGGATCGGTCTCAGAATCATTTTGCGAGTCGTGATCATCATCAAGGTGATACTTATGCTCATGGTGAATATCTTCTTGATAGTGTGAAGACTCAGCTGCATACTAGTTTGACATGTTATTTTTAACTCATGGAGGGATATTTTTTGACCTATACAACTTGCAATCTGTATACATAAAAACATTAAAATGATTATATCTCACACTATCAAGAATGCATTAAAAGTTAATAAGAATTAGAAGAACCACACCTGAAAGATAGGAATGGTTAAAGAGTGGCAGCAAATGCAGCAATCAATAACTTCAGAGTACCTGAGAACAAATGAACAAATAAGTGATTCAAATAGGATTTAAAGAACAAGTAATAATCAATGATACAACCAAAACAGAAATTTACAACATTCTAAAGTAGTATTCCACAAACTATACGCAAAAAAGTTCAGGACTCTTGTTATGTGTGATACAAAGCAACAGTAACCCGATAGATTACAATAAAACCTTACAAAACTCGTTGTCACACATGTCCATCACATAAATACACATCCAAATATAATTACACGGAAATGCACATAAAAATAGTTGGTATCTTCGTTAATGTCCATCCTAGCCCAAGTTGAGAGATAATCTAATTGATCGTCTACCACTACATTAGAAGGCATGCACTGATTGTAAATGTCATCATCCTCTTCCTTGGTTTTTCCCCCATTTCATATAGGTCCCTTGGCTTTGTGATCACAACATGATACCATTCCTTTATTGTTGGGTCTTGCACATAAAACACTTGTTTCGCTTGAGATGAAAGTACGAACGGGTCATCCTTCAATAACTGACCAGTGTGTATTAACCTATTCAAGTTCACGAGAATGCACCCACTTGCATCTTTTTTTAAACCCCTGGGTGAATTAATATCCACCCAATCACAATGGAACAACACAATCTTAAACATCCCATAGTAATCCAACTCGATGATATCGTTGAGCACACCATAATACATTTTATCATCCGCTTCAACCATAACTCCCGAATTTTGAGATCGTCTACACCTCTCACGTTCCTTTGTGTGGAATTTAAAGCCGTTGATGTTGAATCCATTGAATCTCCTAACAACATTATTTAGACCTCAAGCAAAGGCAATTAGTTCATCTGAATAATTGTTATCCACCATCCATAGCACCTAAACATTTTTCAACAATTAATATGAGACAACAACATTCAATGTTTTATTGAAAACACTTATAACATTCGAAGACTCTTGTTATTATGCCTAACCTGTCTCATAAGCCATGAGAGAAATTTCTCAACTAACCACTTTTGTTCGAGACTTTGTATTGGTCGATTGGAACGGTTGGTTAGCCTTTGAGTAGCCAAAAATTCGTTGCAATAATTGATGTTTTTATGTAACTGTTAACCATCACAGTGATAACAACATATAATAAAAACTCAATTTAAACACATGATTACTAATTAAGTTCCTTTATTGATACTAACCTATGAAAGTCAAAAAGTTTATCATTATGGAGCAACATATAACGATGTGCTTGAGCCAATGACATGTCATCGAGCTCAACACTCACAATCTTCCCCATTATCCGTCCACCAGAGCAAAACATGTATTCATCCGAAAAATTTACAGTATCATTGTTCCTTAGGGGGCGGTTGAATCTTGTCTCTACAACTTTGAAGTATTGGGAGCAATATATTAGACACTCTTCCCAATTGTACCCTTCAGCAAGTGACCCCTAGGATTGACTTCTATTACGTACGTAGGATTTCAAGCGCACTAAATACCTTGCAAAGCTAAAAAATTAAAGATAAATTAAGTATCCAATATATAATAAAAAAAAACAAAGTGCACAAAATAGTTTTGAACATCTAACCTCTCAACAGGATACATCCACCTGTAGTGTACGGGACCCCCAAGTCTAGCCTCGGAGGCTAAGTGAATGATAAGATGAACCATAATGGTAAAGAAACCTGGGAATATTTTCTCCAAATGGCAGAGTGTCAAAGCAACACGCGACTCCAATAAGTCAAGCTCATAGGGATCAAGGGCTTTAGAGCATAAAGCTTTGAAAAATGATGAAAACTCAGACATAACTGCTACAACATGTCTAGGCAAATATGCTCTTAAGGAAATCGGAAGGATTTCTTGCATCAATATGTGACTGTCATGACTCTTTAAGTTTAACAACTTACGATCCTTTAGGTTGACACATCTTGAGATGTTTGATGCATACCCATCAAGAACTTTAAGATTTGCCAAAACTGTCAAGAAATTCTGCTTCTCCTTCGTGGACATAGTGTAGCATGCTGGAGGCGAGTGATCTTTTCCATTAGGAAGAACAACTAAATGGAGGTCTTTCCTAATACCAATTTCCTCGAGATCGCGGCATGCTTTCTTATTATCTTTAGTCTTACCATCTATATTCAATATTGTTCCAATCAAATTATCACATACATTCTTCTCTATATGCATCACATCTAAATTATGACATAATAGATTGTCTTTCCAATATGGTAACTAAAAAAAAATACTTCTTTTTTTCCACAACGTATCTACAACTCCCTCATCCATGGGAATATCCTCATTATCAACATTTTCAAGGAAATCATCCACACCCTTAAAAATGTTATCAACTTCATCCACTAGCACTTGCCCCGTAGAGGTACCAACATCCTCTCTTGCCCTCTTCTTAGAAGGCTTCGAGGTTTTACCATAGCTATAGTTTCCACCCTCTAGTTGTCTTAAAACATCATTCCCAGACGGTGGAACAGAAGCAGATCCCAACTCTATGGTGCCATCAAACTGATCCTTTTGAAAACGAAACTCATGGTTTTCTGATGACCGTCGACGATGACCCATTTAGCAAAACTTTCCCCCGTGCTTTAACCATACAGAATGCGTAGATTCCCCACAACATGGACAAGCAACCCGACCCTTGGTGCTCCAACCAGATAAGTTTGCATAGGCTGGAAAATCATTAATGGTCCAAAGAAGAGAAGCGCGCAGCTTAAAGCTTTGATTGGTGGACGCATCAAACGCATCAACACCATCCCATAATTGTTTCAACTCTTCAATTAGAGGCTACAAAAAGATATCAATATCATTACTGGGGCTTTTCTCACCAGGAATAACCATTGAAAGGAGGAAGGATGTTTGCTTCATGCAAAGCCACGGTGGCAAGTTGTATGGGACCAAAAGAACGGGCCATGTGCTATAAGTTGAACTCATTATTCGAAAGGGATTAAACCGTCACTAGCTAGGCCAAGCCTAACACTCCGAGGATCAGCTGTAAAATCGGGATACAAAGTATCAAATTCATTCAAGGCTAATCCATCCACCAGGTGTCTTAAAATCTCATCCTTTGTCCGATCTTTATCATGCCATCTCATTAACAAAGCCATTTTAGATGACATATATATCCTCTTCAATCTTGGTATTAACGAAAAATAACGCAATACTTTAGCTGGCTTTTTCTTTTTAGATGGACCATCCATCTCATTCAACGGATCCTCATCATCAGCATTGTTTTTAACCCACCGCGGCACACCACACGCATGATAAAATTCATCATTCACATGCTCACCCCAATACAGTGTGTAGTCATTAGGACAAACATGAATCTTCTCATAGCCCAGACCCAATCCTTTGATAATCTCCATAGCTTCATAATAATTTGATGGCAATGGAGCACACATCGGAAATGCTATGTTGATAAACTCAAGCAACATAGTAAGAGATTTACCATACCACCCATTCAAACATTTGAGATATAGTAGATATAACATAAAACTTAACTTTGAGAAATTCTGACAACCTAAATAAAGTTCAATATCGTAATCTTTCATCAAATTGCGATACTGAGTCGTCTCATCAATAGCATAACGAACTGGGTGTTCGACGTGTGAAGAATCACTACAATTATTGAACTCAAACCCACCATTAGCCTGTTGCTCTTCAACATGCTCATTCGAAGATCCCACTACGATTCCTGAACTTAATGGTTCATTGTTTGGGTTTTCACAAGTTACCTCGAAGGCACCTCGGAGCAAACCCAACACGTCATCTCGTCCCATGAAGCCAACTGGAACACTAGTGGGTTGTAAACTAGTGTGAGTGTGGTCTATACGAGAGACTTTCTCCCCATGAAAAACCCACTCGGTGTAACCTGGACTAAACCTATTATACAATAGATGCTCCTGAATAATTTCTAGTTCGAATGAATAACAATTACCACATCTCCTACATGGACAAACAATACTACCACGACCACAAGCTTTCTGACATGCAAATATAATGAAGTTTGCAACACCATCCATATAGGATTTACTCGACCTCGGTTTATCTATCCAACTTTTATCCATTTTTAGATGAACCAATAGACTTTCCTAAAACAATATTAAGAAAATCAGAATTGAAATATTTTTAGCAAAAGCAAGCATAATCACAAACTTAGATTTGTTTGCTAACTGGATGAACTGAAATTAATAACAACAAATTGATAATCACAGGTTAGTTCTCCATTTATTAAAATTGGTCCCATCGAAAGTGAGTATTTATTTGTTCTAGTGACTTCTCTTTAAACAAAGAGAAATCTTTCTAGGTAACTTGATACAAACTCAAGCACATGTTGGCAATTGGTCTCAACAAAACAAAAGGTTGCAAATAACACATGTATAGGGATTTTACAACTTCTTTGACAGATTATTGATTATTCACTTCTAAATGTTTACCAACTTGTGAATCTTCCACCAAATGTAAGCTAATAACATTTACCAAATTAATGAGAAGTCCTAAATTTTCAATTCATTGTGCAATGTCTTACAGTATTTTACAAAGGAAGGGGCTGGTGCTAGTGCTGGTGCTGGTGCTAGGGTTACACCAGCCCTTGTGCTATATAGGAGGATTAGATGATAGGAGATGGGTTCATAGAAGATGATCAGATGGGTTTGTGATGGGGTGGGAAGGGAGTGGTGATTTTATCAGTTAGAAATTGGCATCTTAGACACTGGGTCAATTAAGTTAAGATTGATAGAGAGGAAAAGTAGGAGAATGGAAGAATAAGAGGAAAAAATACGGGTGGAGAACACGTGGAAAAATGGGATGATTTTTTTTTTCCACATGGACAAATCACAATCCACATAATTTTGAATGATTTGGGAGTGGAAGCTAAGATAAGCTAATTTTTTTTTATCATTTTCTTACTTCCTCTCATATTTTCATCATTTTTACTAAATATTAATATTTTTTATTTTTCCATTCTCCTATTTCCTTCCTCCCTTTTTTTCTTATTACCAATCACAACCAAACTCTAGGCCCTCAATAGAACTTTAGAAAATCACTGTGGAAATTGACCAAAAAAATCCAACTAGGAAGCATAGCAAACAAGCAGATATTGACTTTAGAAAAAAAAAAATGAAAGTTGAACTTAGCATTCCATACCAAACAAACTTTCCTACTACAAACCAAACATAAAGAGATAATATTTCCTATCAGTGAACGCCATGCATAGAAGAAAAAAAGCAAACTTAAGAAAAAGAAAGTTGGTTTTACGCAGAAATTATTAGCACAATACTCTTAGGAAAAGCATGAAACTAACTGCCAATTGAGTTCAGTTAGGATGTAAACTGCTACTGGTATAATCTATTATGTTCTAAATTAGTGACATTAACATGAAAGAGACACACAAAAACCCAAAAGTCATGGTAGGTTAACAAAATCTGTTTCTGTGGATGCTTGCGTCAATGGAAGTTTACCAAGATTTAGATATATTTGAAAAAATGGAATATTGTCAAAGCAGGCAAGGACACAAGAGCTATTATATAATCATACAGATAAATAACTGACCATAACTCTCATATTTTGTACTGAAAGAACTTAAAAAGTTAAAAAGGTCATAATATATAGTAAGAATAATCCACTTAATTAATTTGAATGGTGTCCATTCTGTGGCACTAATGATAGTTTTAATGACAAGTGATGGTAGAGAAATTGCAGAATACATATGCAGTAATTAAGGCATAGTCTCTGCCTACTAGTGTGATTATTTTACCAGGGTTTTCCTTTCAATTACAGTGTATCTATATATCAGGCATACAGGAATCAATTAGTTAAAATTTACTTAATCAATCTTATTATTCAAGACTACCCTCTTTCTTAAAAACAACACTAATACTCAATCAAAAAAGCAACCCATGAGCCGCAAGAAACCATAGACATTCTACTCCTAAAAAGCACCAGATTAAAATGCTTAATCAATCTTATTATTTAAGACTACCTACAGGCCTAAAAAGATCTACTATCTAATAAAAGAATGCCTACACTAATTGAAAAAAAAATCCTAGTCCATTACAGAAAAGAATGGTGCTTGCTTTGTTTACAAATTATAACTGACATACAGGGACTAGGGTTTCAACTTTTAATTCCATATATCATTTCATCATAAAATATGTTCCACGCACCATAAGAGTTGGGTATCCCTTATGATAGATCATAGAGGAAATAGAAAAAATAGTAGAATTTCAATTACAAATGATGAAAAACAAAAAACTTAAAAGCTCAACAAAAGAGTGTTTCAGTACCTAGCAGGGAGTATTGGAGCTGTTGGGGCCTGGTGGGATAGCTTCGCTGGAAAATTGAACCCAGTCATGGAAAAATGCGGAGACGCTGCCGGTGCTTCTAGAATGAAGAGAGAACAAGGTAAGCTTTGGTGAGGGGGTCTGAGGGAGAAAAAAGATAAACGAGAAGAGGAAAGAGAAAACCCACTTATGACTTAGCCCAAGTACAATCCGATGGAGGAGGAAAACAAAAAGAGGTAGCGATCGATGGAAGAGGGAGATAACCAAGTTGAGGATCTGGCGTGAGTCGAGAGGGAGAGAAAATTTTAGGCAAAGCACGGCACGAGAAGGAACGACAGGAATATGTGAAATTTTATATCATATTCTGGCGCTTTGAAGCGCCGAAATATGTTACAAGTGCCGATGTATATACCGGCGTTTAAAAGCGTCAGAATATGTTATTAGTTTCACATATAACGGCGCTTAAGAGCATCGTTATATGTTCTTTGATTATTGCGGTGCTTTAACGAAGCACCACCAAGAAAGCGCCGACGGTTAATATATTGCGACGCTTTTGTCAAGCGTCGGAAATAAAGCGCCGGCAATTGTCACTTGTCCTGTAGTGGTGTAAAGGTATGGCATGTAGGTTTATGGTATTCTAAATAAATTGACATCTTATAGTAAAGGACTTAGTATGTGTGCACAATGTGTGTATACCTCACATTTTAAGTGAAATGAAATCATATAACAGTCAGGCGCATAGGTTTATGGCATTCTAACTAAATTGGCTTCATATAGAAAATGGCTTAATATGTGTGCATATTATAGTTTTGAATAAACAAAGTGTTATATACATTTAGATGCTATTGAAGAAAATACTAAGGGCAAATGGGTTACTCAAGAATGATTGCTTGATTTCATATTAAGGTGAGTTCACATCACTTCTAGTACACGAGAAGGAAACTAAAAACTTTAAACTTTGATAATTGATGAATATGAAAATCGGAATGCGCACGCGCACGACACGCGCACACACACACACACACACACACACACACAAACATATATATATATATAAAGGCTTGTATGTGATGAATGATTGCTATTAGAAGTACCATCATAGATAAGATGAATCTTATATATGTATCTAAAATATGATTATATGTTGAATTATTTGGTTAAGTGAGGACATTGTGAAAAAAATGTGAGATAGTGGGAATGTGATGTATGTACTCTTGTGTGGATGTGTGAAAAAAATTTAAATTTTTGTGCTTCTTGATTATTATGTTGAATGTGTGTGCTTCCGAATTAAAACTAAAGATAATAATTGTAGGTCCCTCGGGTCCAAGGAAGAAGTGAGGTAGAACTGTGGGTGGTCTGAGGGAGAAATTAGGTATAACCCATGAGTGGTTGAGGGAGAGTGTCGGCACATGGGGATACTTCTTCGTTGTGATGTTTGAGATAATTTGAGATATTGATTCAAGAATTGAGTGAAATTGTATTTGTGTATGTGCACTATGTGTGATGGTTGTTTCTTGATGGGATAAGGGTGCGTGTGTATTGAGATTATTGTGATGTGGAATGCTTGAGATTTGATTGTGAAACAAGAAATGCTTAAGAAATGAGGAAATATTGTTGAGATTTGTCAAAGAATTAAACAAGTGAAAATGGTGAGCATGAGGTATGGCTGTGCGCTGCGGCCTCCAGCAAGGCAGCAAGTTTCCCCACTTCTGAGCCGCGACACACCCTATTCCAAAGCCTCAGCATGAAGCACACCTGACACCAATTAATCAGCACTTCGAGATGGTGCGTGAGACTTGGTTAAAACGCATAAGTTCACTTAAACTCTTATAGAGCCATGAGTCTTCAGTTCTTGAGATCTAAGGGTTGAGATTGATCTCAAAGATTGGATGAGGTGGTCATTTCCCTATATAAAGGGTTATCTAGGAGCAATCAAAGTAGATCAAGACATAACAACAAGTGTGAGAGTGCAAAGACACAAAAACATAAGAAAGACTCATTCAAGAGAGGTTGGTTGTTTAGAGAGAAAGGCTCTCAAATCTGGAGAGGTCTTTCTAGTGAGAGAGAGTAGTCAAGATTGGGGATTCAAGGGCTTTGTAATTGGAATTTTCTTGAAGAAAATTCCAGGGAAACACTTAGTTCTTATCTCTTTCTTTTCTCTTCTTTCATTCTTCAAGAACAAGAGGTTTCTTGAAGGGATGTTGCTGTAATTGTAAGAACTCAATTGATTTAGTGCAGAGAGCTCGGAAGAGCTCACGGGGACGTAGGCACATTGCCGAACCTCGATAACAATTGCTGGTGTTCTCTTTTATACTTTGATTCTTGTTTCGGTTTTGTACAAATATTTTTGGATTTTGGTGTTTGGGAAAGATTACAACCTAGGATTTCTTGTGGTGATTTTCTCAACAGTGGTATCAGAGCTAGATCGGAGCAAGGCTCCAAGAATCAAAGGAAACTTCTTGGATGATTCAAGAACGGAGTTAAGATCAAGATCTGATCGGGTTCTTGAGGTTCAAGAACAGTGTTGGGATCCAGATTTGATCGTGTTCTTGAGATTTAGAAGTTGGAAAGCAATTGCAGGTGCTGCATAAATCTGGGGATTTTTTCTGCAAGATGGGTTCAAATTTCATTCTTGAGAAGTTTGATGAAAGTGGAGACTTTTCCCTTTGGAAGTGGAAAATCAAAGCGGTTCTTATGCAACAAAAAGTGGACTTGGCTGTCGGATAAGATGATGATTTCCAGCAAGTATCACGGAGCTCCAGCAGAATGAGATGAAGAAGATGGCGTAGAGCACCATCTTTCTACACATGTCATATAGCGTGACAAGGGAGTGCAGAGACTCAGAAGATCCAGCTGTCATTTGGAAGAAACTAGATGAGTTGTTTCTTACCAAGACTCTCCCTAATAAGATTTATCTTTGAAAATGAATCTCTGCTTTTAAAATGGATCCTAATAAAGAGTTACAAGATAATCTTGATGTGTTTAATAAACTAGTTCAAGATTTGGCTAGCTGTAGTATAACATTCCCGGATGAACAATTGGCTGTTATGTTATTGAATTCTCTTCCTGATTATTTTGAAAGTTTGATTAATGTTATTGAATATGGAAGAGATACGCTAACCAAAGAAATTGTGATCAATACCATAAGGGCTCAAGATTTCAAAGCCAAGATAAGGGAAGTATCAAGTGAGGAAAGGATATTCGTTAGATGAAGGCCAGCAACTCGGTATGGCAGCAACATCCATGGCTACTACCAGGATAAACCAAAGGGTAGAGGACAAAGCAATGGGAGAGCACTCTCTAAATCGAGATTTGGAGGAAAGATATGCTACTACTGCCATAAGGAGGGTCATTTCAAGAAAGATTGCAAGGAGATGTGAGGGATGAGAAAGAAAGAGGCCATACCAACAATGGAGAGACTTCGGTTGCCAAGGGAGAACAACAAGATGATGTTCTTGTTGTGTGCTCAAATGTGAGCAAGTGGCAGGGCAGCGAGAGATGGATCTTGGATTCCGAGTGCACTTATCACATGTGTCCTCACCGGGATTGGTTCAAGAATTTCAAGGAAATCAATAATTGAAAGGTTTTCTTTAGGAATGATACTTCTTGCCAAGTGAGGGGTATAGGAGACATCCAGTTGAGGATGTTTGATGGAGTTACAAAGCTGCTACAGAATGTGAGATATCTTTCGAATTTGAGAAGAAATTTGATCTCATTGGGGCAACTGGATTCCATGGGGTGCACATACAAAGCAGAGGGAGAAAAGACCAAGGTAACCAAGGGATTTTTGATAGTGATCAAAACAGCAATAAAGGATGGTCTTTATGAGATGATCGGAGACACGGACATCAAGGATCAAACAGCAAGCTTGATGGCTGAGATGGATAAAACAGTACTATGGCACAATCATTTGGGATATATGAGCGAAAAGGGGTTGCAAATTCTCAGTAAGAATGGTTTACTTAATGGTGACAAGGTAGAGAAACTTGATTCCTGCGAATGTTGCGTTCTTGGGAAGCAACATCGGGTTAGCTTCAACACTAGAGTGCACAAATCAAAGAATATTCTTGACTACATTCATGTCGATCTTTGGGGACCAGCAAGAACACCAACACAGGGAGGTAATCTTTACTTTCTATCTTTAATTGATGATTATTCTAGAAAGTTTGGGTTTATTTGCTTAAAAATAAATCAGATGCTTTGAATAAATTTGTGGTGTGGAAAAAGATGGAAGAAACTCAAACGGGTAAGGTAGTTAAAGTGTTAAGAACCAATAATGGCTTAGAATATTTTAATAAGGAATTTGACAAATTCTGTGAGTTCAATGGAATTCTAAGATATAGAACGGTTGTGAAAACCCCTCAGTAAAATGGAGTTGCTGAGAGGATGAATAGGACCCTTATGGATAAAGTTAAGTGCATATTAATTGGTTCCTGATTACCCAAATGTTTTTGGGGAGAAGCGGTGTCTGCTGTTGCGTATTTGGTTAATAGATCACCTTCTAGGGTTGTGGACCTTAAGACTCCCGATGAGATATGAAGTGGAAAACCTCCGGAGTTAAGCAACCTTAGGACTTTTGGATGTGCTGCGTTTGCAGATCAAAATGATGATAAACTTAGCCCAAGATCTAGAAAGTGTGTGTTTCTAGGATATGGTGAAGAGATTAAGGGGTATAGGTTGTGGTCCTTAGAACCAAAAGGAATGAAACTCATAATAAGTAGGGATGTCATTTTTAATGAGCATATATTTCCCTATTTGGAGAAAACTAACCCTGTAGGGGATAGTGGGCAAACTAGCCCAGTTTATGTGGAGCATAGCATCAAAGAAAATTTTGTTCAGGTAGAGCAAGGAAGGCAAGAGGGTTCGGACCAGGTAGAGCCCATTGATGAAGGCCAAGCTCAAGACACTCAAGAGGAGGCTGAACTAGAAGGGGATGATATAGGGAATCAGAATGATTATCAGCTCACAAGAGACCGGGAAAGGAAGCTGGTCAGACCACCTTTAAGATATAGTTTTGTGGATGCTAATGTAGAAGCTTCTTATTCAAAAGGAGGGAGTGAACCCGAAACTTATATTGATGCCATGGGATATAAGGATTCGTCAAGATGGAAGCTAGCTATGGAGGAGGAAATGTGTTTTTTGAGGAAGAACAACTATTGGGAATTGGTGCCTAAACCAGAAAAACAGAGAGTTGTGAATTGTAGGTGGATCTACAAGATCAAAGAAGGGAACACTCCAGGGGATGAAGTCCGGTATAAAGCTAGACTGGTGGCGAAGGGGTTCACATAAAGAGAAGGCATAGATTTCACCGAAATATTATCACTGATTGTGAAATACAAGACGATAAGGATAGTGTTAGCAATGATGGTCTAATTTAATTGGGAGATCGAGCAAATGGATATGAAGACAACGTTCTTACATGGAGAGCTTGATGAGACCATCTACATGAGGCAACCCGAACGCTATGAGGAAGGAAGGCAGAGATATTTGGTGTGCAAATTAAAGAAATCTCTTTATGGCCTGAAGCAATCACCTCGGCAATGGAATAAGAGGTTCGATTCCTTTGTAACTAGATTGGGTTTCATGAGGAGCTACTATGATTCGTGCTTATACTACAAAGGTCACAAGGTGGAGGAAATGGTGATCATCCGCATCTATGTTGATGATATGCTGTTGGTTGGGAGCAGCATGGAGAGGATAGAAAAATTAAAGTCTCAACTCAGTTCGGAGTTTGAGATGAAGGATCTTGGCCATGCATAAAAGATCATTGGGATGAGTATAATAAGGGAAAGGGAGAGAAACAGATTGAAGATTTTTCAGACTTTCTACATAGAAAAGATGATATCTAAGTTTTCTATGGAAGATAGCAAACCAGTGAAGGTTCCCCTTACTAGTCATTTCAAGTTCTCTAGCGATCAATGTTCGAGATTGGATACGGAGAAGAAGGAAATGGAAAAGGTCCCTTACTCTAGTGCGGTTAGATCAGTTATGTTCATGATAGTAAGCACCAGACCCGACATTGCTTATGCAATTAGTGTTCTCAGCAGGTTTATGAGTAATCCCGGAAAGGAGCATTGGCTAGGGATAAAGTGGTTGTTGAGGTATTTGAAGGGAAGCCCAGATGTGGGGCTTGTGTATGAGAAGATGGATAAGTCCATCTGTCTTGAAGGTTATGCGGATTCAAACTATGGAGCAGACCGGGATAAAAGAAGATCGATTACCTCATAAATCTTCAACTTAAACGGATGTTGTATAAGTTGGAAGGCTCAGTTGCAGCCCGTGGTAGCACTCTCAACAACCGAGGTAGAGTACATAGCGGCAACAGAAGCTATTAAGGAGGCTATGTGGTGCAAAGGGTTGTTGGAAGAGTTGAAGGTCCTAAAAGAGCAGTTGGTGGTGTATTCAGATAGCCAAAGTGCGTTGCATTTGTGTAAGAATTTTGTGTTCCATGAGAGGACTAAGCATATAGATGTTCGGTATCATTTCATTCAGGAAAAAGTTATAGAATGATGCATTCATGTGGACAAAGTTGCAACGGAAGAAAATCCTGCAGATTTAGGTACTAAAGTTCTACCTCTAAGAAAGTTCAATCATTGCCTTGGACTTCTTAAGATTGGAGTCGATTGATATGGTGACTCAAGTTGAGTTTGGATTCTGAGTTCTCTGCACAATGGGTTCGGGTTTAATTGCTTAGACAAAGGTAGAGTTTGTTGGGATTTGTCAAAGAATTAAACAAATGAAAATGGTCAGCATCAGGTATGGCTGTGTACCACGGCCCAGCCTAGGGTGTCGTGGCCTCTAGCAAGTCCGGAAGCTCCTCCCCTCCAGATCGAGCCGTCACCCAGCCCATCCTCGTCGCGGCCTCTAGCAAGGCAGCAAGTTTCCCCACTTTTGAGCCGCGGCACGCCCTATTCCAAGCCTCAGCACGAAGCACACCTGACACCAATTAATCAGCACTTTGAGATGGTGCGTGGGACTTGGTTAAAACGAAAAGGTTCACTTAGACTCTTAGAGAGCCATGAGTCTTTGGTTCTTGAGATCTAAGGGTTGAGATTGATCTCAAATATTGGATGAGGTGGTCATTGCCCTATATAAAGGGTTATCTAGGAGTAATCAAAGTAGATCAAGACATAACAACAAGTGTGAGAGTGCAAAGACACAAAAACACAAGAGAGAATCATTCAAGAGAGGCTGGTTGTTTAGAGAGAAAGGCTCTCAAATCTGGAGAGGTCTTTTTAGTGAGAGAGAGTAGTCAAGATTAGGGATTCAAGGGCTTTGTAATTGGAATTTTCTCGGGGAAAATTCCAGGGAAACACTTAGTTCTTATCTCTTTCTTTTCTCTTCTTTCATTCTTAAAGAACAAGAGGTTTCTTGAAGGGATGCTGCTGTAATTGTAAGAACTAAATTGATTTAGTGCAGAGAGCTCGGAGGAGCTCACGGGGACGTAGGCACATTGTCGAACCTCGATAACAATTGTTTGTGTTCTCTTTTATGCTTTGATTCTTGTTTCGGTTTTGTACAAATCATTCTGGATTTGGGTGTTTGTGAAAGATCACAACCTGGGATTTCTTGTGGTGATTTTCTCAACAAATATTAAGGTTTATGAAGATGTATACAACTTGTTAAGCCAGTTATATAATAAGGCTCGATAATTAAGATCTAAAAATCGGGTACTCTTAGTAAGTGAATATCACTTGATTTTTAGCTCACCTCTTTCCCTTTCTTTAATTTTTCTAAGTGGTTGATAGAAATTTTGGGAGTAAGCTTGGGTGAAGAATTCACGAGTTGGCATCTATTAAGTGGGTCCAAGCAGATGACATCCTCATCGTATTATTTTTAGGGTCAAATCTTTGATAGTCATTTTGGGTGAAGTTGTAAATTATGGTTATGTAAATTAAATTCTCTAAATTTTTTGTAGTTTATATGAAGCATTTTGAGCTTGGGTTGAGGTGGTGATAATGTTGTGTATGAAGGACTATGTGAATATAAGTCCTGATGTGTTGTAGAATTGTAAAATTACAGTTGTGTTCTAGTACCATGAGGTATTGCATTTACAGGTTAGGACTTGGTGCTTAAAGTTAATGATTCCATTCTAGGTAGGACACACCTAGAATGAGTCATTACACTTTATTCATCCATAGTACTAATATATCAAGAAAAAACCTCTTGAGATCATCATCATATGGAGAATTTTCAGAATTTTGTCCATGAGATCCATGGGAATTATTACATGTAAAATTCTCATAATTCCCAAAAGTATTAGATGGAGAATTTTCATGATTTTGTTGATGAGACCGGTAGGAATTATTACTACATGAAAAAATGTTAGGAATCCAATAAGAAACATTAGATGGAGAATTTCTGTAATTTCCATTGAAATTTTCGTATAGAAAATTTCCATGGTTTTGTTGATGAGACCTTTAGGAATTACTACTACATGAAAAATTTTCATGTATCCCAGAGGAAACATTAGAGGGAATTTTTTCATAATTTTCATAGGAAATTTTATATGGAGAACTTCCATGATTTTGGTGAGTGGTGTTCACTTGAGGATGATGCCCAATATAAATTTGGTTTCTATAATAATTTTAAAAAATTGTCCAAATTGATTGTCATAGAGATACCCATAATACATGTAATTCCCATTGAAATTTAAAGACACAACAAATATATTTTCATAGCAATTTTGCCTCAAATTGTTGTTGGAAAACATCATTGAATGAGTTCTTCAACTTTTGAAACCCATGTGTCCCACTAGGTGTGCCAAAATTGTTAACACCAAAATTTGGCGACTAAACCGAATGCACAAGCTTGCCAAGATTGATTATTAAATGTTTGTTATGTACCAGAAAATCTATCAGACGATTGTGAGAAAGATTAATTGTATTAAGTTTATCTTTCTCAGTGATAAGTAGAATGAAAACGATTCGCCATATTCGGTCTCCTTTTTGGTTCCTCACGTTCTAATACAAAGTACTAGCAACAGGGCAATAAATGTATTGAATTTGATGATTGTGTGTGTTTTTATTTATGTTGAAATACATATTTATAATGCACAAAAGATATAAGAAACTATCTAAACCAATTACAAGATGACAAATGACAAAAAAAATAAATAAATAAATAGCAACCTAAAGACAAATACTTTTCAAAAACTACATGGTAATTGCATATAACCTCTTGCCCAATAAAAACATGGCACATGCAAGAGAAAAAATATACATAAAATGGCTACTACAATCGACCACCTTCATTCTTCATCAAGAATGCATCATTTGCATTGTCCTCCCCATCACTTGTACTCATTTTCAAAGTGTCTTTATCTTCATCAACATGTAGGTTTTATTGAAAATGCTTTAATTTCTTAAACCAAATTGAAAATAATCAAGTCGGTCATGAGTGGCTTTAGGGTGTCAACAATGATAATTGAATTAAAAGAAAATATAATAAAAATAATAAAATAAATTAATTCATCCAATCTTGTAATAGTATTTCATACGAAAATAGACAGAAAAAGATAGTCTCCTACTTCGAAAATTATTTCGTTTTATCAACAACTTAAATCTTAATGATATCACTTTATTTTGTGTATCAACAGTCAAACGAACACAAATACATATACATTGCTGAACTATGCATACACGTGTCATCCATACATAGCTGCTGACGTGGACAGGAGCTTGAAGGCGAAATTGAAGGAGAGAAAATAATCCATCACCGACCCTCTCGCACATTTTTTGCTACACCAGAAGAAACTGTTCTCTATCTTTTCTGTCCGGAAAGATTCGAAGTGACCGTACGTCCAACAAAAACCAATTGTCCTTTAACACCGCGACGCCACAGAGATAAACGAGAGACTGAGAGAGCTTACAAGATGAACTCAACTAAAACCCTAGAATTTGCTTCGCCTTCTCTTTGCCGTTAAACTCACTTCTAGCGTTTTTTTTATTGCGCAATTAATTATCTTATTATTAATTAATTGTTCTTATTATTATGGGGAAGAGAAAGCGAAGTGGAGACCAGACCAAGAACAAGACCGACCCTGACTCTCCTTCTTCGGGTACGTTTCTTTATTTGATCGTACATGTTCTGTTTGGCTCACCATAAAATGTAGGAAACTGAGGGGAAAGAAATTAAGGGGAAATGCGGTTTTTTATGGTCTAAATGAAATTAAGGGAATTTGAAAGAATTTGGTTTAGCTGAGGTGTGTATTCCTGGCAAGCTGAAAACTTTTTATTTTTTATCTCTGTTTCCTCAACAACAAATTGCTTTTTTTTTTTTCTTCCCTTTATGATCAAGTTATTTTGCTTCTCCTTTATCTGGGTACTGTTGTTTATCTTTTTTCTATGGCTTCTATCCCTCTACGAAATTCTTCTCTTCTTCTTAATTTTGCGTATTTTCCAGTCGATCAAGATTGGATTAGTGACTAACCTGACTTTCTATAGAGTTGTAATTGTTAATTAAGACTATTTCTTTCTTCTTCTTCTGTTTAGTCTTTTGGTGGAAATGGAATGAAACCATTAATACTGAATTTTGTCAGAGGTGCGCCGTGATGTGAATTCTGAAATGGAAATGAGATTAATTTGGCTTGGACAGGTCACATGTTCAAAATTTGAGAGAATATAATTCGTTAGATTAGTTTTCCTAGAATGGATAAGTCTCGAATGTTTCACAGAATTTTATGTCACCTATGGTGGAGTTTCTCCATGCTATATTTATTAACTACTTGCTTAAATTGCCATGCAAGGAACTCTGTAGATCATTTCTGTAATTTAATTTTCATGAATGCGTAGCCTGCCTTCTAAGCTCTTACATTTCCTGCTTAAGTCTTTTCCTCTTCTGGTCGCGATTTCTGATTGTTGGTTTCTAGTCCTTCCACATAGAGCAGGCTTCTTCCAAACCTTTGTTTGGGTTGTAAATTTGTAATCTGGGTCTTCTGACTTTTGCAAGTTAGGGCTATTCGCCAACAGCAGGTCATTTATTTTTTCTAAAGCTTTGCTTGTCTTAAATGTTGAGTTAAGTAATTAACTTAAAATGTACTGCCATGACACCCGTTGAAAGTGAACCTACACTTTACCTCTTAACTCATGTGCTCTTTGTGCTACTCTGTCTGAAAAAGATGGCTATTTAACTAGATATCATTTTCAACTTATTGAAAAATGATTGATCATATGGGTTCCTTTGGAATTTCAACCTTATCTATGTACTGCTATTTTTTCTAATGAAGTTGGAAAATTTTAACCTTATGAAGTGAATATTCCTTTTGTCAATTTTCTCTCTTCTTAGATTACCAGGAATTTGATTGTCATCTATAAATGGTTTATTTCATTAACTCATATCTTAGAACTGGAATGAACAATCTCTACAATGGAAAATATTTATCTGGTATCTTGTCTTTTTGCTCCCATCACCCACGAATGTGAAACGGTGTTTTGCTTGGACAGTTGGACATCCTTCTAAGAGGTCTCTGATGTGTACATTCATAACTTTGGGAGGTTTTGTGTTAATCATTTTGGTTGCATTTGCTTCCAATGCTATGCTTCCGAAGTGCTTTAGCTTGTAATGTATTTTTACTCTTGTTGTTTACATGGTGTGATTGGTGATAAGATTTTCAGTTATTTTATGAGTATTATAATTCTTCCGTTTAATTGGACGGAATTTCAATGAATTAGACTCACAAGAACCACGAAGCGTTAGCTTTTCAATACAAAAAGTGAAGCGAAGCATTTAGGTCTCGGATTTTGAGCCTATTCTTTTTTGGTAGTTCGACCGTGAAATTTCTTTCTGTATTGTATTTCCAGAATATGAGTGTGTGACTTGTCATAATTGACTTCTCGGAATTGGTGCCTTGGTGATCTTGACCCTACTTTGAAACTGAGGAAGAAGAAATCTAAAATTTGTGCCATATTTGGTTTTACTTTCAAGTTAATTGATCTAGTTATGAGTAAAATTAATGCCCTTTATTATTGTGGACATTAATATTTTCAATGGGAATAACCATTGTGCTTTATTTTGAATGTTGTAGGCAACATGCCATACTCTTCAGGAACAGAATCATTATGCAAAGAGGTTAGTTCACAACCCCGCGTACCCTTCCTTTTTTGAATAAAATAAGTCATGCTTCCTTTTCTTCCCCTTATTTTATATTTCTCTTTTAATGATGGGGAGGGCAAAGTGGGTATCTGTAACATGTAAGAGAACTTTAAATTTCCTCCATTTCCCTTCATCTTTTTTGCCATTGGAATGACTATAACTGGGCTGCTATTTTTTTTCCTTCTTGCAGAAATCGGCAAATTTAGTTGACTCTAGTGAACTAAAGCCTCTCTCGTCTGGCATGGATATGACAGATAGTTCTCTGAAGCTGTTGAGTGCTCACTCTTCTCTTGCACATCATAAATACAATCTTGGCCGTTCAATATTCTTAAAGCGGTCACGTCAGTACTATGGCCATCAATACTCCCGGCGAAACTCAGGCAACCATGCCAATGCATCAACTTCTCATGGCAAGAGCGCTCCATCACGTGGTGAGAGACTCTCTTTCAAGCTGGCTAGTCAATGCAACTCTGAGTCTGGACACAATGCGGGTGAGATATTTATCTATTGATTGATTGAAATGCCATGGCTGCTTCTTTTTATTTTATTTTATATTTTTTTTTACCGTAAGTGAGATCAGGGGAAATAAAATTTCATCCATGTAGATTATTCCTTAAATTTATTGATTAAAGTTTCATTTATAATGAATTTTTAATAATGTAAGTGAAGTTATTTCCTTTTGTTTTTGGAGAACTATAGAGTTTAAAGTTTCTCTTCTTCAAACATAGTTGCAGGAGTTTGCAACTTTTTCCTGGACCTACTGTTTATAGTATATATCATTCCAGCCTGAGATTTACAATATTGTCTACCTATGCTTTTTTGCATTAACTTTAGTTGTTTCGTTTCTCCAGAGAATAGGGAAAAGACATTTAACAGGCCAGAGAGAATCAGGTCCAGCTCCTTGGTAACGGATGCAGTCACACCTAATGTAGTAAAGATGGTATGTGGGATCTGTCAGAAGCTTTTGAGACGGAAACCTTATTTTCTCGGAGATGCACTGTCTAGTGGTGACTACTCTGTTGTGGCAGTTTTAGTTTGTGGGCATGTTTACCATGCAGACTGCTTGGAAGAGACATCATGTGTTGAAGATAGGTGTGACCCACCTTGTCCATTGTGCTTGGGTTTGTTCTCGCAGGTTGATGCCTCGAGGGGACATGAATAGTTGTATAGATGTTGACTTTACATCTATGAGACTGATTATCTAGAGGAAACAGAAGATACTTGGGTCGAATTATATGCAGTTGATAATAACAAATACTGACTGCTCCACAGATTAGTATTTGACCTTGCATGTTGTTAAAGAGTGACATTGCTGTGTATCCATCTTCAAAGTGTTTTTAAATGAATCAGGGAAGCATTATAGTTTTTGTTCTTTTAAGTTATGGATGCTAGTTCTGGTGATATACTGATGAGTTTCGAGTATCTGTATGGAGAATTTTGATTTTTGTTTCCTGTAATGTAAAATGCTTCTATGTAAGGAGACAATCCAATGGTGTTGGATGTGAAAGTACTGCCTAATGCAGGAAACTAAACACTGTTGAACTGAATTGTGCACATTAAATGAGTGCAGAATAAGTTAGAAGAGGCTACTGCCATTTGGATTCTGTACTGGTAGAAGATCTTACGGTCACGAGCTCATGGGGTAGTCAAATGGTTGGTTATGTTTTTTTTACCCAAACCGTCGTTTGCTCGTCTCTTAGGAGATTATTTTCCGACAAATCTAGGGACACTAATGAAGGAGGAATGCCTTGAACATCATTACTCAACAATGTTTTATGGAAAGGTTACCAGAGATTTTGTTGTTGGATATTCAGTCTATGCTTCTAGGTCCATGTTTGAGTAATTGGAGATTTCAAGATTTGACTTCTTAGTTAATACACTATGTGAGAAAGAGGCTTCAAATTTGTTGTGGAAGAAATTGAATGAGAGAATCCAGAAAATTGGTTTCTAAGTTAGATCCAATAAACAAGGAGATGTAAAGCTGCCGAAGCAAAGAGGAAGTTCCCTACCCAATTTATTGAAAACTAAGATCCACCTTGAGCAGATCCTTTAATTTTCAATATTCTATAGTTGATTATTTCCCTTAAAGAATAACAATGAATAAAAAAATTTATAAGCAAACTATTTTTGATGTGAAACAACAGGGAAGAATAGTTGGTTCAGCTAACTTAGTTAAAGTTACTTCCTTTTTTGTTAACTTTCAATTTTTTTTTTATTTTTTTTTTACGTAAACCATTCTGACTAACAAAATTTCCCTTAGAACATGAAACCATGAATTATGCATCATGTGCATCAGTTTCAGCCTGAATTTGAAAATGTGTTTGAAATTGCTCGGAAAAATTCTCAGAAAAATGTGTTAGAATTATTCCATAATGTAGGTTTACATTAATTGGTGCTTATTGGGTTTTGTCCTAAAACATGCTAAGTATTGATCTATTAAGGGAGATATAAAGAGAGCCTAATAGAGCAAACTATTTACACTAAGTTTAATACTATAAGGCGTCTAATATAGACTAATTGGTGTAGACAATAATAGACCTTTGGACCTTTGATGGGCGGACCATTGGATTACTATATAAAGTATAAGCTAGGTCTCCTCTCCTATTCTCAACCCTAGGACCACATTAGGAAAAAATTTGCCCAATTGAGAGCTAGTGTGCTAAAGGAGAACCAAAGATGGGAAGTACCTATTTCTTACCTAAGGATTGATTCCTACACTTGATCAAAGATTCCGCTACGTCATCAACCATGGATCAGAAGCAAGGTACATGTTCTTTCTACCTATTCTTTATTAGGTGTTTTATACTCGTCTATGGTGATTCAATAGGATTAGGGATATTAATTTGAAATCCTACATTTGGTATCGGAGCCACCATAGATTAAGTTTAGAACCCTAATTAAAGTTTCAATCTTGGATTGAATAAATATTGATAGAAAACATGTTAAGGTTTTTAATTCTAGCAATAAAGAAAATATGTTTGATTGATTCATATGATGGTTGATGCTAATATAAGAATTAATTTGCATATTCATATGAATTGATTTAATGCTTGTAGAAACATGTTTTAGGGTTTTTTGATTATGTTGATTCAATTTATATATTGCTAGATTAAGGTTATTTGGTTGAATCAATAGTGTTTATAGGGATTAAAACACATAAAATATCAATTAAAACCCTTAAATGTTGCTTGGATATAAAAAAAATTGATTTTGGGCGTGAAAAATGGTGTAAAAAAAATTGAGTGAAAGTCATCAAGTGTCGTGTTCATACTGTGATAAGGGAAAATAATGATAAAAACTTTTGACAATCGACTATCATCAAGACAGAAACTTTTGATAGCCGACTATAGCCTACACATGGTCAACTATCATTCAGATTTGCCATATTTCCACATAAAGTACTGAATCACATCCAAATCAACTCAAAACCATTTCTTATGAAAAATAAGTTTTCCATATGTTGCGCCACGTGTACGTACGTAAGGTCTACTGTGAGGGTCTAGGCTTATCGAAAATCCTTGGACCTCGCTGACTCGTACCCCTTCATTAGGGCGCTTCCAATACCCCCTCATCAGGGCGCTTCCCCAAACCCCATATTAGAGAATGTTCAATTAATGGGAGGTGGGCATGTTGATACCCCAACAGTTGTTAACAATGTAATTAGCATGAAACATGATTTTAGAGACAAAATTAGCCCATTGTCTTCAAGACTAAAATCATGTTCTATTGTTTTGGTGTGGGTAATATAAAGTATGTCTCGGTATGGGAGAGTTTCATAGATTTAGTTGAAATTTTAGCTGCTAAAGTAGCCATTTTTCTATTGGATTTGTAGAATATCAATCTTATACGATAATTGGACGCCTTTGATTCTAGTACATGGTTATACACCCAATGGTGGTAATTGTTATTGAAATTGAGAAGGTCACTGATAGAGTGCATAAGAGTGTATTTTTAATGCTATTTTTTCACATCTATTTGCTAATACATAAGTATAATTGGGACTTTTAATGATATTTTCTAATTTGAGTGCTAGTTTATAAAGAGTCCAATTATAATTGATGTTTCAATGATTTTATTGTAGATGAAGCTAAAAATAATAAAGCCCAAAGCCCAAAAGATAGAGCTCAATTCAAGTGGGCTTGGCCCAACCCAATCAAAAGAAATGAAAGCTGAATGGAAGGGATCAAACAAATGGAAGGCATGGTGGGTTTAATGTAATCTCGAATTTGAAACGTTTCTGCACAGTCTCAAGTAATCTCACCATATCTTACTTGTACAAAATCGTATTGAGCTGATTCAAGAAGTTTTGGAAAGCTAGGTCAACGGGCTATAATTGTTACTCAAATAGTAGTTTCATAATTCCAATGTTTTCCAAGCGGAAAATGCCCTGCAATCTGAACCCCGAAAATCTGCAGAATCTATGATTTGGAAAGGGGGAATTATTTTCTTTCCTTGGGAGGTTGATTCCAGAACAAGCGGGGGAGAGGAGTCTATCACTTGGAGAGAGAACCAAATGCTGAGTGTTTCAGGGTTTTTTTTTCGAGATTCATTTTCTGGAGCAATCAAAGGAAGTAGAACATCAAAGAAGAGACTGGTTTTTGAGTTTTTTTTTCTTTATTCCAGTTTCTTTCAATTTCTTGATGTTAAACTCTTTGGTTATGTTTTTATTCAGTTTTATCATGAACTAATCTCCATTTTATAGGGTTAAGATGTAGCCTAACTATGATTATGTGAATCTTCCTTTAATTGAACTAATTAGTAGTTTTTTCATATTGTTGAGTATTTCATTCTAGATTTAATGCTTGTGAATGATTAATCAACATTTGCATGATTTGAGATTCAGTTTGAGACTGAGAAGTGATAATTGTTTCAGCATATGTTTGAGATACTATAAGAAATCTGTGGGATGGAGATATCTATAGACTTGTGTAATCTTTATGGGGTTTCTTGTTCTTAATGAATTTTGATAGGTTTAGAGTTTTCACAGAGATGTAGAAAATTTGCTTGTTGGGATATTTTATCAATGCTTAAGAAAGATTAATGAATAAATTAGAGACTCGATTATCAACAATAAGAAATAATTGTAATTAGTTCAAGTAGAAAATTCGCATAGGATCAGTTATGGTGAATCAAAAGCCTTAGAATCTTGTTTCCTTGAACTCAACTTGCTTATTTAATTTCGTTATTTTAAACTCTCTAGTTCAACAATTCACTCTCATTCGAATTATCAAATAGATTATAGTTTAATAAATTTTGGAACTTATTAGTAATTTTTCAATCCTCGTGGGACGATACTCTTACTTATTCATTTTATTACTTGTTACGATTCGTGTACTTGCGATTTGAACCAACAAGTTTTTGGCAACGTTGCTAGGGATTTAGATAAAATTATTGATAATATCAATACTTATTAAACTTGGTCTAATTTGATTTATTTTGTTTTTTATTTTCAGGTGTTTGTTTAGTGTATGAGACGAATCAAGAGTTTGGAGCTACTACCTTACGATCCCGAAATCGAGAAAACTACAAAGGACCTAAGGAAAAAGAAACGAGAAGCTCAGAAACGTTTCAACACTATGGTAGGCAACGAGAATCCAAGACATGACACACAGGCACTAAGGAATTTTGCTCTACCACAAGTCACAAGAATCCATTCAGTTATCAGGAAGCCTATTATTGAAGCCAACAACTTTGAGATTAAGCCGACTATCCTACAGATGATCCAGACATCAATTCAATTCCATGAGTTGCCAAGTGATGACCCTAATACTCATATAGCAAGTTTTTTTGGAAATTTGCGAGCGAAACTTTCAAGCACAATGGTATTACTGATGATGCCATTCGCCTCCGGCTATTTCCATTCTCTCTTCGAGATAGAGCGAAGAATTGGCTAAATTCACTGCCCGCAGATTCAATCACTAGTTGGGAGGATTTAGCTCATAAGTTTCTTGCTAAATTTTTTCCACCGGCTAAGACAACGAAGATGCGTAATGAAATTTCAATTTTTTCTCAAATTAAAGGCGAATCACTTTATAAAGCTTGGGAGCAATATAAAGACCTACTTAAGCGATGGCCTCACCATGGATTACTGAAGTGGATGCAAGTTCAAAACTTCTATAATGGACTTGTTTGTTCTACAAGAACTCTGATAGATGCAGCTTTAGGAGGAGCGTTTATGGGAAAAAACCAAGATGATGCATATGATCTGTTGGAGGAGATGGCCATGAACAACTATCAATGGCCAAGTGAGAGGATTTTACCGAAGAAGGCAGTGGGATTACATGAGATTGAAGCTATCACTACCTTGGTAGCTCATGTCCACACTCTTACTCAACAATTGAAGGCTAACCAATTGACAGCAAATGCCATTCACTTGACACCACCGGTTTGTGATTTTTGCCATGGAAACCATCTAAGTGAAGAACGTCAAGTGGGAAACCCCTTCTCTCAATCCCAAGCAGAGTAAGCACACTTTATTGCAAATTAAACCATAGAACAATCCATATAGTGCAACATATAATTCTGGATGGACGAATCATCCAAAATTTTCATTGAATAATCAAAATGTATTGAAGCTGCCACTTGGTCAGTCATCTAGTGACCAACCAAAAGAGAAATCAGCACTTGAAGAAGCAATGGTACAATTTGAAAATAACACCAACCGATTCATAATAGTGACTAAGACCAATTTTTAGAATCAAGCAGCTTCGATTCAGAATTTAGAAGTCCAAGTTGGTCAATTGGCCAATATACTCACTAGGAGACAACAAGGTAATTTGCCTAGCACGACTGAAGTGAATCCAAAGGAGCAGTGCAAGGCGATCACTTTGAGAAGTGGGAAAGAGTTAGAAACTCTAACAGAATGTGAGAAGTTCGAAAAAGAAGATCAAGAGGTGCAACTTCACACAACACCATTCAAGGAGATTTTCAAAAGTCAACGAATCCCACCATAGGATCTGGCACTAGGAGTTCCATTCCCTCAACAACTCAAAAAGAATAAGCTTAATAAGCGTTTTTCTAAATTTCTAGATGTGTTTAAAAAAATTGCATATTAACATTCTTTTTGCAGATGCCCTCGAGCAAATGTCAAGCTATGTGAAATTTATGAAGGGTATCTTGTCAAATAAGAGGAAATTGGAAGAGTATGAAACAGTAGCCTTTACTGAATAGTACAGTGTAATTCTACCAAAGAAATTTCTTCCAAAGCTTAAGGATCCAGGGAGCTTCACTATCCTATGTTCAATTGGAAATTCTGTGTTTGAAAGGGCTTTATGTGACTTAGGTGCAAGTATTAATCTAATGCCTTTTTTTATTTTCAGGATGCTTAGATTAGGTGAGGCGAGACCTACTACAGTTTCATTACAATTAGTGGACCGCTCAATAAAACACCCACGGGGAATTATTGAAGATGTGTTTGTCAAAGTGGACAAGTTTATTTTTCCAGTTTACTTCATCATTCTAGACATGGAGGAGGATCGGGAAATCCCCATCATTCTTGGCAGACCATTCTTAGCTACTGGTCGAGCTCTTATTGATGTCCAAAGGAGAGAATTACGGTTGAGGGTATAAGAGGAGGTAACCTTCAATGTTTTTAATGCCATCAAGTATCCAAATACAAGTGAGAGTTGTTTTAGCATCCAAGCGATTGACTCTTTGGTCACCAAAGTGCTTAATCAACAAAAGGAATCATTAGAAGCTTGTTTGGTTAGTCCTAATCAGACTATGATTGAGGATCCTGAAGTGTTAGAATAAGCCTCATGGATTGATTCCTTTGGTCCTAACAACAAGAAATATTTTGAAGATTTGGGATAAAGACCTTCACGACCCCTTCCATCTATTGAAAAGCCGTCTGTATTGGAGCTCAAGCCTTTACCGGAACACCTTCAGTATGCTTATCCTGGGGAATCATCTACTCTTCCGATAATTATTTCATCTAAGCTTTCTACTGAAGAAGAAGAAAAGTTGTTAAGAGTGCTTAGAAAACATAAGGCAGCTATTGGGTGGACGCTTGCGGATATCATGGGAATTAGCCCTTCTATTTGTATGCACCGAATTTTGTTGGAAGAAGAGTGCAAGCCGATGATAGAGCACCAAAGAAGACTTAATCCGACAATGAAGGAAATGGTGAGTAAAGAGATCTTAAAGTGGTTAGATGCCGGAGTGACTTACCTAATTTCTATTAGCTCATGGGTTAGTCCTGTTCAAGTAGTACCAAAGAAATGAAGAATGACGGTGGTGAAGAATGCTAACAATGAGTTAATCCCTACAAGAATCGTCACCGGGTGGAGAATTTGAATGGATTACCGAAAACTGAACAAAGCCACTCGGAAGGACCATTTTTCCTTGTCATTCATTGATCAAATGTTGGATAGGCTAGCTAGGCATGATTACTATTACTTCCTAGATGGTTATTCGGGGTATAATCAAATAGCCATAGCACCGGGAGACTAGGAGAAGACCACCTTTACATGCCCTTACGGTACTTTTGCTTTCCAGCGAATTCCCTTTGGGCTTTGTAATGCACCAGCCTTCCAAAGATGTATGATGGCAATCTTTTTGGATATGGTAGAGTGGATTATTGAAATTTTCATGGATTATTTTTCCGTATTCGGATCTTCTTTTGATAATTGCCTTGGGAATTTGGCATTAGTTTTGGAGCAATGTGAAGAAACTAACTTTGTGTTTAATTGGGATAAGTGTCACTTCATGGTAAAAGAGGGAATTGTCTTGGGTCATCAGATCTCTTCTAAAGGGATTGAAGTAGATAGAGTCGAGATTGAGACAATAGAGAAGCTGCCACCTCTATCAACAATAAAGAGAGTTAGGAGTTTTCTTGGACACACAGGATTTTATAGAAGATTCATCAAGGACTTCTCCAAGATTTCCAAACCCCTTTGTAGCTTGCTGGTGAAGGAAACTCCATTTGTCTTTGAGGAGGAGTGTGAGAAGGCGTTCTTGTTACTTAAAGAGAAGCTTGTGTCGGCTCCAATTGTTATAGCACTGGATTGGGATCTACCATTTGAATTGATGTATGATGCAAGTGACTATGCGGTTAGAGTGGTATTGGGGCAGCGAAAGAACAAGTAGTTTCACACAATTTATTATGCTAGTCGGACCCTTAACGATGCCCAACTTAACTACACCACAACCGAGAAGGAGCTACTTGCTATAGTCTTTGCTTTTGACAAGTTTCAGCCATATCTCATTGGGAATAAGGTAATAGTCTATACCGATCATTCCGCAATTAAATACCTTATTGTCAAGAAGGAAGCCAAGCCAAGACTCATCCTTTGGGTTCTCTTATTGCAAGAGTTTGATACTGAAATTAAAAACAAGAAGGGAACTGAAAATTTGGTGGCGGATCATCTCTCACGGTTGGAGTTACAAAAGCAACTTGAGTCCCAATAACCGCCCATAGTTGATAATTTCTCGGATGAGTAACTTTTAACAATTTCTTCTAACAAGTCTCTACCTTGGTATGCAGATTATGTCAATTTTCTTGCAAGAAAAATCATTCCTCCAGATTTTTTTTACCAACAAAAGAAGAGATTTTTCTTGAAAGTAAAGCACTACTATTGGGAAGAACCGGTACTCTATAGGCATTGTGTGGACCAAATCATTAGGCGATGTGTTCCAGAAGAGGAGATGACAGACATTTTGATACATTGTCGTACACTAGAATGTGGAGGGCATTTTGGAGCTCATCGGACCGCGGCTAAAGTTCTCCAATCCGGATTTTATTGGCCAACCTTATTCAAGGATGCTCATGCTTTTATTGCTGCTTGTGATAGATGCCAATGTTCTGGGAACATATCTAGACGGAATGAAATGCCTTTGCAGAATATTCTAGAGGTGGAGTTGTTTAACGTTTGGGGTATTGACTTCATGGGACCATTCCCTTAGTCCTACAACAACAAATATATTCTTCTAGCAGTGAATTATGTGTCCAAGTGGGTAGAGGCAATCATAACTCCCACTAATGATGGAAAAGTGGTGCTTAATTTTCTTCAAAAGAATATTTTTACCAGATTTGGGACTCTCAGGGCCATTATTAGCGATGAATTAACTCACTTTTGCAACAAGCAATTTGAAGCTCTATTATTAAAATATGGAGTTAGACACCGGATGGCATTGGTTTATCATCCTCAGACAAATGGACAAGCAGAGGTATCAAATAGGGAGGTGAAGCAAATTCTAGAAAAAACAGTTAACATCTCCCGAAAAGATTGAGCTAAAAAGCTAGATGATACGCTATGGGCTTATCTGACAGCATTAAAAACACCTTTGAAAATGTCTCCTTACCGGTTGGTTTATGGGAAAGCATACCATCGTCCTCTAGAGCTTGAGCATAAAGCTTATTGGGCGATGAAGCATCTAAATATGGATCTCTAAGCGGCAGGTGAAAAGTGTTTTTTACAAATTAATGAGATGGATGAGTTTCGCAATGAAGCTTATGAGAATGCAAAAATCTACAAGGAGCGGACCAAGGCTTAGCATGATAAACACATCTCAAAGAAGGAGTTTCTACCCGGACAACAAGTTTTGTTTTACAATTCACGGCTTCGCCTCTTTCCAGGAAAGCTCAAATCACGATGGTCAGGCCAATTCACGGTCGTTAAAGTTTTTCCCCATTGAGCAGTAGAAGTCACTCATGATGAGAAAGGGACATTTAAAGTAAATGGAAAACATCTGAAGCCTTATTTGAATGGTAGAGTTGACAGCAACAAGACCACAATTCTCCTTGATCCGGCCTAGAAGAAGAGTAATAGTTATGCTACTGACTATAACTAAGCGCTTCTTGGGAGGCAACCCAAGCATTCTAAACCTTTGTTTTATTATTTTCATTATTCCCTGCAATTGGTTCAGTTTTCTAATTCTTCTTTTCCTCAGTTGCTTTCTGTGTGTTTTGATTTCAGATTTTTTTTTTCTTTATATAGATGTGGCAATGACACAATTCCCCACTTCCTTGCTCCGAAACCTGTACGCGTTGATGGAGATATTGAGGGAAGGGAGCTTGATCCGTCTCCGCCAGTGGTCAGGGAAGTTTCTTTCTACCATGTATTTGCTTTCTTTGTTGCACATTGAGGACAATGTCATGTTTCAGTTATGGGGTGTTGAACATGAACAAATGAAATGTTTGTTTGCATGAATTCAACTTTGGTATTCTAGCTTGATTGCAAAGTATTTTTGCTTGACTCAAGTTTGCTATCTTAGTAAGGTATTGAAACACCTCAGAATTTCTCTTTTTCATGCACGTAAGCCAAGCCTATGTGGTTTGATGGTTGTTGAACACATACAATTAGAGAACACTCAGATTTAAGTTACAACCTACTACACTTGTGAGCATTTGGGCCGTTCTCCTTTATGAGAGAGAATTTGTTATATTCTTCATCTTACTTTCAGCGTTATCTCGTTGCATGATCTCATTACCTTTCTAATTTGGTTGACTACTAGGAATTCCATTACATGATTTGTGGCATGTTGGTTTGATTATACTTAGAAAATGATGAAGGTCAATTTAGGATGCAGTTTGAGCCTTTCAAGCCGACCTATGCTTTATCCAATAGAAGCCACTTTGAGCCAAAATCTCAGCCATTTCTTTGTTAATCCATTTATTTCCTCACCCACTCCACATTGGAAGTTGAGCCTAAGTTGAACATCTCCTTCACCTGCAAATATCAAGTACGCGGTATGGGGAATACGTTGTTGATAATGAAAAGGAATGAAAAACCTCTCAAAAAAAAGGAAAGAAAAAGAAAAAGAAAAAAAAGAGGAGGTGTTTCGAACTGAGAGGAAGTACAAAAGGAATAACATAAAGTTGTTGGAAGCCATGTTAAGTGTGCATTCTAGTGAAGACCCTGAGTATATACTTGAGAGTTAAGATTCTATTTTCAATCCTTTTATCCTTCTTTTCAATTTGACCTCAGCCCCATTGCAACATTATTATTGACCTTTTGATTCTAAGTTGGATAGTGGTTAGAATGTTTGAGTTCCCACTAGTTGGCATCCTCTCATTAGATCAATTCTTTTGTTTCATGCTTCTGCGCATAGGTAATTACTCTTTCCAAATATTTGAGTGGCAATCTTTCTCAGCCTCTGAATATTCTTTTGGCAATAACTTTTATTATTGAGTTTTACACCCAATATCCGCAGTTAGAACTTTTTTTGGGATGTTCTTGACATTGTATAAGTTTGGGTTTGATGGAAAGATGGATGATGGCTTAACACACACACACACACGAGTTCTGGGACTGCACTTTGATAGACAAACTTTGATAGCAATATTGATCTCTTGTGAATGCTTTCCTTGATGTGCTTGAATATTTCAGCTTAGTTCGTGTAAATGATTCTCACTTTGGACTGGGTGCATATATTCTTTTTTCGCTTGAATTGCTAGGGACTAGCAATAAGCTAGTTGGGGGGTGTGATAGAGTGCATAAGAGTTTATTTTTAATGATACTTTTTCATATCTTTTGACCCTCACCTATATTTTAATGATGACAAAACACAACCTTAATTATACTAACAGTGTTATCTAAGTGTATTAAGCGAGAAAAGCATTCAGCCAAGGATCAAGGTGCATGAAATCAAACCCGAATCAAACATCAACTCAAGACAGAAGATCTAGTATAGGTTAAGGTATTGAAACAAGTTGTAAATCTCACTTGTTCAGGTAAAAAGCTTGTCTTATGGCTACTTTTGAAAAAGTGTTTTTAAGTTAAAACATTTCAAAACATGAAAACTGGGTTGATAAGCAACCCAATCGACTGGGGACTTATACTAGAAGACTGGTATATGGGACAGTGTGTCCACAGTCGACTGGATGCTTCATACCAGTCGACTGGTGTTTTGGACAGACAGTCCCCAGTTGATTGGTAAGATCAACCTAATCGACTCGTAAGAACCACCTAGTTGACTGGTACCAGTCATAGCCTTTAAAAATGTGATTTTTAACTTGACCCAGTAGACTGGTAGTTCAAAAAATATGACCGTTGAGACGCGAGATTTTAGCACAAATTGCACTAAATCATACTAGAACAGTACAAAGTGGCCATATTACATCAAGGCTATATAAACCCACTCTATTGAGCATTTCAATATATGAGATCACACATTTAATCAAGTTTTTACTCATTGATACACAAAAGCTTTGAAAAATTGATTGTTGAGCCATTCTTCAAGCTTTACCTTGAAAGAGAGATATTATTCAGTTGTATAAGCTTTCATTGTAGTCTCTCTACTATTTACTTTACAACATTTATTGTAAGAGGATTAGCTTCCGAAGGAAAGAGATTAGCTTCCGAGAGGAAGAGATTTTTGCTTCCGAGAGGAAGGGATTTGCTTCCAAGAGGAAGGGATTGATTGTAAGGTTTGTGCAACACCCGTGAAGTTGCACGATTAAGTTTCTTAGTGAATTACTTCAAGGAGGTTCCTTAAAGAGAGCAGATGTAGGGTCAGAACGAATCTGATATTGCCGAACCACTATAAATTGAGTTTGCATCCTCTATTCCTTAAACTCTTTATTTACAGAACATATTACTTGTTTATATGCTTGTGGTGTTATCTGTTTTATAAACTTGTGTTTAATTAGCAAAAAATTTTAGGATCCATAGTATAAACTTTTGGGTTGAAACCTCAGTCTACAATATCTATTTGCTAATACATAAGTATAATTGGGACTTTTAATGATATTTTCTAATTTAAGTGCTAGTTTATAAAGAGTCTAATTATAATTAATGTTTCAATGATTTTATTGTAGATGAAGCTAAAAATACTAAAGCCTAAGGCCCAAAAGATAGAGCTCAATCCAAGTGGGCTTGGCTCAACCCAATCAAAAGAAATGAAAGCTAAATGGAAGGGATCAAACAAATGGAAGGCATGGTGGGTTTAATGTAATCTCGAATTGGAAATGTCTCTGCATAGTCTCAAGTAATCTCACCATATCTGACCCGTACGACATTGTATTGAGCTGATTCAAGAAGTTTTGGAAAGCTAGGTCAATGGGCTATAATTATTCCTCAAATAGTAGTTTCGTAATTCAAAAGTTTTCCAAGTGAAAAATACCCCGCAATCTGAGGCTAAAAATCTGCAGAATCTATGATTCGGAAAAGGGGGAATTATTTTCTTTCCTTGGGAAGTTGATTATAGAACAAGAGGAGAGGAGAGGAGTTTATCACTTGGAGAGAGAACCAGACACTAGGTGTTTCAGAGTTTTTTTTTTTTCGGGATTCTTTTTCTGGAGCAATCAAAGGAAGCAAAACATAAAAAAAAGACTGGTTTTTGAGTTTTTTTTTCTTTATTCCGAATTTCTTTCAATTTCTTGATGTTAAACTCTTTGATTATATTTTTATTCAGTTTTATCATGAACTAATCTTCATTTTCTAGGGTTAAGATGTTACCTAACTATGATTATGTGAATCTTCCTTTAATTGAACTAATTTAGTAGTTGTTTCATATTTTTGAGTATTTCATTCTAGATTTAATGCTTGTGAATGATTGATCAACATTTGCATGATTTGGGATTCAATTTGAGACTGAGAAGTGATAATTGTTTCAGCATATGTTTGAGATACCACAAAGAATCTATAGGATAGAGATATCTATGGACTTGTGTAATCTTTATGGGGGTTTCTTGTTCTTAATGAATTTTGACAGGTTTAGAGTTTTCACAGAGGTGTAGAAAATTTGCTTGTTGTCATATTTTATTAATGCTTGAAAATGATTAATGGATAAATTAGAGACCCGATTATCAACAATAGAAAATAATTGCAATTAGTTCAAGTAGGAAATTCGCATAGGATCAGTTATGGTGAATTGAAAGCCCTAGAATCTTATTTCCTTGTTCTCAACTTGCTTATTTAATTTCGTTATTTTAAACTCTCTAGTTCAACAATTCACTTTCATTCGAATTATCAAATAGATTATAGTTTAATAAATTTTGGTACTTATTAGTAATTTTTCAATCCTCGTGAGACGATACTCTTACTCATTCACTTTATTACTTGTTACAATTCATGCACTTGCGACACATATGAATTATATTGTTGAGAAGTGACTGACCAAAGTTGTCTATTCACCCAAAGGTGGTAGATTTGTGAAGGTTGAAATAGATTTTCATGGCCGCTACTATTTGGAGGTTTTATAATTGCATATCATGAATTATTCCCAAAGGTGTTTACATGATGATATGTATGAGCTCTCATGAGAATGCACTCATTAATGGTTTTGGAGTACATTATTATGCCACAATTGCTAATAAAGTTGCATAGTTTAACTAAATAAGTCACCTTTTAATATAAAGCCACATTTACTATCAAGAAGAAATAAGGTAGACTTTGAAATTCCAATTGGTTAGAATTTCATAAAGTTGAAAAGGTAATGTAGAGTTTGTCTTAAAGATGACAGATATAGACTTGGAAATGAATAAGACTAAACCTATAGAACATAAGGATAATAGTTCTGATTCAGTTACAGGTTAATGATGCATGGATTAAGTTTGACTATGTGTGCTTACTAACCATTAAAAGATACTAAAAGTCATTGAATCTTTGATAGTTTCAATTTTGCATAAAATAAATTCCATAAAGTATGACGGAGATTGATGTGTTTGGGAGAACATCATAAAGATAACTTCTTTTTTTTAAAAAAAATATTAAAAGAGAAATCTCAGATTGCCTTACATATTTCCAAAATAAGTATTAAGAAAGATAAGAGGGGTTAATATAATGCTTTTAAATTTGTTTAGGATAATAATAAAGAATTAGATTAAATTTACTATGTATTGGGTCTTAAGGATGTTCTCCGTATAGAATGAAAATTGAGTACTTCTTATGTATGAAAAGATCATGAGAAATGAGATTGCAATAAAAGTAAAAATTTGGATAAAGGATAGTGATCATGAGGATAACTCTTTTGCTCTTCTTATAAGGGAATCCAATGTAACTGAAGCCCCATTTAGTGTGGTGGCTAAACAGTGGTAATTGTATTGCTCTTACGATATATGAATTCATAAGCTAGAAAAAGCAAATAAATGAGAGTTTAAACTCACGGTTGGCAACAATGATGAGATGGACATAAAGTTCATTGGAGTAGCTAGTTTAAATTTAGTTTCTAGATTTAAACTGCTATTAGGGATGCACTTTATATATGATCCCAATTCGGAATTCATTTTTCATCTTCAGGTTTAAGACAAAATTGGTAACACTTTTGATGGTAAAAATTATAAATTTAAATTATCTTTTGATTCGAAAGTTATAAGCTATTGCACCTTGTCCTATGGATTGTATAGATTGCATGCTGAGCTCCAAATGAAGTGTATAAAACCTCATATAAAGCTCAAGTACTACCAAAGCATCCCTAATTAAGAAAAGTCTTCCATGTTGTGGCATAGATGCATTAGTCACAATTCTAGGGAGAGAGTGAAAAGGTGATAAATGAATACTTCCAGCTTACTCTCAGTTAGACATGTGTTGACTTGTTTAGGGATAAATTAGCTAATATAAAAAAGGTGTCTCGTAAATATGACCTTTTGAAAATCATCCACACTTATTTTCAATAGATCTTGTTCAATTACATTGTGTAAGAGTAAACACTTGTATCATTCATTGATGACCGATCCTTTTATGGATACATGTTCTCAATTAAAGGAAGTGTATATGATACAACGTAAGGAATTTAAGGAAGATGATGACAAACCATTGTAGATGTAGACATAAAAAAGTCTATATAAGAGTTCAAAGCAAGCTTCTAGACAATAGTATCTTAAATTTGATGATATAGTAACTTTATAAAGGTTCATTGAGAACAAATGTATAATAGTGAATATATGTCAAGGTTAGTGGGAGCAATTTTGTTTTCTTTATCTTGAATGAGGATGAAATCTTGCTTGTTGGTGATGCCTTAAGACTGTTGCGTAAAGTTAAGCAACTAATGTCTAGGCATTCTGATATAAAGTATCTTGAAAATACATATGTTCTTCTTGGAATTGAAATCCATAAAGATAGACCTTGTTTCCTATTGGGACTCATTCAGATGGAATACATTGACTATATTCCTGAAAGGTTCAATACACAAGATTGCAAACCTGGGAATATTCCAGTTCCTAAAGGTGACAAAGTAAGCCCTATATATTGTTCTTAAAGTGAAACCGAGAGAGAATCTATAAGAAATGTGCCATATCTATAAAAATTGGGAGCCTAAAGTTAGCATCCCTACATTGTTTTGGCAATGAGATTTTCTTAAGAGCCTAAAGGATCTAGATCACTGGGTGATTTCTTAGAAAATTATAAGATACCTGAAAAGGTCCTACGATTTCAAACTGGTTTACAAAAAGTTCTCAAAAATCTTGAGATTGTGGAGTATACGGATTCAAACTTTACCATTAGTCGGGATAAAAGGAAGTTTATCATCAAATTATAACATTATGGTTGCAGAAGATTCTAGCTTAAGAAAGTTTTAAGAAGATATTTGTTGTGTCTTCTATCATGTAAGCTAAGGTTGTGGTATGCTATGGGCTACCACACAAGCTGCTTGAATGAAGAATTAATTGTTAAGTCTTTCATGGTTATCTCTATTGCTAGGCCCATACGGTTGTACTGTAATAATAATTTCTCTCTAAGAATAGTGAAGGATATCATATGATTAAAGCATATTAAGGCAATTTCTTGATAGTTAGGGAAATTAATAAAGTAAGGTGACATTATAGAGAATAATAAGCTTGGTTAGTGGGAGGCATTGCATTTACTCTATCTATTTATGTTATTCTTTACATCTTTTGGTGATGTACTTCAGTTATTTACATCTTTTGGTGATGTATTTGGGGTATTATGTTGACAATGATTATTGCATGCACGTTCAGTTATATTTAGTTTATCATTCAGTTTAGATATTATTGTTGTATTTAGCAAATGAATGCTTTATATGTTTGTATTGTCATATACATATATCCGTTGAAAGTCTTGAGATGTGTGTCAATCTTAAGCAAAGGTCGGGGAATTCTATTAATAGCCTAGAGTGTATGTCTTGTGGCACATAAAGTATATCTCGAGATGTTAAAGATAAGACATACAAGTTTTGTTGAAAGCCATTAAGAATTTTCTCCAGCATACTTGTGCTGCTTAAAGTGGAGAAAATTGAAAGTGACCGAAAAAGGTAAAGCAACACATAAGGACCACTTTGTGCATGTTGTTCCCTTGCTACACTACTATATTAGATCCATATCAATGGAATTTGTTGATTCGCGTGACCATGGAAGGTCTTGTGTTGCTTAAAAGATACAATTATTGTTATGACTCGGTTTTGAGGACTCCATTAGACAGGACTGACACTTGGAGTAATCTCTAGACCAATTTTTTTATTTTTTTAAAAAAAGATGCACATAAATTTTAAATTTATCTTGGCTTAAGAGTCTTTTTTTAAAAAAATGGATAAAATCTGTTTTCAAAATTACCACAATTAATGTCGCCAAAGTGGGAAAATGTTAGAATTATTCCATGATCTGAGTTTACATTAATTGGAGCTTATTGGTTTTTATCATAAAATAAGCTAAGCATTGGTATAGAGAGACATAAAAGGATCCCAATAGAGCAATCTATTTACAGTGGGCTTAATACTATAAGGTGTCTAATATGGGCTAGTTGGTGTAGGCCATAGTAGATTTTTAGACCTTTGATGGGCGGGCATTACTATATAAAGTATAAGCTAAGTCCCCCTTCCTATTCTCAACCATAAGAACATATTGGGAAAAATCTTTCCCCATCGAGAGCTATTGTGCTAAAGGAGAACTAAGGAGGGGAAATACCTATTGCTTACCTAAAGATTGATTCTTAGGCCTGATCAAATATTTCAATGCTTCAATAACCATGGATCCTAAGCAAATTAAATGTTATTTCTATCTATTGTTTAATAATAGTGATAATAATAATCTAAATTTTTATTAATAATTGTTGTATCCTTATTTGTAATTAAAATTTGATGAAAGAAAATTTTAATTCAAAATTGCATTACAGATTTGAACAACAAACATTTCATTGGGAAAATTTAATAAACTCTCTTACCATCTAATTTCAATTTAGTAAACTTACATCTTGTTAAAATTGCTTTTGGGTCACTAATTATTAGCCATTAGTTGATGCTCTCATAAAAGACTAGGGTTTTTGTTGGAGTCCCAGTATTCTTGTCTAGGGAAAGTTGTCTATTTATCTGGGCTTTTCCTTAGAGGAGATTTCTTAGGGTTTCTTTAGGTTGTGACTCTGACATTGTTATAGAAGGGGATTTGGAGGCTCTGTGAAGGAACTTGAAACTGATAGAAGATGAGAGAGGGAATTTTGAGATTGAGGATGCTGAGGGTGAGGCTTGGAATTTCAGAATGAATAAAACATTTGTAGGGAACAAAATGTTTAACAGTAATGCGTAGATTGAAACGTTGTGATTGATGTGGAAAACAACCAAGTCATGCGAGGTTCTATTCTAGGAGCGAACCTATTCCAATTCGAGTTTGCAACTAAGAAAGGATACAAATAGGGTTTAATTTGGAAGGACAACCATGGTCATTTGATGATAGTCTAGTGCTCTTTGTAAGAGATTGATGGCAAGACACAACCCTCACATATTTTTTTTAGGTATGCAACATTTCAAATTAGAGGATACGATGTACCATTAAGGAGTATAAATAAGAGAATGGGTAAGAAGATTGGAAATAGGGTTACTGAAGTTATTCATGTTGATATGGATGATGATGGTCTCAAGTGGGTAAATTTCTTAGAATTAGGGTGAAGATAAGTGTCTCAAATCCTTTTATAGAGATGAGTGTTTTTAGTTTTAAGGGAGACTTGAAGGTTTGATGGATTCCCTTGAAGTAAGAGAGGTTACTATTATTTTGTTTTGCATATAAGGGGTTACGACATGAAGGTAAGGACTTTAATGAGGAGGAAAAGGAGAATACAAAAGCTTATGAAGTTGTGTACCAATATGGAAACTGGTTGAAGGCATCGCCAAACAAGGTCTAATAGAGTGGGTGGAATTTGTATTGGAGAGAAACCATTGATGTCTATAAATGTCCTAGAGAAAAAAGGTGGAGTTTCATCCAGAAACAGTAACTTGAGTCAACGATCATGTGTACGAATTCATGGCTTGGAAGAGGAGGTCAGTAGCAAAGGGAGAGATGTTGTTAAGGCGAAAATGGAAGAACTTATTATAGGAAGTTCGAATGTACGGGCAAAGTGTAGCATCACAGAGGAGATGGAGCAAGTGGTGTTGTAGGAAGGATATTGGGGGTTGTTATTATGGTATAGGTTGTAGATGAAACCAAAGGAGCAGGGCAAAGAGGGGTGGAGGAGGTGGTTATGAAGGATAACACTGCTAAGTTGCCTCTTAGTTAGATTCCTTAAGGACATACAGACCCAATCACATTGGTGGAGAATGCGGTTTTTGTGGGGGAGACAAAGTTTAGGTTTTCAGTTGGGAGGAAGGATGAAGGAAAAGCAAAAGGATCAAAGAAGGTGTCATTGAAGAAACCTTTAAGGAGAAAGGGAGTGGAGGCAAGAAAAAGAGTTGTTACTATGGTGAAACGCAAGTTGGGGAAGAAAAATGGAGTAGATGAGCTAGAGAACATGAACGTAGTGTTAGTAGTACACCCTATGAGCCAATAACATTTATTGTTAATGCATATTTAAAACACTCTTATTCATATTGTTATTAAATTATTTAATGGAAAGTTTCTTTCTTATCATGAATCTTTGTTATATACATAATTATGATTAAGTCCACAAAATAAGAGCAATGGAGATATGATTATGATGAGATCATGATTATGAGACCTATACTTCTTTAAAGCTTTATTCTTAAAATTTCTTACTCATGAGATTACTAAGTGGACATTAGTAATATCGTTGGACTAGCACATGCTATGTTTGCTCAATCGGAAAGGTGATTGATCTCAAGGTCACTTGTGTGTGAGACACTAAAATAAGCAAGTGGCTACTTATTAGAGAATGAGTTCAGTGAATATGACTTAACTTAAGAACAACTATATGAAGTTTTATATGCCTATCAATATGGAGTTCTTATGTTGTAGTTATGCAAGTAATTCTTAGACATGAAGCACTATGGTTTTCATGTATATGACTTATATTACTATGATGCTATTTAACATGGTTCTATTCATTGATTATTAATAAGTAGTAATTAGGTATAATGGATTCCATATGAATATATGTGAATCTACAATAAGTGATCTATCACTCTTAGTGTAGAGATAGAACATTCTATATGATGTACTAAGATAAAACTCTAAAGTTCCTTGGCCAAAGAAAAGAGGAAATTAGAAAGGAGTTTAAAATTTCACCATTAAAGTTATAGCCTTGAGATCTAGACAAATAGAATTAATTACAGAAATGCTCTATATGATGGAGGAATTGAATTGCATGGTAACTAATAACATAAATACTCACAATCAAATTCAAACTAACAAGGTAGTCATGGTATGTTGCTAGGTGTCACTCATGATTATAGAAGTCTTGAAAATTAATTTATGGAGAATTAATTAATTCTTATAAAAAAAGTAAAATAAAAAATGTGGTTTTAATTCAAAATTTAATCAAAAGAGGTTCAATTGTAATTATATAAAAAAATATGCCCTACAACCATATTAGTATGAACCTAAAGAGTCACACACAAAATGGGCAATGTATAATTAGAAAGGCTTAAAGAGCTTAGTTGTAATTAATTGTTAATTACCAACTAACCCTAGCATATAAATAGTTTATGCGTGTGCAGATTTTTGCTAGCACCAAAATTTGCACACATTGATCGTCTATACCAAAAAAAGGTTCTTAGGGTCTTTTTACTCCAAAAGAATAACAATAAAATAAGGGATTTCCTAATTCAAGAATTGCCTAGTTTGGATTATCATTAGAAGTCAGATAAGTTTGCGATTGTTTTGGATTCACAAACATTGTAGAAATTCAACAATTCTCTTGGATCCCTCAAAGAATTAACAACGTAGCGAATAAACGGTAACGATTCTATCATTGTATGTTCTTGTAGATTATAGATTTTTTGTGTAAATCCTAAGGTGATTATGGGTTAATGGAATCAATAAAAATAAAATAAAATTTCCATTGGGTTTTTAATATAATTTTCCTTCATGTGGATAGGGTGGAAAAGAGGTGGGAGGTGGTGCAAGGAGGACATCTTGATGTGATATCAACAGAGATTGGGGCTACCCAATCTCACCGATAACAATTGGTATTATTGTTTGGAACTATTGAGGGGTTGGGAACTCTCGAATAGTTTGAGCTCTTCACAACTTATAGGAGAAAAAAGGTCCCACAGGTTTGGTTCTTATTGAAACAAAGTTGTATAGTAATAAGTTAGATAGGATTAAGAGGGTGTGTGGGTCTCAAAGTTTTTTTGGAATTAGTAGTAATCATAAAAAGGAAGGATGGAATTGTTTTGGAAGGATAAAAGTTCAGTTAGTTCATTTAGCTACTTTCACAACCACATTGATGTAGGTATTGAGGGGAGAGGGAGATTCGGGATTAGAGGTTAACTAGGTTCTATGGGATTCATGAAGCACAAAATAAAAGAGCATTGTGGAATTCACTTAAGAGTTTGGCGTTGAAATCTATTTTGCCTTAGTTGTGTTTTGGGGACTTAAACGAGATCTTGTGTAAATCGGAGAAGGAGGAGAGGGTTGTTATACCACAATGGTAAGTGAGGGATTTTAGAGAAGTGGTAAACTGGTGTGGTTTAAGGGATTTGGGTTGTCTGAGAGGCTTATTAACTTGTGTTAACCCTCGCCCGTATTTTAATGATGACAAAACACAACTGTTATTTAACTAACATGTTTAAACTAAGTTGTATTAAGGATCAAACCCATTCAACCAAGGAACAAAGTGCAAAAACTCGAACCAAATCAAGTATCGAGTGAAGACTGAAGATCTAGTATAGGTCTTAAGGTTTAGAACCAATGTAAGTCTCACTCATGCATTGTATTAGCTTATTCAATGGCTCGAACACAAAAGGTTTTTCTAAAACCATTATTTTTAAATGTTTTTAATGAAAAACATAAGAAAAACTGGGTTGGAAGACAACCCAGTCGATTGGGTACATATACCAGTCGACTGGTATATAGGTCAGAAGGTACCCAGTCGACTGGATGAAACAATCCAGTCGACTGGTACTTTGACCAGTAAGTTTCCAGTCGACTGGATGAATCAACCCAATCGATTGGTAAAATGGATAGAAAGTCCCCAGTCGACTAGATGATATATACCAGTCGACTGGATACCCAGAAGGTCTGAAAACGAGTATTTTTCAAGTGAACCCAGTCGACTGGTATCTCGACCCAGTCGACTGGTAGTTCAAAAATATGACCGTTGGACTCCAAATCTGAACGTTTTAAAGTAAATCTTTTTCAAATTAAAGTCCTAAACGGCCATATTAATTGATTGCTATATAAACCCATTCAGTTAAGCATTCAATAACAAGCTGAAAATATTCAAAAAGAGTTGATTTCACCTAATCAAGTTTATATACTCTTGAAACATAAAAAGCTTTGAAATAATCTTGTTGAGCCATTTCTTCAAGCTTTACTTTGAAAGAGAGACATTTCTGTTGTAATAAGCCTTCATTTGCTGTCTCTCTACATTTTACTTTACATCACCTTTGTAAAGGGATTACTTCCGAGAGGAAAGGGAAACTTCCGAAAGGAAGGGGATTGTTCGGTTTAAGCAATTCTTGTAATTTTCTTGTGTACGGTTTGTGCAACACCCGGCTAAGTTGTGCGACTAAGTTTTCTTAGTGGATTACTTCAAGGAGTTCCTTGAAGAGAGTGGACGTAGGGTCGGAACGAATCCGATATTGTCGAACCACTATAACTGTGTTTGCATCCTCTTTCCTTAAACTCTTTATTTACAGCTCATTACTTGTATTTATTATTTGTTGCTTATCAGTTTTTATACACTTGTATTAATTCCGCAAAAAGTTTTAAAAACCCAATTCACCCCCCCTCTTGGGTTGAAACCTCGAGCTACAATTGGTATCAGAGCCTCGTTCTCTTTATTAGGCTTAAAATCCTAGAGTTGATCCAATGGCAGCAAATAGCTACTCTGAGGGACACTCTTATACTAGACCACCACTGTTCAATGGCTCAAATTATAACTATTGGAAAAATAGAATGAAAATCTTCGTCGAATGACAACATTACAATCTATGGAGAATTATAGAAGAATGACCTAAAATTCCTTCAAAAGAAATAGTTATTGGAGAGACTCTTCATACAATGCCTAAACTCAAAACTAAGTTTACTGACGAGGATTATAGAACGATGTCTCTCAATAGCAGAGCAACAAGCATGCTACATTGTGCATTAGATATTTCTGAATATAACAAAATATCTGCATGTGTTTCTGCTAAAGAAATATGGGACAAATTACAAGTCACATATGAAGGAACAAGTGAAGTAAAAAAGTCTAAAATTTACATGCTAATTTCTGAGTATGAATCTTTTAAGATGTCTCCTAACGAAACCATTTCTGAAATGCACTCACGATTCACCACTATTATAAATGGTTTAAAATTGCTTGGCAAGAATATTGAGGAAGTTGAACTAACCAGAAAAATCTTAAGACCTCTGCCACCAGAATGGAAACCAAAGAGGACAGCCATTCAGGAGGCCAAAAATCTTGACAAGCTTGATGTTGAGACGCTGCTTGGGTCATTATTGACATATGAGATGGAAGAAATGACTCCCATCATCAATGATGATGAGAAGAAGAAAAAGCAAATTGCTCTCAAAGCTTCTACGAGCAACAAAGAAAAGGAATTAGAACAAGAAGCAGAGAGCAGTGAAGAAGATGGTGAAATGGCTTTAATCACCAGACGATTCCATAGGTTCTTGAAGAAAAGCAAGAAACCTTACTCAAATGATCCCACCTCAAAAAGGGAACCACTTATGTGCTATGGCTGCAAGAAGCCAGGACATATAAAAGCTGACTGTCCGGTTTCAAACAAACCATATAAGGGCTTCAAGAAGAAAGCTATGGTAGCAATTACCTGGAGCGATGACGAAGAAGATGAGTCATCAGACAAAGAAATCGGATACGAGGAAATTGGCAACCTTTGTTTGATGGCAATCGATGATGAAAGTGAAGTAACATCTTCTCCCGCTTCAAAAAATAATATTGTTACTTGTAGTGAAGAACTGCTAAAAGTCGTAAATGAAATGCATGAAGAATTAAAGAAATTTGATTCTAGAAATTCTGTTCTTAAGAAAGAAGTATCATCTCTTTCTAAAGAAATGATAATTCTTAGAGAAGATAAAGAAAAATTATCATCCTTACTGTATGATTCGTCTCAAGATTTTCTTAAAGATGAAACTGAGAATTTGAAAAATAAAATTTCTGAATTAAACAGCACTATATCTAGACTTATGCTTGGTAAAGAAAAACTTGATGAAGTGCTTTCTTCCCAAAGATTAAGTGGAGGAAAATCTGGTGTAGGATATTCTCCATTGGGAAAACAAAAAACAAAAGAGAGCTTATTCATGAAAGCCTCTTGTGTAGATGGAGCTTCTACTTCAAAAGCTCCTAGCATTGTTAAAAGCACTCCCTCGATAAATGCTAGGAAATCTAGAAACATAAATGATCATACTAAATTGAAGCATCCTAAAAATACTCATGCTTATATGTATGCTCATTCTAAAAATGCTCATACACATCCTAGAAATAATTATCATGCTCATTCTAGGAACAATGTGTATAATCAAAGAATGCATTCTGCTCGTGCTCATCCTAGGAATTATCATCATGGGTATCCTAGAATGCATCATCATACTCTTTATAGAAATGACATGAATTTTAATACTCCTTACCATAGAAATATGTATCCTAGGAACTATTATCCTAAGGATTATAGGAATTCACATGTAAGACATCCTAGAAATTTCTATGACTATCATGCTAGGACTATGCATCATCAACTTGTTCATAGAGCACCTCATGTTAAGAAAGTATGGGTCCCAAAAGGAACCGTATTTTCAAGGACTAACCCCAAAGGACCCAAGAAATTTTGGGTACCTAAAAGTGCTATCGTATATCCTTGTGTGATGTAGATTTGCCTTCACACCAAGGAGAAAGGTAACTGTTGGTACCTTGATAGCGGTTGCTCGAAGCATATGATCGATGATAAAAGCGTATTCAAGGAGCTAACTCTAAGAGATGGTGGACTTGTGACCATTGGAGACAATACTAAAATAAAGATCATCGGGCATAGAAAAGTTGGTAATGATTTCTCAACCTTAGATAATATATTGCTAGTACAAGGCCTTAAGCCAAATTTACTTAGCATTAGTCAATTATGTGACAAATGATACAAAGTCACATTTGAGACCTCTCATTGTCTAGTTATAGACATCAAGAGCAACAAGATCAAATTCATTGGCCATAGATATGAAAATGTCTATATAGTTGATTTGAAATCCTTGCATTATGATAATGAAAAATGTTTTCCTGCTTTTAGTGAAAATCCATGGCTATGGCATAGAAGGCTTGGCCATGTAAACATGAATTTGCTAAAAATTGTTTCAAGAAAAGATTTAGTTATTGGACTTCCTGAAATCAATTTTGAAAAAGACAAAATTTGCAATGCTTGTCAAATGGGAAAACAAACTAGGATATCCTTTAAAGCAAAAAATGTAGTCTCAACTACTAGACCTTTGGAACTTTTGCATATGGACTTATTTGGTCCAATTAGTACCATTAGTCTAGGTGGCCATCAATATGCTCTTGTTATTGTTGATGACTATTCAAGATATACCTTTGTTATTTTTATTGCTTATAAGGATGAAGCTTTCAAAGGATTTGAAAAGTTTTGCAAAAAGGTACAAAATGAAAAAGGAATTTGTATTTCAAGCATAAGAAGTGATCATGGCAAAGAATTTGAAAATCAAAGCTTTTCAAAATTTTGTGATGAAAATGGAATTAATCACAACTTTTTAGCTCCTAGAACTCCTCAACAAAATGGAGTTGTTGAGAGGAAAAATAGAGTTCTAGAAGAATTTTCAAGAACAATGCTTTGTGAAAATAATTTACCAAAATATTTTTGGGCTGAAGCCATGAATACTTCTTGCTATATTTTAAATAGAATTTTGATATTGCCTTTGCTTGATAAAACTCCATATGAACTATGGAAAGGGAGAAAGCCCAATATTTCCTATTTTCGTGTTTTTGGTAGTAAGTGCTTCATCTTAAATAACAATAAAACTAACTTGGGTAAATTTGATTCCAAGACCGATGAAGGGATATTTTTAGGATATTCAACTACTTGTAAGGCTTATAGAGTTTTCAATAAGAGAACTCTAGTAGTATAAGGATCTGTGCATGTAACTATCGATGAATCTAACCAAATGAGTAGTGGAGAAGTTTCCTTTAAAGATGATGCAGATTTTATTCCAAGAATGGAAACTTCTACTCCCATTGTTGACCCAAAAGTGAGTTCTCCTCAAACAAATGAAGGGATGGCAACTCCCAATTTGGACCAACCATCCTCAAGTCAACAAGAGGAAAAGCTACCCAAGGATTGGAGGTATGTAAATAATCATCCAATTGCTCAAGTAATTGGTGATCCTTCACAAGGGGTAAGAACTCGCTCTTCCATTAGAAATATTTACAATTTTGTAGCTTATTTGTCTCAAGTAGAACCTAAAACATTTATAAAAGCTGAAAAAGATAATGATTGGATAATTACAATGCAGGAAGAGATAAATCAATTTGAGAGAAACAATGTTTGGAAACTAGTTCCAAGACCTAAAGATCATTCAATTATTGGAACTAAATGGGTATATATAAATAAAATGGATGAAAATGGTATAGTAACTAGAAATAAGGCTAGACTAGTTGCTAAGGGATATAACCAAGAGGAAGGAATAGATTTTGATGAAACCTATGCTCCCGTAGCTAGATTAGAAGCTATTCGAATGTTATTAGCCTTTGCATGCTTTAATAAATTCAAGCTATTTCAAATGGATGTGAAAAGTGCCTTTTTAAATGGCTTTATAGAAGAGGAGGTTTATGTTGAACAACCTCTTGGATTTGAAAATCCTAGTCTTCCAAATCATGTCTATAAGCTTTCTAAAGCTCTATATGGGTTGAAGCAAGCTCCAAGAGCATGGTATGAAAGATTAAGTAAATTTTTAATTGAAAATGATTTTGTAAGAGGTAGAATAGACACAACTCTCTTCATAAAAACTCACAAAAATGACACTTTGATAGTTCAAATATATGTTGATGATATTATATTTGGTGCTACTAATGAATCTATGTGTCAAGAGTTTGCAAAGTGCATGCAAGGTGAATTTGAAATAAGCATGATGGGAGAACTTACCTACTTCCTTGGACTGCAAATCAAGCAACTAAAAGGAGGTTTCTTCATCAATCAACAAAAGTACATCAAAGATCTACTAAAGAGGTTCGGGATGGAAAGCTCAAAGCCAATTGGAACACCTATGAGCACAACTACTAAACTTGATCTTGATGAAGGAGGTAAAACTGTAGATTCTAAATATTATAGAAGCATGATAGGTGCTTTACTTTATTTGACTGCAAGTAGACCTGATATAATGTTCAGTGTATGCATGTGTGCTAGATTTCAGTCTAATCCTAAGGAATCACATGTAGTTGCTGTAAAAAGAATCCTTAGATATCTACAAGGGACCCAGACCATAGGATTATGGTACTCTAGAGAATCATCTATTGAGCTAGTAGGATATTCGGATGTTGATTTTGCTGGATGTTGGTTAGATAGAAAAAGCACAAGTGGAACATGCCAATTCTTAGGTGCTATGTTAACTTCTTGGTTCTCCAAGAAACAGAATTCTGTTGCACTATCAACTGCTGAGGCAGAATATGTAGCAGCTGGCAGTTGTTGTGCCCAAGTATTATGGATGAAACAACAACTAGAAGACTATGGCATGAGTCTAAAAAATATTCCTATATTTTGTGATAATACTAGTGCCATCAACCTAACCAAAAATCCTATTCAGCACTCTAGAACCAAGCATATAGAGATTAGACATCATTTCCTAAGAGACCATGCTCAAAAAGGTGATATAAGATTAGAATTCATTCATTCAGAAGATCAAATAGCTGATATTCTTACAAAACCCTTAAGTGAAGCTAGTTTTTGTAAGATTAGAATGTTGATGGGATTGCTTGATTTTGATAAACTGAATGTTTGATTGCATCTCATTTCATCATTTGCATGTTTGACATTGAGTGAAAGAATATTAATCATTGTTTAATTATTTCCCTCACTCAAAAATGTCATAGATAAACAAAATCGTGCAAAAAATTCAAGACTGGAAATTTTACTAAGGGTCCAGTCGACTGGTACATGTGACCCAGTCGACTGGTAAGTCTCTGCCTGATCTTCCAGTCGACTGGTAATTTTGACCCAGTCGATTGGTAATTCTCTGCCAAATATTCCAGATGACTAGTAAGTCTTCTCCAATCGTCTATAAGATCAAATCCTGTTTGGAGGCAATTTTTTGAAAAACTCTTGTCCTCCAGTCGATTGGTAAAGATAGCCCAGTTGACTGGTACGTTTACCTAGTCGACTGGTAAAGAAACTGTTCATCTTTTCAAAGGGACCCAGTCGACTGGTATATCGACCCCAGTCGACTGATATCGCGATTCTATAAAAGAGACTATTTATTTTCGCCATTTTTACGCCATTTTCAAAGAGCCCAAGCTTTCTCTCTCTAGAAAAATTCATCCTTTTGATCCAAAAACCATCCAAATCCCTTCTAAATACACCGATCTACTCATTCCTAAAGAGATTTTTAACTTTCTACGATTAAAATCTCTCATTTTTACCAAAATCGCTTTTTCCAAAAACTCCAGATTTCTCCAAAATGAGTGACAAAATCCATATAAAACTTACAACAAGTGGACCTAATGCGCCTAAAAAGCCAAGGTCTTCAAAACCTTCGGCTTCAGAGTCGAAAGAGAAGGGAGCAGCGGGCTCATCCAGCAAGGAGCCCAAAACAGAGTTGGAGCAGACTCTGTTTTACAGCCTAACGGCTCATACGAGGTATAATTCTATAATCCGTCACAAGAAAATCATGACGGGTAGAGTCGTTGATTTCGACTCTATTCGCCATGGTAATTTCGATATTCTACCAACCTTTGAGGCAATAAATCTGACCCCACTGGTCAGAATTCATGAAAAATATTACCAGGGACTGATTCACCAGTTCTATGCGAACTTGGTGAAACCCAGTCCTCTGGCTCTGAGATTCAGAACTAGAGTTAGCGGTGTGGAGTTTGAGGTCAACACTGACCTCTTGATGAGCATTCTGAGAATCCCTATAAGGGGGGTTCAATGGAGTCTGGATGGATGGCTAGACAACTTTGAAGTTGAGGAGGCCTGTCGGATAGTCAGGGGTGACCCTAACTACGTGTACAGACCCACTACATTTCATACATGTAGTGACTTCCCCCTCGACTCAAAGATGTTTCAATTGATTGTCAGTTGGACCATCCACCCGAGACTTGGAAGTCGAGGGTATCTATCTAAAATAGATACAGTATTGATTTGGTGCCTAAAATCTGGGCACCACTTCAATATATATCCTCTACTGCTCACCAACATGATAAACGGCGAAGCAAACGACTCCGGGTGTCTTCCTTATGGGATGCTCATTACGCTCATCCTCCAGCACTTCCGGGTACCTTTGCCTGCCTCCGAGGCTCAGGATATCGGATTGACGGACATCATCAACATCTCATCTCTGAAGAAGATGGAATATACTGTTCATGAAGGGTTCCTCTATCCGAAGGCCGAAAAGCGCCTAAAGATCCGAGAGGATGCGAGCGACAGTGATGAGGATGCTGATACGGCTGCTGAGATGGAGATGGATACCCGAGCACCTCCCATTGGTGACTCGAGTACTGGTTAGACTGGTTACGATAACATCCTATGAGCTATCACGAGCCTCTAGATGACGATGGAGTCCGGTTTTCAATCCATGCAGTCTGATTACCAGAGACTGAGCTCCTCCATAGACCACCTACGGGACGACTTTGAGTTACATCGAGAGCACACCGAGGGTTCTCTAGCTGAGATTAGGGAACTTCTTCATGACAGCTCGGACTCTCCCGCACCTTGAGTCTCTACCTTTTGTTTGTACTTAGCATTTTTCCAGTTCTTATCACAACGGACATCTCATGTATTTTTTTTAGTTATGGTTCTGTGAAGCCCTGATTGTATTGAATTTTTCTCTATGATGATATATTACTATTAGCCATATTTCTTGCATTCATTTACGCTATTTGCAATATGTTAGCATTGTTTTAAAACTCTGTTTAGTCACTAAAACTGCTATAAAATGCTTATACGCTTGAAAACTTCCGGTTCTTCCCGGGAAGGCTTTCGAAATTCAAATGAAGCCAAATCTTCGCGTGCAACTTTTTTTTCTTATACTCTATTTGACTGTATTAGCTAAGTAGCTTATTTTTTATGTTATGCCCCCTTTGGTTGCTGTTGTCAAAATGGGGGAGAAAAATGAGAAAAACGAGAAAATCTAAGTAAATGCAACCAATACATAGATTTAGGGGGAGCATTGCTCCATAACTTTGTAAAAATGTTTATTGATTGGTTGAGTTTGATTCTGGATTGGTTGAAAGAAATATAAATTGTGTTTGCTTGTTTACAGGGTGGTTTTACTCGAAAAACAGAGGAGACTGTCTAAATTTTTTTAAAATCCTATCACTTAGCTTTTAAAACTGTTTTTACATTATTAGTTTTGTCATCATCAAAAAGGGGGAGATTGTTGACCCTCGCCCGTATTTTAATGATGACAAAACACAACTGTTATTTAACTAACATGTTTAAACTAAGTTGTATTAAGGATCAAACACAGTCAACCAAGGATCAAAGTGCAAAAACTCGAACCAAATCAAGTATCAAGTGAAGACTGAAGATTTAGTATAGGTCTTAAGGTTTAGAACCAATGTAAGTCTCACTCATGCATTGTATTAGCTTGTTCAATGGCTCGAACACAAAAGGTTTTTCTAAAACCATTATTTTTAAATGTTTTTAATGAAAAACATAAGAAAAATTGGGTTGGAAGACAACCCAGCCGACTGGGTACATATACCAGTCGTCTGGTATATTGGTCAGAAGGTACCCAGTCGACTGGATGAAACAACCCAGTCGACTGGATGAAACAACCCAGTCGACTGGTACTTTGACCAGTAAGTTTCCAGTCGACTGGATGAATCAACCCAGTCGACTGGTAAAATGGACAGAAAGTCCCCAGTCGACTGGATGATATATACCAGTTGATTGGATACCCAGAAGATCTGAAAACGAGTATTTTTCAAGTGAACCTAGTCGACTAGTATCTCGACCCAGTCGACTGGTAGTTCAAAAATATGACCGTTGGACTCCAAATATGAATGTTTTAAAGTAAATCTTTTTCAAATTAAAGTCCTAAACGGTCATATTAATTGATTGCTATATAAACCCATTCAGTTAAGCATTCAATAACAAGCTGAAAATATTCAAAAAGAGTTGATTTCACCTAATCAAGTTTATATACTCTTGAAACACAAAAAGCTTTGAAATAATCTTGTTGAGCCATTTCTTCAAGCTTTACTTTGAAAGAGAGACATTTCTGTTGTAATAAGCCTTCATTTGCTGTCTCTCTACATTTTACTTTACATCATCTTTGTAAAGGGATTACTTCCGAGAGGAAGGGGAAACTTCCGAAAGGAAGGGGATTGTTCGGTTTAAGCAATTCCTGTAATTTGCTTGTGTACGGTTTGTGCAACACCCGGCTAAGTTGTGCGACTAAGTTTTCTTAGTGGATTACTTCAAGGAGTTCCTTGAAGAGAGTGGACGTAGGGTCGGAATGAATCCGATATTGCCGAACCACTATAACTGTGTTTGCATCCTCTTTCCTTAAACTCTTTATTTACAGCTCATTACTTGTATTTATTATTTGTTGCTTATCAATTTTTATACACTTGTATTAATTCCGCAAAAAGTTTTAAAAACCCAATTCACCCCCCCTCTTGGGTTGAAACCTCGAGCTACAACTTGGAAAAATGGAAGGGAGGATATGAAGTTTGTTACAGAGAAATTGGATAGAGAATTTGAGGCAATAATAGTTTCTTAGAGAGGAAGTTATGTGGCGAAATGGATCTAGAGTGGACTAGTTAAGAGAGGGTGAGAAGAATACATAATTGTTTAATGCAAGAGCTTTTATTAGGAGAAAGAAGAATGATGAGTGCCAAATATTGTATATTTGGGCCCCTTAATTTACATTTGTTAATTCTTTAGTTGTGTCATAATATGGTATTTTGTGTTAGTTTTATGATTTTTAATGTTTTGTAGGATTGCAAAGGAAAATTGGGGATTTAATGTGAAAAAAAAAATGCAAAAGTTTAAATTATTTTGAAGTATGAAAAGAAATTGCAAACCGTGGTTGTGTGTGTTGGGAAAGAACTGAGAAAAAAATGAATTGAAGAAAAAGAAGAGCCTTGTGTTGATGGTTGGTGGAACTAGGCAAAGCAAACAAAAAGAACATGAGCCCACATGCAAGAGAACAAAATAAAGAAATAAAAGAAAAGAAGATTAAGCCCATTTGATAGATAATTGTGAAGTGAAAGAAATAATAAGAGTAAGTAAGAGGTGATGTGTGTGCTGCAAAGTGAAAAGAAAAGAAGGGTTTTTTTAACTCTTCTATATATATAGAAGATACACAGACTGATGGGGGGGAGAGCGCCGCACAACAAAAACAAAAAGAAGAAAAAAAAAAGAAGCAGCAGGCAGCACCACAAGAGAGAAAAAAAACAAAGAAATGAGCTACAAGTGGAATTTCTCTCTCAATGTATATTTAGCTTTAATTTGTTTATTTTGTGTTTTAAAGTTTAATTTTTATCACTTTATTTGTGAAATTTATTTTCATAATCATGAGAGGCTAAAACCTTCAACTAAGGTTGAAGATGAAGCCTCGCCATTGATTAGCATTATATTTTCATATATGTACAATTCCAACATTTTTGTATTGATGTTCTATTTCAATTCAATTGTTTGAGTAAATTCTCATGATTGATTGTTTTGTTTATAAATTGTTTAAATTGGATATTCGATGTGTTTCATCTGACAGATACATCGAATCATTCAAATTAAATCGGATAACCATTGTGATTCGTAAATTAAACAGATACATCAGATGATTTGATTTAATTTGGGTATTCGTTGTGATTTGTATATCGATGGATTCATGGAATTATTTGATAAATTATTTTTATATAGAACATACATAGGATGTAATTGCTTGTCGGTTGTAGGAACAAAATCATGAAAATATATGCTTTAATTCGGTGGGGTGGATTCAGAAACCTTAGTGCTTTTATTATTTGTTTTAAATCAATTTAGTTTAATTTATATTTTTTTTTTGCACGACACAGTTTGAAATTCGGAACTAGGTTAAATAGGATTAGTTTAGATAAAAATCTATTTTCATGACGCGATTCCCTGTGGATTCGACCTCGCACTTGCACACACTATATTGCAAACGACTCATGCGTTTGCGAGTAATTTGAAACTCACAACAAGTTTTTGGCGATGTTGCCAGGGAATTTGTTTTGTTTGTGAAAATTAAATTTTTGTCTGAATTGATTTTATTTTTTTACTAGTTTAGTTAGCATTCTTGTTTTTTCTTTTTGCAATTTTATCTTATTTTATTTGTTTCTATTTGCAATTGCCCAGAAAAAATATAAAACAAATATAAAAAACAAAAGAAAATTTTGGTGTTTGATTTGTTTTTGCAGTCTGTCGAATTACCTGTGCTTGAACGCATCTCCGCAGACAGCGTCAGTAGACCGGCAGCAGTTGAGAAAAAAAATTTGCCAATTTTTGTTGGTCCATTTTGTGAGTATTATATTTTCTATTTTTGCATTTATTTTATTATTATTTTGTTTCTACTAGTTGGTTTATTTTATTTCTTTTTGTGTGGTGTATGCTTGGTCGGAGATCCCTGAACTTAGAGTTGATACCTTTAGAACCCAAAATAGAAAGAACTCTTAGGAGAAATAAGAGAGGATTTGTTGAGAGAGAGACGATTGAGATGGGGGATAATTTAAGAAATGTAAATCAACTGAAGAATGTAGAGCAACTTAGGTGTGAATGAGGATGCGAGAGCTAAGAATTTTGAGCAAGCTAGAGCTTGGAACGTGGACTTCACTACATCCCTTAGGGATTTGTTCGCACCCGTTGCGACTAACTCCCCTTCTTGTATAGTGTTGCCACCTACCAGTGCTACCCATTGTGATCTAAAGCCACATGTCATCCAACTCCTACCCTTATTTCATGGCTTGGATCTTGAAAATCCTTACAGCCATGTGAAGAAGTTCAAAGATATTTGTGCCACATTCAAGTTCCAGAACTTCTCTGATGAGTCGGTGCATCTTAGACTTTTCCATTTTTCTCTTCACGATAGAGCTAGAGCATAGTTGGATTCCAACACGCCCGGGTCTATTACATCTTGGGAAAGCTTGTTGAATAAATTCTATAATAACTTTTTCTCAATGTCTAAAATGAATGAGTGCCGAAAGGAGATTAGTTCTTTCACTCAGGAGGAGGATGAGAAGTTTTCTGAGAGTTAGGAGCATTTCAAAGAGTTACTGATCAGATGCCCTCCACATGGATATGAGAAGTGGAGACTCGTTCAGTTCTTCTACTAAGGGTTAACTCAACCCAACCGTAGCATGATCGAGTCTATGAATGGGGGGGGCATTCTTAAGTTTGACGGGGGATGAAGCATACAAGACATTGGACAAGTTATTCGACAATTCGTAGCAGCAGGATTTTTCAAGCTATCGGGACAAGTCCATTCGTGCTCCTAAGAAATGAGGCATCTATGAGATTAAGGAGGACCCTGACTTGAGGATAAAGATAGATGCTCTCACCAAGAAGGGCGACACTCTCGCTGTGGGCCAGTCCATCAATGTTGCTAATACATTCAATGTTGATAGATGTTCCATCTGTGCTAGTCCTATGCATTTAGCACAGAATTGTCCATCTATGCCAGCTTTTGCCGAGTATCCCATGGAACAAGTGAACGCTTTCAATGACCATCGGAAGCAATCAAATGGATCTTAGTCCGAGACTTACAATCCAGGGTGGCGGAACCACCCTACTTTTTTCATGGAAGCAGAACCAACCGATGAATCAGGGAGGAGCCTCTCATCATGCTCACAATCAATACCCTCCCGGATTTCCTCCAGTAGTTCCAAGTCATGGTTGCTCAACCCATCCAGCACCATCACCTGCTTACCAAGCTCCCATTCAAGTGCTAGCTTCGGTTTCACAGTCATTGGAGGACACCCTCAAGGATTTCATCAGCGAAGTGAGGAGTGTAACAATAGTTAACACCTAAGCGATTGCCAAGCTAGAGAGTCAAATGGGTCAAATCGCAAGTCATTTGGGTGAAAGAGAGAAGGGAAAGTTCCCCAGTCAACCCGTGCCCAACTTGAAGGGACAGCTTGCGGTTGGAAATTCATCAAATCTTACGCATGGGCAGGAATAAGTGCAATCGATTGTCACATTGAGGTATGGGAGACAAGTGGACAATCAAGTGGAAGAGAGCCCTGCTATGCAGCAAGGGCAAGAAAGTGGCAACAAGGAGAAGAGAAATGCTAAGCCATCTACAGCCACACCTACTGTTAAGGATCCTCCTAGGTCGTTTGTACATAAAGCGCCTTACCCTCAGAGATTACAAGAGCCCAAGAAAGGAGGAAAGTTTGAGGACATTCTGGAGGTGTTCAAGCAGGTCCAAATCAATACCCAATTTTTGGATATCATCCAGCAAGTGCCGTCATATGCCAAGTTCTTAAAGGACTTGATCACTGTCAAAAGGAGGATGAATGTCCTGAAGAAGGCGTTTTTGACTGAGCAGGTTAATTCAATCCTTCAGTGAAAGTTTCCCATCAAGTATAAGGACCTGAGGTGTCCTACCATCTGTTGCATGATAGGAGTCAGTCGGATTGAGAGGGCTCTTTTGGATCTAGGAGCGAGTGTGAATCTTTTTCCCTACTCAATCTATTTGTAGTTGGGGTTAGGAGAATTGAAGCCCACATCCATGAAGCCTCAATTAGCTGACAGGTCAGTGAAGATACCATAGGGAATAATTAAGGACGTTTTGATAAAGGTGGATAAGTTTTATTTCCCGTTGATTTTATTATGCTTGACACAGAACCGGTTCAGAATATGGGGATTCAGATACTGGTGATTCTAGGGCGACCATTCTTAGCCACGATTAATACCCTGATAAATTGTAGGACAGGGGTAATGAAGATTTCCTTCGAAAATATGACAGTGGAGCTGAATATCTTTGATATCAGTAAGCAACCACTGGAATATGATGAAATGAGAAATGTATGCTTGATAGAGAGGATTATTGAGGAGACTGTGGATGAATCAAGCATTGAGGACCCCCTGGAGGCATGCTTTGCTCAGTTTGGAGAGGATTTGGATTTGGATAAGTTACTTGGGCAAGTTAATGCTATTTTGGAGTCTACTCATCGGGATAGCAGTGAGACGGAGGAGACCGTAGCACCTGAGCCCCCAAGAAGGAACTTAAGCCTTTACCAGATAATCTTAAGTATAAGTTCCTAGGTCTAGCAGATTCTTTGCTTGGGATTATAGCTTCAGATTTGATTGATGCTCAAGTGGAGTTTTAAGAGAGCACAAGGAAGCTATCGGCTAAATGATAAGTGCTTAAATATTCATATTTAAGCCCCTTAATTTATAGTTGTTAGGCTCTTTGTTTATATATTTCAGTATATTCTACTTCATTTTTGTGTTTTATGTGTTTTTTTTTATAGATTGTTGAAGAAAATATATCATTTTGGAGCTCTAAGGAAGAAAACTGAAGATCTGGAACCAGATAGGTGCGATCGAGCGCACAGAAGAGTACAATCGAGCCCACAGAAGAGTGCGATCGAGCGCACAAGAACCCAGCGCCCACGCCAGGATCGAGCATAGCCTACGCTTGCACACAAAAAGAAGGCTCGAGCGTAGATGCGCTCCAATGCAATAGTGTGCGATCGAGGGCACACGTACAGTAAACCGACATAACCTATTATGAAAATAATGGTTCGGGTCTTATTTTGGAAATTAAGGTTTCGAGGTGTCCTTAGAACCCTATAAATAGACTTGTAAAACACAGAAATAGTATCTCTCTTTTAGTTTAGTTTTTGTTCGAGGAGGTCAGAGGCTAGACGAGCCAGAAGAAGAGATTGTGGAGACGAATTGACGACTCTTCTCCATAGTGTTTTTGGGTTTCTTCTTTCCTTTGTTATTTTACTTTATGATGTTGTTCAACATCACAACTATGTGTAACTAAACCCTAGTAAGGGCTTGGTTGAAGCTCTAATTATGTTTAACCAATAATTCAGTATTGGTGCCTTTGTAATATTTATACTGTGATTCTTGATTTGATTAATGCCTGTTTTTATTTAAATTCCTCATATGTGTGTGTCTGATCAACGTATGCATGTGGTATAGATTAGTTAGTTGAATCAATTTGGATGACCAAGTCCTAGGTTCAACAATAGTAACAAAAGATATCCACACCAGATTTTTGGGTTAATCAACATGGGAAACCAGGAGCGGACCAAGCCTTAGGTCTCGTGTGGTTGTCGATTTCCACAGATCTTATGCTCTCTTAAGGAACAACTCAGTATACACCATGCTGAATACCTTAAGAGAGAAAAAAATTAGAGTATACACCATGCCTAACTCATTGCATAGGGAAATCAATAGCCTAAGGAGTGGACTAAGCCCTTACGATGACAACCAGCAGGTATTCATAGCATGAGTAGAGCATTGGCATATTGTTTTGTTGGAGTAGCATGATTAGTGGTGGATACCAAGTCCCTACGCCTCTATCATTATTATTTGTCTAAACCCAATATTTATTTCTATCTATTTTTACTTTATGAAATTAATTCTAAATCAAAATTCACCAATCGCTGTGGAGATGATCTCGCACTTGCACACTATGCTATTGTAGACCTTGTGCACTTGCAAGTAAAACTAGTTTGATTATTTGCTTATTTATTTAGGTAGATAATTGCATAACAAGTTTTTGGCGCCGTTACCGGGGATTGTGCAAAATTTCTTTCTAGAATTATTTTCGTTTAGTTTAGTAATTTTTATTTATTTATTCTGTTTTAATTTTTCTTTTAAAGTCTCTGTTATTCACCTTTATTTTTGTGTCATAGAAAAACCTAATCTAATTCCTTTTTGTTTTCTGTTTTAAGCACTCCAAGCAGAACTCTCTGGGCCACTTGCGATCGAGCGTACCCATCTGTGCGATCAAGCACACTTGAGGTAGAGAGTTACCCGAGCAACAATGTTGAACTACTGCACTGAAACAATTGTTACTGATTCATGCACGGGCTTCAATCCAGACACCCAACGTTCTTTCCCCTCGATACCGAGCTTGAGCGAACTATCCGACAAAGGGTTAAAGACAACTCTGAAGAGTTAGAAGAAGAAATTGAGGAAGAAGCACCAATGGCGGAACAGATCGAAAATCAACAACCACCTGAGCGAAGACCGATGAAGCAATTTTTCATCCCACGGAACCTCGACCAACCATCTTGCATTGCTTATCAACCAGAGGTGGAAGGCAACTACTAAATATCTCTGTAGATACTCAGTGCATTGACTCACTTTAGGGGTACACCTAATGAGGATCCATACTTGCACCTTCGAGAGTTCTTCGATCTCTGCAAATTCCAGCATATCCAAGGCCTAGATCAAGAAGGAATCAGGTTAATTCTTTTCTCTTTTTCCTTAAAGGATAATGCTAAACTGTGGTACAATTCATTGCCTGTAGTTTCGATCCATGCTTAGGAAGATTTGGCCTTTAAGTTCCTAAGGAAGTTTTTCCCAGCTCAAAGGACAAGACAAATGAGGAAGGAGATTCAATCTTTCCAACAGAGGGATGGAGACCTTTTCTTTGAAGCATGGGGACACTTCAACGAGCTGCTACTCAAATGCCCACATCACAATCTACCTTAAGATGAGCTGGTACTGGCCTTTTATGAAGGTCTAAACGACATGAATAAAGGTATAGTTGATTCAAGTTGTGGAGGTGTGCTGATGAAAAAAAGTAGTGAATAAGCTATGGAGCTTTTTGAGACCTTAAGCGAGCACACACAACAATTCTCATCCAGATGTAGACAAGGTGTGAAAAAGGGCATGTATGAGGTGAACCTAAATGGTGGATCTTCAAATCAGATGGCTGCTATGGAGAGGAAGCTAGATATGCTTATAAAAGCCATGATTGGTCAGAATATCTCACCTCGACCACAAGCTACACAACTCCAGGTATATGTTTTATGTTCTCAATTTGATCACACTACTGAGACTTACCATTTATATTCATCTACAGATCTCGAGCAAGCGAACTATGTGGGACTAAACAGTGCATATGTATCCACATCAAAGGTAAGATCATAATAGCTGATGAGCCTGCACAAGCATCTCCAATTACAATATCCACATCAAAGGTAAGTGAAATGGAGAAGTGAAATGCACCACCCTTCCCCCAAAGGTTAGAAAAGCCAACAAAAGAAATTAAAATGCATGATATCTTTGAAACTTTGAGAAAAGTAGAAATTAATATTCCTTTATTAGATGCAATTAAACAAATTCCTGCATATGCTAAATTTTTAAAAGATAGTTGCACTAATAAAAGGAATTTTTAGGAGCATGAAACAGTGGCTTTAACTGAAGAGGTGAGTGCGGTATTGTTAAGGAAACTACCACCCAAGCTAAAAGATCCGGGTAGTTTCACCATTCCTTATAGGATAGGTAACCAGATTTTTGAGCATGCACTATTGGATCTAGGGGCTGGTGTCAACTTGTTGCCATACACTATATTCAAGACACTAGGTTTGGGGGAGCTTCAACCAACCTCCATCACCTTGCAACTAGCAGACAGAAGCATCAAAACACCAAGAGGTTTTCTTGAGGATATCTTGGTAAAGGTAGGTCCATTTATTTTACCTGCTAATTTTATTGTATTAGATATGGAAGAATCTTCTATGCTATTACCCCTGCCCATCATCTTAGGAAGACCTTTTATGAGAATTGTTGATACAAAAATTTGTGTGAAAAATGGTATTGTAAGTATGAAAGTAAATGGTGAGAAGGTTGAATTTAAAATATTTGAGACATTAAAATTACCCCAAGATAATATGGAATATTCTAATGAATGTATGATGCAAGGTGTTGCTGAGCAAGCTTTTCAGGTCCATCTCATTGCTCCATTGGAAGCCACCCTCACCATGGGTTAACAAGATCGGATGTTGAGCCTGCACATGAAGATGTTACTGATGACATCTTTGAGGCTGCACACTGCCTAAAGGCCTCTCCAAAGCATCTAAGCACCAAATTTGGCATTGAAGCAGTTGCTGATGCATTCAACTTATGCTTTTCTAGGAGGGAATAAGAGTGTCTGGCTGAAGACGTTAAACTTAGCACTCATGAGAGGCACCCCACAGCTTATCCTTTTATTTTTAATGTTTTTCATATTTATTGTTATTTATTTACCTTTAGTACTTCTTGTTTTCTCGTATTATGTTAGTTTTTTTCTTTTTTAGGGACAATGTGTGCATCCGTTCAAGTTTGGGGTTGTGCTATGAGCCATGCCGACTCAGTTAGTTCTCCATCTCCCAGGTCAAATGTTTCCATGTTATTCACACATTGGGGACAATGTGTAATTTAAGTTTGGGGGTATTGGAGACACATTCACACACTTTGTTCTAGTTTTTTTTAGTATTTTTGAAAAGATAAATGCATGTTCATATTGTTTTAAAAATTTTGGTTGATTTAAAACAAATACTATGAAAAAATTTCATTAGTAAGCTTAAAATCTAGAACACATTGTCTAAATAATAAAGTTTTAAAAAGTCTAAATCATCTACCTCAAGGCATTTAAGAATTCACAAGTTTGATCTAAATCTGACACGAGCACATTAGCACATAATGGTGTGAGGTATGACATATAACTTTTATGTATATGTTTCCATGACCTAACTGTAATCGGATAACTTGTTAGAATAACACTTTGGCATAGAAAAATAGATAAAAATGTTTATTATGACAAAAGAGAAAATAAAATGCTCATAATGATCATTAAATAAACTTTCCACTGAGTAACTGGACCTCTTACCTCACTAAGCATTGAGTCTTCACGTCAAAAGGTGGGAATAATGCATATAATGATCATTAAATAAAGTTTCCACTGAGTAACTGGACCTCTTGCCTCAGTAAGCAGTGAGTGTTCCCGTCCAAAGGTGGGGATTTTGCTTGGAAGCATTAAGACCAGTTAGTTTCGTAGCCTTTTTTACTCGAGTTAGTAAGTCCTTAGGGGTGTCTTTACACCTAATGCCCTAAAACCATCTGGTTTGGGAGTCATTGGCTAAAAACTCGCTACAAGGGTCAATAGAAAGCTTAATGGAACTCAATATGGCAAAGAGCTCATGATAAAAGAAAAAGAAAAGAAAAAAAATTATACCATTATTGTTCATTCTGATAGGGAATTCGATGAATGTTAAGGCACTGAAACACTATATATTGAAATTATTTGGAAGCTTCATCTTTTATGTGCTAATCCAGCACACACTAAGTCAAACTTATGATGCCTTAAACTAGCCTTGTGTAAGTGATGAGAGAAAAATATTGCATATTTTGGCCACTTAATTTACATTTGTTAGCTTAGAATTTTGTTACTTTGAGTTGTTTTCGTTGTTTTTTAGGTTTACAAGCACTGGGAAAGGAGTTTCACTTAAATTGCCAGAATTGCCCGTACAGATCAATCATCTTTGAAAATTAAACTGTATTTATTCAAGAAGAACCAGTATATGAGCCATGTATGCTTAGAAAGATCCAGAAGTCTATTTTCTGGAGAATTTTACGGCTCGTAAAAATGATTTTTCTACACAAAGTTATGGCCGTTTTAGTAGACAATGGTCAGGCTGTGCGGGCTGTGCGGGATTTCAGCGTGAACATAAGTTTTGAAGGGCATGTGAAGACTTAAATCCCACATCCCACATCGGTTGGAAACGCATTTCTATATCCCACATCCCACATCGGATTGGAAACACATTGCACTCGTGGTATTTGCCTATATAAGACCCACTCCACTTCATCATTCAGTGTACAATTCCCTGGCCACTTTGATGTTAACCGGTGGACGTCTGCTAGCATTCTAGTGGATCCCGAAGGCTTTGCTACCACGAGGGGGAGCGCCGCCCATCAGCGAGAGGAATTTCTCCCATGTAAATTTATTTATTTCTTTTTATTTAGTCATTTTAGTTTAATGTTTAGCACTTTTATTATGGATAGTAGTTTCATAGTTATGAGTGGCTAGAATCTTCAGCTAAGGTTGAAGATGAAGCCTCGCCGTTGTTTGGCATAGTAGTTCAGATTTGCTTGTACAAATCTGACATTTTTTTAGTATAAATGTTCTGTCATTTATTTGAGTTAATCTTGTGATTGATTAAGTTTAAATTGTTCTGTTAGATATTTCTTGTGTTTCATCTGATGGATACATCGAATTGTTTTAGATTAAATTGGATTTTCTTTGTGATTTGTTAAAAGCGGATACATTGGATGCTTTTGGTTTAACTGGGATATTCTTTGTTTTTTGTCGTAAGTTGGATTCATTGAATGTTTCGATAGGCTATGTTTTTAGGACATATATGCTTAAACTTTGGTGGGGTGGATTCAGAAACCTTAGTGTTTTCATTATTAGTTTTTAAAATCAATTTAGTTTAGTTTTAATTTGTTTTCCAAAATATCATTCAAATTTCGGAACTAGGTTAAGATAAAGTTAGTTTAGATTAAATTATATTTTCACAATGCAATTCCCTGTGGATTCGACCTCGCACTCGCACAACGCTATATTGCAAACGACTCGTGCGCTTGCGAGTAATTTAAAACTCACAACAAGTTTTTGGCGCCGTTGCCAGGGAATTGTTTGGTTTGTGAAAATATTTGGTCTGAATTGATTTTATTTTTCTACTAGTTAGTTATCCAAAAAAAAAAATATGTGGATGAATCCAGCGCCGGTTTCACAGTCTTTAGAGGACACCATTAAGGAGTACATGAAAATGACTGGCCCGTCCATCAATGCTGCCAACACATTCAATGTTGATAGCTGTTCCATCTGTGCTAGTCCTATGCATCTAGCACAAAATTTTCCATCAACGCCGGCTTGTGCCGAGTATCCCATGGAACAAATGAATGCTTTCAATGACTGTTGTTGGCAATCAAATGGATCTTACTCCGAAACATACAATCCAGGGTGGTGGGACCACTCTAATTTTTCATGGAGGCAGAACCAACTGAGGAATCAGGGAGGAGCCCCTTATCAAGCTCACAATCAATACCGTCCCGAATTTCCTCCACCAGTTCCAAGTTATAGTCACTCAGCCTATTCAGCACCATTACCTGCTTACTAAGCTCCCATTCAAACACCAGTGCCAGTTTCACTGTCACTGTACATGAAAATAACTAGCCAATCCACGAGTAAAATGGTGAGTGCAACAATAGAAAACCCCCAAGCGATTGCCAAGCTAGAGAGTCAAATTGATCAAATCGCAAGTTATGTGGGCGAAAGAGAGGAAGGAGAGTTCCCCAGTCAACCTGAGCCTAACCCAAAGGAACAGTTTGCGGTGGAAAATTCATCAACTCCTATGCATTGGCAGGAACAAGTGCAATCAACTCTCCCATACTTGTCTGGGAGACAAGTGGAGGAGAACCCTACTATGCAACAAGGGCAAGAAAGTGGCAACAAGGAAAAGAGAGATGATGAGCCATCTACAGCCACACCTATTATTAAGAATCTCTCTAGGTCGTTTTTACCTAAAGTGCCTTACCCTGAGAGACTACAAGCGCCCAAGAAAGAAGGGAAGTCTGAGGACATTATGGAGGCAGGCTTTGCTCAGTTTGGAGAGGATTTAGACTTAGATAAGTTACTTGAGCAAGCAAATACTATCTTGGAGTCTGCTTCTCGGGAGAGTAGTAAGATAGAGGAGACTATGGATGAATCCCGCATTGAGGACCCCCTGGAGGCATGCTTTGCTCACTTTGGAGAGGACTTGGGCTTAGATAAGTTACTCGAGGAAGTGAATGTCATTTTGGAGTCTGATCCTCAAGAAAGTAATGAGACGGAGGAAACCACAACACCTGAACCCCCCAAGAAGGAACTTAAGTCTTTACCGGAAAATCTTAAGTATAAGTTCCTAGGTCCAGCAGATTCTTTGCCTATAATTATAGCTTTAGATTTGGGTGATGCTCCAAAGGAGAAATTATTGGACGTCTTAAGAGAGCATAAGGAAGCTATAGGCTGGACTATTGAGGATATCAAGGGAATCAACCCCTCGTTGGTAATACACACGATACAGTTGGAGGAGAATGTCAAGCCATCGAGGGAGCCACAAAGAAGGCTCAACCCTGATATGCAAGAGGTTGTGAGGGCAGAAGATATTAAGCTGTTAGAGGCAGGGATCATTTATCCCATCTCTGATAGCAAGTGGGTGAGCCTGATTCAAGTCGTGCCCAAACATGCTGAATTAACGGTAGTGAAGAATGAGGACGACGAGTTGGTGCCAACTCGTGTCCAGTTAGGAGGGAGAGTGAGTATAGACTACCGTAAGTTGAATGCTGCCACTAGACCTGATCATTTTCCATTCCTATCAGATGGTGGAGCACTTAGTTGGGCATGTTTACGAATGTTGGGTCTGGCTGAAGACGTTAAACTTAGCGCTCATGGGAGGCACCCCACAGCTTATCTTTTCTGTTTATTTATTATTTCACATTTTTATGATTAATGTTTGTTTCCAGTATTTTTTGTTTTCCAGTTTTTTTATTTTTCAAGGACAATGCGTACTTCAGTTCAAGTTTGGGGGTATGCTATGAGCCATACCAGTCCAGATAGTTCTCCATATCTCAGGTCAACTCTTTCCATATTAGTCACATGTTGGGGTCAATGTGTAATTTAAGTTTGGGGGTATGGGAGACACATCACACACTTTGTCCTAATTTGTTATCTTTTTGTCGTAAAGATAAATGCATGTTCATGTTCGTCTAAAAATTTTGGTTGTTCTGAAAATTTGTGATGTGATTTCATTGGTGAGTTTAAAACTTTGAACACATGATCTGATGATAGAGTTTAAACTTTAGTTACTTACTTTAGGCATTTTCAAGAATTCACATGTTTGATCTAATCTAACACGAGCACATCAGCACATATTTGTGTGAGGTATGACAAGTGAGTTGAATGTATACGTTTCCTTGTCTTAACTGAAACCGGATGACTTGTTGGATAAACACTTGGGCATATATATAAAAAATAAATATAAAAAAAACAACTAATACTACTAATATTTATAATGATCATCATCAATAAACTTTCCACTGAGTAACTGGACCTCTTGCCTCAGTAAGCAGTGAGTGTTCACGTCAAAAGGTGGGAATTTTATTCATAATGATCATTGCGAAACTTTTCGCTGAGTAACTGGACCTCTTGCCTCAGTAAGCAGTGAGTGTTCACGTCAAAAGGTGGAATTTTGCTTGGTAGTATTAAGGCCAGTTTAATTTTGTAGCCTTTTTTACTCGAGTTAGTAAGTCCTTAGGGGCGTCTTTACACCTAATGCCCTAAAACCATCTGGTTTGGGAGTCATTGACTCAACACTCGCTACATGGGTCGATTAGAAAGCTTAAGGGAACTAAACATAGCAGAGCCTTATATATATATATATATATAAAACTATGCCATCGTGGTTCTTTCCGATGAGAAATTCTGTGGATCTTGAGACTTGATTACCTTGTACATTGAAGTTATTTGGAAACCTCATCTGTATATGCTAAATCACTTTACACTGATTCAAGCTTGTGATGTCTTACCATGCCTCTTGTAAGTAATTAGGTTTTAAATTCTTATTCATTATGAAGATGGGTTGGACTTATTTAAGCTTGCTCGTGAATGAATCTCATGATTTTGAATGCTCTTTAAATTTTTGGATACCATGAATACTGAAATTATCTTTTTTTGTTTTAAATTTAGTTTTTTTATTTATTTTGTTTTGCTAAGTGACTAGCAAAATGTAATTTGGGGGTATTTGATGAGAGAAAAATGTTGCATATTTTGGCCACTTAATTTACATTTGTTAGCTTAGGATTTTGTTACTTTGAGCTGTTTTCATTGTTTTTCAGGTTTATAAGCACTGGGAAAGGAGTTTCACTAAAATTTCCAGAATTGCCCATACAGATCAATCATCTTTGAAAATTAAACTGTATTGATTCAAGAAGAACCAGGATATGAGCTATATATTCTTAGAAAGATCCAGAAGTCTATTTTCTGGAGAATTTTACGGCTTGTAAAAATGATTTTTCTACAGAAAGTTATGGCCGTTTAAGTAGACAAAGGTCAGGCTGTGCTGGCCGTGCGGGATTTCAGCGTTAACAGAAGTTTTGAAGGGCATATGAAGACTTAAATCCCACATCTCACATCGATTGGAAACACATTTCTATATCCTATATCCCACATCGGATTGGAAACACATTGCACTTGTGGTATTTGCCTATATAAGACCCACTCCACTTCATCATTCAGTGTACAATTCCTGGGCCACTTTGGTGTTAACCGGTGGACGTCTACTAGCATTTTGGTGGATCCCGAAGGCTTTGCTACCACGAGGGGGAGCGCCGCCCATCAGCAAGTGAAATTTCTTCCATGTAAAGTTATTTATTTCTTTTTATTTAGTTGTTTTAGTTTAATGTTTAGCACTTTTATTATGAATAGTAGTTTTATAGTTATGAGTGGCTAGAATCTTCAGCTAAGGTTGAAGATAAAGCCTCGCCGTTGTTTGGCATAGTAGTTCAGATTTGCTTGTACAAATCTAACATTTTTTTAGTATAAATGTTCTGTCAATTATTTGAGTTAATCTTGTGATTTATTGAGTTTAAATTGTTCTGTTGGATATTTCTTGTGTTTCATCTGATGGATATATCGAATTGTTTTCGATTAAATTGGATTTCCTTTGTGATTTGTTAAAAGTGGATACATTGGATGCTTTTGGTTTAACTGGGATATTCTTTGCTTTTTGTCGTAAGTTGGATTCGTGGAATGTTTTGATAAGCTATGTTTTTAGGACATATATGCTTAAACTTTGGTGGGGTGGATTCAGAAACCTTAGTGTTTTTATTATTAGTTTTTAAAATCAATTTAGTTTAGTTTTAATTTGTTTTCCAAAATGTCATTCAAATTTCGGAACTAGGTTAAGATAAAGTTAGTTTAGATTAAATTATATTTTCACAACGCAATTCCCTGTGGATTCGACCTCGCACTTGCCCAACGCTATATTGCAAACGACTCGTGCGCTTGCGAGTAATTTAAAACTCACAACAGTAAGTAATTAGAATTAAAAACCCTTATCCATTGTGATGATGTATTTATATTTTAAGCCTACTCATGAACAAATATCATGGTTTTATGTGTAACCCAAATTTTAGATAACATGAATGATGAATTTATCTTTGATTTTGTTTTTCAGTTAGTTTTTCGTTTTGTATTGCTAAGGGACTAGCAATATGTAAGTTTGGGGGTATGATAAGTGCTTAAATATTCATATTTAAGCCCCTTAATTTACAGTTGTTAGGCTCTTTGTTTATGTATTTCAGTATATTCTACTTCATTTTTGTGTTTTCTGTGTTTTTTATAGGTTTTTGAATAAAAGATAGCATTTTGGAGCTCTAAGGAAAAAAACTGAAGATTTGGAACCAGATAGGTGCGATCGAGCGCACAAGCACCCAGCACCCATGCCAAGATCGAGCACAGCTTATGCTCGCACACAAGAAGAAGGCTCGAGCGCAGATGCACTCGAGCGCAATAATGTGCGATCGAGCGCACATGTACAGTAAACCGGCAGAACCTATTATGGAAATAATGGTTCGGGTCTTATTTTGGAAATTAGAATTTTGAGATTTCTTTATAACCCTATAAATAGACTTGTAAAACATAGAAACAATATCTCCCTTTTAGTTTAGTTTTTGTTTGGGGAGGCCGGAGGCTGGACGAGCCCGGAGAAGAGATTGTGGAGACGAATTGACGACTCTTCTCTATAGTGTTTTCGGGTTTCTTCTTTCCTTTGTTATTTTAATTTATGATGTTGTTCAGCATCACAACTATGTGTAACTAAACCCTAGTAAGGGCTTGGTTGAAGCCCTAATTATGTTTAACCAATAATTCAGTATTGGTTCCTTTGCAATATTTATGCTGTGATTCTCGATTTGATTAATACTTGTTTTTTTTTTAAAATTCCTCATATGTGTGTGTCTGATCAATGTATGCATGTGGTATGGATTAGTTAGTTGAATCAATTTGGATGACCAAGTCCTAGGTTCAACAATAGTAATAAAAGATATCCACGCTGGATTCTTGGGTTAATCAACATGGGAAACCAGGAGTGGACCAAGCCCTAGGTCTCGTGTGGTTGTCGATTTCCACAGATCTTATGCTCTCTTAAGGAACAACTCAGTATACACAATGTTGAATCCCTTAAGAGAGAAAAGAGTTAGAGTATACACCATTCCTAACTCATTACATAGGGAAATCAATAGCCTAAAGAGCGGACCAAGCCCTTAGGTTGACAACCAGCAGGTATTCATAGCATGAGTATAGCATTGGCATATTGTTTTATTGGGGTAGCATGATTAGTGGTGGATACCAAGTCCCTATGCCTCTATCATTATTATTTGTCTAAACCTAATATTTATTTCTATCTATTTTTACTTCGTGAAATTAATTCTAAATCGAAATTCACCAATCCCTGTGGAGATGATCTCGCACTTGCACACTATGCTACTGTAGACCTTGTGCACTTGCAAACAAGTTCGATTATTTGCTTATTTATTTTGATAGATAATTGCACAACACTGGACTATTAAGGATATCAAGGGGATCAGCCCCTCGGTGGTGATGCACAAGATACATTTAGAGGAGAATGCCAAGCCATCGAGGGAGCCACAGAGAAGGCTCAACCTAGTTATGCAAGAGATTGTGTGGACTGAAGTGATAAAGTTGTTGGATACAGGGATCATTTATCCAATCTCTGATAACAAGTGGGTGAGCCCGATTCATGTCGTGCCAAAGCGGGCTAGATTGACGGTAGTGAAGAATAAGGACGACGAGTTGGTGCCAACTCATGTTCAATTAGGATGGAAAGTGTGTATAGACTACTGTAAGTTGAATGCTGCTACAAGGAAGGATCATTTTCCACTCCCATTTATTGATCAGATGGTGGAGCGCTTGGCTGGGCATGATTACTATTGCTTCTTGGATGGTTATTCTGGATATAATCAGGTCTTTGTGGACCCCGAAGATCAGGAGAAGATGACGTTTACCTGTCCTTTTAGGGCATTCACCTACCATCGCATGCCCTTTTGGTTATGCAATGCACGCGCTACTTTTCAGCGGTGCATGGTTAACATATTCTCTGACATAGTAGAGCGTTTCTTAGAGATTTTCATGGATGACTTCTTTGTATTCGGTTCATCATTTGAGGAGTGTTTGCACCGTCTCACTTTGGTCTTATTGTGGTGTAAGGAGAAGAACCCGGTGCTTAATTGGGAGAAGTGCCATGTTATGGTCAAGCAAAGTATTGTACCGGGGCACGTCATATCTCATCGGGGGATTGAGGTCGACAAAGCGAAGGTGGACCTGATTTCCAACCTTCTGTCCCCATGTACGGTGAAGGAGATTCGTTCTTTTATAGGCCATGCGGGATTCTACAGGCGATTTATCCAGGATTTCAGCAAGATCACCAAGCCCTTTGTGTAAGTTATTGTTAAAGGATGCCTCATTTGTATTTGATGAGGACTGTAAGAAACATTTGGGGATCTGAAGAAAATTCTGACATCCACACCCATTATTCAGCCACCCAACTGGGGTGTACCTTTTGAGATTATATGTGACGCATCAGATTATGCAGTTGGAGTTATTTTGGGGAAGTGTGTTGATAAACTCTCCCTTGTCATCTACTATGCAAGCAGAACTCTAAACGACGCACAACTCAATTACTTTACCACTGAGAAGGAGTTGCTAGTAGTCATTTTTGTATTAGACAAGTTTAAATCCTACTTGTTAGGATCGAAAGTCATTATCTACTCAGATCATGCAGCATTGAAGTATCTTTTCTCCAAAAAGGATGCTAAATCTCGTCTTATCTGATGGATTTTGTTACTTCAGGAGTTCGACATAGAGATTCGGGATAAGAAAGGTTCCGAAAATATGGTGGCGGACCATTTTTCTAGGTTAATAGTGGATTTCACTGAGGCCACCATTCCCATTTCTAAGACTTTTCCTGATGAGCAATTGATGCACATTGCTCACAATTCCGCACCATGGTTTGCTGATATAGTGAACTATCTTGTCACCGGTCAAATGCCTTTACATTGGGGGCGACAAGATAAGTCCAAGTTTTTGGCCATGGTAAAACATTTTTTCTGGGATGATCCTTACCTGTTCAAGTATTGTCCCAATCAGATCTTTAGAAGGTGTATTCCTGAGCATGACCAATCTAATGTCATCTCTTTTTGTCATGATCATGCTTGTGGAAACCATTTCAGTGCTAAGAAGGCCGCTGCAAAGATTTTGCAATGTGGATTCTATTGAACTACCCTGTTCCGAGATTCTCACACCTATTGTGCATCTTGTGAGCGTTACCAAAAGCTAGGGAGTATTTCTAGGAGGAATATGATGCCCCTTAACCCCATTCTGATTGTTGAGATTTTTGGCATGTGGGGCATTGATTTTATGGGACTTTTCCCATACTCCTTTGGCTATCTGTACATTCTAGTTGTTGTGGACTATCTGTCCAAATGGGTGGAGGCCGTTGCATGCAAGACCAATGACCATAGAATTGTGGTCCAGTTTTTGAAGGACACTATCTTTGCTAGTTTTGGTACGCCTCGAGCAATCATAAGTGATGGAAGTAAGCACTTTTGCAACCAGATTTTTGAGCAGTTGATGAAGAAGTATTTCATCACACATAAGGTTGCCACCCCGTATCACTCGTAGATGAGTGGACAAGTGAAAATTTCTAATCGCAAGATTAGGCACATTTTGGAGAAGACTGTGAACCTTAGTAGAAAAGATTGGTCTCTGCGATTGAATGATGCATTGTGGGCATATCGGACAGCATTCAGGATGCCAATTGGCATGTCTCCATATCATCTTGTGTATAGAAAAGCATGTCACCTTCCGGTGGAGTTAGAGCATAGAGCGTATTGGGCCATCAAGCAGCTGAACTTCAATCTTTCGAAGGCTGGCTCACAAAGGAAGCTCCAACTCAATGAATTAGAGGAGTTGCGGAATGATGCATATGATTGTGCGCGGTTGTACAAGGCACAAATGAAGAAGGCTCATGACCAGAACATTTTGAGACAATCTTTTGAGCCTGGTCAAAAAGTTTTTTATAATTCACGCTTGCATCTTTTTCCAGGAAAGCTCAAATCTCGATGGACAAGCCCATTTATTATTCGGTCGGTTTTTCCTCATGGGGCCATTGAGATTGAGGATCCAAAGAATGGTAACACTTTCAAGGTGAATGGACAGAGGCTAAAACCATTCTTGGAGTTGAGGAGTCCGGAGATTGAGATGACATTGTTAGAGGATCTTAGTTACCCAGAGTGATTGTCATCTACTATGGAGAGTCTAGCTAAAGATTTTAAACTTAGTGCTTGTGGGAGGCAACCCTTATCCTTTTATTCCATGTAATTTGATCTTGTTGTTTAGTTTTTGTTTTTGTTGTGCTTTTCTGGACAAGTGTCTGCTATTCAAATTTGGGGGAGCATGCTCATACGTCACACCCGACTTGTGCCGCGTATTCGGTATTGTATTTCTGTCCACATTGGGGACAATGTATCATTTTAGTTTGGGGGTGGGGTAGACATTTCTATCTTTTTCTTCTTATTTTTGTTGTTTTTGTTATTTAAAAAAAAGTGCTATGTTGTTGATTGAGCATGAGTTACATCTTAACTGTGGTTTGCATGTCATTGGTTTGTTTAACACCTTGAACATAGCATTTCATTAGAAAGCTGAACCTTTTGACTCGTTTGTTGGATTAGAGAGACTTAACATTTCTGAGCTAATCACGAGCACGTTAGCATAGAGTCTGTGAAGTATGAGATTTGAATTGATTAGGGTGTATCTTAAGATTTGTAGGATGAAGTGTTGATGAAACCTTGGCTAAAAATAAAAATAAAAATCAGTTTTAGCATCTCATTAAGTAACCGGACCTCATGCCTCACTAAGCATTGAGTGTTCACGTAAAAAGATGAGAAATTCAACTTGGTTGTTTGTATGGCTAGTTTGGCTTCATAGCCTTGTTGACTTGAGTCATTAAGCCCTTAGGGATGTTTTCACATCTAGTTTCCTAAAACCATCTGGTTTGGGAGTCACTAGCCCAACACTCATTACATAGGTCAATTAGAAAGCTTAAGGGAGTCGAGCATTGTACAACCTACACACTGATAAGTGCTTAAATATTCATATTTAAGCCCCTTAATTTACAGTTGTTAGGCTCTCTGTTTATGTATTTTAGTATATTCTACTTCATTTTTGTGTTTTTTATAGGTTTTTGAAGAAAATATAGCATTTTGGAGCTCTACGGAAGAAAACTGAAGATCTGGAACTAGAAAGGTACGATCCAGCGCACAGAAGAGTGTGATCGAGTGCACAAGCACCCAGCGCCCACGCCAGGATCGAGCATAGCCTGCACTCACGCGCAAAAAGAAGGCTCGAGCGCAGATGCACTCAAGCGTAATAGTGTGTGATCAAGCGCACACGTACAGTAAACTGGCAGAACCTGTTTTGGAAATATTGGTTGGGTCTTGTTTAGAAATTAGGGTTTTGAGGTGTCCCTAGAACCCTATAAATAGACTTGTAAAACACAAAAATAGTATCTCCCTTTTTAGTTTGAGTTGTAGGTCAGGAGGCTAGAGGCCAAAGGGAATTTCACAGAAGAATTGACGACTCTTCAATGGAACTCTTTTGGGTTTCTTCTTTTCTTTATTTTATTATGTGTAACTAAACTTTTAATAGGGCTTGGTTGAAGCCCTAATTATGTTTAATCAATAATTCAGTATTGGCGCCTTTGCAATATTTATGTTGTGTTTCTTAACTTGATTAATACTTGTTTTTATTTAAATTCCTCATATGTGTGTATCTGATCAACGTATGCATATGGTATGGATTAGTTAGTTGAATCAATTTGGATGATCAAGTCCTGGGTTTAACAATAGTAACAAAAGAAATCCACGCCGGATTCTTGGGTTAATCAACATGGGAAACCGGGAGTATACACCATGCCCTAGGTCTCATGTGGTTGTCGATTTCCACAGATCTTATGCTCTTTTAAGGAACAACTCAGTATACACCATGTTGAATCCCGTAAGAAAGAAAAGAGTTTGAGTAGATACCATGCCTAACTCGTTGCTTAGGGAAATCAATAGCTTAAGGAGTAGATTCCATGCCCTTAGGTTGACAACCATTAGGTATTCATAGCATGAGTAAAGCATTGGCATATTGTTTTGTTGGGGTAGCATGATTAGTGGTGGATATCAAGTCCCTATGCCTTTATTATTATTAACCTAGACTCAATATTTATTTTTATCATTTTATATTGTGAAACTGATTCCCAAAACGAAATTCACCAATCCCTGTGGAGATGATCTCGCACTTGCACACTAAGCTACTATTGACCTTGTGCACTTGCAAGTAAAACTGTACGATTAGTTGCTTATTCATTTAGGTAGATAATTGCTCAACAAGTTTTTGGCGCCGTTGTCGATGATTACTCTAAATTTATTTTTGGAATAATTTTTGTTAGTTTTATTTTATTTTAATTCTTTACTCTTTTCTGTTTATATTTTCTTTATCAAAAACCTAATTTTTCTTCTTTTTCGTTTTCTGTTTTCTTCTGTTTCAGGTCTGCAGCAGTGTTGTTTCTGGCCTTGAGATTGAGCGCAAGTTCAAGTGAGATCGAGCACACTATTGCGATCGAGCGCAGTACCTTATACACTTGAGCGCAAATAGTCCAGAGACTACCCGAACACCAGTACTGAAGCAGCTGCACCAAAGTCTTCCAGCTAATTCATGCAAGGGCTTCGATCTAGGAACCCTACCATCGTTCCACTCGACATAGAGATTGAGCGGACCATTGACAGAGGCCTAGAAACAACTTTTAAGAGAACGAAGAAGAATTCGAGGGAGAAGCACCAATGGAACAGCTAGAAAACCAACAACCACCTGAGCGAAGACCTATGAAGCAATCCTTCATCCCACGGAACCTCAACCAGCCATCATGCATTGTTTATCAACTAGAGGCAGAAGACAATTATTACATATCTTCGCAGATACTCAGTGCCTTAACTCATTTTAGGGGTACAACTGCTGAGGATCTACACTTGCACCTTTAGGAATTCTTTGACCTCTTCAAGTTCCAGTACATTCAGGGCCTAAATCAAAAGGGAATCAGGTTAATTCTTTTCCCTTTTTCATTAAAAGATAAAAGCTAAGTTATGGTATAATTCATTGCCTGCAGATTCTATCCATACCTTGGAAGAACTATCCAGTAAGTTCCTAAGGAAATTTTCCCCAGCACAAAAGACAAGGCAGATAAGGAAGGAGATTCAATCTTTCTAACAGAGAGATGGAGACATTTTCTTTGAAGCATAGGGACACTTTAATGAGTTGCTTCTCAAATGTCCATATCACAACCTATCTCAAGATGAGCTAGTACTAGCCTTTTATGAAGGTCTAAATGACATGAATAAAAGTATTGCTGATTCAGGTTGTGGAGGTCTGCTGATGAAGAAGAGTAGTGAAGAAGCTATGGAGCTGTTTGAGGCATTGAGTGAGCACACCCAACAATTCTCATCCAGAGGGAGACAAGGAGTAAAGAGCAATGGCATGTATGAAGTTAATTTAATTGGTGGAATTCCAATTCAGATGGCTACTATAGAAAGGAAGCTAGATATGCTTGTAAAAGCCATGACTGCTCAGAATGCCTCACCAAGTCCACAAGCCACACAATGCCAAGTATGTGCTTTATGTTCTCAATTTGATCACACTTCTGAGACTTGCCATTTATATTCATCTACAAATCCCGAGCAAGCAAACTATGTGGGACCAAATAATGCATATGTAGATACCTACAATCCTAGATGGCGAAACCACCCCAACTTCTCATGGAGAAATAATCAAAATGCCGTGAACTTTCAAGGGCAGCAAAGGAATTGCCAACCGGTAGCCCAATCAGTTCCGAAATCAAAGAAAAGTGACCTAAAAAGTCTTGTAAGGCAGTTGATGACCTCACAAGAACAATTCATAGTAGAAATAAGACACTTTCGGACTGAGCAAAAGGAAACCACTGCAAAGCATGAGCAAGCCATTCAAAGACTCGAGGTACAAATGGAGCAATTGGCTAAGGAGCTAAGTGAAAGAAAGTATGGTGAACTCCCATCCCAAACACTGCCTAATCCAAGAGGATATCAGCAACTGAATGCCGTGACAACTCTTAGATATGATAAGATCATAGGAGCTGATGAGCCTACACAAGCATCCACATCCAAGGTAAGTGAAATGGAGAAGGTGAATGCACCACCCTTCCCTCAAAGGTTAGTAAAGCCAAAGAAAGAAAGTTAAATGCATGATATCTTGGAAACTTTGAGAAAAGTAGCAATTAATATTCCATTAGTAGATGCAATTAAACAAATTCCTGCATATACTAAAATTTTAAAAGATAGTTGCACTAATAAAAGAAAGTTTCAGGAGCATAAAACAGTGCCTTTAACTGAAGAGGTAAGTGCTGTGCTATTAAGAAAACTACCACCAAAACTGAAAGATACGAGTAGTTTTACCATTCCCTGCAGGATAGGTAACTAGATTTTCGAGCATGTATTACTAGATCTAGGGGCTGGTGTCAACTTTATGCCATACAATGTATTTGAGACACTAAGTTTGCGGGAGCTTCAACCAACCCCCATGTTGTGATTCTTAACTTGATTAATGCCTGTTTTTATTTAAATTCCTCATATGTGTGTGTCTGATCAACGTATGCATGTGGTATGGATTAGTTAGTTGAATCAATTTGGATGACAGAGTCTTGGGTTTAACAATAGTAACAAAAGAAATCCACGCCGGATTCTTGGGTTAATCAACATGGAAAACCGGGAGTATACACCATGCCCTAGGTCTCATGTGGTTTTCGATTTCCACAAATCTTATGCTCTTTTAAAGAATAACTCAGTATACACCATGTTGAATCTCGTAAGAAAGAAAAGAGTTTGAGTAGATACCATGCCTAACTTGTTGCTTAGGGAAATCAATAGCTTAAGGAGTAGATACCATGCCCTTAGGTTGACAACCATTAGGTATTCATAGCATGAGTAAAGCATTGGCATATTGTTTTGTTGGGGTAGCATGATTAGTGGTGGATATCAAGTCCTTTTGCCTTTATTATTATTAACCTAGATCAATATTTATTTCTATCATTTTATATTGTGAAACTGATTCCAAAAACGAAATTCACCAATCCTTGTGGAGATGATCTCGCACTTGCACACTATGCTACTGTTGACCTTGTGCACTTGCAAGTAAAACTGTATGATTATTTGCTTATTTATTTAGGTAGATAATTGCTCAACACACACACACCAAAAAAAATAATAATAAAAAAATGCATGTCTTGATTTTAGCCTTGGTTGCTTTCATCTGAGTGAATTCCTATGAATTTTAAAGTACACCAAATTTTGAGAAAAATTGAAGCCTTATGATTGTATGTTAGTCGCACTTTGCACTTATTGGAACATGGGTTGTCTCAAAATTTCCATCTATGAGTTGAATGATGTTCGGATGACTTGATGATGTGATTGTGGGTTTCATTGTGTTAAATTTGCTCATGATGTAAAAACCATGTGTTTGTGTGGAAGTCTTTGTATGTCAATAACATAGTGCCAAAAATGTTTATGGATATCATTGCTGGTAAACCCTCACAAGACTTCACTCGTCCTCTAGGGATGCCTAGGGGTTTAAAAGGCTTATTGCATATACTAAATGCAATTGTTTCTCCCATGAAAGCGGACTTATGTTTCATGCTTTGATTTGGTTTTTTTCATTTTGTTTTGCTAAGGAACTAGCAAAATGTAAGTTTAAGGGTATTTGATGAATGCCAAATATTGCATAGTTGGGCCCCTTAATTTACATTTGTTAATTATTTAGTTGTGTCCTAATCTGATATTTTGTGTTAGTTCTATGATTTTTAATGTTTTTTAGGATTGCAAAGGAAAATTGGGGATTTAATGTGAAAAAAATGCAAAAGCTGAAATCATTTTGAAGTATGAAAAAAAATTGCAAACCGTGGCTATGTGTGTTGGGAAAGAACTAAGAAAAGAATGAATTGAAGAAAAATAAGAACCTTGCGTTGATGGTTAGTGGGACTAGGCAAAGCAAAAAAAAAGAACATGGGCCCACATACAAGAGAACAAAACAAAGAAATAAAAGAAAAGAAGATTAAGCCCATTAGATAGATAATTGTGAAGTGAAAGAATAAAAAGAATAAGTAAGAGGTGACGTGTGTGCTGCAGAGTGAAAAGAAAATAAGGGTTTTTTTTACTCTTCTATATATATAGAAGATACATGGACTGATGGGGGGGAGAGCACCGCACAGCAAAAACAAAAAGAAGAAAAAAAAAGAAGCAGTAGGCAGCGCCGCAAGAGAGAAAAAAAAAAGAAAAAAAAAACAAAGAAATGAGCTGCAAGTGAAATTTCTCTCTCAATGTATTTTTAGCTTTAATTTATTTCTTTTGTGTTTTAAAGTTTAATGTTTAGCACTTTATTTGTGAAATTTATTTTCATAATCATGAGAGGCTAAAACCTTCAACTAAGGTTGAAGATGAAACCTCGCCATTGATTAGCACTATATTTTCATATATGTTCGTATAATTCTGACATTTTTGTATTAATGTTCTATTTCAATTCAATTGTTTGAGTAAATTCTTATGATTGATTGTTTTGTTTATAAATTGTTCAAATTGAATATTCGATATGTTTCATCCGACAGATACATCGAATCATTCAAATTAAATCGGATATCCATTGTGATTTGTAAATTAAACGGATACATTGGATGATTTGATTTAATTTGGGTATTCGTTGCGATTTGTATATTGATGGATTCATGGAATTATCTGATAAATTACTTTTATATAGAACATCCATAGGATGTAATTGCTTGTCGGTTGTAGAAACAAAATCATGAAAATATATGCTTTAATTTGGTGGGGTGGATTCAGAAACCTTAGTGCTTTTATCATTTGTTTTAAATCAATTTAGTTTAGTTTACATTTTTTTTTGCACGACACAGTTCGAAATTCGGAACTAGGTTAAAATAGGATTAGTTTAGATAAAAATTTATTTTCACGACACAATTCCTTGTGGATTCGACCTCGCACTTGCACACACTATATTGCAAACGATTCGTGTGCTTGCAAGTAATTTAAAACTCACAACAAAGAATATAATTATGACTCTGAAGAATGAAGAAGGGTTGTTGAGGCATACAAAGGAGGAGATAGAGGGAGTGGTAGTTTATTACTTTGAAATGTTTATGACCTCATCAAATCTTTAAAATTTTGATGAAACCTTTAGAGTCACAGATAAACGAGTCATGGATAAATGAGTCACAAACACAATTGTTAGTACCATACCTTACATTACCCTTTGTTAATTAGTAAAGAGGCTCCCTCAAGGAGAGCTCTTATAGGTCAAGGCACATTTCCCACATTTTGGACTTGTGTCACCCAAACACGAAGCAAAGGTGATGGGTAAGAAGTCTCTATTTGACCTTAAAGTCAGAAGAATCCTTTTTCATTGGTCTATGCACACGAGATTAACTAGGCAATGAGATTCCAGTACAAGAGAATGATGATCTAGATCTTCGTCTCTCATCTAGGCCTAGGCCTAGCCCTCAATGTTGGAGGATAGAGGATTAAAAATTAAGTAAAGATATCTTACCACACACTAGCATTCAACATATACAAATATAATTTAATTCAACCAAAGACATAATTTAAACAAAACATCACAACTAATAGAAAAATATGTGTACTTGAGAGATTACTGACCCAAAATTCATTTGTTGGACAACATTGTCCAACCAAGTGAAATGAGCTGAACTCGCTCAATCACTTGTCTAACATCAATTATATAATTAATTATTAAACAAAAAAAATAGGAATGAAATAAAATAAATTTCTTTAAAGTATAAAACATGCTAAAATGTAGCCATAAAAGCATTAAACAAAGGCATAAAATGACATGCTAAAACATGGGAAAAATAGAGAAAAGTTTTGCTTAAACAAAGTTGGAGTTGATCAGCTCAAGGGTGAGGCCGATCACTCCATTTTCTGGACCGATCAGGCCCCATGGGGGTCAATTGGTCCTCAACTACTAGATACAGAAATCTAACAAAACTTGCAACTCAAGAGGTATACATTATTATCAACCCTATTCACATGCGGATCTAATAAAAGGCTTCCCCTTTTGGGGTGTTCTATTTCACGAAAAATATAAAAAAAAAAACTACATATCATTCATATTTCATAGTTGGTCTTGCGTTAAATGGAATGCAAAAATACTTTTTACATAACTCTAATGCATGCTAGACATTATGACATTCATTTCATTTCATGGCATAGTAAGAACAATTATGGTTTAAATTAAATAATTCAAAACTACCAACATCTTGTAACGCTTAGGATAACCACATGTTCTATGTTGATGCAGCCCTCAAAGATCCAATAGCACCTTGAATGCGGAAGAACCTAAACCTTGAGTTCATTCTTTGTAGTAGAAAGAAACCATTTACAAAAGAAAAACGATGGTTTGGCTAGTAATTGTTTGTGTAAAGGGTAAGGTATTTGTGAAATCCCAACCTATACTAATGAACTAACCCAGGAAATACCCAAATTGCATATATTTAGTGAGTAGAAAAATGGCTAGAGCTTTAGCTAGAGGGTAGAGGATATGTGTGTAGATGTAGAGGATGAATGGGATATTTATAGGATTAATTGGGGAACAATGGTGTAAATGGGTTGCTGGAGAAGTTACATATTTAATTTTGTAACATTTTTGTCTAAATATTAAAAAATAAAGTTTATGTTCGTGTAACGGCTAAAAGCCAATCGACCAGTCAACAAGGTCAATCGGCTAATCGATAGAGTCGATTAGTCCAAACCCTGGGCTAATCAGCCTAGTGGCCTAGACATGTTCTAGGTTTTGGTTTTCGGGTTGAAGTACGACTTAAAAGGTTTTGGCATAATTTTTTTGTTTAAATGGGCTAACTTTATATCAAAATAGTTATTTTGGGTTCTAGGTTGGGTTTATAATTGGGTATTTCTTAAAACAAAGTCTCAGTTTTTCGTTTCTCTAAATTCGAACATTTTCTGACTGGGTCAAAATAGTTATTTTGGGTTCTAGGTTGGGTTTGTAATTGGGTTTTTCTCAAAACAAAGTCTCAATTTTTCATTTCTCTAAATTCGAGCATTTTTTGACCGAATTCTCATCATTGGGCTTCACATGTGACCCATTCTAAAATTCATAACGAAATTAAATGTCTATAGTTTTACCCCCTTTGATTGACTACTCTTCGAGTGACAAATAAAGGCTATAAGTAACCGTTCTTTTGTTTCAAATGTTAGAATGGTGAAGAGTAGTGTATGCAATGCCCAGAATAAAACATGTTGTTGGGCAAAAATGTGTATCATGGGAACAACTATGATGATGATGCATACTTGGAATGACGGAGCTATCGTCCAGCACTCAATTGAGTACTACTTGCTTCCATTAAGGGTTTTGATCTCGCTTCAACCTCTTTTGTGGATTCGATTTTTGGACTGAAAAATCGACTTTAGCATCTAACCTCCACTCATAGATACTGATACTTAGACTCTAATGGGGAGTACTAGTTCAACCTGCACTCGGGGATTTCTGTTCTTGAACCAAAAGCTAAAAGCGTAAGTTCGACCTCCTCTCGCGATGCGATTCTCGAACTTACTGGGGATTTCAACCTTATTCTCAGTCTAACCTCCATTGAGGATACCGATTTTTAAATTAAGATTGGAGAATTTTGTCCAATCTCCACTTGAGGATGCCAATACTTGGACAAAATGAGAAAAACACAATTCGACCTCTCACTCAGGGATACCGATACTCGGGCTAAACTGGTTCAACCTCCAAAAGGGATGCCGATACTTGAACCAAAGTTGGAAATTTTTTTTCCAACATCCACTTGGGATACTGATACTCGAATAAAATAAGAAAGACACGGTCCAATATCCACTAGGGGATACCGATACACGAACTAGACTAAGAAAATCTATTTTGAACTACTCTAGGTCCAAAATAATGCTTTGCGTGAAACTATAAATTTTTCATGAAGACAATTTGAAGAGAAAATGGAATTTTAAAATATGGAATTGGAAGAGTTAATTGATCTACGCTTGGGATCGATCATTGACTATTTTGAGCCGATCGATTCATAACTTTAACCAATCGGTTTCAATGAAACCAAGGCAGGCGTTTTAAAACGCAAACAATAGCGATTTTAAGCTCATTTTTCACTCCAAAAAACTTGAACTCTCTTTTCTTTCAAATTTCAGCCTTCTAATATAGGATTAACTACCTTTGAGTGGATATCGCTTATTTCCATTGGATTTACGCATTTAGGACACTGGATCCACCGTTTTCGTTTCTCCATCAACTTCTCGCATTCTCTCAAGGTATGTACTGATTTTTTTCCTCAAATCTTTCATTTCCTTTTTGAATTCTATACATGAGAAACTATTAATGTTAGTCTTAGTTTTTTTTGTTACTCATTACTTAACATTTACAATTTATAGTACGATAGATTTCACATGGTTTCTTGTTTTGGCTTTGGTTGTGATTTGTGCCTTGAATTTTTGGGTGATTTTTAACTTCTCACTTTCATTACATGCCCCATTATATTTAGGAAATAGATTCTTTTTTTACTTAACATGCCTAATACTTTTGACATGTACCCTAAGAAATGTATGCCACATGTTGCACGTAGGCACACAAAAGTTAGGAAAACGTGCCCCTAGAGCTGCTTTGCTTGGTTTGCCTTCCTTTTTGGTGCGCGCACCATAACGACGTGCCCCATGTCACACATAAACTCTTTAATTTTACAATTTCATTATAAAACTTGCTAGAAGTTCATATAATGTCATCTAAAGTTATCTACTTTGCCTTGGTGTTTGTGTGACATATCTTGCAGGTTATCTTTTCTTCTTCTAGGGATTCATCATGCTCTGGTGGTTCTTGTTCTACACACTTAGTCTTAGATACCTTTGACATCCTCACCGACATGGGTGAGTTCTTCTCCCGACATGCCGAGTCGGGATCCGTTATCACACTTTCCTAAGAGGTGTGCCTTGGACACCATTTCTTACTGAGATGTAAGAAAAACATAATTTCAATTCCTTTTGATTATTTATATCTGGTGGGTATTGACAAAAGTGTGGTTTTGCAGGATAACTAGCACCCATGGGGGGGTTGTAGGGACCTTTCTACTGTATGCACAACTGTCGGATAGGGTCAGCCGTAAGCATTCCCTACTCTACGGGTTGGCCTGTTGTCCCTAGTACCTCAGGGAAATGTTTGCTTACCGAACATGGGTGAGCGATCTGCGGACCCACCCACATGATCCTCCAATCAGTATGTTCGATGACAGGTTCATTAATACTAACTTGCGAGGTTCCATGGGGGAAATGAGGCCACACTCTGGTTTGATGTGGTGAAGGAGAATGACGTAGATGAGTACTATAGAGGGATCTACTTGGGCCACCAACGACATCTGTTGCCTCTCATGTATAAACTAGTTGAAATCTCTGTGTCATTCATGTCAATTTTGAGATTTTTCTATCAAATGCTTGAAATGACATGATTTTCCTAAAATAGATCCCACATCATGCACCTATGGGTACAAGCTCATCTCATGGAGGCGTCAGTCCCTCTTCTGGCACTACGCACCATATGGAGGGACCTACCTTCATAGGGGATGTCTATGACCTGCTTGATCCCTCAAGTGTAGTCTTAATTTCGTCCTTGACTGAAGGGGCCCAGTCTTTGGAGTTCCCGTCGATTATCTTCGGTGACAGTCTTCCTATCTGGAGTGAGGTCCAAGTGGCGAGTCTTGAAACCTAATGCATTCTTTCATTTTTCATTGGTTTGAACTCTCACGAACTTACCTTTCAGGTTTCACACTCTACGACGGAGAGGTTCTCCGGATCTTGGCTGGAGTGAGAAAGACCTTGGTGGGGGAGGCACACAAGATCGTCAGCTCTATGCGGGCGTGCATCCAGCAAAAAGACACTGAGAATGAGAGTATTGTACCTACCTTCTAGTTCTTTACTTGAACACATAGTTTCGGTCTCGTTTAAGCAACCATATGCTTATCGGTTACTTTTCTTAAGAGAAGCTCGCCTTAGAGAGAAACTAGAGGATCCTCGAGCCCGACTCGGCTCACGGGCCATACCTGTGCGCTCATCGAGTAGCGAGGATACTGAAGAATAGGAGACCCCACTTCTAGGAAAGACCATGAGGGCTTTTCCTTTTATTTTTCTTGAATGAAAAACAGTTCATGTAGTTATTTTTGGGATTTTTTTGAGAATATTTTTATGGATGATGGGTGTATGGTGGTTTTTCTTTTCTTCCCTTTTTGGATGGAATGAATGGAAAACAAATGGTTTGGACGAAAGTTTTCTTTTTGTTTGAAATGAATGAGACTTGAAAAAACTTTGTTTTACATACATGGTATAAAAATATACTTGCATAGGTGTTTGATAAGTCTTCGAAGGTTAAACGGTGGAAAATCCAGCATAATGCAGAAAACTAGAGTTTTTGCAGTTTCTACAGGTAAGAGCCGATCAGTGATCGGTCTGTTGACCTGGTCGATCAGTTCTATTATGCAGAAATATCTGCTCGATTTCGAAGTTTGCCAAAAAGCAAACCTCAGCACTAAAACCCTTCTTTTTTTGAAAAATACAAAAATGGAGGCCATAATTGTACAACTGAACCGTTTGTTAAACGGTTTTAATGGGACTGATTGGTATGACTTCACCAGATTTGGCTTCGATGCCATCTTCCCTTTGAAAAACTTCAGGATCAACTAAAACTTTCTTATGGTTGTTGCTGGCCATTGGGATTCGATCACTCGTGTGTTTAGATTCTTCAATTTTGAGGAGGTTTGTCCGACTTATGAGGAGTTATGTGCCTTGTTGTGTAAACCTTCTGATCAATTGGTATTTCCCAATTTTCAAGACCGTCAATCTGAACTCGCCAGAGATCTGTTCGGTTTAACAAAGTCGCATGCCAAAGCCCTTCTTGTGGAAGATCGTTTTAATCTACAACCGTTGGCATTTATGTTTTTGAGATTGAACCTAGATTTTTAAATGAGCAACGCCGAAACCAAGTATTCTTGTGCATGCTAGCTGCACATCCTATGAGGGAGCAAAGACCAAGTGTCCTCAAATCACTTATCGAAGTGGTGATGAAAATTTCAAGGGGGTGCTGTCCTATGGGTGCAGTCTTGGCCATGACCCTGAATGGCCTAGATGCTTTCAAACACTGACAGACATCGTTTCTTGTTGGAAGTCCCATATTGCTTCAGGTAAATATTTAAATTCAAGCATGTACCTTGTTTTACCTTTCACGAATTGCCCTGACATAGTTTTCGGCAGATGTGGCTCTTTGACAGGTTGTTAATCATTGCTCCACCGAAGCCACCATTTGAAAAATATTAGCCTAGACATTACATGGAGCGTTGGCCTTTGGTTAGGAGAGAATCTCTTGCAGATTAGATCAATTGATTTTATGAACCCAACTCTCAGAGGATTCGGTGGGTGTGCCTTGGTTTAGCAACGCTGGTGACCTTCAAAAAAGGTTGCATGGTGTTAGTGGGCATGACCTCCTACCAAGATCATGCGACAGTTTAACTACCACAACAGATTCCAAATACCCAAGTATATTACAATGGCGTGCTTTGTGGTGGATGATGACTACCTCCCTTGGGCTGGGGCCAAATCAAAGTCTCAGAGAAAGAAGAAAAGAAGAAAGGCAGAAAGACGACTGTGGACGATAAAGGGAAGTGATGTTTATTTTTTTTTAGGAAGTGATGTTTATTTTTTTTTAGCAAGTGATTTTATTTTTTAGGAGTTTTTGTACTTTTAGTCTCTCTATTTGTAATCAAGAAGCCCACAAAATGATAATTGTGGTGCTATCCCATTAATAAAATAAAGAAGACTCGTAAATGAAAATGAAAATTTATTCCATTTAATTCATTTTCTTTACACATTTTTGTCAACACATCATAATTAAGAAAATGAAAATTTTATTTATACTTTTGAACGTATGTACATGAAAATGCAAATTAAAAAGACAAAAGAGGGGGAAGGGAATTTTCAAAGAAGGGTTGCACCAAACTGGTTAGCTACGTACCCAAAGAATAAGATCAAGCCTTCCATAGTTTGATAAAAAAAAATTTATTTCTTACCCTCATTTTTAAGTAAACCACCCCCTCGGATTTTTGATTTAATGGGTATAGCTCTAACTTTGCCTAAGCTGCACTTTCGGGTTTTTAACTTAGCAAGCCTATTTTTTCATTTATTTTTTTTAAATGGGAGAGATGGAGGAGGAATACAACATTGAAGGGGAAAAGAAATTCCAAATAGTATTTCTTGAGCCTATCTAGGTTGATAGGCTTAGTGAACTCATTCCTATTGAGGTCCATTTGATGAAATACTCCTCCAGATAAGATCTTCTTAACCTGATAGAAGCCGACTCAATTCGGTCTCAATTTTCCTCTTAGTTCAAAGATAGGAGGCTTAAGTATGTTTAAGGTCCATGAGATGAGATGAACTACTCCTCCAGATAAGATCTTTTTGACTTGATATGAATTGACTCAACTCGGTCTCAATTTTCCTCTTGGATTAAAGACAGGAGGCCTAAGTACGTTTACCACATAATATCTTTCTTTCAAGTCTCTGGGCTTTACCTTCTTTTTGAAAGCATGGGTGACTGATAGCCCTGTACATGATGGAGGGCTTTCAGTCTTTTCTCGTCAATCAAAGCTAGCTCATCATACGTTCTTTGTACTCAATTGACCTCTTCCAATTGATTTTCCAATGCAGTCCTTAGTGAAGGAATTTTCTTTTCAACAAGAAGAACAATCTTCATGTCGTAGACCAAATAATATGGACTATCACTAGTGGAAGACCTTATAAAAATATGGTAGCCTCATAAATCAAAGGATAGCTTTTCATGCCAATCATGGTAAGTTTCCACCAATTTTTCCAAAATGATTTTAATGTTCTTGTTTGTGACCTTGACTACTCTATTAGTTTAAGGGCGATATGGAGAAGAATTATGGTATTCAATCTTTTACTCCCCTAGTAGATCCGAGACCTCACTTAGAAAATGAGAACCATTGTCCTAGATTATCTTGAAAGGAACATCATAACGATAGATAATGTTATGGTTAATGGACTTGGCCGTATGCTTTGCTTTCAAAGTGGTTAAGGAAGTTGTTTCCACCCACTTGGTGAAGTAGTCAATGACTACTAGGATATACACATTACCATTGGAAGCCTTTGGAGTCACTTTACCGATAGCGTCCCTCAAGTGGAAAAAGACTAAGGTGTAGTCATGCTAAAGAGTTCTCTTGGTGGCAAGTGCTGCAGATTGGCATGCAACTGGCTTTTTTGCACTTCTTCACATAACTATGGAAGTTAGTCTCTGTATTGATCCAGCAGTGCCCCAGGCAAAGGATCTTTCTTGCTAGCATCCTACCATTCATATGCGAACCTCCGGTACCCTCACGTACTTCCATCATCAACTTCCCGACAGTGCTCTCATCCACACATAATAGTTTGATTCCATCAAAGGACCTATTGTACAACTTTTCACCACAAATAATGAATTGTGCTGCTAATGATTGTATTGCCCCCTTCACTTTCTTGTTTGGATCCAACAGGAAGTTCTCTCTTTTGAAGGAAGTTTTGGAAGTTAATGTACCATGTTAATCTATATGGGGATCGAGCTTAGATTTCGATAGTTGTGCAATAGGTTGGCTCATGTTTCTACTCAACTATTAGTGGTATGGATTCAATTCTTTCTAGTATTTCCATCATGGAAGCTAAGATGACTAGGGCATTTGGGAACTAAATCTAGGGTTAGGGAAGATAAATTAAGGTAACCCTTTCAAAACATTGCGCTAGCTCATCTAAAATATTTTGGTAGTGCTTCATCCTCTCATTCTTTGTTTTCCATTCTCCACGAGATTCTCAAATGAATAAAGAAGAGTCACCGTGTACTTCGACTTTTTCCCCCAATCTCGGTAAGGGCTTCTATACCATCTATACAAGCCTTATACTCAGCTACATTATTGATGGACTCAAAATTAAGGTGAATTGAAAAAGTATTGTCCATGTCTTCTAGTGATACCAAAACTGCTCTAATACCATAACCTCTTTCATTTTTCGCTCCATTAAATTATATCCTTCAAGTAAAGCTCTCAATATCAATGATCACTTCTTTTGGAAATTGAAACTCTCCAACTTTTTCTTTTTCCTTTGATAGATCAATCAAAAGTTTGAAATTGCTTTTCCTTTGATAAGTCAAATATTGAAGGTAAAATTAGGACAAAATCACCATTTACTTGATCATTTGACGACTAAATGCTGGGGCTTCATGCAGATATTTTAAAGGGTGTAATCTAAAGATTAGCTTGACTCAGAATTTCTAAAAATATTGCTAGATTTTCTTGACGGTCCACACCAAAGATAAGCAAGTTTTCCACCCATGACTAGTTGAGTTCATAAGCCACCATTTTCTTTCTAAATTAGTACATTGATCTCTTTTCTTTATCTTCTTTTTCTTAGGCTAGCATGGCACCTAAAGCAGTACTAGTGACTGAGAAGTATAGGAGAAGGGATATGCTTTGTCTAAGAGAGATTAGCATTGGAGGGTTCTTGAGGTACTGCTTAATCATTGCAAAGGCTATTTGGCACCACTCATTCCATACCACTGATAGATCCTTCTTAAAAAGCTTGAAAATGGGCTCACAAGTGTGAGCGAGCTTAGCAATGAATCTGCTTATGTACCGTATCTGGTCTAAGAAGCTTCTAACTTCTTTATCTATCTTCGGAACTAGAATTCCAAAATATCTAACACTTTCTTGCGATCTACCTCAATTCCTTTCTCATTGACCATGAACCCGATCAAGTTATTGGTGGTGACATCGAAAGTACACTTCTTTGGAATCAATTACAGCTTGTACTTTTGAATTCAAAGAACTTCGGAAGAGCACTCTAGTGTCAATCCCTACTCTCAAATTCGACTATCATATCATCCACATACACTTCCACCTTTTGTGGATCATATCATACAAAATAGTTGTATTCATCCTTTGGTAAGTTGCCTTAGCATTCTTGAGTTAGATTTTTTTTTCTTATTGTACTTAGATTTGTGAAACTTTGGGATAAGTAAAAATGATTAAGGACCAAACATTACAATAATTTTCACTTGAGATTTTTTAAAACTTTTGAGGAATAGTAAGATGAACCAAGTGAAAAAAGAATTTTTAAAGAGTTATGTTGTGAAAAATATAAAGAGGTATAAAGTAAAAGGATTATAGTGCAATTAGTGGAGAGTGAGGCTATAAATAGGGGGTTAGAGAGAGGGAAAAATCCAGCAAGTGTTGGAAATCTCTAGAAGGTGCGAGAGAGAGCAGAGAAAGAGAAGAGAAAAGTAAGGAAAGGAAGAAAAAAACAAGGGAAGGGAAAGATGGGAGAGTTCTTGCAAACTTAATGTAAAAGCTTGTTTTTATTTTTTTATTAATTATTAAGTATGTGTATTCAACTAAGATTTGTGTTCTTGGGAGTTTGAATTCGAAATTTTGCTTGAGGAAGGTTTGTGCAAAATTTTGTTTCAAGAAAAGTAGGTCTTTGTACTAAATGTGTTGATTTAACGGTTTTGAGTTCAATTCTTCTTTTGTGTAGTATAAAATATTTGATTTAAAACCCTTAGGAACTTGTGTTTTGTTGGGACTGAAAGTCTCTGGAAAGATAAGTAAAAGTTTTTAAAGAAAAGTGTTTTTTTCGTCAAGATTTTTCTGAAAATCTAGACCAGACAGTCAACCATCTCGAGTACACAGTTAACTGTGCAACCTTTGTAGTTAGAGAGACAGTCGACTGCGCAAGCTTCTAGATTGTCCAAAATGGACAGTCGATTGTCTGAGCCCTTGAACCTGTTTTTAGCCCTATTTTTGAAAAATAACGTACATTTGTTAAAGTATTTCAATCCTAAACTCTTCCAAAATATTATGAGCTTGATTTAATAGTAAAGTTTTGAAAGTTAAGAGCTTGAAAAGATCTCTTTCGTTTTACATGTGTTGAAATTGGCCCATGAGTGGTATGTGATGTGAATGACCCAGTGTAGGGTATATAAGTTGTTGTGAATTAAAATCTATCATTGTAGATGTGGTTTATGAATGGTTAATCTTATCTTGTGTGTGGATTAAAAATATGGATTATAAACTATGTGATAAGTTAAGATTATCATTGTTTTTGTAATGATTATTTATTTTGGACAAAGAAATGAAGAAAGCGAATTGAATTTGCAAATAAAAGTCTTATGAAAATTATACATATTAAAAGAGACTTATATAACAAGAATTGGAAGTAAAAACCTTAAACCCCAAAGCAATTACTTTTAGTAAGATGTTTACTCAATAAGCTTTTTAGCTCACCCCTCCCTTTATACTAACATTTCAGGAAAATGTTGGAAAGTTTGGGACCAAGAAGATGAGATGACTAACAAAGAAAGGATTCCTTAGAAAAGTCCCTATCTATGGCATCCTCGTCCTTTTTAGTCTTTGGGAGTTAGTTAAATGCTTATGCATTGATTTTAAAAAGGGTTTAAGTTAGACCCTTGGAAGGAAATTTTATTCTTACTTGTATCTCTTACAAAAATTGTTTCATGGATGTAAAAATTTGTTACTTGGCAAAGAATGTTGTTGGTTTTTAATTATTTTATGGTTGCATCTTGAGTCAAGGTGCTCAGTGCTGAAAGGTAATGGAGTCGTTTCGAGTAGGGCCTACTCAGGACGGGTCGTTACATTTTTTGTATCAGGGCTTTAGGTTTAAAGTTATGTAGACTTTAGTTGCATGATGTGTGGTGCATGAGATGGTTATAGAAAGTCGGTTGTTTAGAGTTAAAGAGGATGTCGTTTAGGAGTGGTAACTAACGATGGTTTAGGAGGGGGTAAAATGTCTTGAGACTAAAGTCGAGTCGACATATGTGTTGTTGTTGTGTGAGTTTGGTGTTAATTGGATTGAAGTGTGTGTTTTGTGAAATATTTCTATTGATGCCTTTGATGAAAATATTTGATAAATGCCTTGAGGTGATGAAGTGTTTTGATTGATATGTTTTTCTCATGCAATTGTGGAAAGATTTTTATGTGGTTGGGTGTTTGATGAAAATGTTGAGCGGTGAAGAATAAGAAAATATTTTTTTTCCTTTGGGTAGTTATTTAATTGAAAGTTTTACTTTGGATTGTATAAACATTGGTAAAGTGTTAGTTAATTGCAAGATAAAGAACTTAGAGACCTTGTTGTGAAGGATTCTTATAGTATAAGATTTAACTATATAATTTTGAGTAATGTGTGGATGTTTGTTTGATGATTCTGTAAATATTGTGTAATTTCGGCCTAAGGAATAGTTAGTATATCATTGTAAGTGTAGTGGGTTTGTTCATGGGTATGCTTGAGTGATGAGCATAGGAAGAAGGTAGTGTTTGGGTATCGGATTAAAGTACTTTGAAAGTCCGAGTTTTGTTATCAATTAGAAAATTTGGGGAAGTTCGAGAGTTAGGAAGTACTATCGATTTGTAGAAAGTTGTAAGTATATCGTTAGGATGTGAGACTTAAAAAGAGCAATTGAAGTATTGGTAAAAGTGTAGATGGAGCAATGAGTATACAAAGGAGTAGGGGTAAATTGTTTGACAAATGATTAGTTTAAGGAATAAGGTGTAGTAAGGAGTGAGTGAGGTAAAAACGAGAGGAACCATTAAGTTGAGGAATGATGGTGTTAGATAAATCACAAGTGAATTTTGTGGTAGTTGGAATTTAATAAGCATAGAAAATGAAGTATGTTGGAAATTAGAAATTGTTATATGAGAATCTGTAAAGGAGAAAGATATATAGAATTTTGATTTAATATTAGGTGTTAAGTGAAGTTCGATGCAAGAAGATGGCAGATCTAAATGATAGAATAATGAGTAATTAAATGGTTAATGCTAGTTGAGTGAACTATAAAGTTTTGTTTTATTGGGAGATTTAAATTGAAGACTACTTTTGGTATCTAGTGAAAAGTAAGGGATGATGAACTAAGATATTGGAAGTACTTAAAAAGCTAAAAGTTGATAGATGACTTATTTTAGTTGCAGTTAGAATATTAAAAGGATGGTGACTAGTAAAAGTATGATGTATATGCTTAGCAAAGGAGATTACTATGCAAATGGAGGTGTTAAGAAGGTATGTTACAAGAAATCAAAAGTTCAGTGAGATATAAGAGTATTAGAGTAATTATTGTGAAAGATAAATAGGTATGGAATACAAGGCCAAAGGATTGTTGGATAAAGGATTGTGTTATGAGTAAATAATGGAAAGATTAAGATTAGTTATAACCGTCACCCATAGTTAATAATAAGGACTTGATGACGGCCAACAACAGTGAAAAAGGGAGAAATTACAAGATGAAAGTTATTAATTTAATAATCAATGAAGCTCAAAGTACACTAGAAAAGAATAGCGATGGATGTAAAGGATATGGTAGAGAGAATAGAGGTTTCTAGACGTTGTAAACTTTTGTTAAAGCTAAATGTCAAGTGAAAGGAAAATCTTAAGTTAATTAAGGAGTTATCGGAAAGTATTAAGGGGATGAAAATAGACTTTTATTATGTGTATAAAAGAAAATATAAACCATGATTGGATTAAAATGTACTTTTGAGGAAGGGTATAGATTCTATGATGTGAGTGTGAAGTATTTTATTCAATGACTATTAGTGATATTAAATTAAATAATTTTTTTATGTTGATGAACGTCGTGTGACTAGATATAAGTTTCAGTAAGGAAAAAGTGTGAAATTAAGATGCTAAATGGTTTTTTAGAAGATTAATTCCTTAAACGAATCAGAAGAAGAAATGAGAAAAGAAAAGGAGTTGAAAGTGTAATTAAGTCGAGAGTATTTCGAGTGTGCCAAGGTTATTGGAAAGAAATAAGTGGAATAAAGAACAAAAATATTATAGTTCGGTGAACTAAACGATATGAGATCCAGTAAGAAATAAGAATGTTTGTGCTACCACCCAGCTGTTGCAAGAAGGAGGGAGGTATTGGAGTTTGAAAACAAGGAAGAAAATGATCAAGTAGAAGGTTAGAAATTTTGGTAAGGTGTTTAATTGAGAAGTGGAAGTGAGCTTTAGTTAATACGAAGACAAATAGTTATAAGATTAATGTGTGGAGACACTCTTAAAATTTCTTGGGGTTGAGAGTTATCTAAAGTGTAACTTTGAGAGAGTTTGCTAAATAGGAGAAATTATGAATATGGTGTGAGGTATAGACAAAACGAGAATTGAGTAGAAGATTCAATCTAGGAAGGTATGTAAAAAAATGGAAAGATTATAAGAGAATGATAAATTTGAAGTACGATGAACACCAAAGGAAATTGTTGTGTGAAAAATCTTGGGGAAGTTCAAACAGAGGTTAAGGACAAAATCTACTAAGTTAAATTTGAAGATAACTAAGTGTTGAAGTTAGAGAAGAGAGTTGTAGAATTGGGTTTGTTAGCTAAAAATGGAAATGATTGGCTCAGCAAAATTTTAAGCGATGCTATGAATTGAATTACGATATAATTATGATTTTTAAGAAGAAATTAGTCAAATTAGATTTGTAGTGAGGAGTAAAGTGCTTAAATGTTACTACTACGATGAGTTATACAAAAGTTATTAGTGACCATACCCCGGTTGGTGGTGGATAAATTAAGGTTTAGATGGAAATAGTAAGTAAGGAAGTTGGATCAAAGCTAATAAACGCGTTGAAGAAAGAGAGAAAAATACTAAATTGAGCTTTGTTAGAAATCACCTTGACAAGATGCCCAGGTGGTAATCTTTCAAACACCCAAGTCTAGAATGACTTGTAAAGATTAGAAATCGGAAGCAGAAACAGAAATCAAAGAAAGAAAGAAGACAAGCGATTTGTTATCGAGGTTCGACAATAGCCTACGTCCCCATGAGTTCCTCTGAACTCTCTGCACTAAATCAATGGTTCTTTTACAATCACAGCAACCCTCTCCAAGAAGCTCAAGTTCTTGAAGAAACAAAGAAGAGAAGAAAGGAAGAAGATAAGAACTATTTCAATGCTCTCTATCTAATTTGTACTCCTCTCGCTTTACAACCATCCTGATAAGAGCCATAAAATGCACCTCAACGATGTTTAATTGTTAGCATTTTATGATTCTTCTCGGTCTATATTGCACTCTTGTGTGTTGATAACTCTTAAGGAACATTATTGGATCACTAACTTATTCCAGTAAAATTTCAGGTATTTTGAGACCAAAGAGGAGAAGAAGCAATTGTTGTTTAAAATCACCAAGGTTCAATGCACGACGAAGCATAGGAGTGGCTGCGGAGAGGCAAAGCATGAAAAAAATCAGCAAAAAGGCCAGCACCGTGGTGCTCCTCAGTAGCACCGCAGTGCCCAGAAACTCGCCCATTATTAACAACCAGCCAGCACCGTGGTGCTCCTCAACAGCACCGCGATGCCCAGAAGCTCTCCCAATCCAGAATATGCCTAGCACCGCGGTGCTCCCCAACAGCACCGCAGAGCGCACACGGATTTTCATCTCCGAGTTAGACTTTAATTAGGGTTTTTAAACATTATAATAAACCCAAAAACACCCTTGGACTCTTGTACAATAAATATGATACTTGGGGTTTAAGAGAAAATGGATCTTGGCTGAGAAGAAAAGCCAGAAAACTCAAAGCAGCAGCTCATCCACAAAAGTGTTTAGCCATGAACACCATGGCTAACTAACTTTCTAGCAAGGCGAAGGGATGAATCCCTAGATGTAGTTATCCCTATTTACCCTTATTTAGTTCAGTTGTAATAAGAATTTATTATCAAACATTGTCATGATTTACTTCTTTATCTAATTATAAGATTTTATCTATTCTGGTGATTGTATCTTTTTTTTCCTTGATACAACTTTAGTCATGCTTCTCTTATGTCAAGATTATTGGGTATAATTGAGTCCGATAAATCTAGCCTTTAGGTTTGTTCATTACTGCAATATTTTCGACAAAGATATATTGTCGTTTCTTGATAAACCTATAGGATAGATCATATGTGCATAAATCGAAAATAAGAAGTATTTCATTACGATCATATTAGGGTTTATACATGTTCTCATTGAATATTTGCTGATTGTATGTTTGGGACGTGAAATGTGCAATCGAGATAAAAACAACTGAATCAAGTTAGGATTAGGGCAACGAACCTAGGGAGGATTCCCGGATCCTTGTTGTCCCTCTATCATATTTTACAACCTACACAATTACTTCATCATCAATTTCAAATTCTTTACTTATTTTGATTATATCGTCTCATATTAAGGTTTACATCTTTCTTTATAGTTAACTTGTTTCCCTGTGGAATCGACACCCCAAAGCCGTGCTATAACAACCGTGTTACTGTTTTGGGCGTAATCAAATTTTGATGCCGTTGCCGGGGAAACACGCTTACTCATAAGGAAGTTTGTCAACTCTAAGACAAGACGGTACTATCTTTCCTTTATATTATGATTTTTTCCTTTATTTTGTTCTGTTCTATTTATTTCTTTTAGAATCAGTTGGTGTATGCTTAGACAGAGAGATTCATGAGGGAGATTCATTAAGGGACCCGAAATAGAGATACTTTTCCCTTCCACGTCCGTTAGTGAAACCTCACCTAGATCAAACTCTAGTGCTCACCCCACAGAAAATTTAGGAAACTTTGTTAACATGGCTGAAAACCCTAATGAAAATGTTGCTAGGACACTTAAAGACTACCTACATCCTAGTCGGACAGCCACACCACCGTGTATTATGTTTCTAGCCAACACCCGCCATCAAGACTTTAAACCAGGGATAATACAATTACTCCCCACTTTTCATGGCCTGGAAAACAAAAACTCATATGTGCATATTAAAGAATTTGAGGAAGTAGTTGCGACTTTCCATAGTCAAGATGCAACCAATGATATCGTGGGACTCAAGTTCTTTCCTTTCTCCTTGAAGGATAAAGCTAAGAGTTGGTTATACTCGTTGAGACCACGATCTATTGGGTCATGGAATGATATAACCCAAGTCTTTTTTAACAAATACTTCCCTCAACATAAAACTAATGCATTGAAAAGACAAATCTCCACCTTTGCACAAAAGGAAAACGAGACTTTGTATCAGTCTTGGGAGAAATTTAAAGAGCTGTTAAGTATGTGTTCACATCATGGGTATGAAAATTGGCACTTAGTGAGCTATTTCTATAAAGGTCTTACCTATAAAGAGCGCCAATTTATCGAGATGATGTGCAATGGTGAATTTCTGCAAAAAGACCCTGATGAGGCTTTTGAGTAACTCAATAAGCTTGCTGAAAAAGCTCACACATGGACTGGACCTAGTGCTACTGAAAGCACAAATAGGTCACGACCTATAGGAAACCCTAGTGGTGGAGGAATCTACCATCTTAGGGAAGAGGATAATCTTAAGGCCAAGGTCGAGATGCTTACTAGGGAGTTAGAGGCACTGAAAACGAAAAAACTAACACACATGGTTAATCAAGCCGAACCTTTAGAACCATATTTTGTGTGTGGTGGGATTGATCATCCTGCTCAAGATTGCCTCATATTTGTTGACATGAGAGGGCTGTACAAGGAACATTGTAATGCCTTAGGCATGTACAAGAAGCCTCAAGCACCTTTCTCTAACACTTACAATCCGGGGTGGCAAAATCATCCCAACTTCAGCTGGAAATCTGAAAACCAGCAGCATGCACAGCCCCCTAGATCATACCCAGCACCTTATCATGCACCCTCATCCTCTAGGAACTCTCTAGAAGACACTTTACATGTTTTCATAGAAGCAAAAGGTAAAACAAACCAGAGGTGTGAGACATTAATTACACAAGTGGTTAAGGAGAACAAAGAAATAAGGAGCCAAGTGTATAAATTAATGGACTCCTTAAGTGTGACTGAGCGAGGTAAGTTTTCTTCCCAAGCTCAGTCTGTACCTCACGGTCAACATATGGCACAAGAAAATTTGAAATATGTAAATGCCATTGTGACCCAAAGTGGCAAGTCACTACACATCCCACCAATGAATAAATCCGAGGATGTGGAAAAGGGTCAAACTAATAGTGAAGCCGAGTTGCTTAAAGACCCTGAAGTGACCAAAAATCCTGTTAAGGCACCATTCCCCCAAGCCTTAAAATCCAAAAAAAAATCTGGAAATAAATAATGAAATCCTTGAGAACTTAAGGCAAGTGAAACTTAAACTTCCTCTTTTTCATGTGATTAAACAAGTCCCTACCTATGCAAAAGTTCTCGAGGATTTATGCACCTTTAAGAGGAAACACCATGTCAAGAAAACATCATTCCTAACTGAGCAAGTTAGTGCGTTAATTTAGCAAAGAATTCCCCCAAAATACAAGGATTCGGGCTGTCCTACCATTACTTCCAGCATTGGAAATCATAAGATTGGATTAGCCTTGCTAGATTTAGGAGCTAGTGTTAACCTGATGCCATTCTCCATTTATTTATAGCTGGGGTTAGGAGAAATCAAACCAACAGGGTTGGTATTGCAATTGGCTGACCGTTCAGTCAAAGTACCCCGGGGTGTGGTAGAGGATGTCTTGATTCAAATTGATAAATTTTACTATCCTGTTGATTTCTTAATTCTTGATACTACTTCTACTGTTGACACTAACTCTAAAATCCCTTTGATTTTAGGTAGACCTTTCCTTGCTGCTGTGAATACTAAAATAAATTGTAGGAATGGACTCATGAAACTGTCCTTTGGCCACATGACACTTGAAGTAAATATTTTTGATGTTGCAAAGCAACCCAAAGATGAGGACAAACACTACCAGCTTTACATGATTGAGTCACTCATAAATGAGGGAGTTTCCTTAACTCATGATTATGATCCTCTTAAGAATTTTCTTGTTAATTCTGAGATAGATTTATTTGATGATAAAACTGATATGATTAATATTTGTGTTGTTTTTGACAAATCTCAGGATTATAGCAATCGGGCATGGCAATCAAGGTTTGAGGAGCTGCCCGAAAGAAGCAAGACACAAGTCCCCTCAAGTGTGGAAGCACCTAAGGTCGAACGAAAGCCGCTACCTAAGGGCTTAAAGCATGCTTTTCTCGGTCCAGGTGATACCTTTCCTGTTATTATTTCTTTTGAATTATCTGAGACCCAAGGTGAGAAACTACTTCAAACTTTGAATGCACACAAATCAGCCCTAGGTTGGAGCATGGCTGATTTAAAAGGAATTAGTCTCCTAATCTGCTCCTATAAAATAATTTTGGATGAAGGAGCTAGTCCTCGTAGAGACCCTCAACGTAGGCTTAACCCCACTATGAAAGAAGTAGTGAAAAATGAAGTGCTGAAACTGTTAGATGCGGGTATTATATATCCTATAGCTGATAGTAAATGGGCAAGTCCTATACAAGTCGTCCCTAAAAAGTCCGGAGTCACGGTAGTAAAGAATGATCTAGGAGAGCTAGTCCCTACCAAACTTGTGACCGGGTGGCGTATATGCATCGATTACAGAAAATTAAATGCTGCCACCCAAAAAGACCACTTCCCACTCCCTTTTATTGATCAAATTCTTGAGTGTGTAGCTGGTCATCCCTTTTACTGTTTTCTAGATGGTTATTCTGGTTATTATCAAATAGAAATTACATTAGAAGACCAAGAAAATACCACTTTTACTTGCCCTTTTGGCACCTATGCTTTTCGCAGAATGCCATTTGGATTATGTAATGCCCTTGCTACTTTTCAACATTGCATGATGATTATTTTTAGTGACATGGTTGAAAGTTGCATGGAGGTTTTTATGGATGACCTAACTGTTTTTGGATCTTCATTTGAAGCATGCTTAATGAATTTAGAAATAGTATTAATTCGCTGTGAGGAAAAAGAATTGGTTTTAAATTGGGAAAAATTCCATTTCATGGTACCATCCGGCATTGTCTTAGGGCATATTGTCTCTTCTAAAGGAATAGAGGTTGATCAATCTAAGATTGAATTAATCTCTAAATTGCCTACACCTAAGACAATAAAGGATGTGAGGTCTTTCCTTGGTCATGTTGGTTTTATAGGAGGTTCATACAAAATTTTTCAAACATATCTAGACCACTATGTGCCCTTTTAGTTAAAGACACTCCCCTTGAATGGACAGGAGCTTGTCAAGAAGCATTCCAAATGCTGATCGGCAAGCTTACTTCCGCACCTACAATGCAGTCACCGGATTAGACTTTTCCTTTTGAAATCAAGTGTGATGCTAGTGACTACACTGTAGGTGCTGTTCTTGGATAGCGAAGAGAGGAAAAACCATTTGTCATTTACTATGCTAGTAAAACTTTAAATAGTGCTCAAATGAATTACTAAACAACTGAAAAAGAATTACTAGCTGTAGTATTTGCTTTAGACAAATTTTGTGCTTATTTAGTTGGTTCCCCTATTCTTATTTTAATAGATCATGCAGCCCTTAAGTACCTTCTTACAAAGAAGGATGCTAAAGCACGACTAATACGATGGATCCTCCTCCTACAAGAATTCGACATCACCATCAAAGACAAAAAAAGAGTGGAGAATGTAGTGGCTGATCATCTTTCGAGACGATCATCTTTCGAGACTTACTTTCGAGGACACTTGTGATGAAATGCCAATCAATGATGATTTTCCCGATGAGCAATTACTATCCATTTCTTCTCTACCATGGTTTGCTCACATCGTAAATTATTTGGCTATAGGTGAGACACCAATGGATTGGAGCACTCAAGACAAGAGGAAATTCTTATACAAGGTATATAATTTCTATTGGGATGACCCCTATCTTTTCAAGTATTGCCCTGACCAAATTTTAAGGCGTTGCATCCCTAATGAAAAGATTGTAAGTGTCTTAGAATTTTATCACTCCCAAGCTTGTGGAGGCCACTTTTCAATGAAAAAAAACCGCTGCAAAAATTTTTCAGTGTGGATTTTATTAGCCTTCCTTGTTTAAAGATACAAACACCTACTATCACTAATGTGAAAGGTGTCAAAAGTTAGGAGTTGTGTCCCGTCGAAATATGATGCCCTTAAACCCTATTTTAGTAATTGAAATCTTTGATTGTTGGGGCATCAATTTTATGGGACCCTTTCCTCCTTCCTTTGGATACCAATATATCATTGTGGCAATAGATTATGTATCTAAGTGGGTAGAGGCAACAGCTTGCCGAAGCAATGATAATAGAACGATAATCAAATTTCTTAAAGAAAATGTGTTATCTCGATTTGGTACACCACGTGCTATAATTAGTGATCGAGGTACACATTTTTGCAAGGTGTTACATAAAATTTTTACTACCTATCATCCTCAGACTAGTGGACAAGTAGAGCTCGCTAATAGGGAAATTAAACAAATTTTAGAAAAAATAGTTAACCCGGATCGCAAGGGTTGGTCTTTGAGACTTGTTGATGCATTTTGAGCCTACCGTACTGCTTTTAAAACATCTTTAGGCATGTCACTTTATAGGCTTGTTTTTGGAAAGCCTTGCCACTTACTCGTGGAGCTCGAGCATAGAGCTTATTGGGCCATTAAGTCTTTTAATTTTGACATAGGAGAGGTGGGTAAGCTTAGGAAGTATCAACTGACCGAGTTAGAGGAATTAAGAAACGATGCTTATGAGAACTCTAGAATCTATAAGACCAAGATGAAAGCATTTCATGATAAAAACATTTTGAGGAAAACATTTAGACCTAATGATTGGGTGTTCTTATACAATTCTAGACTCCATAAGCATCCAAGAAAACTTCGGTCAAGATGGACCGGTCCTTTCATAGTAAAACATGTTTTTGAAAATGGAGCGGTAGAAATTGAGGACACTAAGGACGGTCGAATTTTTAAAGTGAATGGTCAGCGCCTTAAGATCTTAATCAATAAGTTAGATCCGGAGGTGGAAGACATTCCATTTATGGATCCGATCTATTTCCCTTAACTTTACCACACAGGTACGTTTTCATTTATTTTTCTTTTGATTTTTTTATTTTGTTTTTAATTATATTTTATTTAATCTCAATTGTTAGTTTTTTTCTTTTAGTTTAATTTATTTTTTTAGATTTACTTTTTAACTTTATTTTATTTTTCTATTGGCAACCAAGAACAGAATTTTTGGGCACCAGTGTGCACCGCGGTGCTCCTCAGCAGCACTGCGGTGCCCAGTACCAGGATCAGCAACGCCAGGCCCAGCACTGCAGCGCACAACACCAGGCCCAGCATGCCAAGCCTAGCACTGCAGCACACTGCACGACGCTAGCTTGAGCCCAGCACCTACCTAACCCTAATTCTGCACTATAAAAGCCATTTTACAGCCTTCTTCCTCATTTCTTCTTTCACAAAACCAGCAGCACACTACCTCATCTCTCCACTTTGAAACACATCCTTACTTGCTCAATCACTTGCACTCAAAACTTTCTTGTTTATACATCATTTCTTACTAAATTACTCATTTTTGTTACTGATTTTGCTAGCACTCTCTCTCTAAAGCTTGGTTATAAGAAGACCATTGGGTTCATCATGAACACTTCAAGAGGTAGATAGTCTTTCTTCTCTCTACCACGGACATCAAATTGGAATTTCAGCAAGAAGAATGGCAAGCACTTCACCTGGTAGTACACATTGTCCAGCACCTGTGCACTCATGCTCACAAAAGGGAGTTTTTCTTTACTTTCTCTTTAAACATTAGGATAATGCAAATTTTAAGTTGGGGGTGGAGGAAACGTATTTTTTAGATTGTTTGGTGTTACCTTCCCTTACCTTTTGTTTTAAGCATAATTTGTGTTTGTGTTTACCTTGGATGTAATTCACATGTCAATGATATAAGCTTAATTGAGATAACATATAGCATTTAGAAGAAGTTAAATTTTGTTTCAATTCGAAAATTCTTTAAGTGTCAACCTTGATTTGGTTAGTGACTCTAGTTTGTGGTAAGATTGTATGATTAATCTTAAGCACGTAGAAAATTTTTATATGTGATTATTTCGTGAATATTTTTACGGTCTTTGGCAAGCTCTAGAACTTACTTAATAACCACTTGAGACGAATTCCTAGAATACACATTACTTAGGATATGATATAGGCTATTTTGGACCGTTTGAGCCTGTCAAAACCTACCATTGCTATATTTACCACTAGTCACCAATTTGAGCCTTGTTTCTTTCAAATAGCCCATTTACTCACCCTTATGAGCCTAAAGAGAATATTTTATCCTTACCTTTCTCTTCAAAGAACTTAGCTATACACATTTATTGAGAAGCACTTAAAAGGAGTAAGGATGAAAATATGAAAACCATAACCCAAGTACGCTAAAGGAGATAAGTTGGGGGTTATGGAAAACAAAAGAAGCCTTAAATAAAAAAAATAAAAAATAAAGAGATGAACGGTCTTATGCCAAAATACAAAAGAAAAAGAAAAGTGAATTATGGCAAAGAAAGAAGAAAAGAAAAGAAAAGTGGTGATTTGAGAAAAATACTCCAAAAATGGTTGAAAAAGTTTGGGTGTTGAAGTAAAGTTATCTAGTGCTTAAAAGTGGTTATGTTTAAATCCTTCCCATCCTTTCTTAACATTTACCTTAGCCTAACATTACAAGCTTATTAAAGACCTATTGATCCAATGTAATGTGATTTTTCTACAATAGTGGAGAGTGGTTTGAAAAGTAAGCCTATGGAGTTTGTATATGTGATTGATGTCACACAATTTGTTATGTTTTTTAGAGACCAAGACTTGTATTCATGAATGTGATGCATAAAATCATCCAAGTGTACGGATTATTGGATTGTGGTAAGATGGATGTTAAGAGTCAATAACGATTGCAAGATCGATGTTTGGATTATTTTTGGATTTGAGTGATATTTAATGATCCTATGTGTTGTATGTTGTGTGCAATGTTTGAGACAAAAGTGAATTACTCTTAGTTAACACTAGTAGTGCTTTACTTTGTTTTTTACTCCCACCATGGAATTCATCTCTTGTTTCCGCTTGAATTGCTAGAGACTAGCAATAAGCTAGTTGGGGGTTGTGATAAGAGCCATAAAATGAACCTCAACAATGTTTAATTGTTAGTATTTTATGATTCTTCTCAGTCTATATTGCACTCTTGTGTGTTGATAACTCTTAAGGAATATTATTGGATCACTAACTTATTCCAGTACAATTTCAGGTATTTTGAGTCCAAAGGGGAGAAGAAGCGATCGTTGTTTAAAAGCACCAAGGTTTCATGCACGACAAAGCATAGGAATGGCTGCAGAGAGGCAAAGCATGAAGAAAATCAGCAAAAAGGCCAACATCGCGGTGCCCAGAAACTCACCCATTGTGAACAACCAGCCAGAACCGTGGTGCTCCTCAACAGCACTGTGTTGCCCAGAAGCTCGCCCAATCCAGAATATGCCTAGCACCGCGGTGCTCCCCAGCAGCACCGCAGCGCGCACACGGATTTGCATCTCCGAGTTAGACTTTAATTAGGGTTTTTAAACATTAGAATAAACCCAAAAACACCCTTGCATTCTTGTACTATAAATAGGATACTTGGGGTTTAAGAAAAAGGGGATCTTGGCTGAGAAGAAAAGCCAAAAAACTCAAAGCAGCAGCTCATCCACAAAAGTGCTTAGCCATGAACACCATGGCTAACTAACTTCCTAGCAAGGCGAAAGGATGAATCCCTAGGTGTAGTTGTCCCTATTTACCCTTATTTGGTTAAGTTGTAATAAGAATTTATTATTAAACATTGTCATGATTTACTTTTTTATCTAACTATAAGATTTTATCTATTCCGGTGATTGTATCTTTTTTTTCCTTGATATAACTTTAGTCATGCTTCTCTTATGTCAAGATTATTGGGTATAATTGAGTCCGATAAATCTAGCCTTTAGGTTTGTCCATTACTGCAATATTGTCGACAAAGATATATTTTCGTTTCTTGATAAACCTATAGGATAGATCATATGTGCATAAATCGGAAATAAGAAGTATTTCATTACGATCATATTAGGGTTTATACATGTTCTCATTGAATATTTGCCGATTGTATGTTTAGGATATGAAACATGCAATCGAGATAAAAACAAGTGAATCAAGTTAGGATTAGGGCAACGAACCTAGGGAGGATTCCCAGATCCTTGTTGTCCCTCTATCATATTTTACAACCTACACAATTACTTCATCATCAATTTCAGATTCTTTACTTATTTTGATTATATCGTCTCATATTAAGGTTTACATCTTTCTTTATAGTTAACTTATTTTCCTGTGGAATCGACACCCCAAAGCCGTGCTACAACAACCATGTTACTGTTTTGGGCGTAATCACAGCCTCTCTACAATGAGTCCCTCTTGTGTTTTGTGTCTTTGCACTCTCACACAATTCTCTCTTGTATCTCTTGTATAATGATCACATTAATCTCTTGTATTGCTTTTGTCACAATTGTGTTGAGATTGAAGCTAGGTGACCCTTTATATAGTGCACCAACTTCTTGCTCAATCTTGAGGGTCAATATTCACCCTTAGATCTATATGAGCAATCAACTTTAGCCTTTAATCATTCCTTAGTCAAGCTGTGCACTTTGGACATGTCTCACGAACCATTCAAGAGGTTTACACATGTGTGCATCAGTGTGCCTGGCGCCACGGTGGCCACAGCGCAGCCCAGGGCAGAGCACACACTCCTCAGCTTTTGGGGGCCACGGCCTGGGGTAGGGTGCGCCGCAGCCTGGCCTTCCTCTAACACTTTCCACCTTCAAAACATCGTAGACTGGGGTAGTCTAGGCTACGACCTAACCTGAAACTTCTCTCATTTTTGCCGCTTTGTACTGAGGCACACTTTAAGTTTGCTAAGGCTTCAAGGACAAGTGCTTGAACCTCTTCCAACTTTGTTTAAACCTTAGACAAACTCCAACAATCTCTACCTTTGTCTAAGCGATTAAACCTAAACCATTGTGCAGAGAACTCAGGATCCAAACTCGTCTTAAGTCATCAATCAACCGACTCCAATCCTAAGTTGTTCAAGGCAATGATTGAACTTACTTAAAGGTAGAACCTTGGTGCCTAAATTTGCAAGATTTTTCTCTGTGGCTACCTTGTCCACATGAATGCATCCTTCCGTAACATTATCCCAAATGAAATGATACTGAACATCCATGTGCTTTGTCCTCTCATGGAACATCGGATTCTTACACAAGTGCAATGCACTTTGACTATCCCAAAACATCACCACCTGCTCTTTCAGGACCTTCAACTCTTCCAACAACCCTTTACACCACATAGCCTCCTTAACGGCTTCTGTTGCCGCTATATACTCAGCCTCGGTTGTTGAGAGTGCTACCACAGGCTGCAACTGAGCCTTTCAACTTACACAACATCCATTTAAGTTGAAGAAGTAGGAGATAATCGATCTTCTTTTATCCTGGTCTGCTCCATAGTCCTAATCCGCATAACCCTCAAGAAAGATGGACTTACCCCTCTTCTCATAAATCAGCCCCACTTCTGGGATTCCCTTCAAGTACTTCAGCAGCCACCTCATCCCAAGCCAATGCTCTTTTTCGGGATTACTCATAAACCTACTGAGGACACTTATTGCATGAGCAATATCAGGTTTAGTGCTTACCATGGTGAACATAACAGAACCAATAACACTAGAGTAAGGGACTTTTTCCATTTCTTTCTTCTCCACCTCCAATCTCCGACATTGATCGCTGGAGAACTTGAAATGACCAGTAAGGGGAACCTTCACTGGTTTGCTATCTTCCATAGAGAACTTAGATACCATATTTTCTATGTAGGAAGTCTGGGAAATCTTCAATCTGTTTTTCTTCCTTTCTCGGATGATATTCATCCCAAGGATCTTCTGTGCATGGCCAAGATCATTCATCTCAAACTCCTCACTGAGTTGAGTCTTCAATTTTCTTATCCTCTCCATGTTGCTCCCAACCAGTAATATATCATCAACATAGATCAGGATGATCACCACTTCCTCCACCTTGTTCCCCTTGTAATACAAGCACGAATTATAGTAGCTCCTCATGAAACCCAGGCTAGTTACAAAGGAATTGAACCTCTTATTCCATTGTCGAGGTGATTGCTTCAGGCCATATAGAGATTTCTTCAATTGGCACACCAAATCTCCCTGCCTTCCTTCCTCATAGCCTTCGGGTTGCCTCATGTAAATGGTCTCATCAAGCTCTCCATGTAAGAACGTTGTCTTCACATCCATTTGCTCTATTTTCCAATCGAATTGGATCACTAATGCTAACACTATCCTGATCGTCTTGTACTTCACAACCGGTGAGAATATTTCGGTGAAATCTATGCCTTCTCTTTGTGTGAACCCCTTTGCCACCAGCCTAGCTTTGTATCGGACTTCATCCTTTGGAGTGTTCCCTTCTTTGATCTTATAGATCCATCTACATCCACAACTCTCTGTTTTTCTAGTTTGGGCACCAATACCCAAGAGTTGTTCTTCCTCAAAGAATCAATTTCTTCCTCCATAGCTAGCTGCCACTTTGACGAATCCTTACACTCCATGGCATTCATGTAAGTTTCTGGTTCAACCATCCCTTCTTCTATCCAAGGAGCTGCTACATTAGCATCCGCAAACGCATATCTCAAAGGTGGTCTAACCACCTTCCCCTCTCGATCCCTTACGAGCTGGTAGTCATTTTGACTTGCTGCATCAACCCCTTCTAGTTCAGCCTCCTCTTGAGTTTCTTGAGCTTGGCCTTCATTAATGGGCTCTACCTAGTCCGAACCCTCTTGCCTTCCTTGCTCTACCTAAACTGAATTCTCCTTGATGCTATGCTTCATAAATTCAAGACTGGTTTGTGCACAAGCCCCTGCAGGGTTAGTTTTCTCCAAGTAGGGAAATAATAATTCATTAAAAATAACATCCCTACTTATAATGAGTTTCATTCCTTCAGGTTCTAAGGACCACAACCTATATCCCTTAACCCCATCCCGATACCCTAGAAATACACATTTTCTAGACCTTGGGTTAAGTTTATCATCCTTTTGATGTGCAAATGCAGCACACCCAAAAGTCCTAAGGTTGCTCAACTCAGAGGGTTTTCTACTTCACATCTCCATGGGAGTCTTAAGCTCTAAAGCTCTAGAGGGTGATCTATTAACCAAGTATGCAGCTGTAGACACAGCTTCTCCCTAAAAATATTTTGGTAAACTGGACCTAATTAATATGCACCTAACCTTTTCCATAAGAGTTCTATTCATCCTCTCAGCAACTCCATTTTGCTGAGGGGTTTTCACAACCGTTCTATGTCTTAGAATGCCATTTAATTCACAGAATTTATTAAAATCTTTATTAAAAAATTTTAAGCCATTATTGGTTCTTAACACCTTAACTACCCTGCCCATTTGAGTCTTCAGCAATTTTTTCCACACCACAAATTTATTCAAAGCATCCGATTTATTTTTAAGCAAATAAACCCAAACCTTTCTTGAATAATCATCAATTAAAGACAGAAAGTAACAATTACCTCATTGTGTTGGTGTCCTTGCTGGTCCCCAAAGATCCGCATGGATGTAGTCAAGAATCCCTTTAGACTTGTGCACTCTGGTGTTGAAGATGACCCGATGTTGCTTCCCAAGAATGCAACTCTCACAGAAATCCAGTTTCTCTACTTTGTCTCCTCCAAGTATACCATCCTTGCTGAGAACTTGCAGCCCCTTTTGATTCATATATTCCAAGCGATTGTGCCAAAGTGCTACCTTATCCATCTCATCCATCAAGCTTACTACTTGATCCTTGATTTTTGTCTCACCGATCATCTCATAAAGTCCATCTTTGATTGTTGCTTTGATCACTATCAAAGAACCCTTGGTTACCTTAATCTTTCCTCCCTCAGCTTTATATATATACCCCATGGAATCCAACTGCCCCAATGAGATCAAATTCCTCCTAAAATCTGGGAGATATCTTACATTTCGCAGCAGCCTTGTGACTCCATCAAACATCCTCAACTGGATGTCTCATATCCCCCTCACTTGGTAAGAATTGTCATTCCCCAAGAAAACCCTTCCATCATTGATCTCTTTGAAATTCTTGAACCATTCCTTGTAAGGGCACATGTGATAAGCGCACTCGAAATTTAGAATCCATTTCTCGCTGCCTTGCCTCTTGCTCACATTTGAGCACACAACAAGAACATCATCTTGTTGTTCTCCTTTGGCAACCGAAGTCTCTCCATTGTTGGTATGACTTCTCCCTCTCTTATCCCACAACATCTTCTTGCAATCTTTCTTGAAGTGACCCTTTTTGTTGCAGTAGAAGCACCTCTTTCCTCCAAATCTTGGTTTGGAATGTGCTCTCCCATGGTTCTACCCTCTACTCTTTGATTTCTCCCGGTAATTGCCATAAATGCTACTACCATTAGGAGTTGCTGGCCTTCCTCTTACGAACAGCCCTTCGCCACTTGATACCTCCCTACTCTTGGCTTTAAAATCATGAGCCCTTATAGCATTGACCACAATTTCTTTGGTTAGTGTATCTCTTCCATATTCAATTGCATTAATTAAACTATCAAAACAATCAGGAAGAGAATTTAATAACATAACAGCCAATTGTTCATCCGGGAATTTAATACTACAACTAGCCAAATCTTGAACTAGTTTATTAAAGACATCAAGATTATCTTACAACTCTTTATTAGTATCCATTTTAAAAGCAGAGATTCTTTTAAGAAGATAAATCTTGTTAGGGAGAGTTTTGGTAAGAAACAACTCATCTAGTTTCTTCCATATGACAGCAGGATCTTCCGGGTCTCCACACTCTCTTGTGACACTATCTGATATGTGTAGGAAGATGGTGTTGTATGTCATCTTCTTCATCTCAATCTGCTGGTCCTCCGTGATACTTGCTGGAAAAGCATCATCTTCTCCAATAGCCAAGTTCACCTTCTGTTGCATAAGAACAGCCTTGATCTTCCGCTTCCATAGGGAAAAATCTTCCTTTCCATCAAACTTCTTAACAACGAAATTTGAACCCATCTTGCGGAGATAATCCCTAATTTGTCCAGCACCCACAAATGCTTTCCAACTTTTTCTAAAACCTCAAGAACACGATTGAAGATTGATCTCAACACCGTTCTTGAATCAACCTCAAGAACACAATCTGATCTTGATTTTTACTCTGTTCTTGAATCACCTAAGAAGTTTGTTCTTTGATTTTTGGAGTCTTGCTCTGATACCTTCTATTCTTGCTCTGATACCCAGTTGTGCAAGCTTTGATACCACTATTGGAACTCACCTTGACAAGATGCCAAGGTGGTGATCTTCCAAACACCTAAGTCTAGAATGACTTGTAAAGATTAGGAATCGGAAACTGAAACAAAAATCAAAGAAAGAAAGAAGATAAGCGATTTGTTATCGAGGTTTGGCAATAGCCTACATCCCCGTGAGTTCCTCTGAACTCTCTGTACTAAATCAATAGTTCTTTTACAATCACAGTAACCCTCTCTAAGAAGCTCAAGTTCTTGAAGAAACAAAGAAGAGAAGAAAGGTAGAAGATAAGAACTATTGCAATGCTCTCTATCTAATCTGTACTACTTTCACTTTACAACCAGCCTCTTTACAATGAGTCCTTCTTGTGTTTTGTGTCTTTGCAGTCTCATACAATTCTCTCTTGTATCTCTTGTATAATGATCACATTAATCTCTTGTATTGCTTTTGTCACAATTGTGTTGAGATTGAAGCTAGGTGACCTTTTATATAGTGCACCAACTTCTTGATCAATCTTGATGCACAATATCCACCCTTAGATCTAGATGAGCAATCAAACTTAGCCTTTGATCATTCCTTAGTCAAGCTGTGCATTTTAAACATGTCTCACGAACCATTCAAGAGATTTACACATGTGTGCATCAGTGTGCCTGGCGTCGCGGCCTAGAACAAAGCGCGTCGTGGCCTAAGGCGGAGCACACACTCGTCAGCTTCTGGGCGCCGCGGCTTGGCCTTCCTCCAGCATTTTCCACCTTCTTGGCGCCGCAGCCTGGGGTAGTCTGGGCCGTGGCCTGACCTGAAACTTCACTCATTTTTTCTGCTTTGTGCTGAGGCACACTCCAAGTGTACTGAGGCTTCAAGGACAAATGCTTGAACCTCTTCCAACCTTGTTTAAACCTTAGACAAACTCCAACAAGATTTTTTCTTGAGAGATGCTAGAAATTTTGTGGATGATTAAGAAGTGGAATTGCATATGATTATTTCTTTCCGTGAGTGAACTTGAAAGTGTGAAGTAAATGAATTGAGGAGTTTAATAAGAACTAAACTGAAGTGAGTGCAAAAACTTTGGTGACACTATTGATGGACCCTAAGTATAATATTTAATTAGAGAAGAAGTTATTGAATGATATGAAAAAGGTAAACAGTCGGTAAGTAATTTTATGGAGAGATATTCTTCTAAAGAAGCTTGAATGAGTCATACAATATTGGGGGCCCTTGAAACATGAAGTCAAGATAGAAATAAAAAGATGGAGAGGGGATTTTGAGATGGTAAAATTTTAGGTTTTGAAGTTCAAGAGAAAAAGAAAAAGATGTAAAAAGAGGGTGACTTTCGTTAACGCTGAATGTTTGGTTTGAGGGACGAATAAGATGAATTGAATGAATGAGAAATAATGAATTATAAGGACAAGTAGTTGATAGAAGGGTGAACACCACTTAGCGAATGAAAAGAGTTTCTATCGAGATCGGATGGAGTTTATTAAAATAGTAAGTTGGATCACTCTAGCAATCAATAGTTGAGTGGCAACTGGGTTGAAAGAGTTCAACTTGATAATGAGATACAAATTTAATCTTGTAATGTTAAATCTTGAAGAAAGTGAAGGACTTGAGAATGTAAGACGAACTTAAGAAAGTGTTAATCTTGATTATTGTGGACCCTGGTCAAGGAAATTTCGGGGACAAAATTTTTATTAGTGGGGGAGAATTGTAGAGCCCAGTATTTTAATTAGAATGTTTAAAATCACGGAGTTTCACTTCGATGTGTTTTTTGTATGCTTGTTTAGAATTGAGTTAGAATTTTTCTTTCTTATTATACTTGTATTTGTGGAACTTGAGGACAAGTAAACAAAAATTAAGGACCAAGTATTAAAATAATTGTCGTTTGAGATTTTTTTTAAAAACTTTTGAGGAATAATAAGAAGAACCAAGTGAAAATAGAAATTTAAAGAGTTATGTGGTGGAAAATAAGAAGAAGCATAAATAATATGATGATAGTGCAATTAATGGATAGTGGGGCTATAAATAAGGGGTTAGAGAGAGGAAAAATCTAGCAAGTGCTAGAAATCTCTAGAATGAGCAAGAGAGATGAGAGAAAGAGAAGAGAAAAGAGAGAAAATGAAGGAACAGGAAGAAAAATAAGAAGGAAAGGGAACGATGGGAGAGTTCTTGCAAATTCAAGGTAAAAGCTTATTTTTTTTTTCTTAATTATTAATTATGATTATTCAACTAAGATTTTGTTCTTCGTAGTTTGAATTCGATATTTTTCTTGAGGAATGTTTGTGAAAAATGTTGTTTCAAGAAAATTAGGTCTTCATACTAAATATGTTGATTTAAGGGTTTCGAGTTCAATTATTCTTTTGGGTAGTCTAAAATCTTTGATTTAAAACCCTTAGGAACTTGTTTTTTGTCTAGATTGAAATTCCCATGAAAGATAAGTGAAAGGTTTTAAAGAAAAGTGTGTTTTTCATCAAGATTTTTTGAAAATTCATACCAGACAGTAGACTGTCCCGAGTGTACAGGCGACTGTATAACCTTTCTGGTTAAAGGATTGTGCAATCTTCTGAGCATATCAAAATCGACTGCTCAAAATGGACAGTTAATTATTTGAGCCCCTGAACTTGTTTTCTACCCTACTTTTGAAAAATAACTTACCTTTGTTAAAGTATTTTACTCCTAAACTCTTCCAAAATATTATGAGCTTGATTTCATGATAAAGTTTTGAAAGTTAAGATCTTGAAAAGATTTCTTTCGTTTTAAACCATGTTAGAAAAAAATTTGTTAAAGTTTTAAATGAAATAAAAAGGGTTTGTGACTTAACCCCTAGATTTGTATGCTTGTATAAATTCTATGATATGTTCGGGTGTTATTTAATTTTATGTTTTTTGAGTGAATTATATATATATATATATATATATATATATATATATATATATGGTTGAAAGAAAACACACCAAGCTAGGAGAAAATCCAAGGTTGGATCTTAGCTTAGCAAAGGCGAGTTTCACCTTACTTTTATTAAGCGTCATAAACTGTATAATAAAAATGAAAAAGTTTAAAAGCCTATACATATGAATGATTACAGGAATGTAAAAATTAGCGTTACGAGAATTATATATATATATATATATGCATATATGTGAAAATATGATTGTATACGAATTATACCTAGAGATGACTCGAAGTTTTTATGTTTGATAACTGGGGATGTATACCCTTGAAATGGAAATAATTGATGGATAACCATAAATGCAAGAAAGTGATGTTTGGTTCAAATGATGATTTTTCTTTTATGAGAATAGTGGATTGTCCTAAGTTGAGTATATGATTGGTTGGATTTGAGGATTGTTTGTGATATGAATTTAGTGACGTGATTGGGTGATGGATGCTTAATTGAAAAGTTTGTTGGATCATGAAATTGCATATTATATTGCATAAATCATTGCATGATCCGTCTAACGAAGGGGAGTGTTGTGTAAGGCTGAAAACATCCGTCTAATGAGGGGGTATTGGATGAGACCGAAAACGGAATTGAAGTTTTTGTTAGATGATGTTGTTATTGTTGTTAAGAACATACCGGTACATGGGGAGACATCCCCATTTTTATATGATAGCCCAATGAAGGGCAGTGAAATGAAATGAGTAAAGAAATATGGAATAAAATGAATAAAGAAATGATTAAGTACTGCATTGTATCTCATTAAATTCATCCCATGGATAACGAATATTCGATGAGATTGGCCCATAAGGGGCATGTGTTTTGATTGGCCCATTAGGGGCATGTGATGTGAATGACCTAGTGAAGGGTATTAAATATAAGCTGTTGTGAATTGAAAACTATCGGGATAGATATGGTTTATAAATGGTTAATCTTATCTTATATGTGGATTAAAAATATGGATTATGATCTATTTGATAAGTTAAGATTATCAGTTTTTTTTTTATAATAATAATTTCTTTTGGACTAAGAAATGAAGTGAATCAAATTTGTAAATAAAATGTCTTATGAAAATTATACATATGAAAAGAGACTTATATAACAAGAATTAGAAGTAAAGAACCTAAACCCCAAAGTGGTTACTTTTAGTAAGATATTTACTCACTAAGCTTTTTAGCTCACCACCTCCCTTTTCATTAGCATTTAAGGAAAATGTTTGAAATCTTGGGACCAAGAAGATGAGATGACTAACAAAGAAAGGAGTCCTTAGAAAAGTCCCTATCTATGGCATCCTCGTCCTTTTTAGTCTTTGCGGTTAGTTAAATGTTTATACATTAACTTGTAAAAGTGTTTAAGTTAGACCCTTTGAGGGAAATTTTATTCTTACTTATGTTTCTTACAAAAATTGTTTCATGGATGTAAAATTTTATGTTGTTTAAATTTGTTAATTGTCAAAGAATGTTATTGTCTTTTTGTAATTATTGTATGGATGCATCTTAAGTCAAGGTACTCAGTGCTAAAAGATAATGGAACCGTACCAAGTAAGGCCCACTCGGGATGGGTCATTACAGGTTATACCCCGAGTAGCCATCCATAAATGACAAAAAAAAAATTGTTGCTAGAAGTGTTGTCTATTACGATATCTATGTGAAGTAAAGGAAAATCTTCCTTGGGGCTAGCCTTATTCAAATCACGGTAGTCCACCCAGACTTTGAGTATTCCATCCTTCTTTAGTACTGCCACCACATTTGCTACCCATTGGGGGTACTTAGCCACCATAAGGAAATGTTATTCCAACTGCTTTAGAATTTTTCCTTGGTCTTGACCACCCTATCCGTTCTCATCCTCCCCAACATTTGCTTGATAGGTTTGACTTCTGGATACAGTGGGATCTTGTGTTGCACAATCTTTGGGTCAATACTTGGCATGTCTTCGTACAACTAAGCAAATACATTTTTGTACGCATGCAAAAGTTTGATTAAATTTTCACTTTCTTCTTTAGATAGTGTTGAGTCAATGCGGATTTCTTATGGATTTTCGTTAGTGCCTAAATTAGTTTCTTCTATTTTAGGTTGAGCTATGCTCACTTCCTCATTTTTCAACCATTTTAAAAATCTCCTTTGATTGAGAGGATTCACTTTCAATGTCACTTAGGACTTTCTCATTATACAAAAAAGACTCAAAATACTCATAATCATGCATTATCTTATTGATTATTTTCAGCAATACATCATCTTGGTAGGGTAAGGGACATGGTTTCTTTGCTCACCCTCCAAAGAAGAAAAAGAAGAATGGTTTATTTGCTCACCCTATAATGAAGAATAATAATAATAATAATAAGAACTTCATTGGAGGGTGAGCTTGGTTTCTTTGCGACCATCATCTAGTGTGATGATGATGCTTGGATTTTTTACTTGTAACCATTATTTTTTTTCCATCAAGATATTCATCATTTCTCCATTTAAAGTCGTAATCCAGTCTTCTTATCATGGTACTTCCACTTTCCTTTTTACCTTTTCATTCTGGAAAAACTCATGATAAAAAGATTCCAAATCCCAGAGACCTCTTCTGAGTCTTCTTGGAAATCCGCAATAAGGGAAATCTTCACCCTCTTTCACAAAACAACCATTGAGGGTTCCCCATAATCCTTATTCCACTGTCTTCCCTTTTATGTTTTTTATTTGGCTTATAACCCAAGCCATGTCTTCCAAACTGTTGTTTGAAATCTAAGAAGCTTGCTGCCCTTTGACCATACGTTCTCAATATTGACCCATTGAGATAGTTCATACCTTTCATAATGTGGGAGACCATTAGGTTAATGTAAGGATCAAAATCCAACAGAACTGGGTCAATTAACAACATTTCTTCTTAAGAGAAACTATATAGGTCCTTCTCATCCGCTGCCTGAATCCCAAATATTGAGGCAATCCCAATATCGTCTCCATATAAGGTCACCATCTTTCCTCATTCTTCGTACTTGACTTTCTGGTGTAAGGTGGAAGTGATTGCTTCTACATTTTGGATCCATGGCCTCCCAATCAGAAGATTAAATAAGGAAGTTATATCAATCACAAGAAAATCATTACTCACTCAAACCTAGAACAAAAGCCACTGTTGAGCCCTAACTTGATTTTAATGATAACAAAACCAATTTAAGTTAATCTAACCAAATTTCCTAACTGTTTTGCATTTAAAGGTTTTTATATAAAGAAGCATGTACCTCAAGAGAAGAGGGTAAAGAACAAGATTAGAAGCTACTAGGTAGTTTATTTCCTTGTAAATCTTCTCTCAAGTCTATAGCTTTATTAATGGCAAAAATGTTTACAAAATGTTTTTAAACAAAAGCTTTTAAACTTAATCTTAAATCTATAAAGTTTTTATAAAACAAGAAAAGACTGTTTCAAGGGATTCAATCAACTGAAAGGTTTATTCAATTGATTGAATGAAGGACAAAGAGTCCTATCCTTCTAATCCAGTTATCTGAATGAAACATTTAGTCGACTAAATGAAGGTCTAACTTTTTAAACCTTGGCCTAATAGACTGAATGAGGAATAGAGAGTTTAAGCCTCTGACCTAGTCGACTGAATGTTTTCATACCTGAAACAGAGGTATTTGATTTAGTCAACTGAATAAGAATCCAATCGATTGAACACTCGAAAATAACGACTATATTTTGAATTTCTAAACGCCGTTTAGAGCACTTAATGCTCCAAACCACTCCCCAAACAGTCTTACTGTTGTTATTTGCCTAAGTTTCAAACATGTTTAAACATGGTCTAAGTTTGGTTAATGTCCAAACTAATTGTGGGATATCAAAGTTCAGCAAGTTATAAGGTTGCACACATGTGTGTGCTTTAATTTTGAGCATGGGAAGGTCAAGCACACTGCTGTGGAAGTTTCTGCCCACAGGCAGGAGGTGTGGGCACAGCATCAGGAGGCTGCAGAATCAGGTCACGCCGCAGCACACAGCACCACACCAAAACACACAGCATCACTTGGAGAGTGATGTAGGGCTGAGATTAAAGGAAGAACATGATCAAAGGGAGGATAATGACTCACAAGAATGTCCAAGAATTAAGAGGCTATAAAAGGGGTTCTCAAGGCCTCATTTCATAAGATAATACAAGATACAAAAACACACATACAAGAGAATTTTGTGACATTGTGAGATCATTGTAAACACTAAGAGAGAATTTTGTAGAGAGACATAAACACAAGAGGGACTCTTATAGTGAGGCTGGTTGTAATAAGATAGAGAGAGTCTAGATTAGATTAGAGAACATTGTTGAGTTCTCATCTTCTTCCTTCTCTTCTTGTTTCTTCAAGAACTTGGATTCTTAAAGAGGATTGCTGTAACTTTGTAAGAACCATTGAGATAGTGCAGAGAGTTCGGAGGAACTCACGGGGACGTAGGCACATTGCCGAACCTCGACAACAAATTACTTGTCTTCTTTCTTTCTTTGATTTTCTGTTCTTGTGTTCGATTGCTGAAATTCTTTCTACAAGTCATTCAAGACTTGGGTGTTTGGAAGATCACCACCTGGGCATCTTGTCAAGGTGATTTCCAACAGTGGTATCAGAACACAGTAGCTGGTTATTGGAACAAGAAGTAGAAGGTACAGAGCCAAGACTCCAAGAATCAAAGATCAAACTTCTTGGGTGATTCAAGAACGGTGTAAAGATCAAGATCCAGTTGTGTTCTTGAAGGTTGATTCAAGCAACGGTGTTAAAGATCCATCTTCGATCTGTGTTCTTGAAGTTGAAGAAAGTAGTTGTGGTTAGTGCACAAATCTGGGATCTTGTCCGCAAAAGATGGCTTCAAATTTCTGTGTGGAGAAGTTTGATGGAAAGGGGGACTTTGCCCTATGGAAGTGGAAGATCAAGGCGGTTCTCATGCAGCAAAAAGTGGACTTGGCTATTGGAGAAGATGATGCTTTTCCAGCAAGTGTCACGGAGGACCAGCGGACCGAGATGAAGAAGATGGCTTACAGCACCATTTTCTTGCACATGTCGGACAATGTCACAAGGGAGTGCGGAGACTCGGAAGATCCAGCTGCATTATGGAAGAAACTAGATGAATTGTTTCTTGCCAAGACTCTCCCACATAAGAGGTATCTTCGAAAACGAATCTTTGCTTTTAAATTTGATCCTAAGAAAGAGTTGCAAGATAATCTTGATGCCAAGAAAAGGAGTGCATCAAGTGGTAAAGGACTGTTCCTTAAAAGAAGGCCAGCAACTTGGTATGGCAGCAACCATGGCTACTACCGAGACAGAGGTAGAGGAGAGAGCCATGGGAGAGTGCACAGCAGCATGCATGGTTACTACCGGGACAGAGGTAGAGGAGAAAGCCATGGGAGAGTACACAGCAGCATGCATGGCTACTACCGGGACAGAGGTAGAGGAGAAAGCCATGGGAGAATGCATTCCAAACTGAGATTTGGAGGGAAGAGCTGCTACTACTGCCATAAGGAGGGTCATGTCAAGAAAGATTGCAAGAAGATGACAAGGGATAGAGGAGGAAGCCATACCAAGAGTGGAGAGGCTTCGGTTGCCAAAACAGAACAGCAAGATGATGATGTTCTTGTTGTGTGCTCAAGTGTGAGCAAGGGGCAAGAAGGCAGCGGGAAATAGATCTTGGATACCGGGTGCACTCATCATATGAGCCCTTACAAAGAATGGTTCAAGAATTTCAAGAAGATCAATGATGGAAGGGTCTTCTTGGGGAATGATAATTCTTGCCAAGTTAGAGGGATTAGAGATATCCAATTGAGGATGTTTGATGGAGTCACAAGGCTGCTGGAAAATGTGAGGTATGTTCCAGATTTGAAGAGGAACTTGATCTCATTGGGGCAGCTGGATTCCATGGGCTATACATGCAAGATAGAGGGAGGAAAGATCAAGATGGCCAAGGGATCTTTGGTAGTGATCAAGGCAGCAAGAAACGATGGACTCTATGAGATGATCAGAGAAACAGAAACCAATGATCAAGCAGCAAGCTTGATGGCTGAGCTGGACAAGGTAGCCCTTTGGCACACTCGCTTGGGACACATAAGCGAAAAGGGCATGCAAGTGCTTAGCAAGGAAGGTCTACTTGGTGGTGACAAAGTAGAAAAACTGGATTTCTGTAAGAGCTGTGTTTTTGGGCAGCAACATCGGGTCAGCTTCAACACCGGAGTGCACAAGTCTAAGGGCATTCTTGACTACATTCATGCGGACCTTTGGGGACCAGCAAGGACACCAACACAGGGAGGTAACATTTACTTTCTGTCTTTAATTGATGATTATTCAAGAGAAGTATGGGTTTATTTGGTTAAGAATAAATTAGATGCCTTGAATAAATTAGTGGTGTGGAAAGAGCTGGTTGAAACTTAAATGGGTAGAGTAGTTAAGGGGATAAGAACCGATAATGGCTTAGAAATTTTTAACCAAGAACTTAATCAATTCTGTAGGTTATATGGCATTCTAAGACATAGGACGGTTGTGGAAACTCCTCAGCAAAATGGAGTTGCTGAGTTGACGAATAAGACCCTTATGGAAAAGGTTAGGTGCATGTTAGATGGATCTGGGTTACCAAAATATTTTTGGAGAGAAGCTGTAGCTACAGCTGCATATTTGATTAATAGATCACCCTCTAGGATTGTGTTCCAAAAGACTCCCATGGAGATGTGGAGTGGAAAACCCCCTGAGTTTGACAACCTTAGGACTTTTGGGTGTGCTGCGTATGCACAACAAAAGGATGATGGACTTAGCCCAGGATCTAAAAAATGTGTGTTTCTAGGATATGGGGAAGGGGCTAAGGGATATAGGTTGTGGTCCTTAGAAAAAGAAGGATTAAAACTCATAATAATTAGGGATGTTAATTTTAATGAATTGTTATTTCCCTACTTGGAGAAAACTAACCCTGCAGGGGCTAGTGAGCAAACCAATTCAGAAATTGTTGAGCATAGCATCAAGGGAGATTCTGTTCAGGTAGAGTAAAGGAGGCAAGAGGATTCGGACCAGGTAGAGCCCTTGGATGATTGCCAAGCTCAAAAAACTCAAGAAGAGACTGAACAAGAAAAGGATGCTGCAGCAAGTCGGAAGGACTTTCAGCTCACAAGAGACCGGGAAAGAAGGCTGGTCGGACCACCTTCAAGATGTGGGTTTGCGGATGCTGTGGATGCAGCAGCTCCTTGGACAGAATGAGAGATGAGTGAACAAGAAACTTACACGGTGGCCATGGAGTGTAAGGATTCGTCAAAGTGGCAGCTAGCTATGGAGGAAGAAATGGATTCTTTGAGGAAGAACAACTTCTGGGAATTGGTGAAAATTCCAAGAAATCAGAAAGTTGTGGAATGTAAGTGCACTTACAAGATCAAAGAAGGGTGCCCTCCAAGAGATGAAGTCCGGAACAAGGCTAGGCTGGTGGCGAATGGGTTCACAAGGAAAGAAGACATAGATTTCACAAGAACTTTCTCACCTGGACACAAGATGGAGAAGATGCTGAGTATCCTCATTTATGTCATTAATGGGCCATTGGTTTGGAATAGCAGGGAGAGGATGGAAAGGTTTACATCTTAACTTAGTGAGGAGTTAGAGAGGAAGGATCTCAGCCTTGCACAAAAGATCCTTGGGATGAGAATCATCCAAGAAAAGGAGAGAAGCCAATTGAGGGTTTCTTGGGCAATTAGTATTTTCAGCAAAATTGTGAGTAATCCCAGAAAGAAGCATTGGCTTGGGATGAAGTGGTTGCTGAGGAACAAGGAGGCTTAGTGGCAGCCAGTGGTAGCACTCATAACAACCAGGGCAGAATGCATAGCGGCTACGGAAGCCATAAAGAAGGCTATGGGGTGCAAAGGGTTGTTGGACGAGTGGGAGGTCCTAAAAGGGCAGGTTGTGGTATCTTTGGATAGCCAAAGTGCGGGCCACTTGTGGAGGTATCCAGTGTTCCATGAGGGGATGGAGCATATGGATGTTTGGTATCATTACATTCTAGAAAATGGTACAGAAGGAAGCATTCATGTTGACAAGAAGACCATGGAGAAAAGTCTTGCAGATTTAGGCACCAAGTTTCTACCTCTAAGTAAGTTCAATCATTGCCTTGAATTACTTAGGATTGGAGTGGATTAATTGGTAACTCAATATGAGTTTGGATCCTGAAACTTTCTGCACAATGGTTCAGGTTTTGTTTTTTTTTTGAACACTTAGACAAAGGTAGAGATTGTTGTTATTTGCCTAAGTTTCAAACATGTCCAAACATGGTCTAAGTTTGGTTAATGTCCAAACCAACTGTGGGATATCAAAGTTCAGCAAGTTTTAAGGTTGCACACATGTGTGTCCTTCAATTTTGAGCATGGGAAGGTCAGGCACACTGCTGTGGAAGTTTCTGCCCACAGGTAGGAGGTGTGGGCACAGCATCAGGAGGCTGCAGAATCAGGTCACGCCGCAGCACACAGCACCACACCAAAACACACAGCATCACTTGGAGAGTGATGTAGGGCTGAGATTAAAGGAAGAACATGATCAAAGGGAGGATAATGACTCACAAGAATGTCCAAGAATTAAGAGGCTATAAAAGGGGTTCTCAAGGCCTCATTTCATAAGATAATACAAGATACAAAAACACACATACAAGAGAGTTTTGTGACATTGTGAGATCATTGTAAACACTAAGAGAGAATTTTGTAGAGAGACATAAACACAAGAGGGACTCTTATAGTGAGGCTGGTTGTAATAAGATAAAGAGAGTCTAGATTAGATTAGAGAACATTGTTGAGTTCTCATCTTCTTCCTTCTCTTCTTGTTTCTTCAAGAACTTGGATTCTTAAAGAGGATTGCTGTAACTTTGTAAGAACCATTGAGATAGTGCAGAGAGTTCGGAGGAACTCACGGGGACGTAGGCACATTGCCGAACCTCGACAACAAATTACTTGTCTTCTTTCTTTCTTTGATTTTCTGTTCTTGTGTTCGATTGCTGAAATTCTTTCTACAAGTCATTCAAGACTTGGGTGCTTGGAAGATCACCACCTGGGCATCTTGTCAAGGTGATTTCCAACATTTACTTTATGAGTAATGGCTATATGGGTTTAAGACTATATAAACCCATCATAAATAAGCAAAAACAACTAACAATAACATTCAATTCATTCTTGAAATCATTAATTGCTCTTCAAAGCTTTCAAAAACCTTATTGAGCCATTCTTAAAGCTTTGCTTCTTGAAAGAGAGATAATCTTTATCTTATAATGCACTAATTACTATCTTTCTTGTATTATTCTACAATCGATTCTAATCATTGTAAAGAGAAAGAGTTGGTGTAACTCTTAGAGTTTTTAGGTGTTAAACACTTTGTGTACACTTCCTTAATTAGGAAGATTCGGTAAGACCCGCGAAGTTGCTTGACAATTTTATAGTGGAATACTTCAAGGAGTTTCCCTGAAGAGAGTGGACGTAGGGTAAGATAAATTATGATATTGTCGAACTACTATAAACAGAGTTTGCACTTTCTCTTCCTTACTCCTTTAAATTCTAGCTTCATAACTTGTCGTGCTTGATTGCTTTTGTAAGTGTTTAAAAACTTGTTTGTTGTTTACAAAAAGTTTTAAAACTCAATTCACATTGTCTTAGATTTGGACTTTGTTTTACAATTAGTATCGGAGCTAGGTACTCAATTTCAGGCTTAACATCATTGAGTTTATCCTATGGCTTCCAATAGTTATACTGAAGGTCATTCCTACACTAGGCTTCCTTTATTCAATGGAAAAAAATTATAATTATTGGAAAAATAGAATGAGAATCTTTGTAAAAGACAAAGATTATAATTTGTGAAGAATCATTAAAGAAGGGCCTAAGATTCCAACTAAAAGAGTTACAGCTAATGAAATAGTAGCTATTTTAGCTAAACTAAAATCTGAATATGATGATGATGATTGTAGAATGCTATCTTTAAATAGTAGAGCTATTAGTATCTAAATTTTGCATTAGACATAAATTAATACAATAAAATTTCATCATGTGTTTGGCAAAAGAAATTTAGGACTAACTTCAAGTGACATATGAGGGCACTAGTGAAGTTAAGAAATAAAAAATTTATATGCTAGTGTCCAAATATGAATCTTTTAATGTGTCCCCTACCAAAACCATTTCTGAAATGTATTTATGTTTCACTAGTATGATTAATGGTTTAAATCTTCTTGGAAGGAATATTGAAGAGTTTGAGCACACAAGAAAGATTCTTAGATCTTTGCCACCAACTTGTAAAGTAAAGAAGACGGCTATTATGGAAGCCAAAGACCTTGACAAGATAGATGTAGAAACACTTTTTGGATCATCATTAACATACAAGATGGAGAAAATGAATCATGGTGTTGTTGATGATGAGTCAAAAAAGAAGAAGGCCATTGCTCTCAAAGCTACCACAAACAAGAAGGTGGAAGAAGACATAGAGATGGCTCCCATCACTAAGAGATTTCGTGTTGAAAATCACATAAGAATCCTAGGTTGTAACCTTCAAACACCCAAGTCTAGAATGATTTGGACCAAGACAAGAATCAAACCACAAAAGAGAAAACACAAGCAATTATTATCTAGATTCGGCAAATTGCCTACGTCCTCGTGAGCTCCTCCGAGCTCTCTGCACTAAATCAATGGAGTTCTTACAATTATAGCAACACCTCTTCAAGAACTATGTGTTCTTGATGAATGAGAGAAGATAAAAGAAAGAGATAAGAATTAAGTGTTTCCCTGGAATTTTCCCCAAGAAAATTCCAATTACAAAGCCCTAAAACCCCAATCTTGAATACTCTCTCTCACTAGAAACACCTCTGAAGATTTGAGAGCCTATCTCTTTAAAACACCAGCCACTCTTGGAATGAGACTTCTTCTTGTGTTTCTTCCTTGTTTCTCTTTTTTCTCTCTTGTTGTTATTGCTCTTAGATAACCCTTTATATAGAGCAATAACTACCACAACCAACTTGAAGCCAATCTTAACCCTTTGATCTTAAGAACCAAACAATCATGGCACTCTAAGTGGTCTAAGTGAACTTGTGCGTTTTAATCAAAACCAACGCACTAGCAGAAAAAGCTAAAAAATAGGTATCAGGTGTGCTTCGCGCTGCGGCTCAGAACAGGGCAAGCCGCGGCGCACTCTAGGGAAAAAATCCCCCACTTGCTAGTAGCCGCGGCGCGGCTGGTCCGTGCCTAGGCATGCAAAGCTTGTACGTAGGCACAAAAACTGCTGAAGCTGAAATCTTCAATCTTTAATTCTTAGACAAAATTCCCAACATTTCATAAGGCCTACACAAAGGACAATATCAAAAGAAATCCTATTATGTGTTTTGGTTGTAAGAAACCAGGGCACATTAAGTTGGATTGTTCTTCAACCAAGAAACCGTACAAGAACTTCAAGAAGAAAGCTATGGTGGCTACAACATCTACTTGGAGTGATGATGATGAAGACATCTCAGATAATGAGATCAACTACGAAGAGATTGTCAACCTTTGCTTGATAATAGCAATGATGAAATGATTAATGCTATTAATGAATTGCATAATAAATATTAAAAAATTTGATGCTAGAAATTTTACTTTCAAGAAGGAAGTTTCATCTCTCTCTAAAGAGATAGAAGCTCTAAAAGAAGAAAAAGAAAAATTTTCTTTAGAACTCAATAACTCATCACTAGAGTCTTTGAAAAGTGAAAATTATGATTTGAAAAAGAAAGTGATGGGGTTAAATAACACCATATCTAGGCTTGTTAGTGGAAAAGAAAAGCTAAATGAAGTATTAGTTGCCAAAGAATGAGTGGAGAAAAATCTGGCTTGTGTTATTCTCCATTGGGCAAGTAAAGAACAAATGAAACTATTTTCATGAAAGCTACATGTTTGGATGAGCCCTCCACTTCTAAGGCTCCTATAAATGTTTAAAATATTCCTTTAAAAAATGCTTGTAAGCCTAAGAATTCAAATGTTAATTCCTATGCTATAAATTCAAATGCTAATGCTAGGAATAGACATCCTAGAAATGCTTATGTTCATACGTATACTCATCCTAGAAATGCAAATGTTAGGAATGCATATTCAAGAAATGCACGTGCTAGGAATGCATATCCTAGAAATAACTATCATGCATATTTTAGAGATAACATGTATGCTCATAATTCTTATGCTAGAAACATGTATTCTAGGAATGTTCATCCAAGAAACGATAGATTTGAATTTTCTAGACATCCTAGAAATTTCTATGATTATCATCCACATGATAATTATTATGGAGTATCTTATAAGATTAAGAAAGTATAGGTCCCTAAAAGAGTCGTATTTTCAAGGACTAACTCGAAAGGACCTAAGACGTTTTGGGTACCTAAGATTTCCATCGTATATCCTTGTGTGATGTAGGTATGTCTCCACACAAAGGTAAAAGGCGACCATTGGTACCTTGATAGTGGATTCTCAAAGCATATTATTGGTGGTCGAAGTGTATTTAAGGAGTAGACTCTAAGGGATGGCAGACACGTCACCATTGGAGATGACTCTAAAATGAAAATCATCAAACATGGTGAAGTGGGTAAAAATTCTTCAACCCTTGATAATGTATTACTTGTGCAAGGCCTTAAGCCTAATTTACTTAGTATTAACCAATTATGTGATAAAGGCAATAAAGTAGTATTTGAATCCTCCTGTTATCTTATAATAGACATCAAAGGTAACAAGATCAAGTTTTTTGGCCAAAGACATGAAAATTACTACCTAGTTGATTTAAAAACTTTATCCTCGAAAAATGAAAATGCTTTTCAACTTTTACTGAAAATTCATGGCTATGGCATAGAAGGCTTGGCCATGTGAACATGGATTTGATTAAAGTTCTTTCAGGCAAAGATTTAGTTGTTGGTCTTCCAAAAATTAAAATTGAAAAAGAGAAAATATACGATGCTTATCAAATGGGAAAACAAACAAGAGTTTCTTTTAAAGCCAAAAATGTTGTTTCAACTTCTAAACCTTTAGAACTTTTACATATGAACTTTTTTAGTCCAATAAGTACTATAAGTCTAGGTGACCATCAATATACTCTTGTTATTGTAGATGACTATTCTAGATATACCTTTGTTACATTTATTGCTTATAAGGATGAAGCTTATGAAGATTTTGTAAACTTTTGCAAAAAGCTTCAAAATGAAAGAAAAAAAAAGGTATTTCTATTACAAGTATAAAAAGTGATCATGGAAAAGAATTTGAAAACCAAAGCTTTTCAAAATATTGTGATGAAAATGGAATTGATCACAACTTTTCAGCCCCTAGAACTCCTCAACAAAATGGAGTTGTTGAAAGGAAAGATAGAGTTATAGAAGAATTTGCTAGAACTATGCTTTATGAAAATAGTTTGCCTAAATGTTTTTGGGTGGAAACTGTAAACACTTCTTGTTACATTTTAAATAGATTTTTAATTAGGTAAACTTGATAACAATAAATGTTTTTGGGTGGAAACTGTAAACACTTATCATGTGAAAATAGTTTGCCTAAATGCTTTCGGTTGCAAATGTTTCATAACAATAAAGTTAATTTAGGTAAACTTGACTCCAAGACCGATGAAGGGATATTTTTAGGATATTCAAGCTCTAATAAAGCTTATAGAGTCTTTAATAAAAGAACACTAGTGGTTAAAGAATCCGTACATATTTCTTTTGATGAGACTAACCCTATTAGTAGTAGAATAGCTCCTCTTAATGATGATGCAGATTTTATACCAACAGTGGATGCTTCCACTCCCATTGTTGATCCCAAAGAAAGTCAACCTAGAATGGCTCAAGGGGAAGATGAACCTAGACTTGATAAACCTTTAACAAGTCAATAAAGAGATGATCTTCTTAAGGATTGGGTGTATGTGAACTATCATCCAATCGATCAAGTAATTGGTGATCCTTCAGAAGGGGTAAGAACTCATTCCTCTATGAGAAATGTATGTAATTATGTTGCTTTCTTATCTCAAGTAGAACCTAAAACTTTTAGTGAAGCTGAAAATGATGATAATTTGATAAATGCCATGCAAGAGGAACTAAATCAATTTTAAAGAAGAAAAGTTTGGACTTTAGTTCCTAGACCTAAGGACCATACAGTAATTGGAACTAAATGGGTATTTAGAAAAAAATTGGATAAAACTGGAATAATAGCTAGAAACAAAGCTAGACTTGTACCTAAAGGTTATAATCAAGAAGAAAGAATTGATTTTGATAAAATATATACCCTCGTAGCTAGACTATACGCTATACATATGTTGCTTGCATTTGCATGTTTTAAGAATTTTAAACTATTTCAAATGGATGTAAATAGTGCATTTTTAAATGGCTTTACTGAAGAAGAGGTTTATGTTGAACAACCTCTTGGTTTTGAAAATTCTAACCTTCTAAACCATGTATAAGATTTCTAAAGCTCTTTATGGGTTGAAGTAAGTTTCAAGAGCATGGTATGAAAGGTTAAATTTATTTTTACTTGATAATTGCTTTTCAAGAGGTAAAATAGAAATTACTTTTTTTTTGACAAAAACTCATAAGCATGATGCTTTCTTAGTCCAAATATATATTGATGATATTATATTTAGTGCCTCTAATGAATCCATGTGTCAAAATTTGCTAAGTGTATACAAAGTGAATTTGAAATGAGCATGATGGGAGAGCTCAATTATTTCCTTGGTCATCAAATCAAACAAACTAAGGGAGAAATCTTCATCAATCCAAGTACAAAAAAGATTTACTAAAGAGATTTGGGATGGAGAATTCAAAGTCTATTGGAACTCCCATGAGCACGTCAACAAAGCTTGATTTGGATGAAGGAGGTAAAAGTGTTGATACTAAGAATTATAAAAGCATGATAAGGGCTTTACTTTATTTAACTGCTAATAGACCCGATATTATGTTTAATGTATATATATGTGCTAGATTCCAAGCTTATCCTAAGGAATCTCATATTGTTGCTGTTAAAAAAATTTTAAGGTAATTGAATGGTACTCAAAATCTAGGATTATCGTAATACCCGTATTCTTAAAGTAAGGGTAAAGAAATAATTTGATAAATATAACATAGAATTAAAATAATATATACATGAAAGATTTATTATTGAATAAAATAATTCTTTTTAAAAAAAAAAGTTGAACGGAACATCTAGGTGTGTTGCAAAGAAGGAAGAAAAAAAAAAGAAATTGGTAGGACGACACTTGGACGTCCAGGTGCTGTCCCCATTATCAACATGGGACACTAATTGAAATAAGGGTGCAACACCATGCACCTCAAATGTGTAAAAACAGTGTTGAACGGTGGCATACTGTTTTTATATACAGAGTTCAAATTTTAAGTATTTTTTTTACCAAATCCTGTTTGGTTTTCTCAATTCTTCAATTCAAATTTCGCTCTCTATTTAAACACTTGGGGATTGAAAGAAAGATTGAAAGAGTAAAATTTTGAAGAGGTTTACAGGAGAATTTTACAGAGAATCACGGAAAGCTCTCAGAAAAACAAAAGGTAATAACCTGAATTTTATTTTTGAAATTTAGCATACATAAAATTTTCCGGAATTCAATGTGGGAATTTTCAAGGGGTGTGAATTATGGAAGAATTGAAGAATAAGTTATAAATTTTAATATAAATATTTTGTCAGGTGTTGACGATCAGCAATCCGGAGAAATTACTGAAAATAGCAAAAAATGTAAGGAGGTGATCCACGAGTAGCTCTAAGTGCTACGTGATGAGTTAGATTTACTTTAAGTAATCAAGATAAATATGAAATATATAATGATAATATTTGAATATATTATTAACTTATGATTTGGTGATAGATGAAAGTTGGTTGATAGGTATGATAGGAATAAGTGATGTGTGGAGAATTATTATATGAGAAATAATATTATTGAAATAATGAGTCGATTTAATAATAAAGGTGATAAGTGAAATTCTTAACGAGATATGGATGATGAGTTGATATGATATATGAGGAGAAGAAATTAGTGAAATTGATCAAATAATAATTTTAGAATAAGCAGGATAACTAATTTGAATGTCTGAATACATGTGTGTTTTTATATTATTGTGGATATACATATTTCATATCATTGTTCATATGCATATACATGAAATGAAAACCGTGACAACCAATATGTACTGGTGATAAATAAAAAATCGTGACAGCCGGTATATACTGGTGATAAATGAAAAACCGTGACAGACGGTATATGCTGGTGATAAATAAAAAACCGTGACAGCCGGTATATGCTGGTGATAAATAAAAAACCGTGACAACCGTATATACTAGTGAGAAATGAAAATCGTGACAATCAGTATATACTGATGATAAATAAAAAACCATGACAGCCGATATATACTGGTGAGAAATGAAAACGGTGACAGCTGGTATATGCTGGTGAGAAATGAAAACCGTGACAGCTGGTATATGCTGGTGATAAAAGAACCGGGAAGGCAGCCGGTCTAAGGTAAAAACATGTTGACATATGGGAAGATGTTCCCAATTAATATTTCATGCATTGCGTCTGTTTTAAATATTGATTTTATTACTAAAATGTTAAAGTGTTGTTCTGGATTGAAAAATTATTAATAAATGAATGAGTCTCACAGAGAAACAGATACAGTGGGAAAGAAATATGAAAGTATGATATGATAGGACTATCTGAGTGATAGACTATATGCTGTAAACCTCATAACGAGGTAATTATGAGATATAATTGATGGTCTCAAGGTGAATACATATATGAGAAGAAGAGATTGATAGAGAATGGGGGTTATGATATGAGTAGTGATAATAGAATACTATTATCAAATCATATGAGATATAAATAATTGAATATTAAAAGACTATTTATATAAATTGAATACTTCTAGTAAATTTAATTCACTAAGCTTGTGAAGCTCATCCCTCAATGTTAAATGATTTCAGGCAGCAGGCAGGACAGGTAGTTGGTGAGCTGAGATTCAGACAAAGTCATTATCTGTAAGCCACGTGGTCCATATCCTCAGACTAATGAGAAAACAAAAAATATATATTTGTAAATATTCATGCATATTATGTTGTATAAAATGTTTAAGTTCATATTTGAATGATGTATCTCCCCTATTAAGGGTTGAGGATCAATGTAAACAATTGCAGATGATATTTTTATTGTTGCATATATATGTCGTGTTGAGATTTTCAAAATGTGACAACATCGTCTCGAGGGTGGCCAACCCGAGATGGGTCGTTACAATTATGGTATTCAAGAAAGCTACCTTTTGAGCTAGTTAGGTACATGAATGCTAATTTTGCTAGTTGTAGGATTAATATAAAAAGTACTAGTGGTATATGCCAATTCTAGGTGCTATGTTAACTTTTTGGTTTTCTAAGAAACGAAATTCAATTACACTATCAACCGGCCGAAGCGGAATATGTGGTTGGAGTCCAATTCAGCATTCTAGAACCAAATACATTGAGATTAAACATCACTTTATAAGAGATCATGCTCAAAAATTTTATATCAAACTTGAATTCATACCTACAAAAGATCAAATTACTGATATCCTAACTAAACCTTTGAATGAAGATACTTTTTGTAGAATTAGAATATTAATGAGCATGAAAAACTATGAATGTTTATGTGTATGATTGCATTTTCATTCATCACTTGCATAAATGTCATTGAGTGAATGAGTATTAACTCTTATTTAATGTTTCCCTCACTCAGAAATGGCTTAAAATAACTTAAGCTTGCAAATTTTCAATTTAGAGTTCAAAATTTTCTGTAAAAGCCCTGATTCAGTGGATTGAATCATCATTTGAGTCGATTTAATGACCTCCCCTACAGAACCCCTAACTCTCTACCTATCATTAATTTGACTTAAACATTTTATCCAGTTGACTGGGTGAACTCATATAGTCGATTGAATTAACAATATAGTCGACTGAACGCATGGTAAAATTAGACCCTGACTTACTGCATCTCATTGAGTCGACTCAATCATTTCTTCTAGTCGACTTAACTCACATACCTGATTCTTAATATTCCAAATATGTAACCATCCAGTCGACTGAAGACAGACCCAATTGGCTGAACAAGAAATATTATATATACCACTGTCAGTTACAAAACACCATTATCACCAAAATTTAAAAGCCCTTTGGTTGTTTCCACTTCTCTCTCTAGAATTTCTTCTGTCTCTAGTCAAATCCGGCTAAGATCTTCCACTCAAACACTTACCCAATCCTCAGAACTCTCAAATCTCGTATTTGGTCTCTCAAGCAAGATGTCTCAAAGACCCAGAATGAAGCTTACAGTATCTAGTCCGAATCCTCCAAAAAATGTCATGCAAGGCTTCTCAACAAGATAAAGGAAAGGAAAAAGAAGGGGAAGTGATCAAGAAGGCACAGAACGACCTTGATGCTTCTAGCTTTTGCGATACTGGTGGAAAATAATGGTATGACACTCGAATTCGTGTCAAAGAAGTTATGTCAAGATGTTTTGTTGATTTTTTTCTATACACTTTAGGAATTTTAACATTCAGCCTTTATTTGATGCTGAGATGGATGAACCTAGTCACTACTCATGAAAATATTACCCTAGGTTAGTTCACCAATTTTATCCCAACTTAGGTCAGCCCTCACTCTCTGCCCCTATGTTCAAGACCATGGTTTGAGGCCAAGAACTCATTATTACCACAAGGATTCTTAGAACAATTATGAAATTGGGAGATGGTGGTATGAGATGGACTTCAGATGGGTGGCCTAAGAACTTTGAGTATGAAAATGCTTATAGGGTTGTCAAGGGTAACCCAACCTAAGTCTATGGGATTCAGACTTATAATAATTATAGAGATTTGCCACTAGACTCAACAATGCTCAATTTAATTGTTACTTGGTGCATTAATCCCAGATTAGGAAGTCGAGGTTCTCCCTTTAATTTAGACATACTTCTCATTTTCTGCCTCAAGTATGGTACAGCTTTTGACCTATGTCTCTTTATCCTCGAAAACATGGTTGCTGCAAGTGAGAGTGGGCAAGGTGGCTTACTGTAATACCTGTGCTCTTAGAATATGGGTAAAGAAGTAATTTGATAAATATAATATGAAATTAAAATAATATATATGCGAAAGATTTATAATTAAATAAAATAATTCTTTAGAAAAGAAAAAAAAAGGGATAGTGTGCAACACCTAGAAGTCCATGTGTTGCCTAAAATGGACACTAAGTAACATTTAGAAGAATGGTGGACACTGAGCATGAAATGAAACAGTGCTATCATTAACAAATCGTATAAAAATTTATTTTATTGAAATGTTTTATTAGTTTTACCAAATCCTTTTTAGTTTTCTTCCTTCTTCAATACAAACTACTTTATTTCTTTAAACACTTGGGGACTTAAAGAAAAGTTAAAAGAGTAAAATCTTGAAGGGGTTTACGGGAGAATTTTACAGAGAGTCACGGACAACTCTCAGAAAAACAAAAGGTAATAACATGAATTTTATTTTTGAAATTTAGCATACATGAAATTTCTTGGAATTCAATGTGGGAATTTTCAAAGGGTATGAATTATGGAAGAATTGAAGAATTAATAAAAAAATTTAATATAAATATTATGTCAGGTGTTGACGATAAACAATCAGGTGAAATTGCTAAAAGAAGTAAGAAAGGCAACGAGGTGATCCACGGGTAGCTCTAAGTGCTACGTGGTGAGTTAGATTTACTTTAAGTAATCAAGATAAATATGAAATATATAGTGATAATATTTGAATAAATGATTAACTTATGATTTGGTGGTAGATGAAAAATTGGTTAATAGGTATGATAAGAATAATTTATGTGTAGAAAATTATTATATGAGAAGTAATATTATTAGAATAATGAGTCGATTTAATAATAAATGTGATAAATAAAATTCTTGACGAGCTATGGTTGATGATTTGATATGATTATGAGGAGAAGAATTTAGTGTAATTTTTCAAATAATAATTTGAGAATAATCAAGATAGCTAATTTAAATGTTTGAATACATGCTTGTTTCTATATTATTGTTTATATGCATATTTCATATCATTATTCATATGCATTTATATAGAAATAAAAGAACCGGAAGGGCAGCTGGTCCAAACGAAAATAAAATAACTAGAAGGGCAGCCGGTCTAAATGAAAATAAAATAATCGCGAAGGCATCCAGTCTAAATGAGAATAAAAGAACCGGAAAGGTAGCTAGTCTAAGATAAACATGTCGATACGTGGGAAAACATTCCCAAAAATAATAACATTTAAATTTATGCATTGCATTTGCTTAAATATTGATTTTTATTACTTGAGATGCTAAAGTGTTATTCATGATTGTAAATTTATTGATAGATAGCAGGCAGGACATATAGTTTGATGAGCTGAGATACCGACAGAGTCATTATCTGTAAGTCACGTGGACTACATCCTCAGACTAACGGAAAGCAAAAAAAGTATTTGTAAATAATTATAGTTGATATATTTTTATTGTTGCATATATGTGTCGTGTTGGGATTTTCAAAATGTGACAACACCGTCTTAGGGGTGGCCAACCCGGGATGGGTCGTTCAAATTTTGGTATCAGAGCATTAGGTTTATGATTCTATAGACTGTATGAAAAGAAAGAAAGTGGAATATTAAAATAAATTATATCTTATTGAATTGTCAGAGGATGACACGTGGACGTGTGTTGGAGCTATAATTAGAATTTTTAAATGAGCTGAGGTTGAGATGGAAGTTGAGTCTAAGTCTATGGTTCCTAGAAAGAAACGTGTTGACAATATAATCGATATTAGTAGGGGTATGAGAGAATCTAGAATTGAAAGAGATGAGCTAAAAGAAGTTCTTGCTCATGCTCTTGAGAAAATGAATGTAACAGATGATAGAGTTGATAGTCTATAGCATAGACTTGATGAACAGGCTAGAGCAGTGCCTGAGGTTGTTTTAAATCCAATACTGGTAAATGTTCAAAAAGGGAAAGGTGAGTTTATGCACAAGATGCAAAGATATTATTTTGTTAAATATATTAAGTTGAATGCTTTGTTGTTTAAAGGATTTATGAATCCTTTTGAGCCTGAGCTATGGGTGAACCATATAGAGAGATTATTTGGTACTTTACCAGTGACTGACAGGCAGATGGTCACCTTTGCTTCATTTAAGTTAGAATGAGAAACTTTAGAATGGTGGGAGGATACTCTTCCTAGGGTAAGTGCATACGTTGATAGACCCCTAACCTAGAATAGGTTTAAAGAGGTTTTCCTTGATAAATACTTTTCTTATACCTTTAGAGCCCAACAAGAGAGAGATTTTATTTCTTTAAGGCAAATTTATTGACTATGGCTCAGTATGATAGCAGATTTGTGGCCTTGACAAGGTTTGTGTCGAAAATGGTATTCATAAAAGAGAGAAATGTAAAAGGTTCCTAGATGGACTATATTTTGGGATTAGATCGAAACTATCTTACATGAGGAATATGAGTTATACTAAGTTGGTGGATATAGCATTACAGATTAAGATAGATATAGTGGAGTTTAGATGACGTAGGGAGTGGTTGAAGAGGACCATACTTGAGGGTTCTAGAAGTGAAAATATGAGTATTTAGGATGGACAACTAGCCTAGAAAGGGTGTTCCTTATTGCAGGGAACTGTAACACAAAGCCAAAGGCAAGCAGGATCTATTGCTTTTGTAGCTCAAAGTAATATTGGTGGGACCCCTAGATTTGAGATATAGGTTATGGGAATTGGAAGTTATGGTAAAGATGGGAGTGTACTACCTAGAGGATATGATAACGTGATAAAAATACTAGAACTGTTATAGATGTAATCCGATAAGATATTTATCCCAAAATTGTCCTAATTTGAGGTGCCTTGTATGTAGAAAATGTGGACATATCAATGTTGGTTAATCATAGTGCAACCCATTCTTTTGAATCTAATGTATTTATGAAGTATATTAATGCATGTATTAGTCCTTTGATGCATAATGGTATTGCTGAAGTTCCCACTAGAGATAGAGTGATAATCATAAATGTTTACAAAAGTTGTGTGATTCGTATCAATGATAGAGAATCTGAAGCCGATTTATTATCGTTGAATATGGTTGATTGTTTTAGAAAGAATATAGTATTCAAGATATGGACATGAAAAGTTTAACTTTCAGGAAGAACATAAAATACTCTCAAACTATCTTATTTTCGCTCTGACTACTAGTAAATGGTTAAGGAAATGATGTGAGGGGTATTTGGCATATGTGGTGGATTTTCGAAATGATAGTGGAGAATTGGAAGAAATCTTAGTAGTGAAAGATTTTTTTTTTTATGTAATTCTTGATGAGTTGTCTAGTCTACCTCCCAGTAGGGAGATTAAATTCTTTATTTATGTGATACCAGGCTCATCACATATATCTATAGCACCCTACAAAGTGACACCCATTGAGTTAAAAGAGTTCAAATTTCAAGAGCTGTTAGATAAACAATTTATTAGATTTAGTGTGTCGCCATGAGGATCCCACGTAGTGTTTGTGAAGAAGAAAGAGAGAATATAAGATTGTGTATAGACTACAAATAGTTGAATAAGATAACCGTTAAGAACAAATATCCTTTACCCAGGATAGATGATTTATTTGAGAAGTTGTATGGAGCAAGGGGTATTTTCAAAAATAGACCTGAGATCAGGTTATCATCAATTGAGGATAGAGAAGAGAGACGCGCCTAAGACTGCTTTTAGACACATTATGGTCATATGTTTCTTGTGATGTCATTTGGATTGACTAACGCTCCAACAACATTCATTGACTTGATGAATAAAATGTTTAAACCATTTCTTGATAATCTTGTGGTTGTGTTCATTATAACATCTTGGTGTATTCTAAGACTAAGGAAAAGCATGTAAAACATTTAGAAATTGTGTTGGAGATTTTGATGAAAGAGAGATTGTATGCTATAATTTTCTAAATGTGAATTTTGGCTGAGTGAGATAACTTACTTGGGGCATGTAATATCTGGAAATGGTATAACAGTTGATCCATAAAAGGTAGAGACAATGTTAAGTTTGGAGAAACCAACTAATGTGACTGAGATTAGAATCTTCTTGGGGTTAGCTGGTTATTATAGAAGATTCTTTCAGAATTTTTCTATTGTTATAGTACTGTTGACTAGACTGAATAAGAAAGAGGTGAGATTTGTATGGTGTGGGAAGTGTGAGAAAAATTTTCAATTACTAAAGGAGAAATTGACTACAGCTCCAGTATTGGTGTTTCCTCCTGGTGATGAAGGATTTGTGGTGTATAGTGATGCGTTGCATCAATGGTTGGGATGTGTGTTGATGTAACATGGGAAATTTTTTGCCTATACTTCTAGACAATTGAAGAATCATGATAGAAATTACCCCACCCATAGCTTAGAGTTGGTTGCCATAGTGTTTACTTTAAAGATTAGAGACATCATTTGTATGGAGCCACTTGTGAGATATTCATTGATAATAAGAGTTTGACATACTTACTAACCCAAAAAGAGTTAAATTTGAGGCAAAGATGGTGGATAAAGTTCATTAGTAACTATGATTGTACAATTCACTATCATCTAGAAAACGCGAAGGTGGTAACTGATGCATTGAGTAGAAAATCTACAAGAAGATTGACTACTATTGAAAGTCATGATGTGTAATTGATGATAGATTAAGAGAGATAAGAATGGAGTTGAATATCAATGATAGAGGATCATTGTTAACAAATATGGTTGTACAGTCATCCATAGTAAAATGCTTGTTAGAGATGCAAGGTAGACATGAAGAGATAGAAAAGATTAAGCATTGAGTGCTTACTAGAAAGCAATATGAGTTCAAAATTTGAAATGATGATATTTTGGTATTGGAACATAGGATTTGCGTTCCCAATGATGTGAAGTTGAGAAAGAAGATATTGAGAGTGGTACATGATGATGTATATTTGATGCACCCGAGTAACAATAAAATGTATAGAGGATTGAGACAAAATTACTGGTGGTCAGGATTGATGAGGGATGTAGCTGAATATATTTCTAGATCTTTGGTTTGTCCATAAGTGAAGTTAGAGAATAAACATCTAGGAGGCTTACTACAGCCTCTTCCTGTGCTTGAATGACCATAGAAAAAAAATGCGAGTATGGATTTTCCCATACTCAGAGAGGTCACGATACAGTGTAAGTGATAGTAGATAGACTTTTTAAGTCATTCCGATTTCTTCCAATTAAAACTAATTGGATTACTAAAACGTTGGCTGAACTGTATGTAGTTGAGATTGTAAGGTGGTATGGAGTACTATTGAGCATAGTGTCATTTAGAGATGCTACATTTACATCTTGGTTTTAGAGAGTCTTTCAGAAAGCCATGTGTACACAGTTGCAATTTATTACAACTTTTCATCCTCAAACAGTTAAGCAGACAAAAAGTATTTTTGGAGTACTAGAAGATATGTTAAGGGAAAATGTGATGAGTTTCTCAGAAAGTTGGGATGCTTACATGTCATTGATGGAATCTGCTTATAATAGTCAACACCAATTTAGTAATAGAATGGCACTGATTGAGACATTGTATGGTAGGAGGTGTAGAACTCCAATATGTTGGCAAGAAATGGGAGAAAGAAATATATTTGGTCCATAAATTATTAAGTTAACAACTGAGAGGATCAAACTAGTTAAAGAGAACCGTAAAGTAGCACATAGTAGACCGAATAGCTATGCTAATAATAGGAGAAGACCTCTCGAGTTTCAAATAGGTGGTTGAGTGTATTTAAAAATATCTCCATGAAAAGGTGTATTGAGATTTAAATAGGAAAGGAAAGTTGAGTCTGAGGTATGTGGGACCCTATGAGTTTGTTGAGAAAGTTGGACTAATCGCGTATAGCCTGGAATTGCCTCCAAAGTTGAAGCAGTTACACAATGTGTTTCATGTTTAACTTTTGAAAAAGTGTTTTTATGATGAATCTCATAATATTTTGAGCCAAGCTGTAGAAATTAAGGAAGCTTTGACTTTTATACAAGTACCAATAAGAAATTTAGACAGAAAAGAACAAGCTTTGTGCAATAAAGTAATTCTAGTAGTTCAAGTTATGTGGCAGAACAAATATATTGAAGAAATTACGTGAGAACTTGAAGCAACTATAAAGAAATATTATCCACGGTTGTTTATTGAGTTAGGTAAGGAAATTTCGAGGATGATACTTTTATAAGGTGGGTAGAATTGTAATATTCGTGCTATTAGAATATGGGTAAAAAGTAATTTAATAAATATGACATGAAATTAAAATAATATATATGAAAGATTTGTTATTGAATAAAATAATTCTTTTGAAAAAAAGGGACACATGGTGGTGTAAAGGAAAATAAAAAGGAAAATGAAAAAAAAAACCAAAAAAGGGACAGTGTGCAGCACCTGGAAGTCCAGGTGTTCCACAAAATGGACACTAAGCAACATTTAGAAGAATGGTGGACACTGAGCATGAAATGCAACAGTGCCACCATTAACAAATCATATAAAAAAAATTTATTGAATTTTTTTATTAGTTTCACCAAATCCTCTTTGGTTTTCTTCCTTATTCAATACAAACTACTCTATTTCTTTAAACACTTTGGGGCTGAAAGAAAAGTTGAAAGAGTAAAATTTTGAAGAGGTTTATTGGAGAATTTTATAGAGTCACGGAAAGCTCACAGAAAAATGAAAGGTAATAACACGAATTTTATTTTTGAAATTTATCATACATGAAATTTTTCAATGTGGGAATTTTCAAAGGGTATGAATTATGGAAGAATTGAAGAATAAATTAAAATTTTTAATATAAATATTACGTCAGGTGTTGACGATTAACAATTGGGTGAAATTGCTAAAAGGAGCAGGAAAGGCAATGAGGTGGTGATCCACGGGTAGTTCTAAGTGCTAGTGGTGAGTTAGATTTACTTTAAGTAATCAAGATAAATATGAAATATATAGTGATAATATTTGAATAAATTATTAACTTATGATTTTGTGGTAGATGAAAAATTGGTTGATAGGTATGATAGGAATAATTGATGTGTAGAAAATTATTATATGAGAAGTAATATTATTAGAATAATGAGTCGATTTAATAATAAAGGTGATAAATGAAATTATTGACGAGCTATGGTTGATGATTTGATATGATTTATGAGGAGAAGAATTTAGTGGAATTTTTCAAATAATAATTTGAGAATAATCAGGATAGCTATTTTAAATGTTTGAATACATGCTTGTTTCTATATTATTGTTCATATGCATATTTCATGTCATTATTCGTATGCATATATATGGAAATAAAAGAACCGGGAAGGCAGACGGTCTAAATGAAAATAAAAGAACCGGGAGAGTAACCGATCTAAATGAAAATAAAAGAACCTGAAGAGCAACCAATCTAAATGAAAATAAAATAACTAGGAAGGTAGCCGGTCTGAATAAGAATAAAAGAATCAAGAAAGCAGCCAGTCTAAGATAAACATGTCGACATATGGGAAAATGTTCCCAAAAATAATAACACTTAAATTCATGCATAGCATTTGCTTAAATATTGATTGTTATTACTTGAGGTGCTAAAGTGCTATTCATGATTGTAAATTTTTTGAGAGATAAATGAGTCACATAGAAAGATAATTATGTTGATAAGAAATATGGAAATATGAAATGATGAGAATTATCTGGGTGACTAATTATATGTTGTGAACCTCATAATGAGGTAATTATGAGATAGAATTTATAATCTCAAGATGATGATTAACTATATAAGAAGAAGAGATTTATAAATGATGGGGATTTGATATGAGTAGTGATAATAGAATATTATTATCAAAATATATGAGATATAGATGAATGAATATTGGAAGACTAATTATACAAATTGAATAATTCTAGTAAGTTTAATTCACTGAGCTTGTGAAGCTCACTCCTCTTTGTACAATGATTTCAGGTAGCAGGCAGGACATATAGTTTGGTGAGCTGAGATACCGACAGAGTCATTATCTGTAAGCCACGTGGTCCATATCCTCAGACTAATGGAAAGAAAAAAATATTTGTAAATAATTGCAGTTGCTACATTTTTATTGTTGCACATATGTGTCGTGCTGAGATTTTCAAAATGTGACAACATTGTCTCGAGAGTGGCCAACCCGAGATGGGTCGTTACACTTACCTTATGGAATGCTCATCACCCTCACCCTTAAAAATTTTAAGGTTCCCCTTCTTGACCACAAAGCAAATGACATAGAGACTAGTGACTTGAGCAATGCCTCTTCCCTAAAGCGGATGGGTTGTGTAATAAGCAAAACTGTGTGTTCTCTGAGCATGGAAAGAACAACCAAATTGGAGATGAGGAACCTGGTGATGAGTGCCAAATATTGCCTATTTTGGCCCCTTAATTTACATTTGTTAGCTTAGGAATTTTTTACTTTGAGTTGTTTTTCATTGTTTTACAGGTTTACAAACTTGGAAAGGAGTTTCACTAAATTGCCAGAATTGCTCATACAGATCAGCCATTTTTTAGGATTAAACTGTATTGATTCAGGAAGAACCAAGAGATGAACCATATATGCTTGGAAAGATCTAGATGTCTATTTTCTGAGGAATTTTATGGATCAATAAAATGATTTTTCTTGAGAAAGTTATGGCAGTTTTAGTAGACAAAGGTCAGGCTGTGCATGATTTCAGCGTGACAGATAAGCCATTTTTTAGGATTAAACTGTATTGATTCAGGAAGAACCAAGAGTTGAACCATATATACTTGGAAAAATCCGGATGTTTATTTTCTGGGGAATTTTACGGATCAATAAAATAATTTTTCTAGAGAACATTATGGCAGTTTTAGTAGACAAAGGTCAAAGAGCAAAAGTTGGAATCTGCAGTATCCCACATCGGATTGGAAACACATTGCACTTGTGATGTTTCCCTATATAAGCCCCTCTTCACTTCATCTTTAGTAAGCAATCCTGGTGCCATTTTGGTGCAATTTGGAGGACTTCTACTAGCATTCTGGTGGATCTCCAAGGGCTTTGCTACAAAAGGAAGAAGCGCTGCTCAACATCTGCGAGTGGATTTCTCTCAATGTATAGTCAGTTTTAATTTATTTCTTTTTGAGTTTTAATGCTTAGCACTTTAATTTTGAAATTTAGTTTCATAATCATGAGTGGCTAAAATCTTCAACTAAGGTTGAAGATGAAGCTTTTCCATTGTTTAGCATTATATTTTCAGATATGTTCGTACAATTATGATATTTTTAGTATTAAATGTTCTACTTCAATTGCTTGAGTAAATTCTTACGATTGATTGTTTTTAAATTGTTCAAGTTGGATATTCCGTGTGTTTCATCTGATGGATACATCCAATCATTTTGATTAAATTGGATATCCTTTGTGATTTGTAAATTAAACGGATACATTGGATGGTTTTGGTTTAATTAGGATATTTGTTGTGATTTGTTTAAAGTTGGATTCATAGAATCATTTGATAAATCTCTTTTATATAGAACATGAAGATATATGATTTACTTTGGTGGGGTGGATTCAGAAACCTTAGTGTTTTTATCATTTGTTTTAAAATCAATTTAGTTTAGTTTATATTTGTTTTACAAAATACAATTCAAAATTCGGAACTAGGTTAAGATAAGGTTAGTTTAGATAAAATTATATTTTCACATTGCAATTCCCTGTGGATTCGACCTCGCACTTGCACAACACCATATTGCAAACAACTCGTGCACTTGCGAGTAATTTAAAACTCACAACAAGTTTTTGGCGCCATTGTCGGGAAATTGTTTTGTTTGTGAAATTTTTGTCTGAATTGATTTTATTTTTCTACTAGTTTAGTTAGCACTTTTGTTTTATTTTTTTTAATTTCAATTTAATTTTAATTTAATTTTAGTTTATTTGTTTCTATTTTCAATTTCCCAAAAATAAAGTAAAATAAAAATTAAAAAAAAATGTGGATGAATCCAGTGCCGGTTTCACAGTCTTTAGAGGAGACCCTCAAGGATTTCATGAAGATGACCGGCCAATCCATCAGTGCAGCCAATACATTCAATGTTGATAGCTATTCCATCTGTGCTAGCCCTATGCATTTAGCACAGAATTGTCCATCTATGCCGGCTTTTGCCGAGTATCCCATGGAACAAATGAACGCTTTCAATGACTATCGGTGGCAATCAAATGGATCTTACTCCAAAACATACAATCCAGGGTGGCAGAACCACCCTAATTTTTCATGGAAGCAAAACCAACTAATGAATCAGGGAGGAGCCCCTCATCATGCTCATAATCAATACCCTCCTGGATTTCCTCCACCAGTTCCAAGTTATGGTCGCTCAGCCCATCCAGCACCATCACTCGCTTACCAAGCTCCCACTAAAGCGCAGTGTCGGTTTCACAGTCATTGGAGGACGCCCTCAATGATTTCGGGAAGATGACCGGCCAATCCATAAGCGAAGTGAGGAGTGCAACAATAGTAAACACCCAAGCGATTACCAAGCTAGAGAGTCAAATGGGTCAAATCACAAGTCACTTGGGTAAAGGAGAGAAGGAAAAGTTCCCCAGTCAACCTGTGCCCAACCCGAAGGAATAGTTTGCAGTGGGAAATTCATTGACTCCTACACACGGACAGGAACAAGTGCAATCGATTGCCACATTGAGGTCTAGGAAACAAGTGGACAATCGAGTGGAAGAGAACCCTGCTATGCAGCAAGGGCAATAAAGTGGCAACAAAAAGAAGAGAGATGCTGAGCCATCTACAGCCACACCTACTATTAAGGATCTTCCTGGGTCGTTTGTAACTAAAGCGCCTTACCCTGAGAGATTACAAGTGCCCAAGAAAGAAGGGTAGTCTGAGGATATTGTGGAGGCATGCTTTGCTCAGTTTGGAGAGGATTTAGATTTGGATAAGCTACTTAAGTAAGCAAATGTTATCTTGGAGTCTGCTCCTCAAGAGAGCAGTAAGATGGAGGAGACTGTGGGTGAATCAAGCATTGAAGACCCCCTGGAGGCATGCTTTGCTCAGTTTGGAGAGGATTTGGATTTGGATAAGTTGCTTGAGTAAGCAAATGCTACTATGAAGTCTGCTCCTCATAAGAGCAGTGAGACAGAGGAGACCACAACACTTGAACCCCCCAAGAAGGAACTTAAGCCTTTACCGGACAATCTTAAGTATAAGTTCCTAGGTCCAGCAGATTCTTTGCCTGTGATTATAGCTTCTGATTTGGTTGAGGCTCAAGAGGAGAAATTAGTGGACATTTGAAAAGAGCACAAGGAAGCTATCGGCTAGACTATTGAGGAGATCAAGGGAATCAGCTCCTCGGTGGTGATGCACAAGTTACATTTGGAGGAGAATGCCAAGCCATCGAGGGAGCCACAAAGAAGGCTCAACCCAGCTATGCAAGAGGTTGTGAGGACTGAAGTGATAAAGCTGTTAGATGTAGGGATCATTTATCCAATCTTTGATAGTAAGTGGGTGAGCCCGATTCATGTCGTGCCAAAGCGGGCTGGATTGACGGTAGTGATGAATAAAGATGATGAGTTGGTTCCAACTCGTGTGTAGTCAGGATGGAGAGTGAGTATAGACTACTGTAAGTTGAATGATACCACAAGGAATGATCATTTTTCACTCCCATTTATTGATTAGATGGTGGAGCCCTTAGCTGGGCACGATTACTAATGTTGGGTCTGGCTGAAGACGTTAAACTTAGCGCTCGTGGGAGGCACCCCACAACATATCCTTTTTGTTTGTTTATTATTTTACATATTTATTGTTACTGCTTATTTCTAGTATTTTTTTTTGTTTTCCAGTCTTTATTTTTCAGGGACAAAGTGTACTTCAGATTAAGTTTGGGGGTATGCTATGAGTCATGCTAGTCCAGCTAGTTCTCCATCTCCCAGGTTAGCTCTTTCCATAATATTCATACATTGGGGACAATGTGTAAATTAAGTTTGGGGGTGTGGGAGACACATTACACACACTTTGTCCTAATTTGTTGTTGTTTTTTTTTTCTTCGTGAAGATAAATGCATGCTCATGTTATTTTGAAATTTTGGTTGATCTAAACAATTTCTGTGATGTGATGTCATTAGTGAGCTTAAAATTTTGAACACATGATCTGGTGATAAAGTTTTAAAATTTAGTTACTTACTTTAGGCATTTGAGAATTCACATGTTTGATCTAATCTAACACGAGCACATTAGCACAAATTGTGTGAGGTATGACATGTGATTTTAATGTGTACGTTTCCTTGTCTTAACTGAAACTGGATGATTTGTTGGATAAACACTTTGGCATAAAAAAGTACAAAAAAATATTTAAAGAAAATTGATGATCATAAATAAACTTTCCACTGAGTAACTGGACCTCTTGCCTCAGTAAGCAGTGAGTATTCACGTCAAAAGGTGGGAATTTTACTTGGTAGTATTAAGGCCAGTTTAATTTCGTAGCCTTTTTTACTTGAGTTAGTAAGTCCTTAGGGGTGTCTTTACACCTAATGCCCTAAAACCATCTGGTTTGGGAGTCATTGACTCAACACTCGCTACATGGGACAATTAGAAAGCTTAAGGGAACTAAACATAGCAGAGCCTTATAATAAAAAAAAAAAAAGGAGAAGAAAATAAAAACTATGCCATTTTCGTTCATTCTGATGGGAAATTCGGTGAATCTTGAGACATGGAGACCTTACACATTAGAGTTATTTGGAAGCTTCATTTTTATATGCTAATTCACTTTACACAGTGTCAGACTTATGATGTCTTAACCTGCCTTTTGTAAGTAATTAGATTTTAACATTTCTATTCATTGCGAAGATGGGTTTATCTTTTTAAGCTTTCTCATGAATGAATATCATGGTGATGTGTGCTCCTTAAATTTTTGGATACCATGAGTGATGAACTTATCTTTCTGTTCTTTGTTTTTCATATAGTTTTTAGTTTCGTATTGCTATAGGACTAGCAATATGTAAGTTTGATGGTATTTGATGAGTGCCAAATATTGCATGTTTTGGCCCCTTAATTTACATTTGTTAGCTTAGGAATTTGTTACTTTGAGTTGTTTTTCATTGTTTTACAAGTTTACAAGCTTGGAAAAGAGCTTCACTAAATTGCCAGAATTGCTCGTATAGATCAGCCATATTTTAGGATTAAACTGTATTGATTCAGGAAGAACCAGGAGATGAGCCATATATACTTGGAAAGATCTGGATGTCTATTTTCTGAGGAATTTTACGGATCAATAAAATGATTTTTCTTGAGAAAGTTATGGCAGTTTTAGTAGACAAAGGTCAGGCTGTGCATGATTTCAGCGTGACAGATCAACCATTTTTTAGGATTAAACTGTATTGATTCAGGAAGAACCAGGATTTGACCCATATATACTTGGAAAGATCCGGATGTCTATTTTCTGAGGAATTTTACGGATCAATAAAATGATTTTTCTAGAGAACGTTATGGCAGTTTTAGTAGACAAAGGTCAAAGAGCAAAAGCTGGAATCTGCAGTATCCCACATCGGATTGGAAACACATTACACTTGTGATGTTTCCCTATATAAGCCCCTCTTCACTTCATCTTTAGTAAGCAATCCTGGTGCCAATTTGGTGCAATTTGGAGGACTTCTACTAGCATTCTGGTGGATCTCCAAGGGCTTTGCTACAAAAGGGGGAAGCGCTGCTCAACATCTGCGAGTGGAATTTCTCTCAATGTATAGTCAGTTTTAATTTATTTCTTTTTGAGTTTTAATGCTTAGCACTTTAATTGTGAAATTTAGTTTCATAATCACGAGTGGCTAAAATCTTCAGCTAAGGTTGAAGATGAAGCTTTTCCATTGTTTAGCATTATGTTTTCAGATATATTCGTACAATTCTGATATTTTTAGTATTAAATGTTCTATTTCAATTGCTTGAGTAAATTCTTACGATTGATAGTTTTTAAATTGTTCAAATTGGATATTTTGTGTGTTTTATTTGATGGATACATCGAATCATTTTGATTAAAGATATCCTTTGTGATTTGTAAATTAAACGGATACATTGGATGGTTTTGGTTTAATTAGGATATTTGTTGTGATTTGTTTAAAGTTGGATTCATGGAATCATTTGATAAATCTATTTTATATAGGACATGAAGATATATGCTTTACTTTGGTGGGGTGGATTCAGAAACCTTAGTGCTTTTATCATTTGTTTTAAAATCAATTTAGTTTAGTTTATATTTGTTTTACAAAATACAATTCAAAATTCGGAACTAGGTTAAGATAATATTAGTTTAGATAAAATTATATTTTCACAACGCAATTCCCTGTGGATTCGACCTCGCACTTGCAAAACACTATATTGCAAACGACTCGTGCACTTGCGAGTAATTTAAAACTCACAACACTTGGTGAAGAAGAGGAAGAACATGATGTTGAGATGGGTACTCATTAGCCTGGTTTTGGTCAAGGTAGAACAATTGGTGGGTCTCAGCATACTATTCTCTAAGCTCTTCCAAGCCTTCAACTGTCCATGAACAACAAGCAACAAGCCACTGAGAGTTAGCTTGAGCATATGAGGTTCGAGATAAGTTCTATATATGATGAGCTTATAGTATTTCATGCTAACATAGCAAGATCATTTTATGATGTTCGAGACCATAGGCTCAGATCCGAGACCAAATTCGTAACCTTGGCCCTCGTCCTCCATCTGATTGGAAGTACTGATACATTTTCTCTTTTTATATTTCTTTTTCACTCTTGAATAATTGTAAGCCATTTTTTTCTTCATGTCTATTATGGATATTTTGGGATTAGCTCATAAGAGCCTTTATATTTCTGTTTTATGTTTGGGATATTGCTCATATGAGTTGTTAATATTTAGATGGCTATTTTTCTCTTTTGAGCTTCTATGTTTACATTTCTAGCTTTGCTCGGAAGAACTTTAACTAATTATTTTTTGCTAAAACTTTAATTTCTCTTACTTCCTTAACTACTTGTCTATGCTGGTTGCTTTTTAATTTATATTATTTGGCATTCCCTTTTGTGATAATGGCAAAAATGGGGAGAAAAATAGATGTTATAGACAAGAATAGACTTAAAATTTTCATTTAAATGTTGTATGCATAGATTAAGAGAGTTTTGCTCCTTAAGCTTTTTAAATGCTTTATAAACTATTTGTTGGGCTATTTAAAATGTTTGCAGAAGGTTTTTATTGCAAAAACAGAGGAGACTGTCAAAATTTTCTCAAAAACCAAATACTTGGTTTTTAAAAAAAATGTTTTCCTCAAATGGTTTTGTCATCATAAAAAAAGGGGAGATTGTTGACCCCTAACTTCATTGTAATGATAACAAAACAAATTTAATTTTATCTAACCAAATTACCTAAGTATTTTTTTATTTAAAAGTTTTTATACAAAGAACCTCAAAAGAAGAGACTAAAGAATAAGATTATAAGCTACTAGGTAGTTTATTTCTTTGTAAATCTTCTCTCAAGTCTATAGCTTTATTAATAGCTCAAATGTTTACAAAATGTTTTTAAACAAAGGCTTTTGAACTTAATCTTAAATCTATAAAGTTTTTTTTAAAAAAAAAAACAAGAAAAGACTGTTTCAAGGGATTCAATCGACTGAAAGGTTTATTTTGTCGACTAAATGAAGGACATAATATTCTGCCCTTTTGATTCATTTGATTGGATGAAGTTCTAGCTTTCTAAAACTAACCCAATTGACTGAATGGATCAATCAATCGACTAAATAAGGAACAAAGAGTTTAAGCCTCTGACCTAGTCGAGTGAATCATTACTCTAGCCGACTGAATGGTTTAATACCTTAAACAAAGTTATTTGTTTCAATCAACTGAATGCTCGAAAATAATGACTATATTTTGAATTTTTGAATGTCATTTAGAGAATTTAATGCTTCAAACAACTACCCAAAAGCCTTACTTTGTGAGTAACAGCTATATGGTTTTAAGACTATATAAACCTATTATAATTAAGCAAACACAACTAACAAGAACATTCAATTCATTCTTGAAATCATGAATTGCTCTTCAAAGCTTTCAAAAACCTTCTTGAGCTATTTTAAAGCTTTGCTTCTTGAAAGAGAAATAATCTTTATCTTGTAATGCATTAATTCCTATCTCTCTTGTATTCTTCTACAATCAAATCCAATCATTGTAAAAAGAAAGAGTTAGTGTAACTCTTAGATTGTTTAGGTGTTAAACACTTTGTATACACTTCTTTAATTAGGAAGAGATCGTTATAAGATTTTGGCAACACCCTTGAAGTTGCTTGAATATTTTATAGTGGAATACTTCAAGGAGGTTCCTTGAAGAGAGTGGACATAGGGTCGAAAAAATTCTAATATTATCGAACCACTATAAATGGAGTTTGCGCTTTCTCTTCTTTACTCCTTTAATTCCAGCTTTATAACTTGTTGTGCTTGATTACTTTTATAAGTGTTTAAAAACTTGTTTGTTGTTTACAAAAAGTTTTAAAACCCAATTTACCCCCTCTTGGTTTTGGACTTTGGTTTACAGCCACCACTCAAGCTACATACCGCTTAGTGTTATCATAGGCTTAAACAATTTTACTATTTAGGGAAAAATCAGCTTGCTCGATCCTCAAAATCTTCACAGTTCTCAAAGAGCACTCGTTTAGGGCGAACCTATTGTCCACCAATACCATAGGGATCTTTTTACAATGGCTCTCTATTGTCAAGTATAGAGCACTGGTATGGTTTCTTTTAATGGGAGTTAAGTTTTTATCACTGAAGGTAAGTTATGGACCTCACTTCCTTGACACATCAAGCAAGGCCAATAACTCTTTTGGTGAAGCACTTATTGGAACTTATACTTCACCCAAATGATCTGGAAGTACTTGTTGATGTTTTTTTTACGACATCAATAAGCCCCAAATAGAGATATTAGCATGCATCTTTTTCAATTGACGCAATATTTGGTCTTCTTCCTCTTTTTTTCCTTTACTTTCTTCTCCTTCACCTTTTTTACCGTTACCCTCTTCTCACTTTCCTAATCCCTTCTAGTATTGCTTGCTTTGAGGTGAGGTTGTTTGAAATGGTGACCACCACAAGTTAAATGACTCACTTCCTTCTCATATTCACTATTCATGTTATCTCCAAAACTCCTCTTCTCCACCACTAGTTTTTTTACTACAGTCATTGCTTTTTCTACTGCCACTAGCACTTCTTTGCCTTAAACTGTCTTACCAACTAAGCTTTTCAATGCTTTATCGACCTTTCTAACCATTGAACCACTCACACTTACCTTCTCCATGGCCTTGCTTGCTATTGCCATTGCCACTTTCTCATCATCACTATCACTATCATCCCATATTCCATTGATAGAGACCTCCTTATATGGTCCTTTGTACTTGAGTTTTCTAAGGAATTATATGGTGATTATAGAGGTGTGTTTGGGTATATAGGTAGAAAAGTCATGTTTGATAATGTGTTTGGTGGTTTGGCTGATAAGGATGGAGGGGTAAAAGTGTTTATGAAATCCTCAATCATGTTTAGAAAATTGCATGAAAATACATTATGGTAGTTAGGCATGGGGTTTTGAATGACTTCTGGTGTTCAAGACCATCATCAATGAGGTATTGGATTTCATTCCTCATCCTTATCATGGCCCACATGTTGGTGGATGGTACAAAATTTAGAAAGATCCCAATGAGCAGGGATAAGGTTAAGTAAAGGTTTGGGTGGCAAAGGGTGGAGTTTATCGTTCTTCATCAACTTCTTAAGGGCTTAAGACAAGCTTGTATCCAAGGGTGTAAAGTCTCCAATACCTCGACGCTTTCTCTCCCTTCGGTTATTGCGATTCTAGCAGTTGGAGTTGTTGTAGCTATTGTGGTTGGTGTTTTGGGGTCTTACAGTATTTGTCCATGCATTGGTTTAGACATTGTATATTTGGGCGTAACTGAATTCATTAAACTTGGTGCCATAACTATTTGCACTATTCCTTTTTAAAAATTTCCCACTTGACTTCTTGAGCTTGCCTTTAAAAATGACATCTTCAACTTGCAATGCCAAAATCAATTAACTACTCAAAATTTGCAATAAGCATGGCAAAAATCTTCTTGTGATAGACTGGCTTCAATTTTTTCATCATTATCCTTACTTGATCCTTTCTCTACAGGCCTTGAATTCTTGGTTGCCTTACATCTACAGGGAAAGATGAAGTTTGAGAATGTCTTGTTTGGTTTCTACTTCGTCATCTCAAGGTCTCGGATAATAATATCTAGCTCAGTGTTTTACGTGTACTGGGTCATTAAAGCTTACAGTCTCTCAATGTGTTAAGATCTTGAAAGCAGTACCACTTCAGTGTGGCACTAGTGAAATAAGTAGGGAAGAATGTGGCCAACTACTCAGAATCAATGCTAGATAGCTTCAATAGGCCCATATACTGCTTCAAGTGGGTATTAGGATCACCAGATCCATGAAACTGGTCCATATAATGCATTTTAAACTTTGGTGGCGAGCTTACTTTTGGATAAGTACAGAGCCTATCAACGTCAAGAAGGTACCTATATATGACTTAAGACTTCTTTAAGGCATCTTGCATCTTTTTGAACTTCTCATTGATGCTCTTGACCTCATAGTTGGTCACTTTCTTGTCCTTCTTGCAGAGGTACTCATCTTCATCATCAAAATAGCTAGCCTTCTTACCATCAAACTCTACATAACTTTTCTTGGCCACTCTTTCTTCCACTGTAAAGATCTTTTAGGCTAAGTCAGCCACTAAGGTTGTTATGTAGTCCTTCATCTCCCTCATATTATCTTGGATGCCATTTCTAGATTCCTCGACCATCTCTTCCACTGAGCTTTGACTTGATTTTAATTCTTCCTCAAAACTTGAACTAGCAATTGACATTAAACCTTCCTAAAGAACTAAGCCTTCTTCTGAAGTGGATTCAAAAATCCTTTTCCTTAGTTAGTGTTTGGGAGTTCGATACCAAACCAGAGGGAATGATATAACTTAGGACCTATGATTTGACCCTGAATGCAAAAGCAAGAAAAATAAGAAATCCCATTTTTAATTCTTATACTCATGCTCTTACTTATCCATAATATTACCTTGGCCTTATTAATGGATTTTGGGTTTAACCAAAGGCCCACTAAATGTGCTAAGATCCACTTTTTTACAAGTCTTCTTAGCCCAACAAAGGATAGAAACACAATCATGAAAAGACTTTCATTTTGATTAAATTCTAATCAAACTTTCCAAGTTAACCCAAGGTTTTGATATCTTCTAATCCAAACGTTGGACATCTAAAAGGTAAATGTTGTGGGTTTGACATCAATAAACTTCCTAAGAAGTTCAAAGTCTAATAGTAATTTGAGCTAAATCCAAAAGGCCCAAGATGAATTAGAATGGATATAAAAAAGATTGCCCCATGGTATGGATCCTTCCACTTGATCCGTATGCTTTATTTTCATGTCCATTCACTTCCATATTAGATTTCTTGGGTTAAGGCCTAATTACTATTAATCTTTTCTTTATGAACTTCTTAAAAAAGTTAAACTAACAAGACGTAACTATGAGAAAATATCCTCTTCTATATTAAACCATATCTCAACCTAGGGTTCAATTTGTCTAAGTTTGATTTTAATTTAGTTAAAAAGATAAAATAAAATATTTGACTTAATTAAAATCAACCAATCATGTTATCAAGCAAGTTGGTTCATTCTTATTTTTTCACGTGTGATGTGTATCAACTATATACAACCAAGCATGTAAAGGGATAGAAAGGGACCCTATCCTAAAAAAAAAATATTCTAGGGTTTTTCTCTGGGTTGGCTCCACCTTATATCTTCGATTGGCTTAAGGGTACCCCGTGGTTAGAAGGATGCCTTTATACTCCTTGAGTGGCTTAATAAGTTGACCACAAGAGTACAAACTTGGTGACAAACCTTTGTTACCTTGACAATAACCGAAAGGAACTTGTCACGCACCATGGGTTGACGTAACAAAATTATGGTCACTCTAAGATACCTAAGTTGATATCGGGCCCCCAACTTACTTTGTTGTGAGTAAAAGTAAGTGTAAGTGTGCAAGTGGAGTATAGTACAAAAATAACTTAACTTAAAATTTAAATATTTTTGCAATAACATTATAAAGGTTGAATATCCCTAGTGGATTTGTCAACTGTGGGTACTGCGCCCTACACCACCCTTTGTCAATTAGTAAGGAGGCTCTCTCAAGGAGAGCTCTTCAAGGTCACGTCACATTTTTCGCATTTTTAACTTGTGTCATCTAAGTATAGAGCAAGGGTGACATGCAAAAGTCATCATTTTACCTTGAATGGGGCCAAATCCCTTTTCATTGATCTATACATAAGAGATTAACTAGGCAAGGAGATTCGGATATGAGAGAATGAGGATTTAGTTCTCCATCTTTCATCTAGTCCTAGGCCTAGGCCTTTATGTTCTAGGAAAAATGTTTAAAAATTAATCAAATATATCCTACAGCACACTAGTATTCAACACATACAAATACAATTTAATTAAACCAAAACCATAATTTAAACAAAACATCTCAATTAAGAGAGAAGCATGTATACTTGGAAGGTTACTAACCCAACATTCATTTGTTGAACAACATTGTCCGTCCAAGGACAATGGGCTTAACTTGCTCAATTACTTGTCAATCATCAATTATAAAATTAATTACTAAACTAAAGAAAATACGAATGAAAGCAAATAAACTTTATTGAAGTATGAAGCATGCCAAAATATATTCAAAAGAGTATTAAACAAAGCCATAAAATGGATGTGGTAAAACAAGGGAAAAACAAATTAAAGTTTTTGCCTAAATTGAGTTGTAGATGATCTGCTCAAGGGTGAGGTCAATCGCTCCATTTGCTGGACCAATCGGGCCCATGGGGGGTTGATTAATCCTCAAGCATTAGATGCAAAAATCAAATGAAACTTGCAACTCAAGAGGCATGCATTATTATCAATCATATTCATATATGAATCTAACAAAATACTACCCCTTTTGAGGTATTCTATTTCACGAAAAATATGTAAAAAAAAACTACATACCATTCATATTTCATACTTCGTCTTGCACTAAATAGCATGCAAAATAACTTTTTATATAACTCTAAAGCATGATAGACATTATGGTGATCATTTCATTTCATGGCTTAGCAAGTAAAATTATGGTTTAAATTGATGAAAGCAAAACTACCAACCTCTTGTAATGCTTAGGATAATCACATGTTCTGTGTTGATGTTGCCCTCAAAGATCCAGTAGCTCCTTGGATGAAGAAGAACTTGAACCTTGAATATTTGTTATTGGAAGTAGAAATAAACCCATTACAAAAGAAAATGACGGTTTGGCTAGTAATTGTTTTTGTAAAGGTAAGGTATTTATGAGAACTCAACCTATACAAATGAACTAATCCAGGAAATACCTATATTGCAGAGGTTTAGTAAGTATAAAAATGGCTAGAGTTTCAGCTAGAGCATAGAAGATATGTGTAGGTGTAAAAGATAAAGGGGTATTTATAGGATTAATTAGGGAGAAATAGTGTAAATGGGAGTTAATAGGTGTAAATGGGTTGCTGGAGACATTAAAGATTTAATTATGTAACAATTTTGTCTGAATTAAAACCAGAATCATAAGGATGAAGCTCTAGAATAAATTTTTTGCTTGTGTAACGGCGACGAGCCAATCAGCCAGTCAATAGGGCTGATCAACCCGTTGACTGGACCGATCGGTCTGAACCCTGGGCTTAGACAAATTCCTGGTTAAGTTGAAGCGTGGGTTAAATGATTTTGGCATGGATTTTTGGTTTAAATGGATTGGTTTATGGTCCAATTAGGTCTTTTGGGCTCTAAGTTGAGTTTATAATTGGTTTTTTTTTTTCTCAAAACAAAGTCTTGGTTTCTTATTTCTCCCATATTCGAGTATTTTCAGACCAAATTATCATCATCAGGCTTCCCATGTGGCTTATTCTAAAATCTGGAAGTAAATTGGGTGTTTACAATGATGAATGCATGTCTTCAAAGCAGATGAGGTGGAGTTAGCACTGATTCAAATGCACTCCACCTAAGCACCAAAACCTGATGATATGGCAACAATTTTTTCAAAAAATATTTGGCACATTATTGGTTCCAGTAGTACTCAATGCTTGTTTGTCATCCTTAACCATGGTTAATTTTTGAATAAAAGTAATTTCACCCATATAGTATTGATTCCCAAAATTCTCGATATTAAGTGTATGTTGCATTTTAGGTTTATTAGTCTTTGCAATGTATTGTAAAATATTATTTTAAAGGTCCTAGTAAATAGGTTTAAAACTCTCCTATCCCATGTCATATTAGAAATCTGAAACACCTTTCTTACAGGGAGACAAATCACATATAATATCTTTATTACAAATGAGCTCATTCATTTATTTAAAAAAAGAAAGGGAGAGGGAATGGGTTTTGAGAATTAAAGCTAGAAATGAGTAAAGCATATAATAAAGTAAAGAGGCGATATCTTGAGTCATGTATGGTAAAAATGGGGTTTGCATCTAAATGGGTAAATCTCATTATGAAGTGTGTATCGTTAGTCACTTACTCAGTCATGTTTAATAGTGAGCAAAATGATTATATTAGACCCTCAAAAGGTCGAAAAATTCTTGCCTAGCACAATGCCATGAGAGATACATGGCACAAGGGTCCATTCACCCTTGAATAAAAATAAAATATCATTTTTCTCTTTTTTCCATACCATTTAACGATGAAATGGACAGACAAGAACTTCTCCCAAAGGCCTCTAGAAAAAAGACCCCTCCTCTCCTTATCTTATCTTTTTATGTGTAGAAAAATAGGCCCAAAGTTTCATATTTATATTTTTACGGACAATAGCATCTTATTTTTTAAAGAGAATAGGCACGAGAGAGTTTCGAACTAAAGAAAATACTTGATGAGTATGCAAAACCTTTTGGTTCCACCCTTTTAGTTCTAATTCTAGTGAAAAAAAAATTGGAATGCAGTTCAGTTAGTTTTGGGTGTCTTGATTGTCATCAAGCATGAGAGACACCTTGGGTAGCCAACCATGGTTGGGTGGAAAAAAAACAAGGACTTTTAAGCTATTAAAGACAGGGTGTGGAAGAGGTTACAAAGCTCAATAAGACTATGGCTACTTTAACTTTGGCTTACTATATAAGCGTTCTAGCTTGCCAAATACACTGTTTGAGGAGCTCAATCATATGATGAATGGGTTTTGATGGGGGAATTGAAAGATAGAAAGATGTATTAGATGAAGTGGAAATGGTTATGTCACTAAAAACAAGATGAAGGATTAGGATTTAGAGATTTGAAGAGCTTCAACAAAGCTCTTTTAGCCAAAAGAGGCTGGAAAATTTTGACAGAGCCTAAATCTCGCCATCGAGTTCTAAAGTGTAAGTAATTCCTCTCTTCTCATTTCTTACAAGCTCAATTAGGGGTGAGACCTTCTCTAACTTAGCGAAGCATTTGGGGAGCCATCCCTGCATGGCAGTGGAGTATTAGATATAGAGTGAGCAATAGGGCCATGAATGGTATATCGAAAGACCAATGGATTCCAACTCATTGGGAGTTTAAGGTAATCTCTCACGTCAAAGAACTTCTTGCAAAAGTTAGTGTGAATGAATTGATCCCATCACCATATCATGGAATGGAGTATTAGTCAGAAGATTTTTCCTAGCTCTTGAAGCTGATATTATTTTTTGGCTTCTTATCAGTATAACATGAGTCAAGTACAAATTGATTTGTCATTTTAATATAAATGGTCATTATTCAGTTCTAGTGGATATTTTGTGGCATAGATTTTTTTTTTAAGCGTGTAATTATACATGTTGGGCTTGTAGCTTAGTCTAGTATTCCATCTTATGGGGCTATTTGGAAAGGAAATTGGGCTTCCCATTGTTAGAGTTGGTGCATACTTCACAGGACTAGATCTGTAGAAACCCGGACGAACACGAGGTCCCGCTCATCGATGAGTTGGGTCTAATTTTTTGCTTAGTAATTTAGACTTTGGCCCATGAATAGCTGTAGTTATGCAGCAGGGCGAAAATCCTATTTAGACCCTAATTAGGATGTCTTAAGTTGCTTATAAATACTCTTTATCTACTGAGCATACATTGAAACGAGAGATTTGTGAGGTTGAAATAAAAAAAAACTTCTAGCGGGACATAGCCCTATTCTGGGGTGAACCTAGGTAAATCTTGTCTTCTTTCTTTCTATTTATAATTCATGTGATTGACAGGTCTCGAATCATTCAATTGGTATCAGAGCCTTATGTTCAAGGATTAACGATCAGAGATGTCAATTGGATCACGGATTGAAATCGAAAAGTTCAGAGGGAAGAGCTTCGACTTATGAAAACTGAAGATGGAGGATCTACTCGTGGATAGGGATCTGTGAACGGTGATAATCGATGAGATACTGAAGAGTACAATGTCCACGGTAGAGGCGTCGCCGGTGGTGGTTTCAACATCTTATTTAGCGACCATAACAGAGTGGAATCGGAAAGCATGAAGTCTAATTTGGCTGTGCCTGGTCGATTCTGTCCTAATAAAAGTTTATGGGGAAAAAGACTGCAAAAGATCTCTGGAAGAAGTTGGAAAGCCTTTATCAAAGTAAATCTTTGGTAAACAAATTGTTTCTGCAGAAGAAGTTGTACAACCTTCGGATGGCTAAAGGCGATTATTTCTCTGTTCATCTACATGAGTTCAACACTTTGATAGGTCAGTTATTATCTATCAGTGTTGATGTGACAGATGACGATAAGGCTATTACACTGTTCTGATCATTGCTTGATTAACTTGATAGTTGCAATTGGTAATGGTATGACTGATCTATCTTTTGAGAATGTCGTGGCAGCCTTATTGTCTGAGGAGATGAGGCGGCAGGGTACAGAGAACTCATCAAATGAGCCCTTATCTGTGAGAGGGCAAACCCATGATAAAGACTACAAGTGGTCTAGTGATAAACCCAAGTTCATAGGAAGATCGAAAAGTAGGGATAAATCTGGGTTGAAATATTGGAAGTGTAAGAAACCTGGGCATCTAAAGAAGGATTGCAGAAGTAAGAGTGTGAATCCTGAAAGCGGACAGAAGATAGATCAACTTTAAGAAAAAAGGACCAATATAATGATGATGCTAGTAACTTAAATACAGCATCCTGTTTGGCTCAATAAGATCAGAGTGTTTAAATAATTGACACAGGAGCATCCTTTCACATGACACCTCACAGGGATTGGTTTCATGAGTATGAAACCTTTGATGGGGGAAGCGTTTTATTAGGAGATAAATCTCCGATGAAAATTATTGGTCGTGGGAAGGTAAAGTTGAGGATCAATGATGGGATGGTCAGAACACTTCCAGGCGTGATGCATATTCCAGTTCTCAGTAGGAACCTGACGTTAGTCAGAAAGATGGCAGATAGGGGAGTGAATTTTAGCTGTGACATTTGTGAAAGATGACTCGTGGATCGTTAGTAATTACATGACATGTTCAGTACGGTATATTGTACAAGCTGCTGGGAAGTACAGTAGAAAGTCAGTACAGTGGAGGTTTTATCTCTAAGAAGACGACTGATGATGAGTCGACGTCCTCTATGTTGTGGCATTAGAGGCTTGAGCATATCAGTGAAAAAAGACTATCTAATTTATCATCAAAGTAGATGGTGAAGGGAGTCCCAGATTGCTCAATGGGATTCGATTTCTGTGAGCGTTATCTATATGGCAAGCAGAACTGTGTGAGTTTTAAGTCCGCTGGCACGAGGGCAAAGGATATTATAGAGTGATGTGTTTGGGCCAGTTTCAGTCTAATCTCTTGGAAAATCAAGGTATTATGTCTCATTCATTGATGATTTTTCAAGGTATGCATGGATTTACTTCATGAAGAGTAAAGCTGAAGCATTTGATAAGTTTTGTGAGTTTAAAGCATTGGTAGAAAATCATATGGAAAGAAAGACAAAGGTACTGAGAATAGATAATGGAGGGGAATTTTGCTCAGACAAATTTGAGCAATTTTGTTTGGCAAGCGGCATTGCAAGATAGAAAACAACTCTGTATACACCTCAACAGAATGGGGTGGCCGAGAGGCTCAATTGGTCACTCATAGAGAAATTGATGAGCATGTTGAGTTGTATAGGCTTGAGCCAGAGTTCTAGGCAGAGGCGGCTACTACAGCATGTTATCTGAAAAATAGGTCACCTACATCAGCTTTGTAGGATCAGACACCATTTGAGGCACTATTCGAGAAAAAGCAGAGTTTAGCTCATGTTAGGGTGTTTAGGTGTGATGCTTATATGCATGTACTAAAAGAAAATAGGAACAAACTTGACAGCAAATCAATGAAGTTCATTTTCATTCGTTATAAGGATAGGGTCAAGGGGTACAAGTTATGGAATCCAGAAAATATGAGTAAAGTTTATAGTAGAGATGTTGTGTTCAGGTAAACAGAAAGGGATATGGCGACTGTCCAAGATGTACCAGAACAGCCAAAGCAGTTCCAGATTAATCCTAGCTCAGGAGATAAAAAGTGGGAGACTACCCCATAGACTACATTAAATACTTCAGATTCTAAGTCAGTTGGGTCTGAGCACGATATTCATGTTTCTGATGTAGAGGATGAGGATTCAGATGCTGGCTCGGAGGTAGAGATCACGCTTGTCATAAGACGACTTACACAAATTAGGAGACCACCCATTAGGTATTCCTCTAGTGCTTGTAGTGCATTATATGCTTTAAATATTACTGGTGATGATCCTAGAACAGTGAAAGAGGCAAGGACCTTGGAGGATGCAAATATGTGGAATGATGCTATGAAAGAGGAGATGCAGGCACTGGACAAGAATGAAACATAGAGCTTTATGAAATTTCCTAGAGATAGGAAGGAAATTGGGTGCAAATGGATTTTTAAGAAGATATCAAATGCAGATGGAATGGTAGAAAAGTACAAGGCACGTTTGGTTGCAAAGTGGTACTCGCAAATAGAGGGAATTGACTATGGTGAGATATTTTCTCCGGTAGTAAAGTTAACATCTATCAAATGTGTCTTGTCTATGGCAGCTGCTTATGATCTAGAGGTTGAGCAACTCGATGGGAAGACAGTTTCCCTTCATAGGGACTTAGAGGAGGAAATTTACATGAAACAGCCCGAAGGCTTTGTGAGCAAAGGCAAGGAAGAGTTGGTTTGTAAATTGAAGAAGTCTTTATATGGACTAAAGTAGTCACCACGGATGTGGTACAAGAAGTTTAATATATATGTCATTCAGCTTGGGTTCGCTCGCAGCTATGCTGATCACTGCGTCTATGTGAAAAGGTTAGGGGTTAATTTTGTCATTTTAACCTTGTATGTTGATGATATTCTATTGATTGGAAATAATGGGAAGATGATTAGCACTGTGAAGGCATTGTTGGCAAGGCAGTTTGACATGAAAGACCTAAGGCTAGCCAACTTTATCTTGGGCATGCAAATAAAGAGGGATCGTGAAAATTGAAAACTGTGGCTAAGTCAGAAGAAGTATATTGAAGAAGTGTTGAAGAAATTCAACATGTATGACAGCAAGCCAGTAGGGACTCCCATGCCTTTGGGAACCAAGTTATTTATGAAACAATTTTTAAAGACAGAGGAAGAAGCTGAAGAGATGGCGCACGTACCTTATGCTAGTGCGGTTGGAAGTTTTATGTACGCTATAGTGTGTACGAGACCAGATATTGCCCAAGTAGCGGGAGTTTTGAGTAGATATATGTCTAATCCTGGGAAAGAGCATTGGACTGCAATCAAGAGAGTTCTTAGATATCTTCGTGGGATGTTAGAGTTTGCATTGTGTTATGGAAGTATGGAAGTTAAGAAGAATCTTGATATTGTAGGGTCAATTGATGCTGAAAGGGGAAGAGACATTAATAGCAGGAGGTCTACAAACGGATATGTATTCAATCTGTTTAGTGGGCCAGTGAGTTGGATGAGCAAAAAGCAAAGTGTTGCTGCCCTTTCATCTACAGAAGTAGAGTATATAGCAATAACTCATGCTAGAAAGGAAGCGGTTTGGATTCAAAAGTTGTGTGCTGAGCTTGGGTTTAAACAAAAAGCAGTGAAGGTGAAATATGACAATCAATGTGCCATCTTCTTAGAAAAGAATCTTGCATTTTATTCACAGATGAAGCACACTGATATCCAATATCACTTCATTTAGGAAAATATTGAAAGAAATGTGATAATCTTGGAGAAAGTTGATACAGCAGTGAACAACACATATTTCTTTACTAAGGTAGTTAGTCTAGGAAAGTTTGAGTGGTGTACTATTGAGATGGGCTTGAAGAAACAGAGTCCTGGGAAGTTTTCCATGTGTGTGAAGTATTTACCAAGTGGAAGATTGTTAGAGTTTGTACATACTTCACGGGACCAGATTTGTAGAACCCCAAACGAACACGGGGGTCTCGTTCACCCATACATGAGTTGGGTCTGGTTTTTTGCTTGGCTATTTGGGCTTGGGCCTATGAATAGCTGTAGTTATGTAGCAGGGTGAAAATCCTAATTAGACCCTAATTAGGACATCTTAAGTTGCTTATAAATACTCTTTATGTACTGAGCATATATTGTAACTAGAGATTTGTGAGGTTGATCATAAAAAAACTTCTGGCATGACTTAGCCCTATTCTAGGGTGAACCTAGGTAAATCTTGTATTCTTTTCTTTCTGTTTATAATTCGTGTGATTGACGGGTCTCAAATTATTCACCTATGTTCCTAACAAAATGATGTTTTTTGCATGGTGTGCCTCTCATAACATATTTCCAACAAGAGGTAAACTTCAAACAAGAGGAATAGAAGCTGATGTAAGCTATCCAATGTGTAATCAATCTCCTAAAGATAATGTTCACGCCTTAGTTTCTTTTTGTAAGGTGCAGGAGATATGGCATCTAAGTGAGTTTCATTTTGGAGGTTCTAAATACAATGCTATATGTTAAGGGCTGGCTTAAGGAGCAATACTAGCTACTTGATGAAGAGATGTTCCTATATCTGCTTATGGTCTCCTAGATAGTTTTGAATAACAGAAACATAACACAGATAGATGGAACATGTCAGTCAAAATTTTAGGTTGTTGCTTTGACCTCTAAACTTTTGCATGATTATTGGTATGCCTATACACCCTCTTTACCCAAGCTTAAGAATTCTTCATTAAAATGGTAGCCTTTTGATGTTGATGGACTCAAGATAAACGTGGATGGGGCTACGAAAAGAGAGGAGCAGAAGGATGGTGGAGGTGTGGTGATTCACGATAGTGATGGATTCATGGTAGTAGCTCGTACTATCTATTGGGAATTTGTCACTAAACCGTTCATGGCTAAAGCTTAGGCTTTTTTTGGAGGATTATAGTTAGCACAAGATTTTGGGTTGGAGAAAATATTAGTTGAGTCTACTATCTTCCTTTGATCCAATTCTGCAATGGTTCGAAGATACGTTAGCAAATGTGGGCATTAGTTAATGGTATTAAAACTGCAATGAGTTCATTATATGAGGTTTTTGTTTCTTATGTTAATAGAGTGAGGAACAATGTTGCACATGCACTTGCTAGATATGCTTTAGGTGTGTATGGTAATTCGTCTTGGTAGGGAGAGATTATCAACTTTCTAGAATCTTCTCTCAAACTAGAGATATGTAATTGCTTTTGTTTTCAATAAATTATCACTTTTCATAAAAATAAAAATAAAAATTTCTTTTAGGTCAAAAGCTACACTTTGTAGCTTGCTTGCTCTTGATGTGGGAAAAAAATCTATTGTCAAATGAAGAGACGACACGTGGTTCGACTAAGGGTAAAATTATCATTTTATCATTAAAGATAAAAATATAATTAAACACCCTTTGGTGAATCAATAATTACTACGATGAAATTCTTGACTCAATCTCGATCATCCAAATCAATAACTCAGATCGTTTGTCATTAATGGTTTCCTAATTAGGATCAACCACTTTTCATTATAAAAAAGAAGCTTCTAAACCATTTATGGTATGTAATTTTCCATGCCTCTAAATATCTTTTACTAGTTTAGTCCTTTTGGTTCTTTTCCACAAGTAACTTACTTTAGTATTAAGGGTTACCCCAAAGATCCCACTCTAGGCCACCTATTGTCTATATTTGTCTTATTTTCAGGAAAAGGGCAGTCAACCTAGTCTCGAGTGACTCAATTCAATGCAAGACCTAGTTTTGAATTTTCAATCTTAACCGTGTTAGATTTTTGGAATCAATAGATTGACATCGTTTATGGGAAATCAATCACCCACATCAAAAAATCTTATTTGAAAGATGGCACCTAGAACAATGATAACCAGGCAAGACTCATACAACTGCATTTGCATCCACAACCGCCTCATTTAGAAACCTCGACATGATGGATCCTCTAAAATCATGATAGTGCTCCGTCAAGACTGACCCTAGCGAAATGTTTGATCTATCAAAGGATCACTACGTGCTGACAGGTCACCCACGTTCAAACATATTGAGATACAACCTCTGAACGATCCATGCTACTATGTCCAATTCATCACATTCACTAACAAGGATCTTGAGGGCATTCAGACCACCCCCCCCCCCAATAGAGATATCATGGTGATCACGTTGACCGTGGCAAGTAACATGCTCAAGAGGGTGATGGTAGACAATGGGATTTTAGTGAACCTTCTCAGTATAGACTCATATCAGCAGATAAGCCTCTAATATAGAAGCTTGAAGATCATCTAGTCCCCACTCTGCAATTTCGTAGGGAAAGAGTTGGCAGTCAAAGCACTTGTAATACTAGACACCATTGCTAGCACAGTACCATGCTAGGACATGAAAACTCTACCCTTCATTATATTTGAGCACCTTGCCCCCTACAATGTAGCATTGGGAAGATTCGCCCTCCACGCCTTCCAAGTCATCACCTGTCATTATCACCTCAAGATGAAATTCTCTACTAAAGAAGTAGGAGAAGTTTCAAGGAAATCATATCATCGCTTGGCAATGGAATGCAGTCTCAACAAAAGCATAGGATCTGGGAAAGGTCCCTACAATGGGATAGAAGACCTCAAGGACGAATTAGACCCTCATAAAGGGCAACCAGTTGAGGAACTGACCATGATACTGTTGTTTGAATATGACGACACTAAGGTATTCTAGATTAGCTTCAACCTATAAGTAGAATATCGGGCCTAAATGGTCGAGTTCTTGAGGAGTAACATGGATTTCTTCGCATAGACAGCTGAGGACATGATAGATATCAATCCTAAGATTATCTCCCACAACCTTAATATAGACCCCAGCATAAGCCAGTCTGCTAGAAAAAGGCCTTGCACCCCTAGGAGACAACAGATATAGAATAAGTGGATAAACTCATCACAACCAACTTTATCAGAGAGATACATTACTTGAACTAACTAGAAAATATGGTTATGGTAAAGAAAGTAAGTGAAAAATGGTGAATATGCATAGACTTCACAGGCTTGAATAAAGCTTTCCTTAAAGATTATTTCCCTTACCAAGGATAGACCAGCTAGTGGATATTACCTTTAGTTTTGAGTTATTAAGTTTCATGGATGCCTGTTTAGGATGCAACCAAATCATGATGCATGAGTCGGATCTGTCAAAGACTGCATTCATCATTGAAAGCATATTGTATTGCTATCGAGTCATGCCCTTCGACCTAAAGAATGTAGGTGCCACCTATCAGAGACTAGTGAACAAGTTTTTCAAATCATATATTGGCCATAATGTAGAAGTTTATATGGACGACATACTTGTGAAAAGTTATCTAGCAATCCAGCACATAGCTGACCTAAAAGAAGCTTTCCAAGTCTTGAGAAAACATCAAATGAAGCTTAACCCTACCAAGTGTGCTTTTGGTAAAACCTTTAGGAAATTCATGGGGTTTATGGTAACCTAGAGGGGGATTGAGGCCAACCCTTAAAATATCCAAGCAATTCTAGGCATGACTCCCCTTGCAACATCAAAAAAGTCCATAAATTAGCAGGTTGGATCATTGTCGTAGGACACTTTATGTCCAATTCAGTAGAAAGGATTCTCTTCTTTTTTTTTTTTTAAATCCCTTCAGAATACTAAAGACTTTCAATGAATGAAAGATTTGTAAAAAAAATTCGAAGAGTTGAAACGGTACCTGAGAAAGACTCTTCTTTTGACTAAGCCCAAGGAATGAGAGCCTTTGTATCTTTTCTTAGCCGTAATCCTGATAGCGATTGCCTTGGCACTTATTAAGGAAGATAATAAAATTCAGATAACCGTCTAGTATGTAAGTCGAGTCCTGCTCAACGCCAAAACCTATTATCAACGAATAAATAAGATTTCATATGCTCTTTTGATCTCAGCCATGAAGCTTAGGTCAAATTTCCAGTCCCACACTATTAACATCCTTGCATATCAATGCCTTAGACAAGTACTTCATAAACCAGACATTTCAAGAAGAATGGTCAAATAGGTTATGGAACCAGGTGGATTTGATATTAAGGATAGGCCTAGACCGGATATTAAGGCCCATGCCCTTGCAAGTTTCTTAGTCTAGTGTACTGCCTCAAAAGAACAGCTCGGAGAGCCACCAATGGAGAAAGGTGGCCATGGATCAATACATAAGGATGAGGTATTGGAAAGCCACCAATCTGAGTATGAGGCTCTGTTGGTAGGGTTGAAGTTGTTTCAGGTCATAAAGGTCAAGGTATTGGAAATCTATAATGATTCTTAGTGGTTAACCAAGTCAAAGGAGAGTACAAAGCAAAGAGAGAAGAAATGGCTAAGTATCTAAAGAAAGCTAAAGACCTCCTCCTAAAATTTGAGAAGTTCGAGATCCAACAGATAACTAGGTCGAAGAATTCCCAAGCCGATGCCTTATCTAGACTAGCCTCATTTGAGTTCTCCGACCTCATTAGGATTGTGTACACTTAGCTATTGCATGCACCCAACATTGAAAAATGATCCCTTAAACTCCCGATGGAAGATGAAACTTGTTGGATGGATCCTATCACCAAATATCTATAGGATGGAAGGCTCCCAGAGTCGAAAAAAGAATCAAAAAAGATAGTAGCCCGAGCAACCCATTACTTTTACCACAATGATTACCTTTATAAGGGAGCCATGCTTCAGCCCTATTTTCGCTGCTTCTGACCTTTAGAAGCTGAGCATGCCCTATGGTAGGTCCATGAGGGTATGTGTGGTGCCCATGAAGGAGGGCATACATTAGCCCAAAAAATCCTTTGATAGGGGTCGCATATGAAGGAAGATACTTTAAATTACGTCAAGAAATCTGACAAGTGCCAAATATTCCCTAATTCCACGCCAGCCATTAAACCCTTTTTCTGCATCTTGAGCCCAATACCATTCACCATGTCGGGAATGGACATCCTAGGACCCTGAAAGCGACTGATAAAGACAATGGATAGTGGTGGCTGTTGATTACTTTAAAAAATGGATCTAAGTTGAACCATTGGCTTCAATCACCTTAGAAATTATGAAAAAGTTCACTTGGAAGTCCATCGTTTGTCGATTTGGGGTCCTCAATATCTTAATTACGGATAACGGGGCATAGTTTGATGGAAGGAAGTTTCAAGAATTTTGCAAAGAAATGGGTATCAAACACCTCTTTGCATCGGTAGGCCATTCCGATGAAAATAGACAGACAGAGGTATCCCATCGCGCCATCCTTCATGGGTTGAATAGAAGGCTGAATCAAGTAAATAGATTATTGGTCGATGAACTTCCAAAGGTACTTTAGGAATATTGAACAACCTTTAAAGAAACTACTTAGGAGACACCATTCAGGTGGACCTTTAGAACCAAGGCTCTTATTTTAATGGAAGTAGACCTCCTATCTCATCGAGTATTCTCTTATGATGAGCAAGCCAACAAGGAAGGATTGTGAAACAACTTAGACCTAATTGACAAGCTCCAAGAAAATGTTCTCATTAGAATGGTTTTCTATCAATAAAGGGCCGCCAAACAATATGATTATCGAGTAAAGAAGAAAACTTTCCAAGAATGAGACTTGGTTCTCATGAAGTATGAAGACTCGGACCCAAGAAATGTTGGGAAGCTTTCCTCGAACTGGGAAAGCCCTTACCGGGTTAAAAGGATTCGTCTTGGGTTCTATAGCCTCAATGAGTTATCTAGAGAACTTGTCAAACGATCATGGAACGCTAAAAATATGAGAAAATATTATCAATAGGGCAGCTTGTGTTAACTCATCCAGGGCTGACCTACCTGAGACGGTGTTGTCACATTTAAGATTTCAAGCCCGACGCATACATGTAACAATTAAAAAAACATCATCAATTGGAATTATATATACAACATCAGCCTCAACTCTTTACAGGGGAGATACAACATCTTCTTCCTATAAATTTCGAATATATACAAATATAATAAAATGCATGAATATACATCTTTCTCAACTTTTTTTTATCTTTCTCATTAAAATCTAAGGATACTGACCTCAAGACTTACTTAAACTACTCATTCTGAATCTCTGCTCAATAGTCTATCAGTTATACCCACTGCCTAAAATTATTTTAAAATGAGGAGTGAGCTTAACAAGCTCGATGAATTCAATTTATTAAAAGTGCTCGATTTGTATACTTCTAGTCATATTTTAATCATAATTTCATATATCTTTTCAACTATCATTTCTCACATATATAATTCAAATCACTTATCAATCATTTTTATCATCATATATATATCATTTCAAATTTCATCATATGTCTTTACTCAAATTTTCAAATTATCATTTTCAACATAATGACCTCATAATGAGGTTTATATCATACAAACAATCATTTATTGTGTATCATATTATGCATCTTTTCAATCATTTCCTCATTGTAGTTATCTCATTATGAGACTCATCTTTCTATCATCACATCACAATCATTTTGATGCTTTAGCATCTCAATAATAATTAAATAAATGCATGCATCCACATCCTCATTTAATCTATTTCTTTCTTTCTCATCACATCATTTCATCATCATTTCATATATCACTCCATACTATCAACATATGGGAAATATCAATCTTTAGTATATCATCTAGGAACGTCTTCTCACATGTCGACATGTTTCATCCAGACTAGCCAAGGTTATGGTCTCCCCTCTATGCATATGATCAATCACATAAAAGCAAGCATATTATAATATTATACAATTCAGAAATTATTTTCTTTTTCAAAAATTTTCTATCATCATATAATTCAAATTATATTTTCATATATAATGTCATCTCAACTATCATAATTTCAAGAGATTTCTTTCTCTTTTCATCAAAATATATTTAATCTATTTCACATCAATTTTATCCTCTAAAGGATATCAGTTCATCATTTATCATATATATTCATCATTTTTATCCTTTCAAGGATATTATTTTATTAATTCTCCATATATTCATTTCATTCATATTGTAAATCACACTTTTAACTCATCAAATTTACACATATCACATATATCATATTTTCACCAAATCAATCATATTCATCATATATATATTCAATAATTATTTCATTTCATTACTTATTGTAAATTTTATATAATTTTCATGTTTGTCTCGCTTACTAACAGTAAATTCAACTCACTTCATAGCATTTCAAAGTTATTCTTGATCAACTTCCGTTCTTTTTCTACTCCTTTCAGCAATTATACTCGATTGTTGATCACCTCCACCTAATCATAATATACTCATTAAATTTCAATCTTATTCTTAAATTTTATATATATTGTACTGGATTAAATTTCATATATGCATATTAAACTTTCTAAAACTCAAATTTCAACAGAAATTCGATTCATTCTTGTTTGAATTAAAATCCAAAACTTCTTTCAAGAAAAGTAGAAGAATAACCTCAAAATTTCTTAACTTTAAATTTTTCGAAACTCTTCCTCAAATCTATTAGAAATTCTTCCGTAAATTCAACGATTTCAAATCACGATTATCAAATTCTTCGATTTCAAAGTGTTTGCAATGTTTATCAGCTTTTCTAGAGAGAAAGTAATCTTTGAGAGCGAAAAAAAATTTGTAAATTGAATTTCAAACTTCAAAACGCTTTAAATATTAAATTTTTCGGTCAAACTGGTCGACTACTCGATCAATTGGATCGACCCATTAAAATTTTCAAAACTATCGATCGATCCTTTAGCCAGTCGACTGGCCAACCGATCGGTCAGTCGATCGGTTCCTTGCCAGTCGACACGTCAACCTTTGAAAATTGAATTTCAAACTTCAAAATTCTTCATATATTAAATTTTTCAGTCTGATTGGTCGACTACCCGATCGATTGGATCGACTCATTGAAATTTTCAAAACTACCAATCGATTGTCAATCGATCGGTCCTTTAGCCGGTCGACTGGCCAACTGATCGGTCAGTCAATCGATTCCCTGCCAGTCAACCACCATTGTTTCAAAAACTACTAAAATGCCATTCTGCACTGTCGATCGATTGCTCCACCGATCGGTCCACCTATCCAATTGACCGGTCACCCTTTACTAGCCGATCGGTTGGTCGACCGGTTGGGTAACCAGTCGATCGATCCAATTTTAAACCTTTGAAGAAAAGAATTCTTCCTTTTGAAAAATTATACCTTCTTCCACAATTTTTTTTAACTCTTTCTTTCATTCTTTCAAAATTTATGTGTTTCTTTCTTTGAAAATTTCTATATCTTTTCAAATCAAAATGTTTAATATCTTTCTTCAAAATTCTTCGATTTCATTTAATATTTTCTTTAAAATTTCAAATTCAAATTCCTTTTTCACATGTATGCATGTATAATTTCAATATATAATTCAATTTTACTTCTTTTCCCTTACATTGAGGGTGCGAATATTACACAGTCGCTTGATACCACCTTGTTAATTCAGAATAAATAAAAGTCTTGAATTTTTTCTAAGTATGAGCAATAATGCGAATATGTTCCCACTGGGAAAAATCCACAAACACACCACCAAACGAGTGCATCCTCGAGTCACTCGAGTACCCCCATAGTCGATAGGGAACAAAATCCATGTAATAGCTGACGAGCCTTGATAAGCCTCAAAGACATTATCAGTCCTCCAAAGTAATGTCAACTTGAGACATAAGGTTGTAGTATCCCCGACATAGATTCACCGATTTTCTCTGATGGTGATCTCTTTCATCTATCACCCTTTTGAGCCGAGAAGCAGGTTGGGTAGCCCTAACGAAATTACTACCAAGAGCACGCCTATTGGACCTACCTGTTAGCCAAGCATTTCGAACCAATTCATCACGAGAAAAATAAATTTTCTTGAGAAAGAGAAGCCAAAAAAAAAAAAAAAAAAACAAAGCACTCAAACCGTAAGGAAGTGTGGTGAGTGTGAAGAAAAACATCTTAACAACCACTTCTTTATATAATGACCCAAAAGAATAAATGAACAAATCAAATCTTCCCCAACTCAATGATTGAGATCGAAAGATTTGAAGGCACAGTTGATTACGGTGAGAGAATGCATAAGAAAAGTCATGTTACCTAGCCTTAGTCCAACCTTGATGAGGCTTGGAAAAAAAAATTTATGATGTAAAAACTTGGTCGACTAGGGCCTAGTCCAATCGAAAATTTATTTTTTCTAAGTTTTTTTTAAAAAAGAGAGAGATAAAGCACTAAAGTCAAAGGAACCGTGACCCCAACCTTACGCTCAAGCGGCTTCAAGTCAAGAGGACCATCTTCTTCAAGATAAACAGACAAAGACGCCATTCTCAAAGAGGGAAGAAGGCTACCTTTCCTAAGGTAGAAGAAGACCACCTTCTCTAAGGGGGAATAAGACCACCCTCTCTAAGGTGAAAAAACTTGGAGTCCGTTTGGCTTAACTTCTGATTTTGTTGTAGGGACTCAAAGGTGATTCTAAAACCAGTTTAGGTAAATGTGTTGTGGAGTTAAAAGCTATTTGGTATTTAGAAAAAATTATATTAAAAGTGTTGTCAAACTAATAAATATTTTTGGTAAATAAGTAGTAATACTGCTTTTAGATGTTGAAATTACTAAAAAGAGTATATGAATACTATTTGACTATATAAAAGTCTTTCTTTCATCAAATTAACTTTATTATTTGTAAAGTATAAATATATTAATTTTATTCATGATAAAATATAAACAACTAAATAATAATATTTATTAATAAATTTAATTTAATCAATAATAATACTTTTTTAACTAAATAAATAGGCAATATTATGATTAAATAAATAAAATAATAATCTCAATGTTCTAATAACAATGGATACATCATTGTTATATTATAGTGGTAATGGTGTAAATACCTTTGCCACACAAAAGTAATTTAAGAATATGAATAGTGTCAAAACTGATTCTAGGATTAAAAGATACAAAACTTTGCTTCTGATTTTGGGTCTAAATAAGTTTTTTTTTTTTTAGATGTTTTCAACTTCTGATTCATTAAAAAACAGGTTAGAAATATGTATTTGGTAGTAGAAGCTGTTTGAAAAGCTATATAAAACAAGCACTTAGTGTTTGAAGGATTCGACCTGTCAACCAGGTTCCAAACGTTGGTACCCGAAACGTTACACTAACTACTTCCTTAATCCCTTAGTGACTCAAGAAAGTGGGGGGCTTATGATGTGGGTAAAAATCCATCGTCCAATGAAGAGACGACAAGCGACACGACTAAGGTCAAAATTGTCATTTTGCCACTAGGGAAAACAATAATTATACACCTTTGAGTGAATCAATAATTATTGCGATGAAATCCTTAACTCAATCTCAGTCATCCAAATCAACGATTCAGATCGTCCGTAATTAATTTTTTTGTAATTAGGATCAACCACTTTTCATTATAAATATGAAGCTCCTAAATCATTTATGATATGCAATTTTCTCCCTCTAAACACCCTTTACTGTTTTAGTTTTTTTGATTCTTTTCCACAATTGACTTAGGCATCGAAAGGTTATCCCAGAGATCTCACTCTGGGTCACCTAATGTAAATTTCAGTCTTATTTTCAAGAAGGAGCAATCAACCTAGTCTCGGGCGACTCGAGTCAACACAAGACCCAATTGCGAGTTTCCAGTATTGGCCCAGTCATATTTTGGGCATCAACAACTCTAAATCAACTTTTTTTATTTTTAAAATTTTTCAACCTTCGACTCATCTAAAAAGCAATTAAAAAATTTGTGTGTGACTCAGTTTCTGTATTCTTTTGTTGTTTGATAAAGAGCTATATTAGTTTTTGCATTTGGAAAATAAACTAGGTCAAACAAGTATTTAACAGAAATAGAAGAAGAGGGTAGGAGAGATGAATAAATAAGATAAAGGGTATAATGATTCTAAATTTTTATTCCAATACTTTACTCAAAAACCTAATTAAAGTTCCTTTATATACGTACCAATTACAATGAATACCACCTTCTTCTTGATCACTGGGAGTCGTGTTCATGGGGTTTGAACTTGCAATGTAACATCACGGCCCATCGTCAAAGTATAATCTTAAGTTACTTTTGAAATCATTAAATCTTATACATTGCATCATCAAACATGCGATGATTCCTTTCTGTGAATTTTTGGACTTGTGAGAAGAAGGCTGCTGATTCTTGGGTTTGGAAGGGGATACCTTCAGGGTCGTGACCTTGTCTGGACAGGTTTGAACACTCAAAATTTGAACACTCAACCTCCACCTTCTCTAAGTAATGTTATTGGAAATACCTCTTACTTAGTTTGGTATGGTTGAGCCTGCAACACAAACTTCAGCCGGTTCCACGAGATATCACCATGTTTGGCCGTTTAATCCATCTGGTCAAATAACACTATTTTTTATGAGAACACTATTTCTATAACTTTAACCGCCATTTTTTTGAGGAAAAAAAAAATTATCTTTTAGTAAGACATAAGTCACTGAAAGAAAGTTCTTTTTTTATTTTTTTATTATCAGTGTAGTGTAATAGTTGTTGCCATTATAACTCAATCAAGGGAAATAAAATCCTAACAATATCCCATATTCTTAAATCAAATCCTTATTTCTTAAAACCGTTTGAACTTAAAATATTCCAAAATCTCTAATAATATTGAAATTACAAATTATTTTAATCTTACAATAACAAATGATACTAAATTAAATCCGTAAAATTTGTCAACTCAAAAAATAGTCACTAAACTCGTCTTCCAAGGCTGCTCCATCAATTTTGGCTTCCAAGAATATGGTGAACATGTAGAGAAAATAAAGTGCATCAACTTTGATAAGGCAAATAAAAATAAGAACTTGAAATAGAAACGAGGGAGATTGGAAGATAAAAGTATTCAGCATATCCTAGAGGGGAAGACAATTCGAGTTGAGATATATCTTACCTTTGACATTGCGGGAACCACTGAACGGTTTCACCAAATTTCCTAACATATAATCTGGATTCATATAACTTAGGTTACACATAATAACAGTTCTTAAGGACTACCATGAATCCATGACTGAGGAACACATACTAGCACTGATTTTAGAAAGCGTCTTGAGAACAGAATATGTAAAGAGAGTTAAAACATAATTAATCAAATCCGATACAGAAAGCAGTGTATACAAAAGTTAAAATTATGGCAATCCCTTTGCAAATCAAAGTTTATTCAATTCGGCTGGTAAATTTGAACCTTGAAGACAACATTACCCTGCAAAATCATTGCTAATGACGCATAGGGTAACTGATACTAAAGAAATTTCCAGAAAATAAACTCTCTTTTTTTCACCTACATAAGAGAGGTTTTTTTCAGTAGCAGAAACATCTTGATGTAGAACAGAAAGTTTAAAGAAGAGGAGATAGATTAAGAGAGAAGAGGAAGAACAGAATTAGGGAAGGTTAGACGGAGAAGAAGCAAAGAACGAGAACAGAGAAGGAGAAAATAATCAAACGGAAGAGAAGAATCGAGATTAGGGAGAAGTTAAAGAAGAAGAAGAAGAAGAAGAAGAAGAAGCAGAACCAGATGACAGAAACAGAGAGATAGTCAAGTCTCAAATTTTATTATCATTGTCTAAATAAACCAAGCATACAAAAGGTGCTTATATAGGCACCAAAATCCCGAAAACCCCAATAACTATTTAATTACCTACACCTAATTTTATTAAAATACTACTACTTATTTCCTAAAAAGCCTAATTACAAAATAAATCCATAAGTATACAAAAATCCAAAACTAATACACAATTGTTTTTCCATTCTGCATCACATCTTAAGCTAACCTTCATTGGACTGAGTGCAGAATTTGTATTTCATCACATCCCCAAAAGAAGTTTCCCTATTAGCAGACCTAAAAAAATTATTATGCTCATGTGCTCCTTGCGACCACATTTCTGGCTAGTTCAGTATGCAACAGGGTTTCAGAACAAGGTTAACCTGAAGTTTACAAGAAATTCTAGCTAATCTACTGAAACACATAAATATAGTTTAAACAACAATACCACATCATTCATGATAAAAGATTCCAAGAAAAACAAATATTTCATGTTAATATCTAAGTATTCATAAAACTTACAGCACGATACATACCAGAGGAAGTACACGCCCTAGAAAGTTTACTTGCCAGTAGTCTTCTTACCTCCTGCTCCCTTGGACCTGGTGCGAGAAACTGATCTTTTGACAATTCCCTTTCCTTTATTCTGCTTTTTCTCCTCTTGGCTTGGAGGCCGAGAGATGCTAGGGGGAAGTACATGGTCAGTCTCTAAGGCAGGTTTCTCTTCATCCAAGGGCTTCAAAATGGACAAAACAGGGTTTATAGACTCAGCGTAACTTAAACGAAAGCTGCCGATTGTGAAGTAATTTGGACAATAATCATATACACTTCTGCGCGTGTAATTGAGGGCAGCAATAGCATGGTGGCAAGGAAGTCCTGTTGATTTCCAACCCAGACAACTACAGTCCCATTTATCAATATCCACAACATTAATGGAATCATCATGAACCTCAAATAAGGTATCAGAAGAGAAAAATACTTTCAGACCACGTGCTTTCTGACTTTCTTCTTGTAGTTTTCCCTCTTTTGACGGAGTAAGTTTCGCAGACCACCCACTCGAATGATTCCGACGATTATTAATTAACTCCATCATCTTAGATCTTAGCACTTCTAACTTTTGTATAATGGGTAGCTCCCACACTTCCTGTATCCAGTTAGTGTATAGGTCTGCTACATTTGATGTGATCTGACTATAAGGCTCACCCTTGAATACTGCATTTGTCCAATATTGCGGCTCAATCTGCATCACCCAATCATAAGCTTTCGAAGAAACCTGTTTAATTTGTTCAGTAAACATCTTAAAACCATCAAATCGGACTGCATGGGCAGCAGCCAAAAAGTTTCCAGGCAAACAACTCTTCCCATCTCCATGAAACGGACCATTCAAGTTTTTCCTGAAGTTCTTTAATAGGTAGTAGATAGAGTATCCATGGTGAGCATTCTCAAATACTTCAACCACAGATTTCATTAATCCCTTCTCTCTATCAGAGACAAAGGTTATGGATCGTGAAGTTGACACCACCGATCTTAAGTGCTCCAAAAACCAACGCCAATTGGCTTCATCCTCAATATCCACTATGGCAAGTGCAACAGGAAAAAAATTGTCATCCCCATCTAACGCAGTAGCTGTCAACAAGATCTCATGGTATTTTGATTTTAATGATGTAGCATCAAGGAAAAGTAGTGGACGACAACCAATTTGGAAACCATGTATGGATGCATGAAAAGATAGAAAAAGATGCTGAAATTTTCTATCGTCATCAATGAAAAGCTTTACAAAACTCCCAGGATTTGCCTCCAATATCTTATCACAAAACAAAGGCAAGTGAGTATATGCCTCTTTGTATGAACCCTGAAGCTGCTCCCTGGCATATTCAATGCCACGCCATACTTGTGTATAGTTCAGCTCAATGCCAAAATCTCTAAGAATTCCATTAGCAATATCCTTTGGTTTGTGATGTGGGCTATCACGCAACCTCTCCTTGATAATATTCACCAACCAATTCTTCGTTGGATGAGCAGCCTTCCAAGATTCCCCTCCACATGTATGTGAGTTATTCATCTTTTTTATTATAAATATTCGTTCAGATGGTACCCAGGATGCATGTATCCTCCAAGAACAATCTTCAGCTACGCATATGCCACTCGCTCGATTAGTATCATTCTTTTTGAACTTGTATGCAAAACGATGTGCAATGGCATATTTCTGCAGTGCATCACGAAACTCATGCACACCCTTGAATTCCTGGCCTACACCAGTAATACCATTTTTCCACGAGGCAACCAAGTCCTCCAATGAAGCATTACTGGAGTTGGCAACAATTGAGGCACAAGTAGAATCATCTATCGAGGGTTCAGTTCCTAGTTGCTGCTCTACAACATCAGCTACTGCAGTAGGATTGTGATTCTGAATATTCTTTTTCCGAGATTTACTTTTTCCTGTCTCCCCAACATTATCAGTGAGAGCAACTATGGTAGGACCATTGGGACCACTCTGCCAATATGGAGTGCGTCTTCGCTTCTTAACAGTATCAGCAGGGGTAGCACTCATATCAATTATAATTGGGCTATGGGCCCTTGCATCACCAGCAACAGTCATGAGACCGGTTGGAGTGGAACTGGCAGCATCATGATCATCCGTAGTGGTATAAGCAGGAGAAGATTTTGAGGTGATGGCCACTCTGTCCGGGCTCTGGTAAGTTACATTGACAGTTATTAGGGAGTTGGTGGAGAATGATACAGGAAGAGAAACAGGGGCAACAGCAGCAGGAGTAACTTTGGAAGTAGAATCAACTGTAGCAGTGATTGTACCAATTGCAACAGGTACAGTGGCAGCAGCTTGAGATGCCACAGTTGCAGTCACAGTTTCAGCTACTTTTATACCACATGTCCTGCAAAAGTGACCACTGATGTTAGTGCAAGTCACAAGTGTACAATTGCTACAATTACCATTCTATGACCAATATGCAGGACAAAAAGTACTAAGGCACATTGTTGTATTATTTGTCAAAGAGCAAATATAGTTTCTGCAGTACACTCTGTTCTTTCTACTCACACAAAGACAATGAATTTCGTCTTCACCGAAATTGGTTTGGGAAATGATTTTCAACAAAGTAATAACCACAAGGATTATTCAAGAAAAATAACAACAATGCAGGTAGAGAAGCCTGCTTCTGAAAAGGGGATGTATTTGAAATATAAGGTGAGAGGATGTGTACCTGTTACTATTCATGTCAAAGGCTTTAATATCGAAACCTTCTCTCCCCGTAACAAAAGCATATGCTGTGACCGTGTCTCCATGAAAATCATACATCCTTTTCAGGTCCTTGTCATTTGATAAGGTGATAAGAGTTCTCCTGTTACCAGGGAGAAAATACTTGATGGACAGAGATGTATAATCCAAGTTCCATATTTCAGCTAATTTAAACTTCAGATCATCAAACTTGGTTTCACAATTGATATCTACGGCTTCTGCCTCTCCTCCAGTATAAGACAAGGACCCATCATCATTTGTCTCAAATTTTCCACCAGACTGGCAGATCAAAATAAGCTTCCCCTTTGCCATTGCAAATTACTTCTGACGTTCAAATAAACAAATATGTTACTTACAAACAACCAGATATAAGCCATTTGCATCCCTCTGTATTCCACAATGCTCTTTGTAAAGCAAAAGATGACTTTATTCTTATATGTTTATGGTGGTAAAAAATTTATCAATAGGCATTCTTCGAAGTCTTTTTTTTCACTCTTTCAAGTGCCACATTCAAATAATTCAGAAGAACACATATAATCTAGATTTTTCCTATATATTTTTATAATTTACGATAAAACAGAGCTAAAATAATAATTAAGATCCGTTTATCCACAATTCTTACACACATATTTACAAAGGAAAACAAAACCCTAACCCAAAATTTTAGTAAAATAACTCAGAATGAAATCGAATATGATAATTAAAAAACGAAATAGAAATTTTTAAGACTCCCTGACCTAGAGATATTCAGTTGAGGTCAAATTCATCCGATGATTAGCCCCTGATGGCTCGGAAATCGGGAACAGCAAATCTGTCAAAGGAAAAAGTAGAGCAAGGAGAGAAATCAATTCTCCTTGTTCTGAATTAATAAAGAGAACAAATATCAATCGAGAAGATAGATAATAAAAAAAAAGTAAGAGGAAATAACTCATACCTTGCATGTCATTGTAGTATATTGTCCAAAGTTTCTTCCCTCTTCAATTTAGTTTGATCGTTACATATACATATATATATATATATAGAGAGAGAGAGAGAGAGAGGGAGAGGGAGAGAGAGAGAGAGAGAGAGAGATCGAACGAAGAGAGCTTAAGAGGTAAAGAGGGTGAAATTGGGACTTGACTGGCCGTTTTAAGGAGAAGAAACTAGAAAACAAAAGAAACAAAAGAGATGATAAGAGGAATCTATAGATTCTATACTTGTCTTCTATACTTTTATGGTCCGATTGGTGAGGGTACAAAGGCAGTATTAAATTAATTTGACCTCGTGAATAGCTTATGGGCGATATTTAATATAAAATTAAATTGAGATAAAATTAATTATAACCTCATTATATTTGTCTCATCCATTTATAAAATAAAGTATATTTTTTTAAGATTAAATTGGTTTTCTTTTTTTTTTCTATCTCATAATAATAATAATAATTATTATTTTAATGATAAAAATAATTATTATAATTAAAGTTATGATAATTATTATTATTATAACAATTCAAATAATTATATTAATAATAATAATATTAATTAAATAGTGAAATTTTAGTGTTGGTGAAGAAATTAGGGATTGTTGTGGATGATTAATAGTGCAAAGGTATTTTGGTATTTAGATTTTTTATCATACTTTAATCTTAATCTAAACAATCTAATAAACCAAATATAAAATCAAGATATTACCTCTTTAATCTTCTTTACTTTCTCATATATTAATCTTAATTCTATTTCACTTTCCTCAACCGAACATACACTAAGTGTTGAAGAAGGGAATAACTATAGTTGAATTAGGTTGTGTACCGAATTGGTCTTAATCAACTCAATTCATGCATCTTCAAACTATAGGTGGTAAAACCTCACCGAACCTAATCCAATCCAAATCAATTCAACTCACTTGTTTGAATTCGAAAATTACATCTAAATATTATGACATTTGACCCTATTGACTCGAAATATTTTTGTTTTTGATAAACATTCACCCGAGACCTAACAAACCAAAAATCAACTAACCCGAGATCCGAAATATCTGAAACTCGAACGATCCAAATCACCTCGTTATTTTTTTAAAAAGAAAACTATATTTTTTATTTGTAAAGAAAAGTCACAAATTAATTATATCAAGTATAAAAATATTATTATTCTAAAAAAGTGTAAAGATATTATTTCAAAACTATTAATAAATAAAGTTTTAAATTTAATAAAGCTTTAAATTTACATATAAGAAATATCATATACAAGTTGTTTTTTCTATGCCAATGAGCGGAAAACTATTTTTTTTTTTTTGGTTATTTGTAAAGCAAAGTCACAAATTAATAATATCAATTATAAAAAAATTATCTCAAAATTATTAATAAATAAAATTTTAATTTTACTGATAAAAAATATCATATGCAAGTTGTTTTTCTACATCAATGAGTGTCACAATGACACAATATATGACTTTATATTATTAACTACATACCTATTTTAATAAAAATCATAATTAATTTTGAATCTTTGATAATGACTTGATAAATTTTTGGAAGATAAAATTTTATTATTTGATTAAATTTATAATTTTTTTGATAATAAAAATATTTCTCATATCTAATAATTTATTTCTACACTAATCTTACTATTAGCAAAAATTGATTAAAAAGTTCTTGCAAATAAATACACTTTAAAATAGCACTTCTAATACTTTATCAATAGTAATCTTAACAAAGATTCTTTAAATCGAACTTGGAATTTTGGAGTCGCATACATGATAGTGATTATATTCCAACACTAATAACAAAATTCTTGAAATGCTACAGTTTACTGTCCACACTTTTAAAAAAAGTGCAGAAATCAAAATCACGTGTCCAAATTTTTTCGCGCTTCAGAAAAATGCCGAAACAATTTTATAATTTATAATTTATAATTTAGAAAATGTTTACAACAACAACCGCGCTCTATCTCTAACCCTCACTACCACAGCCGCATAGACTAACCTTCACTCTCTTATCTTTTCCTCTTGCTATGTCGACCTTCCCTAACCTGGCCATCGTTCACGACCACCAGCCTCTATCCCTCATCTCTCTCTTAATTTTCTCTTTTTGCTCACCTGGGCGGCTAAAGCTTCTGGAAAATATTCAACAATGTTAGGATTGTGTCTACTCAATCCCATAGCTACTCTCTCTAACCCTCATTCCCTTACCTCTCTCTGATCTTTCCTCCTTTGTCCCTCTCTAAACCGGCCAGGGTTCACCACCACTAGCCTCTATTCCTCGTCTCTCTTTGTCAATTTTCTCTTTTGGCTCACCTAGGCTAAAGCTTCTAGAAAACTCCATAGGAAGCTGCTCCTCGTGAATAAAATCTCCAATCAACTATCGTCATCTTTCATTCTTACTTTCTCTTTTGTTACTGCTACAATTTCTTTGTCAATTGTGAGTACTTCATACTCAACTCCACCTGCCTTTTTTTCTTCTTATTTATGTACTCCACTTTTATTTTATTGTGGGTTTGGTATGTTAATTAGTAATCATTAGGGCTAATTGCAAAATTTTATTTTGAAACCGTTAGTAGCATTTTTTTTTTTTGCTAATGATGAAGAATTTGCTTTTAAATGATGGAAATATAACTGAATTTTTAGTATTGTATTTTTTTTGTGTTTATCTGGAAGTTGTTTGAGTGATGAAATTGTGCAGGTTTTGTTATTTAATTTGTGTTTCCTTGTGTGCAGGTTCCACTTTCGTGGAAACAATGTTTGTTGTTGGTGTCTGGTTGTTTATCAAACTTTTTCCTTGATCACTTGTTTGAGGTATGATTTAGCTATTGATTCAGTGTTTGGCCTTAGTCATGCAGTGATTTAGCTAGTCTTCTGCTGGTGTTACTGCCTTTGATCCTCTACACACAGTATCGGAAATTGATATAAAATTACAGATCAATCAATTTTGTGACCCTTTACTCTGGTTTTCAATTTCTTTTTATTTTTCAAAAATTTAGCTGAGATGATGATTTGCAGTACCCTACTTCCTATTTTAGGTCATTTATAACTTGGTCAAAATAAATAAACAAACAAACTCAACAAAGAAAGCAAAGAAGAAATACCCATCAAGTTAATGGTTGTAGGTTCTCTAAATAATGTTAACTAAGACTGTAACAATTGTATTTTTTTTATAAGTATTAGTATTTGAATTTTGAAGTCTTCAAAGGTAGCTTAGGTATAAGAAATAACTAAAAGACCATTAATTTTTTTTTGAAGAAATAGAAAACTTTACTTATTTTTTATATTTTTATAAGCATCATGAAGAAAGCAATGCTTGACTACAATCACTGAATATCATTTATAGAAATGTGTGTTATTACTCTTATTGTACTCACTCTTCTTCTTCTTTTTTTGTCGTTCTTCCTTTGTGACCCTTTAGGATTGGACTTGAAGGGCCTGCTAGAGTGACTTGCTTTCTAGTAGTAGGATGTATTTGTGAAAAGTGGCTTCTATCTATTTGTTTAGCAGTTTACAAACCATCATTCTGCCTTCTTTCTTTGTTTACAATTGAATCTACTACTTTAAAAATAAAAAGGCTAATTTTGCTTTGAATGTAAATGCACATCATGCATGCTTTACTGAATTAGTAAATTGCTTGGAATGCAAAAAAACTGCATTACATGCCCACAGATTGCATTACATCAGTTGAGTTTAATCTTTCTATTCTTCGAATGACAGGTAACAAAAAACAAAAACATAAATTTAGTATACTAATATTTTGTTTCGGCTTATTTTGGATCATTTGGTCTTTGAGGTGAGTTAACTTGTTTTGGAGTAGTTTTTGTCTTTGTTTATCGAGTTCCGTCCGAAAATTTGATTTGGGTTTTTAGTGGACTAATGGCTATGTGGCATCATGGTTTAAGATAATGGGATTTGATTATAATTAATAACTCTTCTTTGTATTAAATGAATTCTCAATGGAAATTCCCATGCAAATTTTTGTTAAATTTTTTTCTGATGAGAGTAACTAGGAAAAGAAGAGAGAATATAAAGGTCTTGAAGCTGAAATAAAGGATATCCTTTTTTGAATATTTACAACTTAAAACAAGATAATTGCGTTGTTGTGAATTAGCTTACATTGATCTTTAGCATTAGCTAGGAATTGTTACTTTGATTTGGGTTCTGCATTAGAATTATGTAGTTGTTTGAGTGATGAAATTATGTAGGTTTTGTTATTTAATTTGTGTTTCCATGTACCAAGTTCCACTTTTGAGGAAACGCTGTTTGTTGTTGGTGTCAGTTGGTTCTTTATCAACCTTTTTCCTTTATCATTTGTTTGAGGAAAAGATTTAGCTATTGATAATGCAGTTTTTGGCCTTAGTCATTGTAAGACTTATACCCTTAATGTTCGGATAAATTGGTAGACTGAAAAGTTTATATTATAACTGTCATGCATACATGTATAAAGTGATTTGAAACATGATTTTGAGACAGTTTTTGAAGAAAGAATTTGAAAGCTCTTAGGAAAAAAAAAAGAGTTAGAAAGCAAACAAGAAGGAAAAATATGAATTTTAATGCATAAAGGGGAGTACCGGTTGGCTGGTAACCCAATCGATCAATTGATAGGTCGATTGGTAAAGTGGTGGTCGACTGGTAAAGTGATTGTTGGGTGATCAATTGGTAAGTCAACCGATCGACCGGGCGGTTGACTGGTAACTTAGTCGGTTGATCAGTGGGTCGACTAGTAAAGCTTTTTGAGAAATTAACTTGTAAAAATCCAAAACTGCATTGGTAACTAATCCTAGTCGACCGGTCAGTTAAAATTTTTCATATATAAGGCTTTGAGACGTTCAAAAATTCATTTCCATACATTTTATACTTCGTTTTCTCTCTCTACATCTCATTCTCTCTCTAGAAAATCTCTCAAACACTAAATAATTTCAAGGATTTCACAATCATGTATTAAATATAACTAATTCAAGAATGAATTTCAAGAATTATGAGAAAACGATTTGGAAAAGTAATTTCTTTAATTATGTTCTTCCATAGAAAGATTTTGATTTTGAGAAGTTCAATCCTTGTACTTTTCTTAAAAAGAATTTGAGTTTGGATTCAAACTAAAAGAAAAAGACTTTAACAGAAATTTGTGAATTTAGAGTTAAAGACGAAACATGATACAGGGTTTGAATGATTAGTAATCTAATGTCACTTAAAGTTTTCAATCATAATTGGCTTAGGAAACCTAAGAAATTAAATGATTTTAGTGATCATATGAAAAAGAGGTTGAACCTTGGAGACTTTATTATAAGTAGGCGTATAAATCAAAGTTAGGAGGTCGGTATGTAATCTTGGATAAACAATTGATTGGTCATGCTTAATTGGTGGTAACTTATTAGAATCAAGTTGTGGTATAAGGTCGATAATGAACTTTGCTTAAGTACTTATACTCTTTTAAAGGTCATGAGAGGATAATTTAAAAAGCATAATTTGAGAAGTAATTGCAATTAGAGATTTTGAAACTCATTACTCGATGTGCTTAAGGTGTTGAATTTGATAAAAACAAAGTGTGAATAATCGATTAGAAATTCTAAGTGTTTGGGAGTATTAAAAGAAAAAATTGCGAGTGGTGTAAAGTTTAGGCAGAAAGTATTATATTTAGTTCAAAAGATTGCGAGCTTAAATTTTTTCTCGTGTTTCAAAGAATTGGATGTGGGACAGAATGAGGCTTAAAAATCTTAGTAGACTTGAAGTTTAGAAATGGGAGGTTGAGGAGGTATTTTGCTGTTTGATTTAATGACAAGTGGAGGATATCATGAATTATTAGAGGAAGTGAGATCTTTTAAGTTGAGGTGAGTCATAGTGTTGTGGTATTTCAGTGTTACGAAAGGATAAAATTCATTTCTTGAGATTAATTGTACTCATTTAAAATTTGGGAGTGCAGTTTAGAAAATTGATATGATGTTAGCCTAATGGAAAATAGTAATCTTAAGAATTTATTTATTTATTTATTTTTTTTATACTAGTAATGAGTGATACGAGTAGTAAGAGGTTAAGGTTAAAATTTTGTGTGTTCAATAGAATTCAGATATATAAGAAAGAATATACAAGTTAAAGTGAGAGTATGAGGAGGTAGGATAATTTAATTGAGAAATAAAGTTGTGGTATGTGAGGTTGATAACAATCATTGAAGTAGCGACAAACATTCTTCATATAGATTAATTGGAGATATAACAGAAGTTCTTGAAAATGACTATCTATTTGAGTTATAGTATTGATTCACATAGAAGGAAAGGAGTGTAAGATTATAAATTTATTTACTTGGTGTACTTTAGAGAAATAGTATGATGAGATGTTTGAATTCTTTGGATTATTACTTGAAATTTTGAAGGCATAACGGATTAAGTTTTCATGATTAGGGAATGTGTATATTTATAAAAATGCTTCATTATGAAAAATTTAAGTAGGATTGAACTCATAAGAATTGTTGCTAATAATTGGGAGGAATATAAGAAATCATGTGGGCAAGTTGATTACTTGAGAAGATATAAGAGTGATGGTTCGTGCGTAGTAACTGAAGTAAACATAGACTTTTTCTGGTTGGTGTGAAAGAGTTTGAGTAATGAAAATTTTTCAAGAGATTAAGAGGTGTTCAAACATTAATTGTGGCTAACTATGCACATGAAGTGTGAGGCCATATATATGAGATAATAGAAATAAATCTAACTGAAGACGTGGAAGTATGCCTAATTACCTAGAGGATTGTAGTTGATGTGATAATATGTTGTTCTCGTAGAAATAAAAAGGGATGTTTGATTGGTGAAAGGAATAGTACTTGAACTATATGAAGCTCTTGACAATGTTTGTTAGTTTAATTTAAAAAAAGTATAGAAATGATCTTAAATGGATGTTATTAATATATCTATGGAGAGAAAGGGATGTGCGTAAAAAAGGAAGACATTATACTAAATAAAAGGAAATTTTAGTTAAGTTTTATTTTTTTAATAGACTTGAGGTGATCTTTAGAAGAAAAACGAAAGAAAGAAATAAGATCGTTGTAAGAAACAAATTTGGAAGAAAGGCAAAGGAGTAGATAATTCTAGAACCAGTGAAATCTCCTAAAAAGTAAAGACACATATTCCAGTTAAAGTGAGCTTAGTGTAATTATGGTGGCTGATGAGAATTACATTAGGTGATCAAAGAGCTTTAACTAATCAGGGTGATGGTTAAAGAGTACCAAGAGGATGTTTTGAGTTCAGTATTCACATGTGTTCTTTACCGAGCTATTTAAATTTTGAGGATGAAATTTCTTTAAGGGTGTAGGGTTGTAAAACCCACATTTTTTTGGGACATTTTAGACTTTTCACATGTCTCACATTAAAAAAGTTGGAGAGAAATATAATTAAAAATAAAATGTAATAATAATTAAAGAAAGAAAATTTCAAGATGAAGGTTCAAACTTGAGAAAAGTTACATGAGAAAGCCAAGGCCACTTTGTACTTTTGTAATTGGACTCAAAAGTATATTCAGTTAATTCATAAAGCATAAAATAAATTAATTAATTAAGAAAGAAAAAGGAGACACAAGGTCGCAACCAGGCAAAGTAGTAGATAATTCTCTTGGAATCTTCTTTCTTCTCCCTTGACTAGCGTAAACTTTCCCCGACTTTACTAGGTCACGCCAGTCACTACCGGCTATAGTAGTTCCTCCACTGCGGCCAAAAGCTTCTACTCTTCCTCCATCCCTTTCCTAGGCCGAGAATCACATCTCTCTCTAAAATGGGAATTTACCATTTTTTGATCTACTTTCTCTCTCTACAAAAACTGTAAAATTCGGCCACTTTTTGGACATTTTCTGGCAGCCCACATGACAGTCTAGGAAGGGTAAGTCTCCATCTCCTTCCGTTCCCCTTTTCTTTTCCTATTTCTCTCCATTTATCAATTTTCTCTCTCTATAATTTCAGGTCTTCTATGAATTCAACGGTTTCTGGGTACTTTCTGGTCACCATTAACACATGCGCGAGTCATGGACTAAAATTTGGTAAATTTCTTCCCCTATGTTGATCGAAATTTTCCTTCGGGTATATATATATATATACACACACATCACACTTTCTTCCCCTATATATATATATATATATATATATATATATATATATATATATCACACTTTTGAGTTTAATTCTTCAAGAGAAATTTTGCATTCAGCGAGTAAAAATAATGAGTAATCACATATATATTTTATTAGGTATTAATTTGGGTATTGATTTTAACATTATAAAACAACATGTGTTATGGGATGAATTGGAGATAAAGCAAAATTTCATAATTTTATTGGAATTAAACTCTCTTTGTATTAGTTGATTTTGTATGGGTATTTAAGCTTTTGTTAATGTTGAATCAGACTTAACTATTCTCGAGGAATTTTCACGAATATCATTACTCAAATATGTCTCAATGGTTTAGTTGGGAATTTGAGGTTGTTATAGATTAGTTGACAAGCTAATGGTTTTGGAAAATGGTTATGTTTAGTTGAAATGTGTATGTAATGAGGCGGACTGGGCTAAGTGTGAATTGGAGTGTGTTGGGGAATTTCTTATATATTGTTATGCAAGTGTTGTGGCTATTGGAAAATGTGTGAAAAATAGAGGAGAAATTGTTAAAATTTCAGTAGAATTTTCTCTCGGTATTTTTATATAAGGTTTCCTTATCTTAAAAGAATAATAAAAAAAGAGGATTTAAATTTTAGTGTAAATCTTCTGAAAAATTTATAGATTTCTAGATTCTTGATAAACAAAATTTTTTGAGTGCTCAAAAAGTGAGATATGGTAGCTTTGATATTGTTTCGAATTGGAGGCTTACTTGAATAGCTAACTTGAGTTACTTAATGATAAATAAATGGTTATTTGATAGGAGGCATAGTATGTATAATCTAAAAGATGGATTGGTGACTCGATATTGGAGTGGCTTAATCAAAGGGAAAGAATGGTGACTATCGATGGTGAGAAGGGTGCACTTAGTAAAGAAGTTTCTTAGGAAATTTAAGGTTAAGGAAGATTAATGAATTTAGTTTGTTTTAAAGTGAGGACTATGGAAACGGAATCCGGAAACCTTACTCCTATAATTTTCATTATAACTTTTCCTTTTAAAACATTACGAGTTTTACCATCTCTAGAAGAGTTCAAAAGGGAAAAGGTACATAAAGAATGCATCACGTCACGGTATGGTTATCATAAAATCTAAAAGGTATAGTCACTCGAAATTACCTACCTCGTATCGTGATTAGGAGTGGAAACAAGAAAGAGTATGAGTATCCAAGAGTTGTTATTAGTTGATTCATGGATTGTGGCACAGTCCCAAGGTGAGTTCACCTTACTTTTCATAAACGAGAAAGAATTAGAAACCTAAATCTTTAATAAATTATAAATGAAAATATGAGGATATAAATATGATTGTACATTAAATGTATTACATGATTGTACGTGTATATATATATATATATATGAAATAATATACATTTAAGCTAAAGTATCTTTTTCTTGCATTATGTGATGTTATTATTTAAACAAATTGTAATTGGAACATGATTGAATAAATTGTGATTTGGAATATGATTGATACTTTCGTATGTGAAATATGTATTGTGGATTGACATGATAGAAATGTGTTTTGTTGTTCTGTTGTGTGATGAATGTTTTATTTATTTATTTTTGATGTGATGAGAATGAATAGTTTATGATTGTTATGAATTTGTGTTGTGAAATGTGCTTTATGAGATTTGAGCTTCTTGATGATTTTGTGGAAATGAATGGATTGAACATGTGAGGGTTGAAACGAGTGGAGTGAATGTGGGGAAGGAAATGAGTGGAGTAATGTTGTTGAGAAACGTACCGGTATGTGGGGAGACCATCCCTATTGTGATATGATTAGCCCACTGAAGGGCAGTAAGATGAAATGAGCTGAGACATGATCATGCATTGCATTGTATTTCATATGATGATTGATGCGATTGGCCTAATGAGGGACACATGATGTGATTGGCCAGAGAAAGGCATGTAATGTTGAGTTGTGTGAGTGTTGTATGGTGTGCAATATTCTTTGTTTGAAATGATTTTTTTTTTCTGAATTAGGAAGAAGGATGGAAATGGGTGATTGCTATTTTTATATAAGGGAAAAATATATATAGAGACATACCTAATAAATGGATATAAAATAAGGTTTATTAAATGAAATAAAAATCCATTACTTATAGTAATGTAAAACTCACTGAGTTTTTCAAGCTCACCCCGTTTTTATTTTATTTTTCCCTAGGTGTTTTGCAAGAATTTTCTTTTGGGCAAGCTTACAAGTTGACCACTTATAGGTGGGTCCACGTAGAAGGCATCCTCAACAGTTTATTTTGGGAGTCGAGTTTGCACTAGTTAGGTTGAGAAGTCATACCTTATGGTTATGTAAAAAATTTTAAAAAAAATGTTTTGAAATTTTGTATCTCTTTGAGCTCTTGTCGAGGCATTGATAATAATGTTTGTATGTAAATAAATATGAGCATATTAGTCTAATATATTATGGAGTAAGTTGTGTGACTGTGTTATAGAGTTGTTATGGTATAATTAGCTTATGCTCGATGCTTAAAGGTAATGATACTGTCTCAGGTAGGGCCCACCTGAGATGAGTTGTTATACATTCAGTAATATTAAAAATGCTATATGTATAACTTTTTTGTCAAGTAATTTTCTCAATTAGGTATTTGAATAGAAATTGTGTAATTGTCTCTTTAAAATCTTTGTTTAGAACATACTTAATATACCTTTGTTCGGTTGAACACAGAGAGATTTAATGCATGACAGTCAATGCTTTACGTATATAGCTAGGATTGCAAGTCGAACAATGCTCATAATAGTAAAAGATGATTTATTGTTTTGATATACATTTATGGATAGAATAAAGTTGTACGTACAAAAATTGTGGCCTGGCAACAATAATGCCAATTAATTTTCAGTTGATGAAACTTTCATTATTTACGGAAACCAACTAGTTGTAGAATTAAGAAGCATTAATTGAGAAGTGTAACAGTTTTCTTGGTGCATGGCGAGCATTTGAAATTAAGGAACCCTTAATAGAATACAACCAAGAGGAGAGTACTTGGGCAAAAACGGAAAGACAAACACTATAAGAGTCACCCCTTAAAAATTACGACGAGATTATTATGTCATCCTCAATTTCTTCAACTTCGAGCACTTGAAAGGGGAAGAAGAAAAGAGTTTTAAATGTGACATCTTATTGTGCTAACGGTTGCTATTATTTTAAATATTGACTCTCAAGTTTATGATATGCATAAAACTAAGATTTCACCTAAGTGGATTTACAAGTCACAACTTATAATAATAATAATAATAATAATAATAATAATAATTATTATTATTATTATTATCACATTGTAGTAATGAGTTTCTCTTTTGATTCATGGAGAGTAAAGGTAGTTAATTAATTAAAAGAAAAAAATCCTAAGAAACGAAGATATCAATTTTTGCTTCCATTTAGAAATTAGTTATAACTAATGAACTACATGAAGATTGAAAATGTATAAAACCTGCACATATATAACCTACGGACATTATTGTAACCAACATGTAAATTATATATATATATATATATATATATATATATATATATATATATATATATATATATATATGCTGTTTCAATGTTGTAGTCATTCAAGCAGTAGATTAACCCTAAATATCTTCTTCTACATGGTATCGGAGCAGTAAGATCCTAAATGGAAAACAACTCTACTGTCTCCTTGTCCACCGTACCTCTCTCCTTTGTATCTCTCTATTTTGATTCATTCATGAATCCCACATCCCAATTTACTCCTTCTACACCTCCTTTGCTGCCGCCATCCCAAATCCTAATTTCTCTTTGCCTGTTGCCACTGCAAACCTTAGTCTTCCTCTTCATGCTGCGGTCGCAAACACTAGTTTGCTCTCCCATGCTATCACAAACTCTAGTTTGCTTCCCTATGTTGTCGCCGTCTCCAACCCTAGCCTATTTTCTACTGCTTTCGCCACTAATCCTAGGTTTCCCTTCGTGTTTTCTCCCTCCCAGCCATCGGTTACTATAACCTTACCCCAAGTTTGTCTCCTTCCAACCAAATTGTGTCCTCATTTTCTCCACCAACTGTCCCGTCCTTCCCCAATCTCCCTCTTTCCTCTGCCTATAGTATCACCCATCTGGTTAGCATCAAACTTGACAACTCCAACTACATCCTTTGGCATTCATAGTTTCCTCATGTTCTCATTAGCTATGACTTGATTGGTTCTGTTGATGGCTCTTTCACATATCCCTCCCAATTTCACCTTACCAGCAATGGCACTACGAGTCTTAATCCAGTGTACCACACTTGGCTTCATACCAATCAGTGCCTTCGCTCTTGGATTAATGCTACCCTTACCTTTGATATACTGCAAGATGTTCATGGCTTACATACCTCCCGGGACATCTGGATTGCATTGGAATAACAACATCTTGATTATTCCAATGCCAATGCATTTTATTTGCTCATTAAGCTTCACAAACACAACAAAGATGACAAATCCATGGAACAATACCTTCGGGAAGTCAAGGCCATTGTCGATGCCCTAGCTGTTATAAACTCACCTCTATCTACCAAAGACCTAATCTCCTATACCTTAGTCGATTTTCCCACCGAGTATGAAAGTTTTATCATCACTGAAAGTCTTGAAGAAGAAGAATAAACCATTGAAAGCAAAGCAAGGTGTTAGCAAGGCTATTTAATCAAAAGCCAAGAAGGATAAGGGACAATGCTCTCATTGTGGCAAAGATGGGCATTGTAAGAGAAACTGCAAGGTTCACCTTACAAGAAAAGCCTTCAAAAGACATGTCTCAGTTTTTCTTCATTGAAATATACATAATTCTTTTACTTGGGTATTAGATATCAAGTATGGTTCTCACTTTTGCAATAAGTTGCAGAAGTTGAGAAAAAAGGAAGAAACTCAGTCAGGAGAAGTCAACATTCATCTTAGAAATGGAACAAGTATTGCTACATTAGCCGTATGGACTTATTGTTTAGTTTTACCATCTAGAAGTAGATGGTAAAATATTTCATATGAAAAAATAAAAGAAATGATATAATGATATAAATCATTCCTACATGTGACACTTAAAACTAGATCATATCAATGAGGATAGTGCAAACAAGTTGGTAATATAGAATCGTAGATCTATCAGATTGTGAATCCTATCTAACCTATCTTATGGGAAGATGACTAGATCTCCATTTAATGAACATAGAGAAAGAGCTGTGAATGTATTAGAGTTAATACATAGTGATGTATATGGGCACCTAGCAGTTAATGCTAGAGGAGGTTACTTCGACCGCATTACCTTTATCGATGATCATTCTAGGTATGAGTCTATATACTTAATGAAGTACAAGTTTGAGTCTTTTGAAAAGTTCAAAGAATTTAGAAGTGAAGTTGAAAAGCAAACTAGGAAAAGTATTAAATCTTCTTGATCTGATCGAAAAGGCAAATATTTGTTTAATGATTTTCTCAATTATCTCGAAGAGAATAGGATTCTCTCTCAGTGAACTCCTCTTGGAATTGCACCATATTGGATATGGTACAATTCATGATGAGTTACACTGTTCTTCCTATATCCTCTTGGGGATATATTGTCCTAACCTCCACATACTTATTAAACAGGGTTCCTTTAAAGGTAGTACCTAAAACACCATATGAGATATGGAAAAGAGGAAACCTAATCTTAAACACGTTAAGATTTTGGGTTATCCCGCTTATGTAAAAAAATTATATATAGACAAGTTGGGAACTAGGTCTAAGAAATATAGGCTTGTGGAATATCCTAAAGAAAGTTTAGGATGTTATTTCTATCATCCACAAGAGCAAAAGGTATTTGTTTCTAAGCATGCTACCTTTCTAGAAAAAAAATAGTTTATGCTATAAGGGAGCAGTTGGAGGAATATAGATCTTGACGAAGTGTCACAAGAACCATAACCTAGTACTGTTCAAATTGAGGAACTTGAACCGATAGATCTTTCCTAATACACAACCAAATCGTAGATCTAGCAAAATACTCAAGGCTCCAAAGAGATATGACTTTCTCATAAATAGTAACCTAGAGGTACACCTTATAGATAATAAGGAACCTACTAAGTACGAAAAGTGATGTCAGACATCGATTCAGAGAAGTGACAATAAGCCATGAAATTTGAATTGGATTCCATGTACTCTAACAAAGTGTGGACTTTGGTCGATGCACCTAGAGGTATAGTACCTACACATTGCAAATAGATCTTTAAGAGAAAATTTGGAGTAAATGGAAAGGTAGAGACCTATAAGGAAAGGCTTGTGGCGAAAGGTTTTAAGCAAAGGCAATGAATTAACTTTGATGAAACCTTCTCTCTAGTAGTCATGCTTAAATCCATTAGGATATGACTTGTAATAGTTGCACACCATGACTATGAGACATGGAAGATGGATGTAAAGACTACATTCCTCAATGAAAACATTGAGGAGTATGTGTACATGACATAGCCTAAGGGTTTTACAACTAGTGGTAGTAACCATAAGGTATGCAAGCTTCAAAAATCCATTTATGAATTAAAGCAAGCTTCTCAAAGTTAGAACATCTTTTTTATGAGACAATCAAATCATTTTACTTTATCAAAAACGAGGATGAACCATGTGTGTATAAGAAGGTCAGTGGGAGTGTTGTCACATTTTTGGTGCTGTACGTTGATGACATACTACTAATTGGGAATGGTGTAGGTATGTTACAATCAGTCAAGGTTTGGCTGTCAAAGAACTTATCCATGAAGGATTTGGAAGAAACATCCTATATTTTAAGGATAAAGATCTATAGAGATAGATCTAGAAGGATGTTGGGCTTGTCCAAATATGTGTACATAGACAAAATGCTAAAAGTGTTTAGCATGGAAAATTCCAAGATAGATCATGGAATTACTCTCTCGAAAGACAAATCCCCAAAGACACCTGAGGAGAGGGAACACATGAGTAGATTGGATCTATCATGTACTCCATGTTATGTACAAAGCCTGATGTTGAATATGTCTAAGTGTTGCAAGCAAATATCAGTCCAGTCCCGATGAGGGTCACTGGATAGCTGCGAAGAACATTCTTGAGGTCTTAAGAAGAACTAAAGATTTGTTCCTCGTAAATGGAAAAAGGATTCGATAATAATTCAATATACGGATAAATGTTCACCTTAAATAGTGGAGTAGTGAGTTGGAAATGTTCCAAGCAAGTGATCACTATGGATTTAACCATGAAGACCAAATATGTTATTTTATCTAAGGCTGTGAGGAAATACGTTTAGATAAAGAAGTTCATCACTGGGCTTGGTATGGTTTTTGACATTGTAAATTTAGTATTATGATAATGTGACAACAATGGCGCTGCTACGCGGGCGTAGGAACCAAAGTCTTATAAGAAATCCAAACAATTCTTACAGTAATTTTATTTAATTAAAGGAATCACTGGAACAAGTGATGTAAAGATGGAAGAGTTTTATCAACAAATAATATTGCGGATCCACTACTTAAAGCAATGGGTATGAGATACCTGGGCTATTGGCTTTAGTGCAAGTGAGAGATTGATAGTAGTATACCCTATAAGCAAATAGCATTTGATGTTATAGGCATGCTACTTGTAATTAATCTTATTCATTTATTGATAATAAATAATTATTAGTGAAAATAATCTTATTTATCATATTCATTACAAATTACCGTATGTGCATTACATGATAAAGCTCATAGAATAAGAGCAATGGAATTAAGCACCATGATGAGATCATGCTATTGAAATGTATATCCTTAAGCTTTATTCTTTAATGTTCTTAATCATAAGATCTCTAAGAAGGATATTAGTGAATCCAGATAGATTAATACATACTATGTTTCTTCAAAGAGTTGAGGGTGATTGATCTCACGATCACTAGTGTATGAGAGAATAAAACAAATGCTTGTTAAAGAACAAGTACACTGAACTGACTCGACAAAGAAATTCCTAATGGACATTTTACTGGCTATAAATAGAAATTTTTATGTTACTGTTGTATAATTGATCCATGGGCTTAAGGCACCCTGGATATACTGTGTATATGTCACCATGCTTTGATGCTACCTTAATGTGATTCTAATCATGGGTTGCAAAAAGGTAGTAATTGAGTTGACCACTTATGCATGGAGGTATATGAGTGTACAATAGATGATCCATTACTCTCAGTAAAAGAAAGAAAATGTCATATGTGATCTGATTAAGTCTTAACTTGAAATTTTTTTGGCCAAGGTGGAGTGAAAATTAGAAAGGAGTTTAATTTCACCATTTAAGTTATGGACTTGAGATCTAGATACATATACTTAAATAATTAAGGCTTAATAGTAAATACAAGCCTCAAGTTTAATTAGAGACATTGCATAATGGAAGGATTGAATTGTACAACAACTGTCAACAGAAAGGTTCACATTAATTCATATTGTTTGGGTAGTCATGACATACTACTAGGTGTCAATCATGACTTGCAGAAACCCTTAATAATTAATTGTAATTAATTCTTAATTAAAGATAGAATTAAAAAGAGCTTTAATTTGAATTAAAATTAAAAATATTTTAATTAATTGGATGGGATTCAATTGTTACGACCTACTACCAGCACAATATTGAACCTAAGGGATCACACACAATTGGGCAATTGTAAGAATAAAAAAAATAATGGGCCAAATGAGGGAATTCTAAGAATTAAATAAACCATGAGTTTAATTGTAATTTTAGAAATCCTAATGCTTTTAAGAATAAGGGCACTATATAAAGGCTTTATTTGATAGAAACATTAATATAACATAGCACAATTGTTGTGGAGATTAAAAATAAGAATTTTGATCTCTCTCTAAAAAAAAGTTAAAAAATCTAGAGTTACCACTCAATAGAGAATTTGTACAGATCATCCATTTTTGTCGATTAAATTGTATTGATTCAAGAAGAACCAGAAGATGAGCCATATATACTTAGAAAGATCCGAATGTCTATTTTTTGGAGAATTTTACGGCTCGTAAATATGATTTTTCTTGAGAAAGTTATGGTAGTTTTAGTAGACAAAGGTTAGACTGTGCATGATTTCAGCGTGGTAGAAGTGAAAGAGCTATTAAATTTCGATTTTTTTTTTGGATTTGCATGGCCTAGACAGCAGCACAACTGAACCAGTTCTAAACAGTAGAAATCGAGCCTGGATAGCAACAAACACACGACCTGGACAGCCGTAGAAGCACACGGCCTAAACAGAAACCCTAGGGTGACTTTTTTTTCTATAAAGCCGTCTCCATACAGCTATATGTAGGATTTTAGACTTAGAGAATAGGTGGTTGAACAGGGGGCTGAAGTGGTACACATTAAATTTCTAAAGAGCTGTTGTGATTATGTATTATTGGCTAGCCTAAGTTTCAACTAAGGCGAAGAGATGAACTCCTAGATATAGTGGGTTTGGCTTGTATTTAATTCGGTATTTGTGTTTTTAACATTGAATAATTATTTTGAGATGTTCCCTTTATTTAATATTGAAGTTGATGCTTTTGTGTGATAGACAATTATATTTTCTTATCCTATAGATTTTATTTAACTCCGGTGATTGCTATTCTTTTTCTCCATATAAGTTCAGTCATGCTTCTCTTATGTGTAGAATTTAGGATGCAATTGATTTCGGTATATTAATTATATATGCTGGTCCTTTACTGCATTATTGTCTTCGGATATATCGTCGATTTAGGATATCATATATGATTGACCGTTGCATTACTTGTAAAAACAAGAATGAGATTTCTCATAATAATTTACAAAAGAATATTTTTGCTGCTTTCACTGTTATTTTCCAATTATGTATTTGGGATGTGAAATACATAGGTGAGTTATAATTATTGAATTGATACAAGTTGAAGCTATGAAATTTATGAGGGATTCTTGGACTCTTGTGTTACTCATTATTGATTTTCTTTCACTTAATTCAATTGTTTCATTTAATTTAATTCTCAACATTTTCTTAATATTAATTTTTAATTTTGTTTCCATTATTTTTTGCATGAGACTTTGATTGTAGAACATTTTCTTCATGGGATCGACACCCCATTCTATACTGCTGCTACCGTATAGTACTATTTGGGCGTAATTCAATACACTTAGAGACCAAATACTTGAACAACTGGTGACTTCGTTTCAAAGATCAATAAGAATCTCCATCAAACGTAAAAATATCTCTAACCTTGTATAGAAATATTATTTGGATCATCGTTATAATAGATTCATAAAGATTTATCTTAGGATTTAAGTCTATGGGTATAAAATTTTAATTTTTCGCCGCCTATCCTATGTTTGTAGACTTACAAAATGTCCATTAGAAATGTTTTAGTCTAGTCAGTTTGGTGTACCTATTCTCTAACAAGCACTTACATAACTCGTTCTAGTGTCTCATACAATAGTGATTGTGAGATCACTAATCTGTCCAGATTCACTAATGCCATTCTTAGTGATCCTATGTTTAGGAACATTTAAGAATAAAAATGAAGGAAATACATCTCACTAGCATGATCATCATGATGCTTATTTCCATTGTTCTTATTCTTTGGGCTTTATCATGTAATTCGCTTGCAATAATTTGTAATAAATAAAATAAATAGCATTAATTATTATTTATGATTAATAAATGAATAATATTAATTATAAATAATATGTCAATAACATCAAATGTTATTGGCTTGTAGGGCACACAACTTTCAGGATTACCATTGTACCAATCATGTAATGCACATGCAGTGATTTGTAATAAACATGATAAATAAAATAAATATCATTAATTAATATTTATTGGTAATAAATAAATAAGATTAATTATAAATAATATGTACATAACATTAAATGTTATTGGCTTTTAGGGCACATTACTTTCACGATCACCACTGTACCAACCTTGTAGGCTCACCCCAAGATTTTCTGATTTTTTACTTGGGTCTTTTGTTTTGTTTTTTTTTTTGTCCCCATGTTTGCTCTTTTTGTCCTCTTTGGTTTTTCTTTTTGTGTTTGTTTGTCTCCTTTTAGAAAAATGGAGGTTTTTCATGTCAAATATGACTTTTATGTATTTTACTAGACATGAATCTTTGAACATAATTTGCCTCGACTTCAGGATGATGATTCTTGGGGTTCAAGAAAGAGAATCTTTCAAGCTCAAAAGGGCTATGAAAGAATATTGTGTTTGTGGAGAAGAAATTATGGCCGCCCCTTCTCTTGGTTTCTAACCACTTAATCATCGAAGTCATTCTCTTTTTTAGAAAGGAATTCGTCCTTGTGGGTTTTCGACCTATCCTTTCTTCCAGACTTTTCTTCCTTTTTGTTTGCACTTTTCTTCATGTTTTAGGTGATGTTCAACTTCCCCTCAAGATCATCAATGGATTCCAATTGTAGCTACTTTCATATAGGTCAACCATTCAATCGGATGGTGAGGGAGGGATATGGCTTCCTTGGATGCTTAATGGTTCTTGAAGAGAATTTTGGGCACTATCTTGCAACAATTTTTGAAAAATGGGTCCCAAAAGGAATGTGATATAATTGTCTAATACTTGAGGACTTCTTGGCTGCACCCGGTGCAGATCAAGAGATTTGCTGTAATACCCATGTTCTTAAAGTAAGGATAAAGAAGTAATTTGATAGATATTACAAAGAATTAAAATAATATATACATGAAAGATTTACTATTGATTTTTAAAAAATTGATTAAAATAATAATAAAAAATGTGTGTGAAGTGGCATGGAAAGTTCACGATATGTGAATTTTAGGTGTAAAGTTAAGTTTAATAATTAAATAATATATAATTAATTAAAATAATATGAAAAAAGAAGAATGAAGCGGCAAGATAAGTTCACAACATGTGAACTTTAGGTGTAAAGTTAAGTTTAATAATTAAAATAATATTTATAAAAAAAAGAATGAAGCGGCAGGATAAGTTTACAACATGTGAACTTTAGGTGTAAAGTTAAGTTTAATAATTAAATAATATATAATTAATTAAAATAATATGAAAAAAGAAGAATGAAGCGGCAAGATAAGTTCACAACATGTGAACTTCAGGTGTGAAGTTAAGTTTAATAATTAAATAATATATAATTAATTAAAATAATATGTAAAAATGGAAGTTTATAAGTCTTTGAGCTTCAGAGACTTTATTTTTCCTCCAAATTTTATTTGGTTTCTTTCTTTCTTCAATTCAAATTTCTTAGCAAAAAGTTATAAGAAAATTTCTCCAATATTAGAGATAGTACAGTCATCTAATTACAATAGCAAGATTTCATCATATTTGAGGTAAATTTTCAGTAAGACTCATAATTAAAAAATTATATTGTTTGAATTAAGTAATGAAATAGTAAGATTTATGAAAATTTATGATTAGGTGTTGGTGATCAGTAATCTCAAGAAATTGCTGAAAGGAGCAAGAAAGGCAAGAAGGTGATCCACGGGTAGCTTTAAGTGCTACGTAGTGAGTTAGATTTACTTGTAGTAATCGAGACCAATAAAAATATGAATTTATGATATTTGAATAAATTATTGAATTATAATGATTTAATGATGTATTTTATGTTATGTATGATAATTGATTGATTTATTGATTAGGGATTTAATAGTAAGTTGAATATTAATTGTATAAGAAATTATATTTTAAAAAGGGACGGATTATGAAAAATATGCTGAGAAGTTGTATGAAAAATTTGAAAATATTATTGAAAAATTGATATGATATATGAGAGACAATTTAATAAATATAATAAAAATAATAATTTTGAAAAAGAGCTAGGTAGTTGAATTGAATGCTTTGATGTATTCTTGCTTGCATGTTATTGCTCATATGCATAAAATGAAAGACCAAGAAGGCAGTTGGTCTGGCTGAGAAGACTAGGAAGGTAGCTGGTCTGGTTGAACATGTCGACATGTGGGAATACGTTCCCAGATGATAATATGAAAAGATCTGATAAGAAAAATAATTTAAATTCATGCATTATATTTGTTTTAAATATTTATTATTATTGCCTGAGACACTAAAGAATTGATTTTGAGTATTGAATGATTGATAGATAGATGAGTCTCATAATGAGACAATTTTGATGTTAGATAAATAAAAAAAGGATGGCATAATAAGGAATTATATTATTGATTGTTTATATGATGTGAACTTTATGATGATATTGAATTAGAAATATTAAATTGGAAAAAATATATGAGATATATGTATTGAAAAAGGATAGTCTGATAATTTATTTATAAAAAAAATTGATAAATGATTGAATTGGAATGTGAGAAAAGATAGATGATTAATTATTTTGATTTAACAATGAATGAATATAACTAGAAATATATAAATCAAGTACTTCTAGTAAATTTAATTCACTGAGCTTGTGAAGCTCACTCCTCATTGTTAAATAATTTCAGGTAGTGAGCATGATAGATAAATTTGTGAGCTTAGATTTAGACTGAGTTATTATCTGTAAGTCTTGTGATCCACATCCTCATACCAATGAAAAAAAAAATGTAAATATTCATGCATAATATGTTGTATATATTGTTTCAGTTGAGATTTTAATAATATAACTCCCCTGTTGAGGGTTTAGGATTCATGTATGTATATATTTTCAGTTGATATATGTTTTTATATTGTTGCATATATGTGTTGTGCTAGGATTTCAAAATGTAACGACACCATCTCGGGGGTGGCTAACTCAAGATGGGCCTTTACAATTGGTTTTAGAGCATTAGGTTTTATGATTCTGTAGACTGTATAAAAATTTAAAGAAGTGGAAGATTTAAATAAACTATATTTTAATGCAGAGACTGAAAATGACACGTGGACGTGATAGAGTTAGAGGTAGAGTACTGAACGAGAGAGAATGTGGTAGATCCCTAATATTTAGAAGAGCTGAAGCAGAGGGGGAGGTCGAGTCTGTGGTTCATGCAAGGGAACAGGTTGCTATTACAGCTGGTACTAGTAGAGGTGTGAAAGAATCTGATACTAGGATGGATGAGTAGAGAGAAGTTCTTGATCGTACTATAGAGAGAATTAATGCAGGAGAATAAATAGTTGATAATTCACATAGGAGATTAGAGGAAAGAGGTAGAACAAAACCTGATGTGGTTAGATAAGAGGCTTATAAGGGAGATGGTGTGTTTGCACATAAGATGCAAAAGGATTGTTTTGTGAGATTTATTAAGTTTAAACTCCAGTCTTTTAGAGGATTTGTAAATCCTATTGAAACTGAGCAGTGGATTAAACATGTTGAGAAATATTTTGAAGTCTTACCAGTGATAGATAGGCAAAAGGTTGTTTTTGCTTCATTTAAGCTGGAAGGTGAGGCTTCTTAATGGTGGGAGGATATTCTGCCTAGATTGAGTACAGAGGTAGATCAACCCTTAACTTAGCGTAAGTTTAAGGATGCGTTCTTTGCAAAGTATTTTCCAAATACATTTCGAGCACAGCAGGAGAGAGATTTTATTCATTTAAGGCAGAATATTTTATCTGTGGCTGAGTATGATAGTAGATTTATAGAACTATTGAGGTTTTTACCTGAGTTAGTAAATATGAAGGAGAGGAAATGTAAGATATTTTTAGGTGGGTTACACTATGAAATTCGAACTAAATTCTCTTATATGGGTATTGAGAATTATGCTATAATGGTGGATAAAGCATTACAAATTGAGAATGATTTTATGGAGTTTAAAGGTAGAAGAGATTGGCTGAAGAGGTCTAGATTTGAGGGACTAAGAGGTGGTAGTAGTATGAGTGTGCAGGGTGGGAGACCACCCTAGAGGGGGCGTTCCTCGTCACAGAGAACTGTAATATAGAGTCAGAGGCAAGCAAGATCTGTTAGTTCTGTAGCTCAAACTAATATTGGTGAGACTCCTAGATTTGGGAGACATACTATGGGAACTAAAAGTTATGGTAGATGAGTAAGTATGTCACCAAGGAGAAGTGGTAATCTGATGTATAATTGAGAGATAAGAGTTTGCTATAGATGTAATCATACAGGGTATCTGTCTCAGAATTGTCCTACTCTGATATGCTTTATATGTGGTGAGGGAGGACATATTAGTGTAGATTGTCCAGTGGGGAAATCTGTTGAGATAAGTGCTGGAGGTGTTGAGAGAAAACAGGTAGAGAGAGGTGGTGGATCAGGGAGTATGTGGGGCAGACGTAGAGGATCAGTAGCTGAGAGAGGATGCAGTGGTCAGTTACAACCCAGAGACAATAGAGTCTATGAGTTGACCGAACATGATGCACATGCCACTCTTGATATTGTTATAGGTATGGTATATATTCTTGATAGACCTACTAGATTATTGATTGATCATTGTGCAACTCATTCTTTTGCATCCAATGTTTATATGAAATCTATTATTGCTTGAATTAGACCTTTGATGCATGTTGTTATTGTTGAGGTTCCTACTAAGGATAGGGTTATTATCAGGATAATTTATCGGGGTTGTGTGATTAGTATGGCTGACAGAGAATTTGAAGTTGATTTGTTGCCTTTAGATATGACAGATTTTGATTTAATTCTGGGGATGAATTGGTTATCTGCATACCACGCTTGAGTAGATTGTTTTAGGAAGAATGTTGTGTTCAAGATACCTGGACAAGAGGAGTTTAACTTTTAGGGAGAACGTAAGATACTTGCCAACTGTCTTATTTTTGCCATGACTGCTAGTAAATGGTTGAATAAGGGTTGCGAGGGGTATTTGGTGTATGTGGTGGATTCTAGAAAGGAGATTAGGAAGTTAGAAGAAATCTTAGTTGTGAAAGATTTTTCTGATGTGTTCCCTGAGGAGTTGTTTGGTTTGCCTCCCAACAAGGAGATTGAGTTTTCTATTGAGGTGATTCCGAGATCAACACCCATATCTATAGCACTTTATAGAATGGCACCAGCTGAGTTGAGAGAATTGAAAGTTCAGCTTCAGAAGTTGCTAGATAAATAATTTATTCGATCTAGTATGTCGCCTTGGGGAGCCCTTGTGTTATTTGTAAAGAAAAAGGATGCAACAATGAGGTTGTGTATTGATTATATACAGTTGAATAAGATCACCATCAAGAATAAATATCCTTTGCCTAGGATAGATGATTTATTCGAGCAGTTACAGAAGGCTAGGGTGTTTTCTAAGATAGACCTAAGATTGGATTATCATCAGTTGGGGATAAAGGAGGGGGACGTGCCTAAGATTGCTTTTAGGACACATTATGGCCATCATGCGTTACTTGCGATGCCATTTAGGTTAACTAATGCTCCTGCATCATTTATGGATCTAATGAATCGGGTGTTTAAACCATTCTTGGATAGATTTGTGACTGTATTTATTGATGATATTTTGGTATATTCCAAGAATGAAGAGGAGCATGGGCAACATTTAGAGATAGTGTTGGAAATTCTGAGGAGTGAGAAATTGTATGGAAAGTTCTCTAAGTGTAAGTTTTGGTTGAGCGAAATATCTTTCTTAGGGCATGTTGTGTCAGGAGATGGTATAGCAGTTGAACCACAGAAAGTAGAGACAATGTTGAATTGGGAAAGACCCACTAGTGTGATTGAAATTAGAAGCTTTTTGGGGTTGGCTGGTTATTATAGGAGGTTTATCCAGGATTTTTCTATTATTACTAGACCATTGACCAGATTGACCAGGAAGGAAGTGAAGTTTATGTGGTCAGAAGAATGTGAGAGGAGTTTTCAATTGTTGAAAGAGAAATTGACTACTACTTCGATATTAGTGCTTCCTTTTGGTAATGAAGGATTTGTGGTATATAGTGATGTGTCACATCAGGGGTTGGGATGTATATTGATGCAACATGGGAGAGTTATAGCCTATGCTTCTAGGCAATTAAAGAACCATGAGAGAAATTACCCGGCCCATGATTTAGAATTGGCTGCCATAGTTTTTGCTTTGAAGATTTGGAGACATCATCTATATGGAGTCACTTGTGAAATTTTTACTGATCATAAAAGTTTGACGCATTTACCTACCCAGAGAGAGTTGAATTTGAGGTAAAAGAGATGGATGGAATTGATTAGTGACTATTACTGTATAATTCATTATCATCTAGGGAAGGCTAATGTAGTAGCTGATGCATTGAGTAGAAAGTCTACAGGGAGATTAGATGCTATTAAGAGTCATGATATTAGCTTGATGATAAAATAAAGAAAAATGAGAATGTAGTTGAGAATTAGTGATAGAGGAGCATTGATGGCAAACATGGTGGTACAATATTCTATTATTGATCGCTTGTTACAGATGCAAAGTAGAGATGAAGGGATAGAGAAAATCAAACAAGAAGTATTGAGTGGGAAGCCGACTGAGTTTAGAATTAGAGAAGATGGTATGGTGGTATTGGGACATAGAGTTTGTGTTCCCAATGATATTGAGATAAGAAAGGAGATACTAAGAGAGGCTCATGATTCTGTGTATTCTATACACCCGGGTAATAATAAGATGTACATGGGGTTGAGACAGAATTATTGGTAGTCAGGGATGAAGAAGGATGTAGCTGAGTATATTTTTAGATGTTTGATTTGTCAACAGGTGAAGTCTGAGAATAGACATCCAGCAGGTTTATTACAGCCTCTTCCAGTACCTGAATGGCCATGGGAGAATGTAAGTATGAATTTTGTTTCTCATTTTCCCCGTACCTAAAAAGGTCATGATACTGTATGAGTTATAGTGGATAGACTTTCTAAGTCTTCGCATTTCTTTCCTATTAAAACTACCTGGAGTCTTGAAAAGTTGGTTGAATTGCATGTAGCGGATATTGTGAGATTACATAGAGTACCTTTACACATTGTATCAGATAGGGATTCTAGATTCATTTCTAGATTTTGGAGGGGTTTTCGAAAAGCTATTGGTACATAATTGCAGTTTAGTAAAACTTTTCATCCTCAAACTGATGGGCAGATAGAGAGAATCATCAGAATACTAGAAGATATGCTGAGAGCAAGTGTATTGAGTCTTTCAGTGAGTTGGGATGCTTATTTACCTTAGTTTGCATACAATAATCAGTATCAAACTAGTATTGGGATGACACCATTTGAGGCTTTATATGGTAGAAGGTGCAGAACTCCAGTATGTTGGGAAGAAGTTAGAGAAAGAAAGGTACTTGGTCCAGAAATGATAGATTTGACTACTGAGATGATCAAACTGGTTAGAAAGAACCTTAGAGTAGCACATAATAGACATAAAGGATATGCTGATAATAGAAGACGACCTCTTGAGTTTCAGGTTGGGGACTGGGTGTTTTTGAAGATATCTCAATGGAATGGTGTTTTGAGATTTAAAAAGAAAGAAAAGTTGAGTCCAAGATTTGTGGGGCCATATGAGGTAATTGAAAGAGTTGGACTAGTAGCATACAGATTAGATTTGGCTCCAGAGTTAAAGCAATTACACAATGTGCTTCATGTTTCACTTTTGAGGAAGTGTTTACATGAGGAATCCCATTGTATTCCGAATCAGGCTGTAGAACTTCACAAAGATTTGACCTTTATGCAAGTACCAGTCAGAATTCTAGACAAAAATGAACAAATCTTGCGTAATAAAGTTATTTCTTTGATTCAAGTATTACGGCAGAACAAAGATGTTGAAGAAATTACTTGGGAGCATGAGCCAGGAGTGAGGAAAAAGTACCCCCATTTTTTTCATGAGTTAGGTAAGGAAATTTTGGGGACGATTTTTTTTTAAGGTGGATGGAATTGTAATATCCGTGTTCTTAAAGTAAGGGTAAAGAAGAAATTTGATAGATATTACATGGAATTAAAATAATATATGCATGAAAGATTTACTATTGATTTAAAAAAATTGATTAAAATAACAATAATAAAAAAATATGTGTGAATCGGCATGGAAAGTTCACGATATGTGAACTTTAGGTGTAAAGTTAAGGTTAATAATTAAATAATATATAATTAATTAAAATGATATTAAAAAAAAAAAAGATGATTGAAGCAGTAGGATAAGTTCATAACATGTGAACTTTAGGTGCTAAGTTAAGTTTAATAATTAAATAATATATAATTAATTAAAATAATATTAAAAAGGAATGAAGCAGCAGGATAAGTTCACAACATGTGAACTTTAAGTGTAAAGTTAAGTTTAATAATTAATTAAAATAATATTAAAAAGAATGAAGCGGCAGGATAAGTTCACAACATGTGAACTTCAGGTGTGAAGTTAAGTTTAATAATTAAATAATATATAATTAATTAAAATAATATTAAAAAACTGAAGTTTATAAGTCTCTGAGCTTCGGAGACTTTATTTTTCCTCCAAATTCTGTTTGGTTTTTTTCTTTCTTCAATTCAAATTTCTTAGCAAAAAGTTATAAAGAAAATTTCTCCAATATTAGAGATAGTACAATCATCCAATTACAATAACAAGATTTCATCATATTTGAGGTAACTTTTCAATAAGACTCATAATTAAATAATTATTTTGTTTGAATTAAGTTATGAAATAGTAAGATTTATGAAAATTTATGATTAGGTGTTGATGATCAGCAATCTCAAGAAATTGCTGAAAGGAGCAAGAAATGCAAGGAAGTGATCCACGGGTAGCTTTAAGTGCTACGTGGTGAGTTAGATTTACTTGTAGTAATCGAGACCAATAAAAATACGAATTTATGATATTTGAATAAATTGTTGAATTATAATGATTTAATGATGTATTTTATATTTTGTATGATAATTGATTGATTAGGGATTTAATAGTATGTTGAATATTAATTATATAAGAAATTATATTTTAAAAAGCGTTGGATTAATGAAAAATATGTTGAGAAGTTTTATGAAAATTTTGAAAATATGATTGAAAAATTGATATGATATATGATGAGACAATTTAATAAATATAATAAAAATAATAATTTTGAGAAAGAGCTAGATAGTTGAATTGAATGCTTTGATGTATGCTTACTTGCATGTTATTGCTCATATGCATAAAAGAAAAGACCAGGAAGGCAGCTGGTCTGGCTGAGAAAACTAAGAAGGTAACTTGCTTGGCGGAAACATGTTGATATGTGGGAAGATGTTCCTAGATGATGATATGAAAAGATTCGATAAGAAACATAATTTAAATTCATTCATTATATTTGTTTTAAATATTTATTATTTATTCCTGAGACGCTAAAGAATTAATTTTGAGTATTTAATGATTAATAGATAGATAAGTCATAATGGAACAATTTTGATGTTAGATAAATAAAAAGGATGACATGATAAAGAATTATGTTATTGATTGTTTATATGATGTGAACTTTATGATGATATTGAATTGTAAATATTAAATTTAAAAAAAAATATATGAGATATATGTATTGAAAGAGGATAGTTTGATAATTTATTTATTAAGAGAAATTTATAAATGATTGAAGTAGAATGTGAGAAAAGATAGATGATTAATTATGTTGATTTAACAATGAATGAATATAACTAGAAGTATAAAAATCGAGTACTTCTAGTAAATATAAGTCATTGAGCTTGTGGAGCTCACTCCTCATTGTTAAATAATTTCAAGTAGCGGGAAGGACAGATAAATTTGTAAGATGAGATTCAGACTGAGTTATTATCTGTAAGTCTTGTGGTCAACATCCTCAAACCCATGGAAAAAAAATTGTAAATATTCACACATAATATGTTGTATATATTGTTTCAGTTGAGATTTTAATAATTTAACTCTCATGTTGAGGGTTAGGATTTATGTATGAATATATTTTCATTCGATATATATTTTTATATTGTTGCATATATGTGTCTTGCTGGGATTTCAAAACGTGACGACATCGTCTCGAGGGTGGCCAAACTGCGATGGGTTGTTACATTTGCATAGGCAGAAAACTTGACTGATAATTTTTGGGAAATTCACTTATAATGTTTGACATACACGGTTATCATTACTAATGAAGTTCCCAAAATTACCAGTTAAGTTTCCATTGATGCAAATCAAGAGATTTGCACCCAGTGTAGCCAAGAATTTTTTCTAATACTTTGGGTATCTCGCCTCCTCCTTGGATTTAGGGTGAAGTGCATTAGGCTACTTAGGCTGAAAAGGCTAGGTAGAATAGGTCAATTAGTTTAAGTGTCTAAGGTGTTTGTAAATCAACTCGACACATGACCTTAGGCCTTGCTTTCAAGCTTTTAGGGTGTTTGTAAATCAACTTGACACATTACCTGAGGCCTTGCTTTCAAGCTTTTAGGTACGCGCACATGTTATCCCTCATTCTAAGTCTGCTCTTTGGTGATCAGCTCTTGAAAAGGATTTGATACCATAATGCATTTATATGCTCATAATAGGATATATAGGATTTTTTTTTTTTTTTTTTGTGTGAATCCAACGGGAAATCTTGTCACAAGTTCCACTAATGATCATATTTCATGAAAAATTCTTGTCTAACACAGGTCCATTAGAGATACATGGCACAATGGTTCATCTAACTCTTGAATGAAAATAAAATATCTTTTTTTCTCTCTCTTCTCATACTATTTAATGGTGAGATGGACTCTTGTGCCATATATCTCTCATGGACATGTGCTAGGCAAGAACTTTTCCATATTTCATGGTGTGTTGTTTCTTTTTTTTGGAAAAACTTCTGACGGAGGTATTTGGTGCATATTTAGTTTATGCTAGATACACAAATTATGCATTTGGTGAAAAAAGTCTATCTTTAAGTCAAAATTTCTTTATTACTTTTTTCAAAAGAAAATCCTTTTTATTTCAAGCATACTTTATACAATGACATTTTTTATTCTGACCCTTTTTTTTATATTTTATGATGCTATTATTGATTTCTATTCTACTAGTTATTTCATGAAAATAATAAGAAGAAAATTCTAAACAACCTTATTCGTTGATGTAACAAAGTTTACCTTATGATAAAACTTGACAATTAAAACAACAAACAAAACAAACTAAAGTGCAATAAACTTAAAAATTGAAAACAACTACTTCCCAATACTTCTTGTCAAGACACTTCTCAATCCTTTTTGGCTTTGATTAAGTCAGCATAGAAGTTGGCTTCTTTCAGTTGTTCAAGCAAGTGCTCTCTAACTAGCTCATTAGTAGGGACAAGTATCAAAATTCCTTTCGCTTGCTGTATGCGATCTCTAATTCCTTAGGCATGAATACTCGCTCTATCAAGTCTTCTCTGGAGCTCCATGTGCCATTTTTAGCTTCTTATTGGATTCCTCCATATCCTTGTACAACTGACAGTTTGATTGCTTTCCAAACTTAGTGGCTTGATGATTTTATTTTTACTATGCTCATCCTAGTTGAGTATGCTTGGAAGTTTTGCTCCAGCCTTTCCTTTTTAGCTACCAACTTGTGCTAATTCACACGACTTCTGCTTAAACCTTATTCTAATTCCTTGATACTTACCAGAGATCTTTCAGCTGATTCTTAGCTCTGACATGCTCTCTTGGAGATGTGCAAATGCTCTTTCCTCATACTCTTGATGGCATTCCTTAGAGACCCATTTTCATTAACTAGCTCTCATTTCTCCCTTTTCTATTCCTCCTCTGGAATCAGGTTCTTTGCAGGCTCTAGAGACTCGTCCTCGCCTTCATGGATTGCTTGTAGCCTTTCCTTCCTCCATAGCACATACTTGGGGTCTTTCCAAGCACTTTATCTTCACCTCCCCACATGAAAGGCGAGGCTCATAATTTGCGCACCTCTCCCACCTCTCCCGTTATCATCTCTACAGGTTCTCCTATCATTAAGTCTTTTAAGTTTTTATTTCATTAACCTCAAAAATATCCTGAGCTTTCCAATGCTGATGTTTAACCACCTGAAGTGCATAGGCAGTGACCTTGGTTAGTCCAGGTAAAAGAACCAACTCGTTGCCGTTACCACCATATCTAACTTTTCCTTTGAGTTTCCAAGGAGCTCAGTGAGTCTTCTTTTTGTTTACAAAGATACGCCACCATATATCAAAATGGCATCATGAAGCCAATACTATCTACGTGTGACATATTCGTGGAGATAATTAGCATAATCAAATTCTCCATTCCAATCCCCTCTGACATTAGTTATGTGCCCTAAAGTCCATAAAGCCATCAATGGTGTATATGCCCTAAATTTGTCCCTAGGGTCCTTGTAGTATCGGTTCAGTTATAGAAACAATTCAATTAGCAGGGTAGGTGCATGATTGATACCTCATCTGACCACAATAGTGAAAAAATTGACTACTGGCCAAGTAACTATGTCATCTTGACTAGGGAAAACTATGGTACAATAAATGACTAATTCCAAGGTCCTCAGCTTGTCCTCAGTATTTTCTGCCTCAAACCTTTCTTTAAGTTTCTCAATTCATATCGCTATAGTCTCTTTGGTGGAGAACATGTGCTTGGGTTTGAAGAGTTTGACTAATGTCTTTGATGAAGACTGGAGACTAATATTGTAAATTTTGGAATTATAGGAGAGAGAGGAACATGCAGTAGGCTGCTATATGTTAGAGTTGGTGCATACTTCATGGGTCCAGATTTGTAGAACCCTTGACAACCATGGGATCCTGCTCCCCAATGAGCGAGCGGGGGTGTTTCCCCGAAAATTTTAGGCCATGTACATGTTTTGGGTATGGTTTTTTTCTTGACAGTTTGGGCTTGGGCCCATGAATAGCCTTGGTTTTGTAGTAGGGCAGAAACCTTAATTAGGGTGTCTTAAATTGCTTATAAATACTCTCTATGTACTGAGTGCATATTGTAATAAGAGATTTGTGAGGTTGATTATAGTGAAACTTCTGCCAGGATGTAACCCTATTCTAGGGTGACCCTGGGTGTATCGTGTCTTATTTTCTTTCTATTTATAATTCATGTGATTGACATGTCCCAAATCGTTTAATTGATATTAGAGCCTTGTGTTCGAGGATTAACGATCAAAGATGTCGATTGGATCACAAATTGAAATCGATAAGTTCAGAGGGAAAATCTTCGAGTTGTGGAAACTGAAGATGAAGGATCTACTCGTGGACAGAGACCTGTGGACGGTGGTAGTCAATGAGATGCCGAAGAGGACGATGAGCATGACGGCAGCATTGTCGGTGGTGGTTTCGGCATCATCTTCAGTGGCCATCACGGAGTAGGAGAAGCTCAATCGAAAGCCATGAAGTCTGATTCGACTATACCTGACTGATTCTATCTTGATAAACATTTCTGGAGAGAAGACTGTGAAAGAACTTTGGAAGAAGCTGGAAAGCCTTTATCAGAGTAAATCTTTGGTAAACAAACTGTTTATGTAGAAGAAGTTGTATAACCTTTAGATGGCTAAAGGTGATTCTTTGTCTGTCCATCTACATGAGTTCAACACTTTAATAGGTCAGTTATTGTCTATCAGTGTTGATGTGATGGATGATGATAAGGCTATTACACTACTTTACTCACCACCTAATTCGTGGGATAACTTGATAGTTGCAATTGGTAGTGGTACGACTGATCTATTCTTTGAGAATGTCGTGGCAGCCTTATTGTTTGAGGAGATAAGGTGGCAGGGTACAAAGAACTCATCAAAGGAGGCCTTATCTATGATAGGGCAAACCCATGATAGATACTACAAGAGGTTTGGTGATAAACCCAAGTTCAGGGGAAGATCGAAAAGTTAAGATAAATCTGGGTTGAAGTGTTGGAAGTGTAGGAAGCTCGGACATCTGAAGAAGGATTGCAGAAGTAAGAGTGTGAACCCTGAAAAGTTGATAGGAAAGATATCAGCTTCAGGAAACAAGAATCAGGATGATGATGCTAGTGACTTAAATATGGTGTCATGCTTGGCTCAATCAGATTGAAGTGTTTGGATAATTGACACAAGAGTATCCTTTAACACGACACCTCACAGGGACTAGTTTTGTGAGTATGAAACCTTTAATGGGGGAAACGTTTTATTAGGAGATAACTCTCCGATGAAAATTACTGGTCGTGGGAAGGTGAAGTTGAAGATGAATGATGGGACATTTAGGAAACTTTCGGGCATGATGCATATTCCAGGTCTCAGCAGGAACATGATGTCAGTCAGCAAGATGACGGACAGAAGAGTGGATTTTAGCTGTGACAAAAATTCGTGCAAAATGACTTATGGATCACTAGTAATTGCACAAGTGTTTGGGATGGTACATTTTACAAGTTACTGGGAAGTACAGTACAAAGTCAGTGCAATGGAGGTTTTATCTCTGAAGAGGTGACTGATGATGAGGCTAGGTCCTCTATGTTGTGGCATCAGAGGCTTGGGCATATCGGTGAAAAGGGACTATCTACCTTATTATCGAAGCATATGGTGAAAGGGGTCCCGATTGCTCCATGGGATTCGATTTTTGTGAACATTGTCTACATGACAAGCAGAATCGTTTGAGTTTTAAGTCCACTGGCACGAGGGCGAAGAGTATTCTGGATTTGATATATAGTGATGTGTTTGGGCCAGTTCCGGTCTAATCTCTTGGAAAATCAAGGTTTTATGTCTCTTTCTTTGAATATTTTTTAAAGTATGCATAGATTTATTTCATTAAGAATAAAGCTGAAGCATTTGATAAGTTCTGCGAGTTTAAAGCATTGGTGGAAAACTAAATGGAAATAAAGATAAAGGTATTGAGAACAGATAATGGAGGGGAATTTTGCTCAGACAAGTTTGAGAAATTCTGTGTGGCAAGCGGCATTGCAAGACAGAAAATAACTCCATATACACCTAAACATAATGGGGTTGCCGAGAGACTCAATTGGTCACTCATGGAGAAATCGAAGAGTATGCTGAGTTGTGCAAGCTTAGAGCCGGAGTTTTGGGAAGAGGCAATGGCTACAGTATGTTATCTAAAGAACAGGTCGCCTACATTAGCTTTGCAGGTTCAGACACCGTTTGAGGCACTATTCAGGAAGAAGCCGAGTTTGGATCATGTTAGGGTGTTTAGGTGTGATGCTTATATGCATGTGCTAAAAGAAAGAGGAACAAACTTGACAGCAAATCAATGAAGTGCATTTTCATTAGTTATAAGGATGGGGTCAAGGGGTACAAGTTATGGAATCCAGAAAATATGAGTACAGTTTTCAACAAAAATATTATGTTGAGAGAACCCAAAAGGATGTGGCGGTTGTCCAAGATGTACCGGAACAGATAAAGAGTGGGAGACTACCCTACAGACTGCATCAAATACTTCAGATTCTGAGTCAGTTGGGTGTTAGCATGATATTTTCTGATGTAGAGGATAATGATTTAGATGCTGGCTCAGAGGTAAAGACCATGCTTGTCATGAAGAAATCCATATGGGTTAGGAGGCCACCCATCAAGTATTCTCCTAGTGCTTGCAGTGCATTATATGCTTTAAATATTACTGGTGATGATCCTAGCACAGTGAAAGAGGCGAGGACCTCGGAGGATGCAAATCTATGGGAGGATGCTATAAAAGAGGAGATGCATGCACTAGACAAGAACGAAACATGGAGTCTTGTGAAATTCCTAGAGATAGGAACGTGATTGGGTGAAAATGGGTTTTCAAGAAGAAAACTAAATCAAATGGAATGGTAGAAAAGTACAAGGGACGTCTGGTTGCAAAGGGGTACTTGCAAATAAAGGGAATTTCTATGGTGAGATATTTTCCCTTATAGCAAAGTTGACATCTATCAAATTTTTCTTATCCATGGTAGCTGCTTATGATCCAGAGGTCGAGCAACTAGATGTGAAGACAACTTTCCTTCACAGGGACTTAGAGGAGGAAATTTACATTAAACATCCTGAAGGCTTTGTGAGCAAAGGCAAGGAAGAGCTGGTTTATAAATTGAAGAAGTCTTTGTACGGACTAAAGCAGTCACCACGAATGTGGTTCCAAAAATTTGACACATGTGCCATTCAGCTTGGGTTCACTCGCAGCTATGCTGATCTCTGTGTCTATGTGAAAAGGTTAGGGATTCATTTTATCATTTTAACCTTGCATGTTGATGACATGTTTTTGATTGGAAATAATAGGAAGATTATTAGCACTGTGAATGGATCGTTGGTAAGGTAGTTTGACATAAAAGACTTAGGGCTAGCAAATTTTATCTTGGGCATATAGATAAAGAGGGATTGTGAAAATCAAAAACTGTGGCTAAGTCAGAAGAAGTATATTGACGAAGTGTTGAAGAAATTTAACATGTCTGACAGCAAGCCGGTAGGCACTCCTATGCCTTTGGGAACCAAGTTATCTGCGGAACAATTTCCAAAGACGAAGGAAAAAGCTGAAGAGATGGCGAATGTACCATATGCTAGTGCGGTTTGAAGCTTGATGTACACCATGGTGTGTACGAGACTAGATATTGCCCAAGCAGTGCCCAAGCAGTGGGAGTATTGAGCAGATATATGTCTAATCTTGGGAAAGAGCATTGTACTGCAATCAAGATAGTACTTAGATATCTTTATGGCATGTTAGAGTTTGCATTGTGTTATGGAGGTATGGGAGGTGAGAAGAATCTTGATATTGTAGGATCAATTGATGTTGACTGGGGAGGATACATCAATAGCAGAAGGCCTACAAGCGGACATATGTTCAATCTATTTGGTGGGGCGCTGAGTTGGATGACTAAGAGACAAAGTGTTGTTGCTCTTTCATCTATAGAAGCGAAGTATATAGCGATAACTTATGTTAGAAAGGAAGCGGTTTGCTTCAAAGGTTGTGCACTGAGCTTGGGTTTAAACAATGAGTAGTGAAGGTGAAATGCAACAATCAATGTGTTATCTTCTTAGCAAAGAATCCTGCATTTCATTTATGGATGAAGCACATTGATATCCAATATTACTTCATCCTGGAAAAGATTTAAGAAAGGTGATAATCTTAGAGAAAGTCGATATAATAATGAACAATGCTGATTTATTGACTAAAGCAGCTAGTCTAGCAAAGTTTGAGTGGTGTGCTACTGAGATGGGCTTGAAGAAATACAGTTCTGGGAAGTTTTCTATGTGTGTGAAGTATTTACCAAGTGGGAGATTGTTAGAGTTGGTGCATACTTCACGGGTCATATCTGTAGAACCCCCGATGACCACGGGGGTCCTGCTCATTAACAACAGGGCAGAAACCCTAATTAGGGTAGAAACCCCTAACCTTTTCACGTAGACGTAGTGATCAGTATAGCTGCGAGTGAACCCAAACTGAATGGCATATTATCAAACTTTTGGTAGCACATCTGTGGTGACTGCTTTAGTTCGTACAAAGGCTTCTTCAATTTACAAACCAGCTCTTCCTTGCCTTTGCTCACAAAGCCTTCAGGCAGTTTCATGTAAATTTCCTCCTCTAAGTCCCCATGAAGGAAAGTTGTCTACATATCCAATTGCTCAACCTCTAGATCATTAGCAGTTGCCATGGATAAGACACATCTAATAGATGTCAACTTTGCTACCAGGGAAAATATCTCACTATAGTCAATTCCCTCTATTTGCGAGTACCTCTTTGCAACCAGACGTGCTTTATATTTTTCTACCATTCCATATACATTTGTTTTCTTCTTAAAAATCCATTTGCACCTAATTTTCTTCATATCTCTAGGCAATTTCACAAGGCTCCATGTTTCATTCTTGGCCAATGCTTGCATCTCCTCTTTCATAGCATCCTCCAAGGTCTTTGCCTCTTTCATTGTGCTAGGATCATCACCAGTAATATTTAAAGCATATAATGCACTGTAAGCACTAAAGGAATACCTGATGGGTGGTCTCCTAACCTGTGTCGATCTTCTTATCACAGGCGTGGTCTCTACTTCCGAGCCAACATCTGAATCCTCATCAGAAACATGAATATCTTGCTTAGATCCAATTGACCTAGTATCTAAAGTATCTAGTGCAGTCTGTGGGGTAGGCTCCTACTCTTTATCTCCTGGGCTAAGATCAATCTGAATCTGTTTCGACTGTTTCGGTACATCTTAGACAACTACCACATCCCTTTGTGTTTCCTTGAGCACAACATCTCTGCTGTACTCTTGTTTTCTGGATTCCATAACTTGTACCCATTGACCCCATCCTTATAACCAATGAAGATACACTTCACTAATTTGCCGTCAAGTTTGTTCATCTTTTCTTTTGGCACATACATATAAGCATCACACCCAAACACCCTAACATGAGCCAAACTCGACTTATTCCTGAATAATGCCTCAAACAGTGTCTGATCCTGTAAAGCTAATATAGGTGACCTGTTCTTCAGATAACATGTTGTAGCTACAACCTTTACCCAGAACTCCGGCTCTAAGCCTACACAACTCAACATACTCCTCGATTTCTCTATGAGTGATCGATTGAGTCTCTCGGCCACCCTATTCTGTTGAGGTGTATATAGAGTTGTTTTCTGTCTTGCAATGCTGTTTGTAACACAAAAATTTTCAAACTTGTCGGAGCAAAATTCCCCTCCATTATCTGTTCTCAGTACCTTTATCTTTATTTTCATCTAATTTTCTACCAAGCTTTAAAATCACGGAACTTATCAAATGCTTCGGTTTTACTCTTAATGAAATACATCCATGCATACCTTGAAAAATCATCAATGAAAGAGACATAATACCTTGATTTTCCAAGAGATTGGACAAAAATTGGCCCAAAGACATTACTATGTATTAAATCTAGAATACTCTTTGCCCTCGTGCCAGCGGACTTAAAACTCACACGGTTCTGCTTGCCATGTAGACAATGCTCATAGAAACCGAATCCCATGGAGCAGTTTAAGACTCCCTTCACCATCTGTTATGACGATAAATTAGATAGTCCCTTTTCATTGATATGCCCAAGCTTCTAATGCCACAACATAGAGGATGTCGCCTTCTAAGAGATAAAACCTCCATTGCACTGACTTTGAACTGTACTTCCCAGCAGCTTGTACAATGTACCATACTGAACACCTCGTGTAATTACTAACGATCCATGAGTCATCTTGCACGAATTTTTGTCATAGTTGAAATTCACTCCCCCATCTGCCATCTTTTTGACTGATATCAGGTTCCTGCTAAGACCCGGAATATGCATCATGCCTGGAATTGTTCTGACCGTCCCATCATTCATCGTCAACTTTACCTTCCCACGACCAATAATTTTCACCGGAGAGTTATCTCCCAATAAAATGTTTCCCCCATCAAAGGTTTCATACTCACTAAACCAGTCCCTGTGAGTTGTCATATGAAAGGATATTCCTGTGTCAATTATCCAAACACTCTGATCTGATTGAGTTAAACAAGATGCCATATTTAAGTCACTAGCATCATCATTATACTGGTATTTGTTTCCTGAAGATGATCTCTCACCTGTCCGCTTTTTAGGGTTCACACTCTTACTTTTGCAATCATTCTTTAGATACCCAAGCTTCCTACACTTCCCACACTTCAACCCAGATTTATCCCTACTTTTTGATCTTCCCCTAAACTTGGGTTTATCACCAGACCACTCGCAGTCCTTATCATGGGTTTGCCCACTCACAGACAAAGCCTCTTTTAACGAGTTCTCTGTACCCTGCCACATCATCTCTTTAGATAATAAGGTTGCCACGACATTTTCAAAAGACAAATCAGTCATACCACTACCAATCGCAACTATCAAGTTATCCCACAAATTAGGCAGTGAACAGAGCAGCATAATAGCCTTATCTTTATCTGTCACATCAACACTGATAAATAATAACTAACCTATCAAAGTGTTGAACTCATGTAAATGAACATAGAAAGAATCGCCCTCAGCCATTCGAGGGTTGTACAACTTCTTCTGCATAAATAGTTTGTTTACTAGAGATTTACTCTGATAAAGGCTTTCCAGCTTCTTCTAGAGATCTTTCGCAGTCTTTTCTCCAAAAATGTTTATCAGGACAGAATCGGCTAGGCACAGCCGAATCAAACTTCATGCCTTCCGATAGAGCTTCTCTCACTTCGTGATGGTCGCTGAAGATGATGTCAAAACCACCACCGATGACGCCTCTACCGTCGATGTCGTCTTCCGTATCTTATCGATTATCACCGTCCATAGATCCCTGTCCATGAGTAGATCCTTCATCTTTAGTTTCCATAACTCGAAGCTCTTCCCTCCGAACTTCTCGATTTCAATCCATGATCCAATCGACATCTCTGATCATTAATCCTCAAACACAAGGCTCTGATACCAATTGAATAATTCGAGACCTGTCAATTACACGAATTATAAACAGAAAGAAAAGAAGACAAGATTTATCCAGATTCACCCCAGAATAGGGCTACATCCTGCTAGAAGTTTCTTATTATCAACCTCACAAATCTCTCATCATAATGTATGCCCAGTACATAAAGAGTATTTATAAGCAACTTAAGACATCCTAGTTAGAGTCTAATTAGGATTTCTGTAGAACTATGGCTATTCATGGGCCCAAGTCCAAATCGCCAAGCAAAAAACCAAACTTGTTGGTTTTTTGTCTAAGGTTTAAACATGGTTCAAACATGGTCAAGGTTTGAGCAGGTCCAAATATGGTTCAAAGGTTGGTTAATGTCCAAACCAATTATGGGATATCAAATTTCAGCAAGTTATAAGGTTGCACACATGTGTGTGCTTCAATTTTGAGCATGGGAAGGTCAGGCACACTGCTGTGGAAGTTTCTGCCCACAGGTAGGAGGTGTGCGCACAGCATCAGGAGGCTGCAGCATCAGGTCACGCCGCAGCACACAGCACCACACCAAAATGCACAACATCACTTGGAGAGTGATGAAGGGCTGAGATTAAAGGAAGAACATGATCAAAGGGTTAAGAATGATTCACAAGATTGTCCAAGAATTAAGAGGCTATAAAAAGGGTTTTCCTAGCCTCATTTCAAGTGGTGAAAAAGGTGTGTGAGAGAACCACACAGGTTGTGACATTGTGAGATCATTGTAAACACAAGAGAGAATTTTGTGAGAGACATAAACACAAGAGGAACTCTTGTAGTGAGGCTGGTTATAAAGAAGAGAGGTTAGTAGAGAATTGATAGAAAGCATTGTAATAGGTCTATCACTTTCTCGTTCTCTTCTTGGTTCTTCAAGAACTTGGATTCTTGAAGGGGATTGCTGTAACTTTGTAAGAACCATTGAGATAGTGCAGAGAGTTCGGAGGAACTCACGGGGACGTAGGCACATTGCCGAACCTCGACAACAAATTACTTGTCTTCTTTCTTTCTTTGATTTTCTGTTCTTGTGTTCGATTGCTGAAATTCTTTCTACAAGTCATTCAAGACTTGGGTGTTTGGAAGATCACCACCTGGGCATCTTGTCAAGGTGATTTCCAACAGTGGTATCAGAGCTTTGGACAGTGGTATCAGAGCACAGCAGCTGGTTATCGGAACAAGAAGTAGAAGGTACGGAGCTAAGACTCCAAGAATCAAATATCAAACTTCTTGGGTGATTCAAGAACGGTGTAAAGATCAAGATCTGGTCGTGTTCTTGAAAGTGATTCAAGAACGGTTGAGATCCATCTTCGATCTATGTTCTTGAGGTTGAAGAAAGCATTTATGGGTACTGCATAAGACAAGGGATCATCTCCGCAAGATGGGTTCAAATTTCGGTATTAAGAAGTTTGATGGAAAGGGAGATTTTTGCCTATAGAAGCGGAAGATCAAGGAGGTTCTTGTGCAACAAAAAGTGGACTTGGCTATTAGAGAAGACGATGCTTTTCCAGCAAGTGTCATGGAGGACCAGCGGACCGAGATGAAGAAGATGGCTTACAGCACCATTTTCTTGCACATATCGAAAAATGTCACAAGGGAGTGCGGAGACTCAGAAGATCCAGCTGCATTATGGAAGAAACTAGATGAATTGTTTCTTGCCAAGACTCTCCCACATAAGAGGTATCTTCGGAAACGAATCTTTGCTTTTAAATTTGATCCTAAGAAAGAGTTGCAAGATAATCTTGATGCCAAGAAAAGGAGTGCATCAAGTGGTAAAGGGCTGTTCTTTAAAAGAAGGCCAGCAACTTGGTATGGCAGCAACCATGGCTACTACAGGGACAGAGGTAGAGGTGAGAGCCATGGGAGAGTGCACAGCAGCATGCATAGAGGAGAAAGCCATGGGAGAATGCATTCCAAACTGAGATTTGGAGGGAAGAGCTGTTACTACTGCCATAAAGAGGGTCATGTCAAGAAAGATTGCAAGAAGATGACAAGGGATAGAGGAGGAAGCCATACCAAGAATGGAGAGGCTTCGGTTGCCAAAACAGAACAGCAAGATGATGATGTTCTTATTGTGTGCTCAAGTGTGAGCAAGGGGCAAGAAGGCAGCGGGAAATGGATCTTGGATACCGGGTGCACTCATCATATGAGCCCTCGCAAAGAATGGTTTAAGAATTTCAAGAAGATCAATGATGGAAGGGTCTTATTGGGGAATGATAATTCTTGCCAAGTGAGAGGGATTGGAGATATCCAATTGAGGATGTTTGATGGAGTCACAAGGCTGCTGGAAAATGTGAGGTATGTTCCAGATTTGAAGAGGAACTTGATCTCATTGGGGCAGCTGGATTCCATGGGCTATACATGCAAGATCGAGGGAGGAAAGATCAAGGTGGCCAAGGGATCTTTGGTAGTGATCAAGGCAGCAAGAAACGATGGACTCTATGAGATGATCGGAGAAACAGAAACCAATGATCAAGCAGCAAGCTTGATGGCTGAGCTGGACAAGGCAGCCCTTTGGCACACTCGCTTGGGACACATGAGCAAAAAGGGCTTGCAAGTGCTTAGCAAGGAAGGTCTACTTGGTGGTGACAAAGTAGAAGAACTGGATTTCTGTAAGAGCTGTGTTTTTGGGCAGCAACATCGGGTCAGCTTCAACACCGGAGTGCACAAGTCTAAGGGCATTCTTGACTACATTCATGCGGACCTTTGGGGACCAGCAAGGACACCAACACAGGGAGGTAACATTTACTTTCTGTCTTTAATTGATGATTATTCAAGAAAAGTATGGGTTTATTTGGTTAAGAATAAATTAGATGCCTTGAATAAATTAGTGGTGTGGAAAGGGCTGGTTGAGACTCAAATGAGTAAAGTAGTTAAGGGGATAAGAACCGATAATGGCTTAGAAATTTTTAACCAAGAACTTGATCAATTATGTAGGTTAAATGGCATTCTAAGACATAGGACAGTTGTGGAAACTCCTCAGTAAAATGGAGTTGCTGAGTTGATGAATAAGACCCTTATGGAAAAGGTTAGGTGCATGTTAGATGGATCCGGGTTACCAAAATATTTTTGGGGAGAAGCTGTAGCTACAGCTGCATATTTGATTAATAGATCACCCTCTAGGATTGTGTTCCAAAAGACTCCCATGGAGATGTGGAGTGGAAAACCCCCTGAGTTGGACAACCTTAGGACTTTTGGGTGTGCTGCGTATGCACTCCAAAAGGAGGATAAGCTTAGCCCAGGATCTAGAAAATATGTGTTTCTAGGATATGGGGAAGGGGCTAAGGGGTACAGGTTGTGGTCCTTAGAAAAAGAAGGATTGAAACTCATAATAAGTAGGGATGTTATTTTTAATGAATTGTTATTTCCCTACTTGGAGATTACTAACCCTGCAGGGGCTAGTGAGCAAACCAGTTTGGTTCTTGTTGAGCATAGCATCAAGGGAGATTCTGTTCAGGTAGAGCAAAGGAGGCAAGAGGGTTCGGACCAGGTAGAGCCCTCGGATGATTGCCAAGCTCAAGAAACTCAAGAAGAGGCTGAACAAGAAGAGGATGCTACAGCAAGTCAGAAGGACTACCAGCTCATAAGAGACCGGGAAAGAAGAGTGGTTAGACCACCCTTGAGATATTGGTTTGCAAATGCTGCAGATGCAGCAACTCCTTGGATAGAAGGAGGGATGGCTGAACCAGAAACTTACACGGATGCCATGGAGTGTAAGGATTCGTCAAAGTGGCAGCTAGCTATGGAGGAAGAAATGGATTCTTTGAGGAAGAACAACTTCTGGGAATTGGTGAAAATTCTAGGAAATCAGAAAGTTGTGGAATGTAAGTGCACTTACAAGATCAAAGAAGGGTGCCCTCCAAGAGATGAAGTCTGGAACAAGGCTAGGCTGGTGGCGAATGGGTTCACGAGAAGAGAAGACATAGGTTTCACAGAAACTTTCTCACCTGGACACAAGGTGGAGAAGATGGTGAGTATCCTCACCTATGTCATTGATGGGCTGTTAGTTTGGAACAGCAGGAAGAGGATGGAAAGGTTTACATCTCAACTCAGTGAGGAGTTTGAGAGGAAGGATCTCAGCCTTGCACAAAAGATCCTTGGGATGAGGAGAATCATCCGGGAAAGGAAGAGAAATAGGTCAAGTGTTTCTTGGGCAATGGATGTTTTCAGCAAATGTGTGAGTAATCCCGGAAAAGAGCGTTGTCTTGGGATGAAGTGGTTGCTGATGTACATGGAGGCTCAGTGGCAGCCAGTGGTAGCACTCATAACAACCAGGGCAGAATGCATAGCGGCTACGGAAGCTATAAAGGAGGCTATGGGGTGCAAAGGGTTGTTGGACGAGTGGGAGGTCCTAAAAGAGCAGGTGGTGGTATCTTTGGATAGCCAAAGTGCGGGGCACTTGTGGAGGTATCCGGTGTTCCATGAGGGGATGGAGCATATGGATGTTCGGTATCATTACATTCTGGAAAATGGTACAGAAGAAAGCATTCATGTTGACAAGAAGACCACAGAGAAAAGTCTTGCAGATTTAGGCACCAAGTTTCTACCTCTAAGTAAGTTCAATCATTGCCTTGAATTACTTAGGATTGGAGTCAGTTGATTGATGACTCAAGATGAGTTTGGATCCCGAAGGTCTCTGCACAAATGGTTCGGGTTTAAACACTTAGACAAAGGTAGAGATTGTTGGTTTTTTGTCTAAGGTTTAAACATGGTTCAAACATGGTCAAGGTTTGAGCAGGTCCAAACATGGTCCAAAGGTTGGTTAATGTCCAAACCAATTGTGGGATCTCAAAGTTCAGCAAGTTATGAGGTTGCACACATGTGTGTGCTTCAATTTTGAGCATGGGAAGGTCAGGCACACTGCTGTGGAAGTTTCTGCCCACAGGTAGGAGGTGTGCGCACAGCATCAGGAGGCTGCAGCATCAGGTCACGCCGCAGCACACAGCACCACACCAAAATGCACAGCATCACTTGGAGAGTGATGAAGGGCTGAGATTAAAGGAAGAACATGATCAAAGGGTCAAGAATGATTCACAAGATTGTCCAAGAATTAAGAGGCTATAAAAAGGGTTTCCTAGCCTCATTTCAAGTGGTGAAAAAGGTGTGTGAGAGAACCACACAGGTTGTGACATTGTGAGATCATTGTAAACACAAGAGAGAATTTTGTGAGAGACATAAACACAAGAGGGACTCTTGTAGTGAGGCTGGTTGTAAAGAAGAGATGTTAGTAGAGAATTGATAGAAAGCATTGTAATAGGTCTATCACTTTCTCGTTCTTTTCTTGGTTCTTCAAGAACTTTGATTCTTGAAGGGGATTGCTGTAACTTTGTAAGAACCATTGAGATAGTGCAGAGAGTTCAGAGGAACTCACGGGGACGTAGGCACATTGCCGAACCTCGACAACAAATTACTTGTCTTCTTTCTTTCTTTGATTTTCTGTTCTTGTGTTCGATTGCTGAAATTCTTTCTACAAGTCATTCAGGACTTGGGTGTTTGGAAGATCACCACCTGGGCATCTTGTCAAGGTGATTTCCAACAAAACCCAACTCATGAGCGAGACCCCCGTGTTCATCCGGGGTTCTATAGATCTGATCCCATGAAGTATGCACCAACTCTAACATATTTCACATGTTCAACATGTGACATGAGTCGTATAAGTAGAGTTTGAATTGTAGAGAGACATGCTTGTACTTTTATGCTTTAGGGATGGTATTTGAGTTTTCTTTTCCATTTTGCAGATTTAAGTTACTATTATCGGATTAGGATGAATCAAAATGTGCTTCCATTTTACAGATAATTATACCATATTAAGAGAAAGATGAGTAACCAATTATCTCATGCCTTTCTTCATTAAGTTCTACTGGAAAAGATTGAATTTGTTGCTTCAGAAAGGTAATTAAAAAATAGAAAAAATTGTTGTTAGAGGGATTTAATACCTATGACTAGGATTTCATTACCATTAACAAGTGGAGACACGCTTGCACCAAACATTTTATGAAGAGTAGCAAGATTTTGGGGTTCACGAAAGAGAGTAGTTTATGGTAAATCATTCATCCGATCTCTACAACCACCAAAAAGTCATGAAGTACACCATCACCATCTATTAAATAGAATAAATTTTGTAGAAAATCATTATAAGTAAAATAAATTAAATTTTGTAAACCGATCAAACCTTGCAAGTTGCACCATATGCTCACGTTTATGATCATCATCAACTTCAACAACTCTCATATTCATGACCAGTCAGATTTGTGTAGAAATAAAGGCTTATACCTGTCATATATATATACATATATATATATATACATATATACATATATATATATATACATATATACATATATATATACATATATACATATATATATATAAAGCTGTTGTCTAGGGTTAAGTCTTAAAACTTGAAAACATACCTACAGTTAGCCCTATCAAATTTGCTACAGTATGTACCACACTTTGATTTGTTTTTAATTTTCTGATTCTGTATTTTTATTGGAGGAACAAATATGACTCAACCTTTATTTGTATTTCATTTTTCCTTTGGTATTGTGGGAGCATGAAGGAAACTGTAGTGAATGAGCAGTAGCTAATATATGTACTTACAACCAATCTTGTAACACAAACATATTAATGAAATTACTCAATGTTCATTCATTCCTTATATATATAGTCATGATGGTTTTCGTCGTATATATTCTCTTTCTCAAGAGGACTCATACTATAATTCCTTATCTCAATTACTTCTTTCACATTAAAAAGGTATGAAAATTGAAATCTTTACTATTTTATTAATTTTTATGCCACATATCATATATAGTTGGTTCAATCATAGTTTTCTTCTTTAATTAGTAAAGTCTACTAAGCTACATGAACTTAGTAGCTATTTCACTATATTCATTGTACAAATACAAATTAGGCACTTTATTAGTCATTTTATTCCTAATCTAATTAGACTATATAATTCTTAATCCTAATTAAGAAACTGTGATTAATTTGAATCAGACACTTTACGAACATACCTTTTATGTTCAAGATCTTTAAAAATACAGTTGTTAAGTGACTTATTGTTATTCTCTCTACCACTGTTTCTCTATTTCTTTTTTTTTTTCCTTCTAAACAGTGAATGACAATTTGTTGGTTACATAGTAAAAAAAATATATAGATGAATACATTTGTATCATCTATTGTTGAATCATTTACCATTCATATCACATCCACTGAAAAAAGAATCACAAGTGTAATATAAATTCATTTTTTTCACGAGCCACACAAAATGAAATCTGCATAACAAAAGTTCCCAAATAAAGTAAATATTTTGAATGTAGCCCAAGTGCCTAAATGTGAAATTTGAATAGCAAAAGTGTAAATTTACATTGTGGACTATTTATAGAAAGGCTTTAGGAAAACATATGTTGATAGACTTGTCCAGCAAAATAGGTTCTCTAAGAAAGAAGTACTAGAGAATGGCATTAGTTTTGAAGTTGATAGGAAAGGTGGTTCAAGAAGAAAATGGTTAAGGGTTTTATTGTTAGTGATCTCAGTTTTGATGATTCTGCTGCTGATTATTTCGAAGCTTAGGAAGGAAAACTCTTTAGAAATTAAATAGCTTGCAGAGAGGTGATCACTACCTGGGAGTTTGTCAAAACGATAGGAATTATATTGTTTATGATGGCAATGAGAAGTGCATGTAAGGTGAGCTTTACCGTTTGGAGTTGAGGGATATTGTAGAATATGAGAAAGCTGGTCTTCCCTAGTTTTTGTTGTTGTTTTGGGGTTGTTTCTGTTTGTGGGCGTGTTGCACATGAGGGAGCTGGCTGGGCTGGAGTTCTTAAACTTTTATTGTTTTATCAACCATTCTTTTCTATGTGTTAGTCTTAGTTGGGTGTGACTAGTTGCATCATATATATATATATATATATATATATATATATATATATATATATATATTTGCTTGTTAGGCTCCTCTGTGATTTGTGCGATGTCTCTCCTAGGGTTTTATTTGTTGTTTGGGAGGCTGGGTTGTTGTTGTGCTGGGTTTTATTTAGCTCAGCTTTATCTCTGTGTGTTTAGGATCTTTGCTATATTGTTTTTGTTCTTGTACATTTTTTTTTATCAATAATACAATCTTGTTTGCTATTATATATATATATATATATATATATATATATATATATATATATATAATTAAAATAATTTACGTTGCTATAACTTTTTCTTTTGTTAACTTCAAATTATTCTCTTTATATGGCTTATAGGTTAGGTTCTATATTATCCAGATAATTATAAAACTAAAACTAATTCATTATGTAATGACCCATCCCTGGGTGGGCCCTACTTGAGACGGTATCATCACTTTTGAGCTCCGAACCCTAACCTGAATGTCATCCACCCAACTCAACATATAATACAACTCACAATTTATCATGCTCAAACAAATGATTCCATGTACAATTATATTCATTCAACACAACTAATACATAACTTTTGAAAATCCATATAGATTACAAACATTTAAAATTCTCTTCCTTTTTATAAAAATAACTCTTTTAAAAGAAATAATTAGACTCAATGACTCTAAGAAAGCTAGGTAAGAGTTGCTTTTTTTTTAAAGAGTTTTGGGGAGAATTTTAAAAGAAATTAAGAGTTGGAGGCTTGACATCTAATAAGAGAAATTGTGTTCTATAAATAGCATGAAGGAAGGAGAGAGAGACCAGCATTGTGCTGGATCTCTCTCGAAGAGTCGAGAAAGAGAAGGAGAGGAGAGAAGGAGAGGAGAATGAGAGGAAAAGAATGAAAACAATGGAGTTTCTTGCAATAATCAAGGTAAAAATCTTTTCTTCCTTACTTTTAAATCATCAAGCATGTTTACCAACTAGAGATTTAAGTTTTTAAGGTTTGAATTAGAAGATTTTCTTGAGAAAAGTTTGAAAAAATGTTTTGGTTTCAAGAAAATGTGTTTGGGCTAAGTTTAATGATTTGAAACTTTGAACTTGAAATTTTTGGTAAGGGTATTGCGAAGTATTATCTTAAAACTTTAGGAAAAATTTGTATTCTAAAATATTTGAAAAGAACTTTTGAAATCAAGAAGGATTTTGGAGAAAAATATGAGTCTTTTCACAGCTTTTTGCTGAAAAACAAGGATCCAGTCGAACCAAATAAGGGTTGAACCACTTTATTCAGTCATCTAAATGAGGTGTTTAGTCGATTGAATGGAGGGGTTGAACTTTCTGGAGCCTTTTCTGTCGACTGAAAGTATGCTGATTTTTTACTTTTTCCTTTAATTTTTTAGTGTGAAACTTTCCCAAAATGATTTTAATGTTTATATACATTTGAATTATGACTAAAACACCTTTGAAATACCTATTATTCATGAGATTATAACGTTTTTTAAGCCCGAAGTAAATGATTTGAAAAAGGAATGAAAAAGAGCAAAACATTTTGGTGCCTTTGATTTTTTTTGTTGCGCTCGAAGTACGCACATGATATTTTGGATATACAAACAATTTGAAATTTCTTGATATAATTTTAAAAGGTTTAAACTAATGGGAATTAGTATTGTTCACTCCTAGGTGCAAGTGAGAAAATACTTGAGAGAAGAAGGTAGTAGTTAGGACTAGTTTGCAAAATCGGGTAACAAGGTGAGTACACCTTACTTTTAGTAAGCATATTAGTTTGTAAAAGTAAAAAATAAAAACAATATGATGACATGATTGATCATGGGAGTGAAAATAATAAAACTATAAAATTTGTAAGCATAGGATATTTTAGTGCGCAAATAGTAAATAATAATGTCATGAAGATTATACAAAATGTGTTGATATGAGATTGTGATGCAATCGACTGATGGATGCTAATTATATATTCATTGCTTCATGAATGCATTTCACACTATATATGGTTAGCATATTATAAGAGAGGGGAGTGGTGAGATTGTGGTAGGTTCCTTCATATAAGTGGTATAAGGGTATCGAACATTATTGGACATACATGATCCTTGAAGAGGATCCGTTGTGATTTGATATGCCGGTACGTGGTGAGACGTCCCCGTGGTGATGAGATTAGCCCGGTGAGGGGTAATGATATGATTGTGCATTTTATTGCAGTGCATCACATTGCATCTCATGGATACATGGTAATAATTGGCCCATGAGGGGTGTGTGTTATGATTGGCCCATGAGAGGCAGTTGTTATGATTGGCCAATGAAAGGCAAGTGATGTACTTGGCCCGAAGAAAGGTACGATCTTTATTATGGAAATAAAAATTATTGTGACAAAAATTCTCTCTTGTTCTATTGGTCTCATGTTGTTTGGATGTATGAAGAGTGGTTTATGGTACTAAATTAATGAAATTAGTGAATTCTAGTATTAATGGTTTTATAATTATATGAGAAATAAACTGAAATATTTGGAGAAAACCTATAAACCATATGTTTGTAATTAATTAAATTGCAAGAATTAATGGTAATAAAATTTGTAATTTCCTTCTATTCAATTACTTCTAGTACAGTGTGTCTCACACGCTTTTTAGCTCACTCTTTTATTTTTACTAATATTTCAGGTAAATTCTATAGGCTTTTCGGTCAAATTAAAAGAAGTTCTAATTTAGGGCCTTTGGTAGCGACATCCTCATCTTTAAGAGTATTTGATAGAAGATTTAAATTGGGATTGGATTTAATTGATGTAAAAGAACATGTACTGGGAGAGATTTTCCTTTATTTGTATCTAATTAAAATTTGATTTATTGTAAAGAGTGTTTAGTCATGAATCGTGAGTATATAAACTTGTGATGTTTAGAATAAATGTTTCTTTTCTTGTTGAATTGTGTATTCTCGAATATCTCAGAGTTGAAAAGTGATGATATCTTGTGCCCCTCATTGGACCCACTCGAGATGGGTCATCAAACAATCACATCTCATGCCCCTCATTGGACCAATCACATCAATCATCGTATGAAATGCAATGCAATGCATGATCACATCTCGATTAATTTCAAATTTAAACTCTCGAATCCAAGGTCATATAATGTATTCGATTCATATTGTCTCTTTCATTTCATCGCCCCACACTGGGCTAATCATATCACAACGGGTACATCTTCCTATGTACCAGTACGTCAATCATTACATCATAAATCCTCAGATTCCCCTTCACCTTTCCATGGGTAGGGTCCTACCATTTCAATATCATCTTTGGTTTCCCGTTCACTCTTCCCTAGGTGAGGTCCTACCATCTCATCATTATCCTCGGATCCCCTTCACCCTTCTTTAGGCGGGGTCCTATCATCTTACATATTCAAATCATTAAACATGTTCAAAATGAGCATACAAATTTTCACACACAAATTCCAAATGCATACATCATATTAACCACAATCCATCATACCACAATCACAATCCTTTCAATAATAACCTCATATAATGCAAGAAAAAGATACACTTTTATATTTTTAACTTACATCTGTATCATTTCATATATATGTAAAATCATATAATACATCAAATCTGAAACATTTATATCATTAACTTCTCATATTCAAATTTTAGTTAAGTCTTAAGGTTCTTAATTTCCTTCACGCTTACTAAAAGTAAGGCGAACTCACCTCGCTATGTGATTCACAAACTAGTCTTTAACTACTTCATCTGTCGCTCAATGTTATTCATCACTTGTACCTAGAAGTAATAACACTTAATTCTATTATTTTCGATCATTAATGAATACTATGCAACCTCGAATGTATTCAAATATTTTAAATATCATGCGCGCACTTCGGGCACAACCATAAATCGAAATTTTAATGTATTATACTCTTTTTCCTTTCCTTTTCAAATTGTTTGCTTTAGGTCTCAAAAATACTTTAATCTCATGAATACTAACCATTTCAAAGGTGTTTTAATCATAGTTCGAATAGATATGAAGATTAGAATTACTTTGGAAAGGTTTTACATTAAAAAAATTAATGAGAAAACACAACTTTTCAAAAATCAGCATAACATAGTCGACGGTCAAAAGTCCATAAATCTTTCATAGTTGATTGTGCACCTGACCTTGTCGACTATGTCCTCAAATTTCTAGCAATTCTGGTCTAGAAGCCTCACATCGTCGACTATCCACCTGACATAGTCGACAATGTCCTCTTATTCCAGCAAAATTCTTCACGAAAATTAATCTTTTTCTCCTTAAATCTTCTTGATTTCCATGAGACTTCTCAAATCCTCTAACATACAAGTTTCTTATAGTTTTATTAACAAAAATCAACATTATCCATAACAAAATTCGAACCTCAAACTTCAAAATCATAAACTTTGGTTCAAAACCCATTTTTTAAAAAAAATTATCTAAACCCTTCTCAAATTTCCTCAAATAACTTTCAATCAATAAACCTAAACTTAAATCTTTAGTTTGTATTCATTCTTGAAGATCAAAGTTAGAGAAAAGTAGATTTTACCTTAATTTTGAGCAATTTTTTTTCTATCTTTCTTCTCATCTTTCTCTTCTCTTTTTCTCTTCTTTTCTCCTCTCTTAATTTTGGTCTCTCTAGAGAATTCTAACACAAAACTATCTTGTGCCTCATCCGTTATATAGTCCCTCTTTTACATTATTATACAATTACCCCTCTATTTCTCATCTCTTCTATATTTCATCACATTACTCTTTAAATTTCAATTTTTACTTAGTTTTTCTTACCACCCTTCAGAAATTTTGTAGTCCTCCCTTGCCATTTGTTTTTATTATTTGATTCTTAGTTTATTTATTTATTTCCAATTCTTATTAATCCCAATATGAATTAATTATAATTTATTTTCGAATAAACACGCTGATTTGCATAGAAATCCATTCTTGTGATTTAAAATAATATAATTAAAATACCGGACTCTATACGTTCTGATTTGAAAAAAAAAGCCACATAGGGCAGAAGCTAAAGGATTCCATAACAAATTTTTCATAGTAGTTATATTTTATAAATTCTATATAGAAAATAAAGAAATCCTTAGAGGTAATCCCATGAATACTATCAATTACAATCAATGAAATAAAATTACAATTAGGTGCAATCCATTACATATTTTGGGCTTTGTAATACTTCTATCAGACTTAACTTTGATATAATTGTCCGTTATACAATCATGATTTTATAGCTCATATAAAAAGCAATCACTACATGTTTGATTTGCTCCATGAAAAAAGTTGCCTTGGAAATTCATTTCTTGTTTAAGTCTAAGAGCACTTTAGATCCCAATCACATAATTAATGCAAAATATTTAAAGCAATAATATCCAAACTGCAAGTTATCAAAGTGCGTCACAAATCAATACAAGAAGAGCATCACAAAGGGCGACAACTCTTTCCCAAGAAGAAATTAATTTATCATTAATGGAAGATCAGAAAAATATTTGGAAATTGTTCTTTAAAATGGGTTCAGATTTCACATCAACTTCAAAGGGATGCTTGGTTTTGCCTACGTACATGTTCACATGGAAGATAACAAGATACCAAGTGTTGAGAATTTTGAAGGATGGATCATGGAAGAAGAAATAAAAGAGAAACAATAATGTGTTGAAAAGATAAAAGATTCCTGGAGCGAAACAGGGTGTAGCATATTGTTAGAGGAATGGTTTAACGGGAAAAGTCAAAAGTTTTCATACTTCTAGGTTTACAGTCCGAAAGGTCCTTTTTATCTTCATTCATATAATATTTGATGAAGAGATAAATGAGGTTCTTTGGCCTCACAATATAGATCTCTTCCGTTGTTTTTGCAGCTTTTCAGTCACTATTCAAAGAGTATCCTAAAAAGTTCTTATGTGCCTTCTTTCTCTATAATACCGATTCTTGATCCATATAAGCTGTTGGTTATCTTCACTCACTTGATTTGCTTCACAGCCATCTATTGGTATAACCTCATCTCATATTTCAGGCTAGCTAGAGATCACATGTCATTATGTTGATTGATTTTAATCTTAGTGTATAGATAATGGTTGTGAATAGAATGTGTAATATGGTTGAAAGAATAGATGGGCAATAGTAGAAAATAAAAAATCGTGCTTTACAAGCAAAAAGATATATACCAAATTAAAAGAGAGTATTTTAGGAAACAAAAGACTATTTTTACTCTGTTTACCAAAAAATTGTAAAACCATAAAAGAGTCCACCAATATTTACAACAATAAAGTTGGTGTGGCAAACATGTTGATTATGTAGAAGTTTAACATTTTTATTCAAATCTTCTCACTTCTCATAAACAAAACAAATTACAAAATCTTGTACAACATAACCGCTAGAAATAAAAAATAGATTGCCAAACAGTTGCTTAGTGCTTTCCAAAATGGACGAGAAATCTTCATGGTGAAGATGGGATGGTATATATAAGAACGACTAACACTACAAACTAGCTCCATTAGATCGATTGGAGATACATACAAGAACTTCTAGTTATTAAGAACTTTTTGCATAGAAATTAATAAATCGAGCTAGTTGAAACGTAATTTAAATTTGTGACACCACTAAATTCATAATCAATAAAGGAGAAATATAATTTAGCATTTATTTCATATTTTATTATTTGTTGTAGTAACAAGGATCTTAATCAGATACATATTTTTAATAGATTAGAAAAAAAATTAAATATGTGATAACAAAGAAAAGGAATGATGATAGAACATGGCAAGCATAAATTCTCATAGAAACACAATGTTGATAGATGTAATTTTTAGCGTATTCTGTTGATCGATCTAATTATTCAACATAGGTGTCTCCATATAGTGCATGATAGTGCATTCATATGAATGTATGTTTGTGTTTGTATGCACACATACCTTAATGTTATCCATTAACTTCCCTAGAAATAAAGCTTTTAATGCATCACATGCCCCACATATCAAAATTATTTTTTAAGAATTTGATTGATACTAAAATGGCAAATAATAATTAGAAATTTATAAACATTTAACTAACCTTAAATTTAATTAAAGCTTAAGATAACAAGAGATAACGAGTTTTAGCAGCTTTGGGGGGGTTCCTTAGCAAGCTTGTCACTCGCTTCGATAGCTCGGCTGTAATCCTCTGGACTATTTGCACCTCCTACATATATAAATAAATGATACAAAAATTAAATAAAAATAAATTTACATGAACAAAATTAAGTGAGATTCCAATAGATAAAAAAGATAATCAAAAAAATGAAAAAATTAGTTGTTAGAGGGAATTAACAGATATAGCTAGGATTTAATTACCATTAACAACTTGAAGACACTACTTGCACATAAATAGTTGGTTGATTGTGAGTGAATAATAATAATGAGAACATAGGACTACGATATCCACCACTAATTATACTTTCCCACCTAAGTAAGGTGTCAATGCTCTAGCCTTATCATGAATATCTAATGGTTGCCAACCTAAAGGCTTGGTCCACACCTTAGGCTATTGATCTCCCTATGCAACGAGTTAGGCGTGGTGTATACTCTAACTCTTTTCTCTCTTAAAGGATTTAACATGGGTGTATACTGAGTTGTTCCTTAAGAAAGCATGAGGGCTGTGGAGATCGGTAACTACACGGGACCTAGGGCTTGGTCCGCTCTCGATTTCCCATGTTGATTAACCCGAGAATCCGGTGTGGATATCTCTTGTTACTAATGTCGAACCCAGAACTCGGTCATCCAAATTGATTCGACTAACTTATCCATACCACATGCATACGTTGATCAGACACACACATATGAGGAATTTAAATACAAACAGGCATTAATCAAGTTAAAAATTTTAACAAGGCTATAACAAAGATAATTAATGAATAAATATGTGGAAAAGCATAACTAGGGCTTCAATCGAGCCCTATAGGAGTTTAGTTACACATGCTAGTTGAACTAAACATTCTAAACATAATGAAATAAAAACTGAAAACTAAAACAGAAGAAGACTCAGGAGATGAGTCGTCAATTCCTCTCCTAAGCTTGCTACTTCGAGACTAAAAAAAAGGTATGGTTTATGTGTTTTATAGGGCTATTTATAGGGACCTCATGGTGTCCCGAAACCCTAATTTCCTATTTGGAGTCTGGAGACTTCTTTCCATATCTGGCTCTGCCGCCTTTGGAGTAATTGAGCTCGAGCGTATGCGGGATGCGCTCGAGCGTATGTGTGCACTCAAACCTTCTTCAAGTGCGCTCGTGTGCTTGTGTGCTCGATCACAAGGGAGGTGCGCTCGAGCGCACCTTGCTGGATGAAAAAACTTGACTTTTGCTCCTAAAAGCTCCTATTTATCATCTTTTTGTCCAAGTCCTGTGAAAACACATAAAACACGAAAATAAAGTAGAATCCACAGAAATAGATAAATAAATAGCCTAACAAATGTAAATTAAGGGGCTTAAATATGACTATTTAAGCACTTATCACACCCCTAAACTTACATATTGCTAGTCCCTTAGCAATACAAAACTAAAGACTATGTTAGAACAAAATTTAAAGATAAATTCATTTTCGTGATACTCAAAGATTTGGGTTGTGCATAAAACTATGATAACCGTTCAGGAGTAAGCTTATAATAAAAACACATTTTTGTATTGAAAAATGGTTTTCAAAAGTTAATGTTACTTACCTAAGGTTGGCTTAAGGCATCGCAAGTTTGATTTGTGTGTGAAGAATTAGCACATATAAGATTGGTTTTCCACATAATTTCAGTGTATAGTGTTTCAGTGCCCAAACCTTTATCGAATTCCTTATCAAAGAGAAAAAAAATGGCATAATACTTGTTTTTTTTTTCTTTTATCATGCGATCTTTGCCATGTTGATTTTCATCGAGCTTTCTAATTGACCCTTGTAACGAGTGTTTGGCCAATGACTCCCAAACCAGATGGTTTTAGGGCATTAGGTGTAAAGACACCCTTATGGGCTTACTAACTCGAGTAAAAAAGGCTATAGAACTAATAGGTTTTAATGCTTCTAAATGAAATTCCCACCTTTTAACGTGAACACTCAATGCTTACTAAGGCAAGAGGCCCAGTTACTCAGTGGAAATTTTTATTATGATCATTAAAGGTTTGCTTCCCACCTTTTGACGTGAACACTCACTGCTTACTATGGCAAGAGGCCCAGTTACTCAGTGAAAAGTTTTTAATAATCATTAGAAGCTTTTGATTTTCTTTTTGCATGATGAACATTTTTCTTTATTTTTCTTATACCAAAGTGTTCTTTTTAACAAGTTATCTGATTATAGTTAGGTTATGGAAACACATATAAAAAAAATTATGTGTCATACCCCACACAAATGCCTGCTAAATATGTTTGTGCAAATTTGGATCAAACTCGTGAATTCTTAGGTGCCTTGAGGTAGGTAACTAAACTTTGTAAAATTCCTATTACAAGACTATGTATTCTAGCTTTTAAGCTTACTAATGAAGTGTTACCAAAATTTTAAATCAACTAAAATTTTTGTTACCAAATGAACATGCATTTATCTTTTCTAAAAAAAACTGGGACCTAGTATGTGCATGTGCTTAAAGTGTGTGCGAAATAGTATCTCTCACTACCCCAAAACTTAAAATACACATTGTCCCAATGTGTGTGGCATGAAAAGATCTGACTTGGGAGATGGAGAATGAGGTTGCTTGCTTTGTTTGTAACACGCCCCCAAACTTGAAATGGATGCACGCACTAAGTACCTGAAAAATAAAAATAAATATTGTGCTGGAAAACAAGAAATATAAAAAATAGACATGTATTTATAAATATAAACAAAAGAAAAGTACTAAAAATGAAAAGAATATGTCCAGGTGCCTTCCATGAGCGCTAAGTTTTATGTCTTCAGCCAAACGGGGTATTCTATCACTGCTGATCATCAGTGGGTGCAATCGAAGAGGTACCGGGTGTAGGAGGTAGGCAGTCAAGGATGGCCTGTAGCATCACCTCTTGTCGTGTAAACTGCACCTCTAACCCATCGATCCGCTGATGGATCAAACGGGCTGCCTCACGATCCTCCATGCGGATGTCGGACAGCTCACAGTGGAAGGAAGACAGCTCATCCAGAAGGTGCTGATACTCCATGGATCCCATGTCTAGCTGGTCCTCCTCCCATGAAGGACTCACTGGTGGATGCCCAGCCTTCATCGGATCATCTGCTATAGGCTCGACAGCTGGAATTTGTGCCCGGGGTCCTCGGGGCATGTGAGACTAGCTGAGGCTCCACTAGGCTCTCCCAAAGAAGGGGTGATCACTAATCGGGCCGTCTATAGAGGAGCTTCTAATCCCCTTCTTCTTGAAGATTTGACTGAGCAAGAAGGGGAAAGGAAAGCCCAGGCATTAGCTGTGGTCGTCTGCCGGTTATGCACCCCATCCCATAACTTATGCATCTGACTCTATATAACCATTGGGATGGAGTACCAATGACCTCGGTGAAAGGCATAGAGAGCCTGTAGAAACTGATCCTGCCTCTATGTCTTGTGCCCCAAGGGACACACATTACGCTGTAGGACTGGGTCAACAAACCATAAACGGGAAGGCAACCTCCATCGGCTCCCCGCATTGTTGTGGCGGTCTGCATACTGGCCCACACACATATCCTCTATGATGTGTGGTAGAGGGAACGGGTCAGGCTGCTCCTCTATGTGGTTGTCCTCCGGTGGGTACTCATCACAGCAGTGTAAAGAGCCGGCTAGGTCAGTGGTGGTCAACTCTATGAATCTACCTTGGACTGAAGAAGATAAGATCTCTGGCCTGGTACAGTTATAGGTCAGGTTCTCATAGAAATTGACCACAAATCGTGTGTATGTCATCGAGCAGACTGGCTTGAACAGCCACTTGAGTCCCCGATTCTTGAACTCTTGGATCGCCCATCTTGTGGCGTTCAAACTCTTGAAGTCCTCTTCCATGTTAAATGTTGTATCGAATAGTATTTCACACTGTTCGAAACTGGACCGGGATGTTGGAAGGTCGAGATGTGGAAGCCATGTGTTGTGGAAAAAAAAAATAGTGTTGCTTCTGGTGTGATTGCGCTCGTGCACTCGATCGGATAGTTGAAGTGCGCTTGATCGCTAATACCAAGCACTCAATCGCACTCGGTCAGGCAATAGGTCGAATACTTTATGTGCGATAAAAACCAAAATCTGTAGAATTTATACACACTTGATCCAAACCTCCTGCAAATGTAAAAATACCCTATCAACACCTAAAATAAAAATATATAAATATGTAAACTAAAGATCAAGAACCATGTGTGAAGGTGTGTATGTAAGTGGACAAAAATTGGTTTGCATACCGTGCTGGATTTGGGAAATTTCAGGGGAAGATAGTCTTGTGGATGAGTGATGCACGGTAGTAGGGTGGTGATTGTGACGGATGAGCGATGGTGATGTGGATTGCTAGAGGTGAATGGGTGGTTTTCAACAGATTTAATAGTTGGTGATGGTATTTGCGATAGACCAGAGGACAAAGTGCGCTGGAGCTTAATGTGAAAGAAGTGGGGTTGTGAGTGAATTGTGAATAAAAATATCACGTGCTTTCTCTGCCCCGAGTGTGCTCGAGCGCATTTGTGAAGTGCACTCGATCGCACGTGTGTGCAATTGCTTAATGTGATGCGCTCGTGCGTATTGGTGCGCAGGGTAAGAGGGCGCTCGAGCGCATGTGGTGTGTGCTCGATCGCACAACAGAATTTTTTCACGAGTAAAAAGAGCTTAAATAAAGAAATAAGCAAAGGTAAAGATAGAAACGATACAGTCATACAAACTTGTAGTGGCCTCAGTTCCACTAACCTCGATAGAGGCACTTGAGCTATATGTTATGCAAGTGGAATTGCTCAAGCGCTCTCTATGGTAGCTTCAAGGCTACATCCTTTGAAGGGGGCACTTAGGGCCCCCATCAGGTGGTTCTAATGCTGTCGACAGCTGCTTTGTCTCCAACTTTGGTGTCTGGTCAATAAAATAAGGAAAAGTGGTATTAGTAAGTTCAAGATTTTTAACTTGAGGATTATACTTACTTGAAGGCTTAGGTGTGCTCTCGATGGTGTGCACAACTCCATTGATATCTTTAATCACATTATCCTCTGGTTCAATGTCCAATCTTATGTCAGAATGGTTGGGGATGGTCTCTAATGGAACAGTATAATGGCTCTTAGAAATTTTCTCACCAATACCTTGCATGAAGCTCACATTATTATACTCATAATTAGTTTTAGTGGAGTCCAGTGTATTAAATATTTTAAATTCTACCTCTTCATCATTTACTCTCATAGTGACAATGCCTCTTTTTACATTAATATTTGTGTCAGCAGTGATCATAAATGGTCTCTCTAAGATGATAGGGAGTGGTACAGGCATATGGAATTCCTCCATGTCTAACACAATAAAGTCAGCAGGTAAAATAAATTTACCTACTCTTACCAAAACATCCTCGAGGATACCTCTTGGTCCTTTGATGCTTCTATCAGCCAATTGCAAAGTAATGGAGGTTCGTTAGAGCTCCCCCAAACCTAGTGTCTCGAATACACTGTATGGTAACAAGTTGACACTCGCTCCTAGATCCAATAATGCATGCTTGAAAAGCTGATCACCTAGCCTGCAAGGAGTAGTAAAACTACCCGGGTCTTTTAGTTTAGGTGGTAATTTTCTTAATAATACAACACTCACCTCTTCAGTCAAGGCTACCATCTCATGCTCCTGAAACTTCATTTTGTTAGTGCAACATTCTTTTAAAAACTTAGCATAAGCAGGAAGTTGTTTTATTGCATCTAATAAGGGAATATTTATTTCCACTTTTTCAAGGTTTCGAAAATGTCAATCATTTTAGTTTCCTTTTTAGACTTCATTAACCTTTGAGGGAAGGGTGGAGGTATATTTACCTTTTCCATCTCTCTTACCTTAGATGTGGAGGCTTGGTCTGGAGATACTTGTGTAGGTTTGGTGCCGATGATCTTACCACTTCTTAAGGTTGTTACAGCATTCAGTTGCTGATGTCCTCTTGGATTAGGTAGTGGCTGTGCTGGGAGCTCTCCTTGCTTTCTGGTACTTAATTCCTTGGCTAATTATCCCATTTGTACCTCTATTCCTTGGATGGCTTGATCATGTTTTGTAGTGATTTGCCTCATTTCAGTCTGAAATTGCCTTAACTCTTCCATGAATTGTTCATGTGTATTCAGGATTTGTTGCTGCTGAGATACTAGTTGCCTCACAAGACTTTCGAGGTTATTCTTCTTTGGTTCAGGCGTAGATTGGGCTGCTGGTTGGAAGTTTCTTTGCTGCCTTTGATTATTTTGATTGTTGCTCCATGAGAAATTTGGGTGATTCCGCTAGCCAGGGTTGTATGTGTTTGCATAGGGGTTGTTCTTAAGTGGATAATTGTTTGGTCCCACAAAGTTAGCTTGCTCATGATCTGCAGATGAATATAAGGGATATATATCAGTATTATGATCAAATTGTGAGCAAATGGAACATACCTAGAGTGGTGTAGCTGGTGGGTTAGTTGAGGTGTTTTGAGCGGCCATGGCTTTAACTAATAGATTAAGTTTCCTCTCCACAGCAGCTATTTGAGGAGATGATCCTCCATTTAGGCTTACCTCATACATACCCTTACTCTTGGTTATATGTCTACCTCGAGAGAAGAACTACTACGTGTGTTCACTTAGGGTTTCGAAGAGTTCCATCGCTTCTTCGTTGCTATTTTCCATAAGCACTCCTCCATAACTTGAATCAACAATATTTTTGTTAGAGTCACTCAAACCTTCGTAGAAAGCTTGTACCAGTTCGTCTTGGGGTAGGTTGTGGTGTGGGCACTTGAGTAGCAGCTCGTTGAAGTGTCCCCAGGCCTCGAAGAATAGATCTCCATCTTTTTGTTGGAAGGATTGAATTTCCTTCCTCATTTGCCTCGTTTTTTGGGCTGGGAAGAACTTCCTTAGGAATTTGCTAGCCAACTCCTACCAAGTGTGGATAGAAACTGCAGACAAAGAATTATACCATAATTTAGCATTATCTTTCAAGGAAAAAGGGAAAAGAATTAACCTTATTCCTTCTTGGTCTAAGCCTCGGATGTGTTGGAATTTGCAGAGGTCGAAGAACTCTCGAAGGTGCAAATGTGGATCCTCACTAGGTGTGCCCCTAAAGTGAGTCAGTGCACTGAGTATCTGTGGAGATATGTAATAGTTTCCTTCTGCCTCAAGTTGATAAGCAATGCACGAAGGTTGATCGAGGTTCTGTGGGATGAAGGATTGCTTCATCGGCCTCCGCTCAAGTGGTTGCTGCTCGGTTATCTGTTCTACCATTGGTATCTCTTCCTTGATTCCTCTTTCTACCTCTTCCGAGTTGTCTCTAAGCCTTTGTCGGATAGTCCTCTTAAGCTTGGGATCAACGGGAAAGAATGCTGGATGCTTGGATCGACATCTGTGCATGAATCAGTGGCAGTTACGTAAGTGCAACAGTAAAACACTGCTGCTCGGATGACTCTCTGCCTCAATTGCACTTGATCGCACAGGAGGGTGCGCTCGATCGCAAGTGGCACAGAAAGCTCTCATGGAGTACCTGAAACAGATAAAAAGGAAATTGATTAAGGTTTTAATGAAACGAAAAATAAGACAAAAACAGAACTTAAAAATTTCTTGAGATAAGAATAGAATAAAAAAAAGAAATAATGGTAATTAAACTAAACGAGAAATCAATTCTAAAAAGAAATTTAGTGCAATCCCCAGCAACAGCACCAAAAACTTGTTGTGACGGATATCTACCTAAATAAATACGCAAATAACCATACTAGTTTTACTTGCAAGTGCACAAGGTCAATGGTAGCATAGTGTGCAAGTGTGAGATCATTTTCACAGGGATTGGTGAATTTCAATTTAGAATTAGTTTCTTCAAAGTAAAAAGATAAATAGTTGGTTGATTGTGAGTGAATAATAATAATGAGAATATAGGACTATGATATCCACCACTAATTATACTTTCCCACTAAGTAAGGTGTCAATGCTCTAGCCTTATCATGAATATCTAATGGTTGCCAACCTAAGGGCTTGGTCCACACCTTAGGCTATTAATCTCCTTATGCAACGAGTTAGGCATGGTGTATACTCTAATTCTTTTCTCTCTTAAGGGATTCAGCATGGGTGTATACTGAGTTGTTCCTTAAGAGAGCATGAGGGCTATGGAGATCGGCAACCACACGGGACCTAGGGCTTAGTCCACTCCCGGTTTCCCATGTTGATTAACCCGAGAATCCGGTGTGGATATCCCTTGTTACTAATGTTGAACCCAGGACTCGGTCATCCAAATTGATTCGACTAACTTATCCATACCATATGCATACGTTGATCAGACACCCACATATGAGGAATTTAAATACAAACAGGCATTAATCAAGTTAAACATTCTAACAAGGCTATAACAAAGATAATCAATGAATAAATATGTGGAAAACATAACTAGGGCTTCAATCGAGCCCTATAAGAGTTTAGTTACACATACTAGTTGAACTAAACATTCTAAACATAATGAAATAAAAACAAAAAACTAAAACCGAAGAAGACTTGGGAGGCGAGTCATCAATTCCTCTCCTAAGCTTGCTACTTCGAGATTTAAACAAAAGGTATGGTTTATGTGTTTTACAGGGCTATTTATAGGGTCCTCATGGTGTCCCGAAACCCTAATTTCCTATTTGGAATCTAGAGACTTCTTTCTATATCTGGCTCTGCCGCCTCTGGAGTAATTACGCTCGAGTGCTTGTGTGCTCGATCACAAGGGAGGTGCGCTCGAGTGCACTTTGCTGGATGGCAGAACTTGACTTTTGCTCCTAAAAGCTCCAATTTATCATCTTTTTGTCCAAGTCCTGTGAAAAACACATAAAACACGAAAATGAAGTAGAATCCACTGAAATAGATAAATAAAGAGCCTAACAAGTGTAAATTAAGTGCTTAAATATGACTATTTAAGCACTCATCAGTTTGCGTGGAGAAGTGATAAGTGCTTAAATATTCATATTTAACCCTGCACTCGAGCGCAGAAGCACACGATCGAGTGCACACGTACGACAGTAAACAGTAAAACGGCAGAATCTGTTTTGGAAATAATGGTTCAGGTCTTGTTTTGGAAATTAAGGTTTCGAGGTATCCTTAGAACCTTATAAATAGCCCTGTAAAACACAAAAACAGGACTCCCTTCTAGTTTTAGTTTTAGTTTTAGTTTTAGGTCGGGAGGCTGGAGGCCAGAGGGGATTTTAGAGAAGAATTGACGACTCTTTAATGGAGCTCTATCGGGTTTCTTCTTTCTTTTATTTTATTATGTGTAACTAAACTTTTAGTAGGGCTTGCTTGAAGCCCTAATTATATTTAACCAATAATTCAGTATTGGTGCCTTTGCAATATTTATGTTGTGATTCTTGATTTGATTAATGCCTATTTTTTTATTTAAATTCCTCATATGTGTGTGTCTGATCAACGTATGCATGTAGTATGGATTAGTTAGTTGAATCAATTTGGATGACCGAGTCATGAGTTCAACAATAGTAACAAAAGAAATCCACGTCAGATTCTTGGGTTAATCAACGTGGGAAACCGGGAGCGGACCAAGCCCTAAGTCTTATGTGGTTGTCGATTTCTATAGATCCTATGCTCTCTTAAGGAACAACTCAGTATACACTATGCTGAATCCCTTAAGAGAGAAAAAAGTTAGAGTATACACCATGCCTAACTCAATGCTTAGGGAAATCAATAGCTTAAGGAGTGGACCAATCCCTTAGGTTGACAAACATTAGGTATACATGGCATGATTAAAGCATTGGCATACTGTTGTATCGTGGTAGCATGATTAGTGGTGGATATCAAGTCTCTACACTTTTATTATTATTTCAAACTTAGTATTTATTTCTCTCATTATATATTGTTTTATCTTGCGAAACTAGTTTTAAAGTTAAATTTACCAATCCCTGTGGAGATGATCTTCCATTTGCACACTATGTTACTGTTGACCTTGTGCACTTGCAAGTAAAACAAGTTCGATTATTTGCTTATTTATTTAGGTAGATAAATGAACAACAACTTTTTGGTGCCGTTGCCAGGGATTGTGCTAAATTTCTTTCTAGAATTATTTTCGTTTAGTTCAATAATTTTTATTTTTATTTACTTATTATGTTTTATTTTTATCAAAAATCTCAAATTTTAAGTTTCTGTTATCCACCTTTATTTTTGTTTCATCAAAACCTAATTTATTTCTTTTTTGTTTTCTGTTTCAGAGACTATAGTAGAACTTTCTGGGCCACTTGCGATCGAGCGCACCCCTCTGTGCGATCGAGCGCACTTGAGGCAGAGAGTTACCTGAGCAGTAGTGTTTAACTGCTGCATTGAAGCAATTGTCACTATTCATGCATGGGCTTCGATCCAGACATCCAACATTCTTTCCCCTCGATCCCGAGCTTGAGTGGACCATTCGACAAAGGCTTAAAGATAATTCTGAAGAGTTAGAAGAAGAAATCGAGGAAGAAGCACCAATGGTGGAACAGATTGAAAATCAACAACCACCTGAGCGAAGACCGATGAAGTAATCCTTCATTCCACGGAACCTCAACCAGCCATCTTGATTTGCTTATCAACCAGAGGCGGAACGCAACTACTACATATCTCCGCAGATACTCAGTGCATTGACTTATTTTAGGGGTACACCTAATGAGGATCCACACTTGCACCTTCAAGAGTTCTTTGATCTCTGTAAATTCCAGCACATCCGGGGCCTAGACCAAGAAGGAATCAGGTTAATTCTTTTGCCTTTTTCCTTAAAAGATAATGCTAAACTGTGGTATAATTCATTGTCTGCAGTTTCTATCCATACTTGGGAGGATTTGGCCAGCAAGTTCCTAAGAAAGTTTTTCCCAGCTCAAAAGACGAGGCAAATGAGGAAGGAGATTCAATCTTTCCAACAGAAAGATGGAGATCTTTTCTTTGAAGCATGGTGACACTTTAATGAGCTGCTCTCAAATGTCCACATCACAACCTACCTCAAGATGAGTTGGTACTAACCTTTTATAAAGGTCTAAATGATATGAATAAAGGTATTGCTGATTCTGGTTGTGGAGGTGTGCTGATGGAGAAGAGCAGTGAAGAAGCGATGGAGCTTTTTGAGATCTTAAGTTAGCACACCCAGTAATTCTCCTCGAGAGGTAGACAAGGAGTTAAAAGCAAGGGTATGTGTGAGGTAACCCTAAATAGTGGATCTTCAAATCAGATGGCTGCTATGGAGAGGAAGCTAGATATGCTTATAAAAGCCATGTCTACTCAGAACATCTCACCTCGACCACAAGCTACACAACGCCAGGTATGTGCCTTATGTTCTCAATTTGATCACACTACCGAGACTTGCCATTTGTATTCATCTACAGATCCCAAGTAAGCGAACTATGTGGGACCAAACAATGCATATGCAAATACCTAAAATCCTGGATGGCGAAACCACCCCAACTTCTCATGGAGCAATGATCAAAATGACTTGAACTTTCAATGGCAGCAAAGGAATTCCCAACCAACAGCCCAATCAGTTCCGGAATCAAAGCAAAGTGACCTAAAAAGTCTTGTGAGGCAGTTGATGACCTCACAAGATCAGTTTATAGTAGAAACACGACAATTCCAGACTGAGCAAAGATAAACAATTGCAAAGCATGAGCAAACCATCCAAAGACTAGAAGTACAAATGGGCCGCATGGCTAAGGAGCTAAGTGAAAGAAAGCAAGGTGAGCTTCATACCCAAACAATACCTAATCTAAGAAGACATCAGCAACTGAATGCCGTGATAACTCTCAGAAATGGTAAGATTATAGGAGCTGATAAACCTACACAAGCATCTCCAGATAGAGCGTCCACATCAAAGATAAGTGAAATGGAGAAGTGGGATACACCACCCTTCCCTCAAAGGTTAGTAAAGCCTAAAAAAAGAAAGTAAACTGCTTGATATTTTTGAAACTTTGCGAAAAGAAGAGATTAACATTCCTTTATTAGATGCAATTAAACAAATGCCTGCATATACTAAATTTTTGAAAGATTGTTGCACTAATAAAAGAAAGTTTCAGGAACATAAGTCAGTCGCTTTAACGGAAGAGGTAAGTGTTGTGCTATTAAGAAAACTGCCATAAAAACTGAAAGATCCGAGTAGTTTTACCATTCCTTGCAGGATAGGTAACCAGTTGTTTGAGTGGGAGCTACTAGATCTAGGGGCGGGAGTCAACTTGCTTTCATATACTATATTTGAGACACTAGGTTTGGGGGAGCTTCAACCAACTTCCATCACCTTGCAACTAGCAGACAGAAGCATCAAACGACCTAGAGGTATTCTTGAGGATATCTTGGTAAAGGTAGGTCCATTTATTTTACCTGCTAATTTTATTGTATTAGATATGGAAGAATGCCCTATGCCATTACCTCTGCCCATCATCTTAGGAAGACCCTTTATGCGAATTACTGATACAAAAATTTGTGTGAAAAAGGGTATTGTAAGTATGAAGGTAAATAGTGAGAGGGTGGAATTCAACATATTTGATACATTAAAATTACCCCAAGATAATACGGAATGTTCTAATGTATATATGATGCAAGGTGTTGTTGAGGAAGTTTTTCAGGTCTATTCCATTGCTCCATTGAAGGCCACCCTCACCCATGGGTTAAAAAGATCAGGTATTAAGCCAGAGTTTGCAGATGTTACTGATGACATCATAAAAGCTACGCACCTCCTTGAGATCTCTCCAGAGCATCCAAGCACAAAATTTGGCATTGAAGTAGTTGCTGATGCATTCAATCTATATTTTCTTATGAGGGACTAAGAGTGTCTGGCTGAAGACGTTAAACTTAGCGCTCATGGGAGGCACCTCACAGCTTATCCTTTTATTTTTATTGTTTTTCATATTTATTGTTATTTATTTATTTTTAGTACTTTTTGTTTTCCCGTATTACGTTAATTTTTCTTTTTTAGGGACAATGTGTGCATCCATTCAAGTTTGGGGGTGCGCTATGAGCCATGCCGGCCCAGCTAGTTCTCCATCTCTCAGGTCAGATCTTTCCATGTTATTCACACATTGTGGACAATGTGTAATTTAAGTTTGGCGGTATGGGAGACACATTCACACACTTTGTCCCAGTTTTTTTTTTTGAAAAGACAAATGCATGTTCATATTGTGTTAAAACTTTTGGTTGATCTAAACAAATACTGTGATAAGATTTTATCAGTAAGCTTAAAATCTAGAATACATGGTCTAATAATAAAGTTTTAAAAGTTTAATTACCTACCTCAAGGCATTTAAGAATTCACAAAGTTTGATCTAAAACTGACACGAGCACATTAGCACATAATGGTGTGAGGTATGATATATAATTTCTATGTATATGTTTCCACGACCTAGCTATAATCAGATAACTTGTTAGAATAACACTTTGGCATAGAAAAATTGAGAAGAATGTTTATTGTGCAAAAAAAGAAAATAAAATGCTCATAATGATCATTAAATAAACTTTCCACTGAGTAACTGGACCTCTTGCCTCAATAAGCAGTGAGTGTTCACGTAAAATGGTGGGGATTTTGCTTGGAAGTATTAAGAACAGTTAGTTTTGTAACCTTTTTTACTCGAGTTAGTAAGTCCTTAAGGGTTTCTTTACACCTAATGCCCTAAAAACCATCTGGTTTAGGAGTCATTAGCTAAACACTTGCTGCACGAGTCAATTAGAAAGCTTAATGGAACTTAACGTGGCAACAATCTTATGATAAAAAGAAAAAGAAAAGAAACAAAACTATGCCATTATTGTTCATTCTGATAGGAAATTCGATGAATGTTAAGACATCGAAACACTATACATTGGAATTACTTGGAAGCTTCATCTTTTATGTGCTAATTCACCAAACACTAAGTCAAACTTGTGATACCTTAAACCAGCCTTGTGTAAATAATTAGAATTTAAAACCCTTATTCATTGTGAAGATGTGCTTATATTTTAAGCCTACTCATGAACAAATATCATGGTTTTATGTGCAACCCAAATTTTTAGATATCATGAATGATGAATTTATCTTTGATTTTGTTTTTCTATTAGTTTTTCGTTTTGTATTGCTAAGGGACTAGCAATATGTAAGTTTGGGGGTGTGATAAGTGCTTAAATATTCATATTTAAGCCCCTTAATTTACAGTTGTTAGGCTTTTTTTAATGTATTTTAGTATATTCTACTTCATTTTTGTGTTTTCTGTGTTTTTTTTTTATAGATTTTTGAAGAAAAGATAGCATTTTGGAGCTCTAAGGAAGAAAACTGAAGATCTGGAACTAGATAAGTGCGATCGAGTGCAAAGTTGCTATGATCAAGTGCAAAAGCACTCATGCTCACACCTAGAAGGCTCGAGCTCAGAAGCACGCGATCGAGCGCACACGTACGGCAGTAAACTGTAAAACGGCAGAACCTGTCTTGGAAATAATGGTTCAGGTCTTGTTTTGGAAATTAAGGTTTCGAGGTATCCTTAGAACCTTATAAATAGCCCTGTAAAACACAAAAACAGGATCTCCCTTTTAGTTTTAGTTTTAGGTCGGGAGACCAGAGACCAGAGGGGATTCTAGAGAAGAATTGATGACTCTTCAATGGAGCTCTCTCGGGTTTCTTTTTTTCTTTATTTTATTATGTGTAACTAAACTTTTAGTAGGGCTTGGTTGAAGCCCTAATTATGTTTAACCAATAATTTAGTATTGGCACATTTGCAATATTTATGCTGTGATTCTTGATTTGATTAATATCTGTTTTTTATTTAAATTCCTCATATGTGTGTGCCTGATCAACGTATGTATGTGGTATGGATTAGTTAGTTGAATCAATTTGGATGACCGAGTCTTAGGTTCAACAATAGTAACAAAAGAAATCCATGTCGGATTCTTGGGTTAATCAACATAGGAAACCGGGAGCGGACCAAGCCCTAGGTCTCGTGTGGTTGTCGATTTTCACAGATCCTATACTCTCTTAAGAAACAACTCAGTATACACCATGCTGAATCCCTTAAGAGAGAAAAGAGTTAGAGTATAAACCATGCCTAACTCGTTGCTTAGGGAAATCAATAGCTTAAGGAGTGGACTAAGCCCTTTGGTTGACAAACATTAGGTATATATGACATGATTAAAGCATTGGCATACTGTTGTATTATGGTAGTATGATTAGTGGTGGATATTAAGTCTCTACGCTTTTATTATTATTTCAAACTCAATATTTATTTTTCTCATTATATATAATTTTATCTTGTGAAACTAATTCTAAAGTTAAATTTACCAATCCCTGTGGAAATGATCTCGCATTTGCACACTATGCTACTGTTGACCTTGTGCACTTGTAAGTAAAACAAGTTCGATTATTTGCTTATTTATTTAGGTAGATAAACAAACAACAAGAAGTAAGGAAAACAAGTAGTTTCTGGTAAATCATTTGTAACGACCCATCTCGAGTGGGTCCTACTCAGAATAGCTCCATTACCTTGTAGCATTGAGCATCTTAACTCAAGATGCAATCACACAAAGCTTACAATTTTCCAACAACATTATTTTTAAACAATACAAATCCAAACAACATGTTTCTTTACATACATGAAACTTATCAATACACTAAAACAACTCCTTAGATCTTACCAAATAATCAAGTATAAGAAATTTCCTGAAATACAATTAACTTAGAAACTTTTACATAATTAAATTAAGACAAACACTTGGACTTCCAAAAAGACCCAAAAGATGAGTATGTCGTGGACGAGGGCCTTACAACGGACTTCCTTCAACTTTGATCTCAAGTTTCTAACACTTTCCTAGAAAGTTGTAAAGAAGGAGGTGGTAAGCTAAAAAGCTATTTCACATTTACTAGAAGTAATCGTATAAAAAAATAAATTCTTGAATTTCAAACCTTATCATATAAGTCATCTCTTGTAAATATAAATATATAAAACTTTTATGTATACTTTCGATTTATTTTTCTCATTTTTTTATTTACAACAATTGACATTTTATGCCCTTCATCGGGTTATTCTTATCATATGCCCTTCATAGGCAAGTCTCATTTAATACCCCTGAATGGGTGAATAACGTCATATGCTCTTCATAAGCCAATCACATTCAATACATCCATCATAAATGCAAAGAAGTGCAATGCAATACAATGTAATGAAATGTAAAATCCACTTGGTTCCATAATATCATCAACTAAATCATATCATATGAAATGCATTCATAGAACAACAAAGCTTATCAAAGTAATTGTAAACACAGTAGATATATTTCCATCACATTAATCATAATTCATTTTTCTTCAAAGAACACATCAATATAATTATCACATTCATAAATATTATATACCTTTCACTGGGTAAATCCAATCATACATCTTTCAAAGGTCAAACATATTCATTCTCAATGATATGTAATGCAATATAATATCAAAAATGACCATTTTGTATCCCATTTTAATTTGTTACCCCTCTTTGGGCTAATTATAACACAACAGGGATGTCTCCCATGTACCATTAAATTCTTTTTCTATATCATCGGATCCCCTTCACCTATCTCGGGTGGGGGTCCTACCATTTCCAATATCATCCTTGAATCTCCTTCACCTAGGTATCAACTTATCACAGGCCGGGTCCTATCATTTCCACAACATTTATCCTGGGTAACCCTACACCCTTTATGGGTGGGCCCTACCTTTCCTTTTCAGCCCGTTCATTTCTATAGTGTCTTTATAATTTATCTCAATGCAATGTATTCACAATACCACAACTTTCAAACATAAACATTACAACAATTCATATCACAATAATTTTATCCACAAGAATTAAATATACAGCAAGACATTTATATCATTGTTTCCTTATACATTCATAGAACAATACAACAGTCTTACATTATTATCATTTGATTTCAATAACCATTTAATTCACTACACTGACTAAGAGTAAGGTGAAACTCACTTTTTTAGCACTGAGTGCTACTAGGCTTTTTCCTTGCTTTTATTATGTTCTTCCATCACACCTAAAACATATACCATTTAGTATAATAATTCAAGAAGTATACATATAATTTTTAATTATTCTTTATCAAGTAACTACAAGAATAAACAAAAGAATATAATACTACAAGCTTCCTTTACCTTTCCTTATTCTTTCTTTCATTTCCTATCAAAATTTGAGATTCATATCTCATGAAAATGATACTTCTTCGTTTACTTAATCTAATTTCAAGTTAAATGACAAGAAAATTTAAACTTCTTACGTATTAAAAGTAATTAAATGACTTGTTTCCTTTACTTCAAATATTTCTCTTTTCCTAAGCTTTTTTTTTTTTTTTTGTTTATAAAGCTTTCATTAACCACCCAAAACTTTCTCCAGATAAAGACACCATACTAATCTAAATAATCGAACCATCAAATTCCCAAATTCATATAATTGTTATTTTCCAAACTCTAATTTAATTTAAATCACTAAAGGTCTCAACTTTTCAAAAGCATTCTTCCTAAACATGAGACTTTTTCATGAAAAGTCTCCTAACACAAGGAATTCCTTCAATTCTAATAAGCAATTATACTTCAACCTACACTTTACATTTCTAACAATATCAAAGTTAAGCTATTTCATTCCAAGTTCCACCATAATTCACCTTCTAACTTTAATAAATCATAAACCATCAATCTTAATACTTATCTAGAATTTAAACTTATAAATCTTAACAATATCCAATATAAAATCTCATTATTTCATTCCAAGGTTTAGGATTTTTATCAAAAACCCCATCAAAAAAATATACATCAACTTCCAATAACTCAAAACCAAACAATTTAAGCTCAAAAACTTCCATACAAATTTTCTTGTTCTAACTTATGAAAATTTCCATGAAACTTAAAATCCTCATTAAATAAATTCTTCAATTTATGAAATTAAGTCAAATCCAATTATACCCATACTCTCCTAGGTCTTTTATTTCATATTGTACAATACTCACAACCCAAATAATGTTCAAGTCTTTTCACTCATAATAAAAACTCAATAATTTCTCCAAGAACTCCATCTAACTTTCAATAACTCAAAATTTCTCAAATTAATTCCAAATTCAACCAAACAAAGCTCTAAATTTAGGTTTTTCGAGCCTACTTTAGCATAGAAATAGGTTGAAAATTGTTTATACTTCAAATTCTTGGCAAAAAGGGCCAAAGAAAACAAAGGAGTTGAAACCCCTAGGTATAAAACATAATTTTCAGTACATTAAGAGTTCAAACACTCACAATTCTAGTAATAAAGAAATCCACAAAATATAGTGAAGATATATAATAGCAAAATCAACTCCAACAAGAGAGAAAATGTGAATATCTTACCAAGACAGGGGTCTGAAAACAACCCACAAAAATCTGATATAGAAAACTCCAAAACACAATCCAACTATTTAGAATGTAAAGCAGGAAGTCAGAAACCTATTGACAAAAAATCAGCTTAATTGTACCACGAATCGACCCCCAATTGTCAGGTTGAGGGCTGCTACTCGGGTACTAAAATTTTCAGCAACTCTCTGCCTCTAAACTCTCTATGCCACCGAGCACCCTAAAAGAAATGAGAGACTTTAGTTTGCTTTTTTCTTACTTTTAGTCTTATATAGTCCCACTAACCCATAAGCTTTTACCTCTTTGCCTATACTAACTCTCTTTATTTTCATTACAAGCCGTCTCTTCCTTTTGTTAACAATTTATATAATTTCCTTACCTTTCCTAACTTTTTCTTTTAAACACCAATTGTTCTTTCTAATACTTCTTTATAAGAAAATCTTACACAAATGCTCCCAATTCCTTTATGTGTTATTTACGCTTCAATCAAAAGTCCTACCCACATCTAACACATAAAAACTAAAATTTTAATTTAGTTCATCCACATATATATAGAAATTTAGAATAATAATAAAAATAAATTAGAACCGAACTCTACAACATATGTCTTTAATACTTGTTTCACATGTTAAATTGCTTATTTCAAGTATCACTACCTCAAGACTTAATTTGAACAAGTACACTAAATACACATGAAGGTGAAAACCTGTGATTTAAAATATTTCAATCTAAGTAGCGGGCTTTACATCATTCATCGGATCTATGCACACCACCAAAAAGTCTTGAAGTACACCGTATATAAAATAGAATAAAATTTAAAATAAATTAAAGCATTAAAAGTAAATTAAATTAAATTAAATTTCATAGACTACTTTGTTTTGTTTATGATTGAACCTTGAAAGTTGCACCATATAGTCATGTTTATGATCATCATCATCTTCAACAACTTCCTTAATATTCATGACCTATCAGATTTAGTGCAACGACTTATCCCGAGTGAGCCCTACTAGGAGTGGCTCCAGTACCATTCAACAATGATCACCTTGACTTATGATGCAAACATATAAATTTACAAATCAAAGTACATTCCTTTACATTCAAATCAAACCGGTACAAATATACATCTTTATATACATGATGTTTTTCGATACTACAAATCGATTCTTAGAGTTTTGCAAAAGACATTAGTAAAAAGAGAAATTATCTCAATTACCCATATCTTACACCCTTTTACAATTTCTAAACTAAGACTAAAAAACTGAAACTCCTGAAAGGGCTCAAGAGGTGAGGATGCCATGGTCAAGGACCGTACTAAGGTCTCATTTCAACTTCGACTATGAAACATCCAGCATTTTCTTGAAATGTTAGTAAAATAAAAAGGTTAGCTAAAAAGCTCAGTGAGAAACACATTACTAAAAGTAATCGATTTGAAAAGAAATTTCATTAATTATTGATCTTATTACACAAGTCTTTATAGAATTTAAAGGCATAATACGACTTTTATAGATAACTTCTTATTTACTTTTCTTATTACGAAAGAAAATAATCACCACAACAACATAAAATCAACCATTTACTAGCAACATTATTTTTGATATCTTTCAATTCACAACACTTACAAATTTATGCCTTTCATCGAGTATATCACAATACATACCCCTCATTGGCTAATCATCAAGTATGTCTCTCATGGGCCAATCATCAATTATGCACCAATCATCTTGTATGAATGCAATGCAATGTGATGTTCACTTCTCTTCATTCCAATTATAATTCATTTTTATTTGCCTCTTGTGGGCTAATCATATAATAATTGGGATGTCTCCCCAACATAATTAATTTGGATCACCTCCCTACCCTTTATTGGGTCAGGTCCTAACTTCTCAACAATATGGATCGCCTCCCTACCCTTTACTTGGTCTGGTCCTAACTTCTCAAACCTGTAGATCACCTCATTGCCCCTTACCGGGTCGGGTCTCAACTTCAACAATTAAGATCCCCACTCTGCTTTTTACCGAGCAGAGTCCTCCCCTTTCAAACAAGTAGAGTCCAGTCCTTATCCCTTATTGGGTGGGTCCTACTTTCACACGATTGTTCTACACATTATCACAATATCAATATGCAATGCATTTACAACATCATAATGTCTCAAATATAAGTTCAATAGGTCAACCACATCGCAGCATCTTTCAAACATATCTTGTTTAAAAGCATTTCTTTACTTTCAATCATTTGCTTATACAATATATACATATTTATTTTAATCCTAGGTTTTCATATACATTTTAAGCCTTTTGATTTCATTAATTAATTCCTTACCTTACTAGAGGTAAGGTGAAACTCACCTTTGTTGAGCCAAGATCCCACCTCGGGTATACTTCCTAGCCTTGGTGTTCTCTTTTCAATCATACCTAATGAATACATAACTTAGTTTACTTACTTAAGGTATATAATTTATTAACACTCAATCTAATTATAGAATTTCTACAAGCACACAATAAAAGGTTAAGCCACAACCCTCTTCCATTTTATTCAAGCCATTTACAAGATTTGTTCTATCACTGTTTTAAAAATAAAATAAATCTTTCTAAGATCTTACTTTTAAAACTTTATAAAGTATTAAAGCTCAAAATACCTTTGGAGGAGTTTAGGATTGAAATTCTCCAAGAAAAATGATTTATTTTCGAAAATCGGGGCTGACCTTGCACAGTCGACCGTCCATATTGGGCAGTCGATTGTAAGCTACCCAGAAGTTTACACAATCGACTGTCCAAGGTCCAAAGAGTTGCATAGTCGACTATACCCTCAGGATAGTCAACTGTCTGCTCACAAAATCAAAGAATTTAAAGGCAAAAACTTCATTTTTCTTCATAATAACTTCTTGTCTTGCATGGGACTTCCAACCCAAACCAAACACAAGTTCTCAAGGGTTTTAAATCAAAGATTTTACACTACCCTTAAGATATTTGAACCCAAAACCTTTAAATCAACACATTTAGTTAAAACTTGTTACTTCTTATTTGAAACAAACATTTTCTCAAACTTTCCTTGAGTAAATCTTCTAATCAAACTTTCAAATAACTTAAATCTTTAGTAAATATACAAACTTACTAATTAGAAGCAAAGAGAGATAAGCTTTTTGCAACGACCCATCTCGGGTTAGCCACCACTGAGACGGTGTTGTCACATTTTGAAATTCCAACGAGATACATTTATGTAACAATATAAAACATCAATTGAAATTATCTACATACATAAATCCTCAACCCTCAATAGGGGAGTTGCATTATTAAGATCCTAACTGAAACATTAAATACAACATATTATGCATGAATATTTACAAATATTTTTTTCCATTAGTCTGAGGATGTGAACCACGTGGTATATAGATAATGACTCAGTCTGAATCTCAGCTCACCGATCTATCTGTCATGTCTGCTACCTGAAATTATTTAACAACAAGGAGTGAGATTCACAAGCTCAGTGAATTAAATTTATAAGAAGTATTCAATTGTTCAAATAGTCTTCCAATATTCATTTATCTATATCTCATATAATTCGATAAGAGCATTCTATTATCACTACTCATATCATAATCCTCATCATTTATCAATCTCTTTTTCTCATATATTTAATCATCTTGAGACTATCAATTCTACCTCATAATTACCTTGTTATGAGGTTCACAACATATAATCAATAACTCAGATAATTCTTATCATATTATACTTTCATATTTCTTTTTCATCATATCTGTCTCTCTGTGAGACTCATTCATCTATCAATAAATTTACAATCAAGAATAACACTTTAGCATCTCAAGTAATAATAATCAATATTTAAAACAAATACAATGCATGAATTTAAATTATATTATTATTTGGAAATGTCTTCCCGTATGTTGACATGTTTTAGCGTAGATTGACTGCCTTCCCAGTTCTTTCATTTCATTCCTGTTCTTTTATTTCCAGCATATACTGGTTGTTGATGAGAGTCATTAAATGCATCATAATAGAACTATTCGTTAGCATTTTAGGGTTGATCTAGGGTTGAATTACACATTTATACCTTAACAATTCTAAAGTGTCATTCTTGGATCATTGATTTATTTCAGTGCATTTTCAGGTATTTTGGGTTCAAAAGAGATGGAAAAGCTATTGTTGCTTAAAGCATGATGATTCGATGCACACCAAAGTGAAGGCATGATTGCGGTAGAATAAAATGAAGAGAACCAAGACTGTGCATCGTAGCTTGGACCAGCTGAGCCACGACCTCCAGAAGCATTCAGAAGTTTGAGCCCACCACCTTGTGTCGCGGCCTGGACAGTGTGCGTCGCGGCCTGGCAGTGTGTACCGCGGCGTGGACCAGTTTGATCTATGACCTCTAGAGTCTCCAAAAAAACCTGATTCAAGGTGGTGCCGCGGCCTAGAAAGGCTGAGCCGCGGCGCGAGCGCGATGCCCTGTTTTCGTATCACGACCTAATAAAGGCTTTAATGATAGTTTTGACCAGAAAATACCCTTGAACCTTTTGGATTATAAATAGAACACTTAGTGTTTGATGAAAAGAGGCTGGGGAAAACTTAAGAAAAGGGTGACATTCTTCTCCATTACGGTGTTCAAGCATGAGCCCCATGGCCAACTAATCTCCAAGCAAGGCAAAGGGATGAATCCCTAGGTGTACTTGTTCTTATTTTCATTCTTGGTTCAGTTGTAAGGATTTATTATTAAACATTGTTATGATTTACTCTTTGATTAAACAAGAAGAATTTTGGTTCATGTGACAGTTGCAATTTATGTTCTTCTTCTCTAAGAATTTATCTTAATCCGGTGATTGCATCCTTCTCCTCCATATAAGTCTAGTCAAGCTCTTCTTATGTCAAGTTGTTTGGATATGATTGATTCCGATAGATTTATCTTATTGATTTGTCCATTACTGCGGTATTATTATTGAAATATATTGTCATTTCTTGATAAATCTATAAGATAGGTCATGTGTGCTTGAATTGAAATCAATGAGTGATTTGTAGCAATTACATTAGAGTGTTAATGTGTTGTGATTAAATATTTACCGATTACTTGTTTGGGATGTGAAACTAGCAATCGAGATAAAAACAATTGAATCGAGATTGGAATAAGGCAACGAACTTCGGAGGGATTCCTAAAACCTTGTTATTGCTCTATCGAATTCTTCAATATATTTACACAACTTTCTCACATTATTTCATTATCAAAACTCATATTTTCTCATTTGGATTTTATTGTTTCGTATTAAATTTTACACCTTCTCTTGTAGTTCGCTTTTCCTCGTGGGATCGACACCTCATTTATACACAATAACCGCGTGTTAGTTTGAGCGTAATCAAATTTTGGCGCCGTTACCGGGGAAATGCACTTAAGTACACGGAAGATTGTCAACTTTGAGACAAGACAGTAATATTGTTCTTTGCTCTTTGTTTTGATTTTCTATTTTTTGTTTTTTGTTTTATTTGTTTCTCTCTAATTCCTTTGGTGTATGCTTAGACTGAGAGATTCGCGAGGTAGATTCATTAAAAGACCCGAAATAGAGTTACCCTCTCCTTCTGCATATGTTAGTGAAACATCGCCTAGATCAAACCATAATGAAAACCCAAACGAGAATTTAGAGAATTTTGTTAACATGGCGGACGATCACAATGAGAATGTTGCTAGGACACTTAAGGATTACTTGCACCCTAGCTGAACGGCCACACCATCTTGTATCATGTTCCCCCCTAATATTCAACAACTTAAGTTTAAGCTGGGCATGATCCAATCGCTACCAACCTTCTATGGGTTTGAGAATGAAAACCTCTATGTCCATATTAGGGAATTTGAGGAAGTAGTAGCAACTTTTCAAAATAGGGCTGATATGGTAGACACCGTCAAACTTCGGTTTTTCTCCTTTTCACTTAAGGAAAAGGCCAAGGTTTGGTTTTACTCATTAATGCCTAGGTCTATAGGTAGTTGGGATGAGATGACCCGAGCCTTCTTCCAAAAGAATTTCCCAACCCATAAGACCAATAACCTCAAGAGACAAATCTCAAACTTTGCACAAAAGGAGAGTGAAACCTTATATCAAGTTTGGGAATGTTTCAAAGACCTCTTGAATTCTTGTCCACACCATGGGTATAAGAGTTGGTGGGTAGTTAGCTATTTCTATGATGGAATTTTAAGTAGGGAAAGGAAATTCATAGAAATGATGTGTAATGGGGATTTTCTTCAAAAAGATCCCGACCAAGCCATAGATTTCCTAGATGACCTATCGGAAAAAGCCCACACTTGGACAGGACCAAATGCCATGGAAAGTACTAGGAGAAATCAACCCACTGGAATTTATCAACTTAAGGAAGAGGATAACCTTAAAGCCCGTTTAGAGGTCCTAACTAAGGAAATTGAAGCCTTAAAAACTAAGGATGCTAGAGCCCCCGAACCGGTTGCTAGGGTAGAGTCCCATGAACCTTGTTTTATGTGTAATGGGGTAGATCATGTACTTAAGGATTGTCTAGCTTATTTTGAGATGAAGGGAGAGTGTAATGCTTTAGGTATACCCTTTAGGAAACCAGACTCACCCTACTCTAACACCTACAATCCCGGTTAGAAGAATCACCCTAATTTTAGTTGGAGATCCGATATGCAACCTCCTGCCCAATCTAGCACCCATTGGAGATCTGATATACAACCTCATCCCCACTCTAGTACCTAATGGAAACTGAAAGCAACCTCATCTAATGCACCACAACAATCTTGACCTTTGGAAGATATGTTTAAGTCATTTTTGCAGGTACATGCTAAGAGTGTGGAAGAGCAGGGCAAAATAAATCAATGTTTGCTAGAGGAGCAACAAGCGATCAAAGAGAAACAAAATGTGATAAAGAGTCAACTTACCAAGTTGATGGTCATTTTCCTTCGCAGCTATAACCTAATCCAAGAGGACAACATATAGTGCAAACCTCTAATCTTGATAATCAAAATGTTAATGAGGTTAATACCATAATCACCCGTAGCGGTAAGAAAATTGGTGGACCCACTCTACCATCAAACTTGATTCCTAACACCGTGAGCAAAAAAGATGAAGCCCCCAAGGAACAAGATACCCATAATAATTCTTTATCGGTGCCTTTCTCTCAAGCACTTCTTAAACCTAAGGAGAGAAATTCAGCATTAAAAGGTGAGATTCTTGAACAACTTCAACATGTTAAAATTAACCTCCCTCTTCTTCATGTTATAAAACAGGTTCCCAACTATGCTAAAGTCATTAAGGATCTATGCACACTCAAGAGGAGGTACAATGTGAAAAAGAAGGCATACTTAACGTAGCAAACAAGTGCGGCAATTGATAGCAAGACACCACCTAAGTATAAAGATCTGGGCTGTCCAACGGTGGCTTATCAAATTGGAAACAAATCTTGTGGCCAAGCATTACTAGATTTGGGTGCTAGTGTGAACCTCATACCATACTCCATGTACTTGCAACTCGGTCTAGGTGAGAATAAACCCACTTCTGTGGTACTCTAACTAGCAGATCGATCGGTAAGAAAACCAAGAGGTATTGTGGAAGATGTTTTGTTGCAAATTGATAACTTCTATTATCCCGTTGACTTTTTGGTTTTAGATACCATTTCTATTGTGAATACGGAGTCAAAAATTCCGTTGATACTTGGAAGACCATTTTTTGCCACCATCAATGCCCTCATTAATTGTAGAATGGCCTAATGACATTATCATTTGGAAATATGACTCTAGAGGTCAATGTTTTCCCAGTCTCAAGGTAGCCACATGAAGATGATGAGTGTTTCGACACTTACATGATCAATGAGCTTATTTTGGAGGATGAGTACATTAAAGATAATTCCAACTCTTTGGAAGTCCCTCCTAATAATTTTGACTTCGATTATTCTTCAATTTATCTCCATGCCGTTAATGTTGTTGATGTTTTTGATAAGTCACAGGGATTTATTAAGAAATCATGGCAACCATGCTTTGAGGAGTTGCCTGAGAGAAGTCACAGGGATGCGGGAATCACATATCCTATTACTGATAGTAAATGGGCAAAACCAAGAATACTTAAGCCATATGTGGTGGACTTTAAGTATTCCCTGCCAAAAGGACTAGCACTGAGGCCACTGAGTATAGAGCCTCATCTTTAGCACCACAATGAGGCCAGCAGTGAGAGTGGTGCACCGTCTGGCTGAAGACGTAAAACTTAGTGCTCATAGGAGGCACCCCACAGCACATCCTTTTATTTTTATTGTTTTTCATATTTATTTTTCTTGTTTATTATTAGTATTTTGTTGTTTTCCAGTGTTAACTTCATATTTCTTTTTCAGGGACAAAAATGCGCATCAGTTCAAATGGTTGTGCACAATTTTTGGCTCCTCGCACCTTTGGTTAAAAAGGGAGTTTCCTTAACTTTTGATTTCACATTGAGGATAATGCTTATCTTAAGTTAAGGGTGGAGGAAACACATTTCTTATTGCATACCATTGAATTGTTTGGTGTCACTTTCCCTTTTTCATTTTAATTTGTTTTAATACGTTTGTTTGTTAGGATAATCTGTTAAAAAGAATAATATATATATATATATATATATATATATATATATATATATATATATTGTTTGTTCTTAACATGCTTTGTGTTAGCCTTTGAGTTAATTCACATGTCAATGATATGAGTTTAATTGAGATAGCATACAACATTTAGAAGAAGTTAAATCTTGCTTCGGTTTGAGAATAAATTAAGTGTCGATCTTCATTTGGTTTGAGACTCTGGTTTGCGGTAAGATTGCATGATTAGTCTAAAACATTTAGAGAAGTTTTATGTGCGAGTGTTTTGTGAATACTTTTGCGGTATCGATAAGCTCTAGAACTTAGTTGATAATCACTTAAGGCGAAATCCTAGAATGCACACTACTTAGGATATGATGTAGGCCATTTTTGGACTGTTTGAGCTTTTCAACTTACCCTTGCTATATTTATCACTAGTCACCTATTTGAGCCTTTTTCTTAAAAAAGAATTTGAGCCTTGTTTCTTTCAATAACCCATTTACTTACCTTTATGAGCCTAAAAATATTTTATCCTTACATTTCTTTTAAGAGAACTTAGTTTATACACATTTGTTGAGAAGCACTTAAGAGGAGTAAGGATGGAAATATGAAAAAAAAAATATTACTACCATAAGCCAAGTACATTAAAGGAGATAAGTTGGGGGTTGTGAAAAAGAGTAAAAAAAAAAAGAAAAATGAAGTGAATGGTTTTATGCCAAAATAAAAAAACAGAAAAAAAAGAAGTGAATTATAGCAAAGAAAGAAGAAAAAAAGTGGTAATTATTTAGAGAAATGCTCGAAAAATGGTTGAAAGAGTTAGGTGTTGAAGTAAGGTTATCCAATGCTTAAAGTGGTTGTGTTTAAAATTAAGAGATTGAGTTCTTTTACTTGTTGAATCCTTCCCGTTCTTTTTTGACCTTTACCTTAGCCTAACGTTACAAGCTTATTAAAGACTTATTGATCCGATGTAGTGTGATTTTTCTATAATAGTGGAGAGTGATTTGAAAAGTGAGCCTATGGAGCTTGATTTGTGATTGATGTCATGCAATTTAATATGTTTTTAGAGGCCAAGACTTGTATTCATGAATGTTGTGCATAAAATCATCCGGGTGTTTGGATTAATGGTTTGAGGTAAGATGGATGTTGAGATTCAATAACGATTTTGAGGTTGATGTTTGGATTACTTTTGGACTTGGGTGATATTTAATGATTCTATGTGCTGTGTGTTATATGCGATTTTTGAGACAAAAAGTTGAATTACTCTTGGATTAACGCTAACATTGCTTTATTTTGTTTTGATTTCTACTATAGAATTCATTTCATATTGTCTTGTTTTTCACTTGAATTGCTAGGGACTAGCAATAAGTTAGTTGGGGGTTATGATGAGAGTCATGAAATGCATCCTAATAGAATTATTTGTTAGCATTTTAGGGTTGATCTAGGGTTGAATTACACATTTATACCTTAACAATTCTAAAGTGTCATTCTTGGATCATTGATCTATTTCGGTGCATTTTCAGGTGTTTTTGGTTCAAAAAAGATGGAAAAGCTATCGTTGCTTAAAGCATGATGATTCGATGCACACCGGAGTGAAGGCATGATTGCGGAAGAATAAAATAAAGAGAACCAAGACTGTGCACCGTGGCCTGGACCAGCTGAGCCGCGACCTCCAGAAGCATTCAGAAGTTTGAGCCCACCACCTTGCGCCGCGGCTTGGACAGTGTGCGCCGCGGCCTGGTAGTGTGTGCCGTGACCTGGACCAGTCTGAGCCACGTCCTCCAGAGTCTCTAAAAAAGCCTGGTTCAAGGTGGTGTTGCAGCCTGGAAAGGTTGAGCCGTGGCACGAGTGCGATGCCCTGTTTTCGTGTCACGACCTAATAAGGGATTTAATGATAGTTTTGACCCGAAAATACCCTTGAACCTTTTGGATTATAAATAGAACACTTAGGGTTTGATGAAAGGATGCTGGGGAAAACTTAAGAAAAGGGTGACATTCTTCTGCATTACGGTGTTCAAGCATGAGCCCCATGGCCAACTAATCTCCAAGCAAGGAAAATGAATGAATCCCTAGGTGTAGTTGTTCTTATTTTCATTCTTGGTTCAGTTGTAAAGATTTATTGTTAAACATTGTTATGATTTACTCTTTGATTAAACAAGAAGAATTTAGGTTCATGTGACAGCTACAATTTATGTTCTTCTCCTCTAAGAATTTCTCTTAATCCGGTGATTGCATCATTCTCCTCCACATAAGTCTAGTCAAGCTCTTCTTATGTCAAGTTGTTTGGATGTGATTGATTCCGGTAGATTTATCTTATAGGTTTGTCCATTACTGCGGTATTGTTATTGAAATATATTGTCGCTTCTTGATAAATCTATAAGATAGGTCATGTGTGCTTGAATCAAAATCAAGGAGTGATTTGTAGCAATTACATTAGAGTGTTAATATGCTGTGATCGAATATTTACCGATTGCTTATTTGGGATGTGAAACTAGCAATCGAGATAAAAGCAATTGAATCGAGATTGGAATAAGGCAATGAACTTAGGAGGGATTCCCGAAACCTTGTTATTTCTCTATTGAATTCTTCATTATATTTACACAACTTTCTCACATTATTTCATTATCAAAACTCAGATTTTCTCATTTGGATTTTATCGTTTCGTATTAAAGTTTACACCTTCTCTTGTAGTTCGCTTTTCCTCGTGGGATCGACACCTCATTTATACACAATAACCGCGTGTTAGTTTGAGTGTAATCAGTTGTCACGGTTCTTTTATTTCATTTAGACCAGCTGCCTTCCCGGTTATTTTATTTCCAGTATATACCGGCTGTCACGGTTCTTTTATTTCATTTAGACTGGCTGCCTTCCCAGTTATTTTTATTTCTAGCATATACCGACCATCACGGTTATTTTATTTCATTTAGACCGATTGCCCTCCCGGTTCTTTTATTTCCAGCATATACCAGCTGTCACGGTTCTTTTATTTCATTTAGACCGGCTGCCTTCCCAGTTCTTTTTTTTTCAGCATATACCGGCTGTCACGGTTCTTTTATTTCATTTAGACTGGCTTCCTTCCCGGTTCTTTTCATTTCATGCATATGCATATGAACAATAATATGAAATATGCATATGAGTAATAATATTAAAAAAAACAAGTATACATTCGAACATTCAATTCATCTATCCAGCTCTTTCTCAAAATTATAATTTTTATCATATTCATTAAATTATCTTCTTATATATCATATCAAATTATCAATCATAGCTTGTCAAGAATTTCATTAATCCTTTCATTATATATTTAATCAACTCATTATTTTAATAATGTTACTTCTCATATAATAAATCTTTAACATATTAATTATTCTTATAATATCCATCAACCAACTTTCATATATAATACAATCATAGTTTAATAGTTAATTCAAATATCATCACTTTATATTTCATATTTATCTCAATTACTAAAAGTAAATCTAACTCACCACGTAGCATTAAAGCTACCCGTGGATCACCTCATCGCCTTTTCTGCTATTTTTAGCAATTTCACCCGATTGCTGATCGTCAACACCTAACATAATATTTATATTAAAATTTCTAATTTATTCTTCAATTCTTCCATAATTCATACATTTAAATTTCTACATCAAATTCCGGGTAATTTCATGTATGCATTTTCAAAAAAAAAATCATATTATTACATTTTGTTTTTCTTAAAGCTTCCCTCGAATCTCTTTAAAATTCTCCTGTAAACCTCTTGAAAATTTCAAAATTTTAAGCTATCTTTGGGTCCCCGGGTGTTTAAAGAAAGAGAGTAATTTGAATTGAAAAAAGAAGAATATCAAACAGGATTTGGTAAAATAATAAAACAAAATTTTAATTCTTATATCATAACACCAACCGCCCCCACCATTTTCTATTATGCGTTGTTAAACATGTAAGAAATGCATGTTGGGTGACAGCACCTAGACATCCAGGTGTGGTCCCACTTTTTTTTTGGATAATGTCCAAAACTTCTTTTTTTAATTTTTTTTGGACAACATCCAGAACTTTTTTTTTCAAAAGAATTATTTTATTCAATAATAATTCTTTCATATATATATATATATATATATATTATTTTAATTTCAATATTATATTTATCAATTTACTTATTTACCTTTACTTTAAGAACACAGGTATTACACTTTTACCTTGAGTTTTGCAAGAATTTCCCATCCTTTTTTCCTTTTCTTCCTCTCATTCTTCCCCTTTCTCTTTTCACTTGTTTATTTTTTCTCTTTTTCTCTCCTCTCTCTCTCAGTTCTTCTAGATAAATCCAACAAATGTTGGATTCTCTCCCTCTCTCCACTTATATATACTTCAAACTCTTTTTTAATTGCAATTTCATCCTTCCATTCTTGCTTTCTTTCATAAACTACTCCAAACACTTTAAAATTTTGACGTTCTCCCCGAAACAAAAAAAAAATTATTACTCAAAATTCTTATTTTTTAAACTTTTTTCTAATTCCATAAGTCCCAAGTGAAATGATTACAACTTAAATTCGGACAAGAAAAGCCAAATAGGCATCAAAGGGTCACTCTGTGATTTAAAATATTGGCCTCTACATTTAGTATAGAAGCAAAAGCTGATAGTAGTGATACTCATCCAGCTACATTAATAAGATATATATAACTATTGTCTAGGGTTAGAGTAGAGTTTGATACCTCAATAGAAATATTTAAACCACAATGTTGTATTTTATAATTGGTGTATAAGAAGACTTTGAGATTATAATTAAGGTGAAAATTTGACATGAGACAAAGAGAAGTATTAGTATAAAAGCTAAGTTTAAATTATTGTTAAATTGATATAAATTAAAACTCTTGGGCCTTAGTAAATTTGGCTAGGAAAAGAGAGGAAAAACTTTCAATTTAATTAAAGATAAAGTGGAGGGGCAAAGAGGTAAAAGGCTAAGGCATGTGGAGACTATAAAATGAAAAAAAGAGCTTAGAGTTTTAGCATAAAAATCTTCATTTTCTTCATTTTATTCTAAGGAAAAAAAGAGAGAGGGGCATATAATTGCTGGAAATTTCTAGACCAGAGCAGTAATCATCAACCTGGCGATAGGAGGTTTATTCGTGGTCCGATTGAGCTAATTTTTTGTTAACAAATTCTGAATTTTTGCTCTATATTCTGAACAGTTGGAATGTGTTTTGGAGCTTTCTATATCAAGATTTCTTGGATTACAATCATACCTCTATTTTTGTGACATGTTCACATTTTCAACTCTTTTTGTTATTCTTTGCTATTTTTCAGCATGATTTTTAGGTAAAATCAGTTTCTAACATACTCTAAGTTAAAGTAGACTTCTTAAAGTTAATCTTTGGATTTTGTTTGAGATAATTTGGGTTTAAATTGAATTAGTTTGATGTATTTGAAATTAGGGAGAAATTGTGAAGGAATTATGGAAATTTTATTGAAGAACTATGATGTTGGAGTTTGATTTGAGTTGTAGGTATTGTAAAATATGAAAGTTGAGACCTAAAAGAGCATAGATTTAATTGAATTTGTTTTAATTTCATAAATTGGAGATTTTTCTTTGTTAGAATTATAAATTTTCATGGAAATTGTTAAGATAAGAAAAATTTGGAATGAAATAAGAAAAGTGTATGATGAGTATTGTTAAGAGTATAAGTTTACCTTTTATGGAAGTATAAAGATTGATGGATTTAAGAAATTGTGAAGTTTGAAATTTACATCTAGGAGAAATTTTTGATTTAATCTTACGCTATAGCATGAAAGAAATGTAAAATTGAGATTAGAGTAGCTTGAGTTGTGTAAGTTTGGGTTTGAAGTATAATACTTTTTGGAACTAAAGGAATTTCTTGAGTTAAAAGGACTTCCAGTGATAAAACAAAAATTTGGGAAGAATTATATTAGATGGGTGTTTGAAGCTATGTAAATTGATCTAAGATAGTGTTTGGATAATGCTAAATATGTGAGTTTAAAATCTTGGTGTTGTAAAGATTATTAGATTGGTATGGTTTCTTTGATTTGGAGGAGTTTTTGAGTAGTTGGGAGAAACTTTTTAAGGTAAAAAAAGGTTTTGAAAGAAGAAGAAGTCTTGGAAATAAACTAAATAAGTCTTTTTATATTAATCATAACGCTTGAGAAGTGTAAATCTTCTTGTAGTTTAACTTGGAATTTACTTGATTAAGTTAAAAAATATCATTTTATGAGATATAAATCTCAAATTTTGATAGGAAAGGAAAAAAAAATAAGGAAAGGAAGACAAGGAAAAAGGAAACTTGTAGTATTGTTTTCTTTTGATTATTCTTGTAGTTGCTTGATAAAGAATAAATGTAATTTTATAAATTATGTACATACTTCTTGATTTGTTATACTAAATGGTATATGCTTTAGGTATAGTGGAATAGCATAGTAAAGGCAAGAAGGAATCCAAGAAATAGCACTCGGTGCTATAAACGTAAATTTCACCTTACGTTTAGTAAGCGTGGTGAATTAAATGGTTATGGAAATGAAATGATTATAATATAAGAATTTTGTATTGATCTATGAATGTATAAGGAAATAATGATATAAATGTCTTGTTGTATATTTAATTGTTGTGGATAGAATTGTTGTGATGTTTATTTTTGAAAGTTGTGGTATTGTGAATGCATTACATTGAGATAAATTATAAAGACACTATGGAAATGAATGAACTGGAAAGGAAAGGTAGGGTCCACCCAGGAATGGTGTAGGGTTACCAAGGATAAATTTTGAGTAAATAGTAGGACCCCACTTGAGATAGGTTGATACCTAGGTGAAGGGGATCCGAGGATCATATTGGAAATGGTAGGACCCCGCTTGGGATAGGTTGATACCTAGGTAAAGGGGATCCGATGATGATATAGGCAATGGTAGAACCTCACTCGGGATGGGTGAAGGGGATCCAAGGATATGAAAATGAAAAATGTACTGGTCCATGGGGAGACGTCCTCGTTGTGTTATGATTAGCCCAAGGAGAGGCAACAAAATAAAATGAGATATGAAATGGTCATGCATGGCATTGCATTTCATTGAGAATGAATATGATTGACCCATGAAAGGTGTATGATGAATTTACCCAATGAAGGGTATGTAATGCTTATGAATTATGAAGGATATAATGTTAATGCATTTATTTAAAGGAAAATAAATGGTGATTGATGAGATAAATATATTGGTGTTCTTTGAAGGAATGTGAATTATGATGGATGTGATAAGTATATATTAATGTATTATATATATATATATATATATATATATATATATATATATATATATATATATATATATACTGTTGGTATTTGTCTAAGGCTTAAACAGGAGTTGAAAACAGCATCAGGTTTGGAGGTGTGCGCCGCACCTTGGGAGTGTGCGCCTCGCCCAATAGCAAGTTTAGGAAGACTACTCTCCAGACCGCATCACGCCCCAGCCTCCCTAAGGTGTGGCACCCAGAAAGGCAGCACCTCTCCCTCCTTCCAGGCCGCGGCTTGCCCTATTCTGAGCTGCCGCTTGAAGGAACACCTAAAGGCAATTTTCAGCAATTTTCTCCTAGTGCGTGGGGCTTGATCAAAACGCACAGGATCACTTAGACTTGTTGAAGGGCTATGATTGATTGGTCCTCAAGGTCTAAAGGTTGAGATTGACTTCAAGATAGGTTCAAGAAGTGTTGCACTATATAAAGGGTCACCTAGCTTCAATCTTAACAAGTGTGACAATCATCTCAACAAGAGAGGTGTGATGGGAATGACATGTGAATGTGTGTGAGAGTGCAAAGATACTAAACACAGGAGAGACTCATTCAAGAGAGGTTGGTTGTTTAGAGAGAGAGTAGTATAGATTGGGGATTCAAGGGCCTTGTAAGTGGAATTTTCTTGGGAGAAAATTCTAGGGTAACTCAAGTCCTTATCACTTTTTTTTCTCTTCTTTCGTTCTTCAAGAACTAGAGGTTTCTTAAAGAGGTGTTGTTGTAACTTGTAAGAACTCATTGATTTAGTGTAGAGGGCTCGAAGGAGCTCACGGGGATGTAGGCACATTGCCGAACCTCGATAACAATTGCTCGTGTTCTTTCTTTGATTGGTTTGATTTTTGTTTCTGTTCTAATCATTACAAGTCATTCTAGACTTGGGTGTTTGGAAGATCACCACCTAGGCATCTTGAGGGTGATTTCCAATAGTGGTATCAGAGCTATGATTGGCTGGTATCAGAGCAAGACGACAAGAATCAAAGATCAACTTCTTGGGTAATTTAAGAACGGAGTAGAGATCAAGATCTGATCGTGTTCTTGAGGTTCAAGAATGGAGTAGAGATCAATCTTTGATCATGTTCTTGAGATTTAGAAGAAGTTGGAGAGAAATTGGGGGTGCTGCATAAATCTGGGATTTTCTTCGAAAGATGGATTCGAACTTCATTGTTGAGAAGTTTGATGGAAAAGGGAGACTTTGCCCTTTGGAAGTAGAAGATCAAGGTTGTTCTTATGCAACAGAAGGTGGACTTGGCTATTGGAGAAGATGACGTTTTTTCAGCAAATATCACGGAAGTCCAGCGGGTTGAGATGAAGAAGATGGCGTATAGCACCATCTGGCGTATAGCACCATCTTTTTGCACATCGCGGATAGTGTCACAAGGGAGTGCGGAGACTCGGAAGATCCAGCTATCATTTGGAAGAAACTAGATGAGTTGTTTCTTACCAAAACTCTCCCTAATAAGATTTATATTCTTAAATGAATCTTTTCTTTTAAAATGGATCCTAATAAAGAGTTGCAAGATAATCTTGATGTGTTTAATTAACTAGTTCAAGATTTGGCTAGTTGTAGTATAACATTCTCGGATGAACAATTGGCTGTTATGCTATTGAATTCTTTTCCTGATTATTTTGAAAGTTTGATTAATGCTATTGAATATGGAAGAGATACACTAACCAAGGAAATTGTGATCAATGCTATAAAGGTTTATGATTTCAAAGCCAAGATAAGGGAAGCGTCAAGTGGAGAAGGGTTGTTCATTAGAGGAAGGCCAACAACTCGAAATGGCAGTAGCATCCATGGCAATTACCGAGAGAAATCAAAGGTTAGAGGGCAGAGCCATGGGAGATCGCATTCGAAACCGAAGTTTGGAGGGAAGCGACACTTCTACTGCAATAAGGAGGGTCATTTCAAGAAAGATTGCAAGAAGAAGTTGTGGTATGAGAGAGGAAGAAGCCATACCAACAATGGAGAGGCTTCAGTTGCCAAAGGATAACAGCAAGATAATGTTCTTATTGTGTGCTCAAATGTGAGCAGGAGGCAAGGCAGTGGGAAATGGATCTTGGATACCGAGTGCACTTATCACATGTGCCCTCACAAGGATCGGTTCAAGAATTTCAAGGAAATCAATGATGGAAGGGATTTCTTGGGGAATGATACTTCTTGCCAAGTGAAGGGGATAGGAGACATCCAATTGAGGATGTTTGATGCAGTCACAAGGCTGCTGCAGAATATGAGGTATCTTTCAAATTTGAGAAGAAACTTGATCTCATTGGGGCAGTTAGATTCCATGGGGTACACATACAAAGCAGAAGGAGGAAAGATCAAGGTAACCAAGGGATCTTTGATAGTGATCAAAGCAGCAATTAAGGATGGTCTATATGAGATGATAGGAGACATGGCGATCAAGGATCAAACAGCAAGCTTAATGGCTGAGATAGATAAGGCAGCCCTTTGGCACACTCGCTTGGGACACATGAGCGAAAAAGGCTTGCAAGTTCTCAGCAAGGACGGTCTACTTGATGATGAAAAAGTAAAGGAACTTGATTTCTGTGAATGTTGTGTTCTTGGGAATCAACATCGGGTTAGCTTCAACACCGGAGTGCACAAGTCTAAGGGCATTCTTGACTACATTCATGCGGATCTTTGGGGGCTAGCAAGAACACCAACACATGGAGGTAATCTTTACTTTCTATCTTTAATTGATGATTATTCTAGAAAGGTTTGGGATTATTTGCTTAAAAATAAATCAAATGTTTTGAATAAATATGTGGTGTGGAAAAAGTTGCTGGAGATTCAAACGAGCAGGGTAGTTAAGGTGTTAAGAATCGATAATGACTTAGAATTTTTTAATAAGGATTTTGATAAATTCTGTGAGTTAAATGAGATTCTAAGACATAGAACAGTTGTGAAAACCCCTCAGCAAAATGGAGTTGCTGAGAGGATGAATAGAACCCTTATGGAAAAGGTTAGGTTCATGTTAATTGGGTCCAGTTTACCAAAATATTTTTGGGGGGAAGCTGTGGCTACTGTTGCATATTTGGTTAATAGATCACCCTCTAGGGCTTTAGAGCTCAAGACTTTCGAGGAGATGTGGAGTGGGAAACCCCCTGAGTTAAGCAACCTTAGGACTTTTGAATGTGCTGGATTTACACATCAAAAGGATGATAAACTTAGCCCAAGATCTAGAAAATGTGTGTTTCTAGGGTATGGTGATGGGGTTAAGGGATATAGGTTGTGGTCCTTAGAGCTAAAAGGGACTAAAATCATAATAAGTAGGGATGTCATTTTTAATGAATTGTTATTTTCCTATTTGGAGAAAACTAACCCTGCAGGGGATAGTGAGCAAACCAGTCCAGAATTTGTGAAGCATAGCATTAAGGAGAATTCAGTTTAGGTAGAGCAAGGAACGCAAGAGGGTTCGGACCAGGTAAAGTCCATTGATGAAGGCCAAGCTCAGGACATTTGAGAGGATGCTGAACTGGAATGGGATTATGCAGCAAGTCAGAATGACTATCAGCTCACAAGGGACTGGGAAAGGAGGGTGGTCAGACCACCTTTAAGATATGGTTTTGCTGGTGCTAATGTAGCAGCTCCTTATTCAGAAGGAGGGGTTGAACCAGAAACTTACATGGATGCCATGATATGTAAGGATTCGTCAAAGTGGCAGCTAGCTATGGAGAAAGAAATGGATTCTTTGAGGAAGAACAACTCTTGGGAATTGGTGCCCAAACCAGAAAAACAAAAAGTTGTGGATTATAAGTGGATCTATAAGATCAAAGAAGGAAACACTCCAAAGGATGAAGTTCGGTATAAATCTAGGCTACTGGTGAAGGGGTTCACACAAAGAGAAGGCATAGATTTCACCGAAATATTCTCACCAGTTGTGAAATATAAGACGATAAGGATAGTGCTAGCAATGGTGGTCCAATTTAATTGGGAAATCGAGCAAATGGATGTGAAGACAACGTTCTTGCATGGAGAGCTTGATGAGACCATCTACATGAGGCAACCTGAAGGCTATGAGGAAGGAAGGCAAGGAGATTTGGTGTGCAAATTGAAAAAATCTCTTTATGGCCTAAAGCAATCACCTCGGCAATGGAATAAGAGGTTCGATTCCTTTGTAACTAGCTTGGGTTTCATAAGGAGCTACTATGATTCATACTTGTACTAGAAGGGGCACAAGGTGGAGGAAGTGGTGATCATCCTCATCTATGTTGATGATATGCTGTTGGTTGGGAGCAGCATGGAGAGGATAAGAAAATTGAAGTCTCAACTTAGTGAGGAGTTTGAGATAAAGGATCTTGGCCATGCACAAAAGATCCTTGGGATAAGTATAATTCGGGAAAGGGAGAGAAATAGATTAAAGATTTCTCAAACTTCCTACATAGAGAAGATGATATCTAAGTTCTCTATGGAAGAAAGTAAACCAGTGAAGGTTCTCTTTGCCGGTCATTTCAAGTTCTCTAGTGATCAATGTCTGAGATCGGATGAGGAGAAGAAGGAAATGGAAAAGATCCCTTACTCTAGTGCGGTTGGATCTATAATGTTCACCATGGTAAGCTCTTGACCCAACATTGCTTATGCAATAAGTGTTCTCAGCAAATTTGTGAGTAATCCCAAGAAGGAGCTTGGGCTTGGGATGAAGTGGTTGCTGAGGTATTTGAAGGCTCGGTGGCAGCCGATGGTAGTACTCTCAACAACGGAGGCAGAGTACATAGCGGCTTCGGAAGCCATAAAGGAGGCTATGTGGTGCAAAGGGTTGTTAGACGAGTGGAAGGTCCTGAAAGAGCAGGTGGTGGTGTATTCGGATAGCCAAAGTGCGTTGCATTTATGTAAGAATCCAGTTTTCCATGAGAGGATAAAGCATATGGATGTTCGGTACCATTTCATTCGGGAAAATGTTATGGAAGGATGTATTCATGTGGACAAGGTGGCCATGGAAGAATATCCTGCAAATTTAGGTACTAAGTTCTACCTCTAAGAAAGTTCAATCATTGCCTTGGACTTCTTAGGATTCGAGTCGGTTGATATGGTGACTCAAGTTGAGTTTGGATCCTGAGTTCTCTGCACAATAGGTTCAAGTTTACTCACTTAGACAAAGGTAGAGATTGTTGGTATTTGTCTAAGGCTTAAACAGGAGTTGAAAACATCATCAGGTTTGGAGATGTGCGCCTCACCTTGGGAGTGTGCGCCTCGCCCAGCAGCAAGTTCAGGAAGACAGCTCTCCAGTATCAGGTTTAGAGGTGTGCGCCGCACCTTGGGAGTGTGTACCTTGCCCAACAGCAAGTTCAGGAAGATAGCTCTCTAGGCCATGCCGCGCCCCAGCCTCCCCAAAGTGCGACGCCTAGAAAGGCAGCAACTCTCCCTCCTTCCAGGTCACGGCTTGCCCTGTTCTGAGCCGCAGCTTGAAGGCACACTTAAAGGCAATTTTCAGCAATCTTCTCCTAGTGCGTGGGGCTTTGTCAAAATGCACAGGATCACTTAGACTTGTTGAAGGGCTATGATTGATTTGTCCTCAAGATCTAAGGGTTGAGATTGACTTCAAGATAGGTTCAAGAAGTGGTGCACTATATAAAGGGTCACCTAGCTTCAATCTCAACAAGTGTGACAATCATCTCAACAAGAGAGGTGTGATGGGAATGACATGTGAATGTGTATGAAATAGAACACATGGTGTGTGAGAGTGCAAAGACACTAAACACAAGAGAGACTCATTCACAAGAGGCTGGTTGTTTAGAGAGAGAGCAGTATAGATTGGGGATTCAAGGGCCTTGTTAGTGGAATTTTCTTGGGAGAAAATTCCAGGGTAACTCAAGTCCTTATCACTTTCTTTTATCTTCTTTCGTTCTTCAAGAACTAGAGGTTTCTTGAAGGGGTGTTGTTGTAACTTGTAAGAACTCATTGATTTAGTGCAGAGGGCTCGGAAGAGCTCACGAGGATGTAAGCACATTGTCAAACCTCGATAACAATTGCTTGTGTTCTTTCTTTGATTGGTTTGATTTCTGTTTCTGTTCTGATCATTACAAGTCATTCTAGACTTGGGTGTCTGGAAGATCACCACTTGGGCATCTTGGGGGTGATTTCCAACATATACTTTTAAGAAAGGTTAATTATGATTAATGTGATAGAAATATATATATATATTTGTAAATTGTTGAGTTATGAATACATATCATGTGACATGAATTACTTAATGATATTATGGAACCGGGTAAAAGTGAAAAGTGAGGTGGAACCAAGTGGAAGTCGAAGGTGTGATGGAACCGAGTGGATGGTACATTTCATTACATTGTATTGCACTGCATTTCTTTGCATGAATGATGGGTGCATTTATGAGACTAGCCCATTGGAAGGCACTTGTTGTGATCTAGCCTATGAAGGGCATGTGACGTGATCCACCCATTGAGGGGTATTAAATGTGATTGGCCTATGAAGAGTATGTGATATGAATGGCCCGGTGAAAGGCATAAAATGTCAATTGTTGTGAATTAAAAATTATCGGGATGGATGTTGCTCATGAATGGTTAATTTTATGTTGTTCGTAGGTGAAATATGAACTACGAAAAATATATTGAATTAAGAATATTAAAGTTATTTGTGATGATTGCTTTTTTGGTAATAAAAAAGAGGAAAATAAATAAAAATATTCATAAAAGTTGTATTATATTTATATTTATAAGAGATAACTTATATAATAAGGTTTGAAAGTAAAGAAAGATATATTCTTAATATGACTACTTCTAGTAACATGAAATCTCGTTGAGCTTTTTAACTCAACCCTTCTTTGTTTACAACTTTTTAGGAAAGTGTCAAGAAACTTGAGATCAAAGTTGAAAGAAGTCCTTTCTAAGGTGTTTGTGCATGACATACTCATCTTTTAGTTCTTTTTTTTAAGTCTAAGTTTTTGTCTTAATTTAATTTTGTAAAAGTTTCCAAGTTAATTATATTTCAGAAAATTTCTTGTACTTGATTATTTGGTCAAATCTAAAGAGTTGATTTGATGTATTGATAAGTTTCATGTATATAAAGAAACATGTTGTTTGGATTTGTAATGTTTAAAAAGGATGTCGTTTGAAATTTTAAGGTTTGTGTGATTGCATCTTGAGTGGTGCTCATTGCTGAAAGATAATGGAGCTATTCCGAGCAGGGTCCACTCAAGATGGGTTGTTACAGTTAGGTCTTGAGAGCTTGAAAACATACCTATAGTTAGCCCTATCGAATTTGCTACAGTACAATACTTAGTTTTGTTTTAAATGATCCAATTTTGTAATTTTATTAGAGCAACTAATATGACTCAACCTTGATTTTTGTTTCATTTTCAATTTGTTATAGTACTATACTTAGTGTTGTGGGAGCATACTAGCGAACCAATTTAACGAAGTCATTAAATGCATTAGTTTTGTGTACAAATAAGTACTTACGACCAATCTTGCAACGCAAATATATTAAGATGTACATGAAATTATTCATGTTCATTCAATATCCACAGTGCATTATTCCTTATATATATACACACACACAGAGTCATGAAGGTTTTTGTCGTATTCTTTTTCTTTGGAGGACTCATGCTATTACTCAAAATCTCAACTACCTCTTTCTCATTAAGAAGGTTCTAATTTTTTTTCAAAAAAAAAAAAGTATGCCTCCATCATGATTTTTCTTCAAAGACAACTGTTGGGAATTTGTCAAAGAATTAAACGGTTGAAAGATGAAGCTTCAGCAGCCTTTGGCGCCGTGACTCAAGCTTGGTGCGCCGCGAAATCCAGTAAGTGGAGGAAGTCCTCCTCCAGGTGTGCGCCATGGCCTAGGCATTGGGCGCCGCGGCCTCCAGTAGATGGAGGTTTTTTCCCTGTTGTGCACCGCGGCTTGCCCTATTCTGAGCCGCGGTGTAAGGCACACCTGAAGAGAAGGCATAGATTTCACAGAAATTCTCTCACTGGTTGTGAAATACAAGATGATACGGATAGTGTTAGCTATGGTGGTCTAATTTAATTGGGAGATCGAGCAAATGGATGCGAAAACAACATTCTTACATGGAAAGCTTGATGAGACCATCTACATGAGGCAACCCGAAGGCTATGAGGAAGGAAGGCAGGGAGATTTGGTGTGCAAATTGAAGAAATCTCTCTATGGCTTGAAACAATCACCTTGGCAATGGAATAAGAGGTTTGATTCCTTTGTAACTAGCTTGGGTTTCATGAGGAGCTACTATGATTCGTGCTTGTACTACAAAGGTCACAAGGTGGAGGAAATGGTGATGATCCTCATTTATGTTGATGATATGTTGTTGGTTGGTAACTGCAAGGAGAGGATAGAAAGGTTGAAGTCTCAACTCAGTTCGGAGTTTGAGATGAAGGATCTTGGTCATGCACAAAAGATCATTGGGACGAGTATAATCCGAGAAAAGGAAAAAAAACAGGTTGAAGGTTTCTCAAACTTCTTACGTAGAAAAGATGATATCTAAGTTCTCTATAGAAGATAGTAAACCAGTAAAGATTCCCTTTGCTGGTCATTTCAAGTTCTCCAACGATCAATGTCCTAGATCAGATGCGGAGAATAAGGAAATGGAAAAGATCCCTTACTCTAGTGCGGTTGGATCAGTCATGTTCACCATGGTAAGCACTAGACCCGATATTTCTCATGCCATTAGTGTTCTCAGCAGGTTTATAGGTAATCCCGAAAAGAGCATTAGATTAGGATGAAGTGGTTGCTGAGATATTTGAAGGGAAGCTTAGATATGGGGCTTGTTTACGAGAAGAGGGGTAAGTCCATCTAGTTAGAAAGTTATGCTGATTCGAACTATAGAGAAGACTGAAATAAGAGAAGATCGATTACCTCTTATTTCTTTAACTTAAACGGATGCTGTATAAGTTGGAAGACTCAGTTGCAGCTGGTGGTAGCACTCTCAATAACCGAAGCATAATACATAGCAGCAACGGAAGCTATTAAGGAGGCTATATGGTGTAAGGGGTTGTTGGAAGAGTTGAAGGTCCTAAAAGAGCAGGTGGTGGTGTATTCGGATAGCTAAAGTGCATTGCATTTGTGTAAGAATCCGATGTTCCATGAGAGGACTAAGCATATGGATGTTCGGTATCATTTCATTCGGAAAAATGTTACGGAAGGAAGCATTCATGTGGACAAAGTAACAATGGAAGAAAATCCTGCAGATTTAGGTACTAAAGTTCTACCTTTAAGCAAGTTCAATCATTGCCTTAGACTTCTTAGAATTGGAGTCGGATGATATAGTGACTCATGTTAAGTTTGGATCCTGAGTTCTCTGCACAATGGGTTAATGTTTAATTGCTTAGACAAAGGTAGAGTTTGTTGGGAATTTGTCAAAGAATTAAACGGTTGAAAGATGAAGCTTCAACAGCCTTTGGCGCCGCGGCTCAAGCTTGGTGCGCCGTAGCCTCCAGCAAGTGGAGGAAGTCCTCCTCCAGGTGCGCGCCGTGGCCTAGGCATTGGGCGCCGTGACCTCTAGCAAGTGAAGGTTTTTCCCCTGTTGTGCGTCGCAGCTTGCCCTGCTCTCAGCTGGGGTGCAAGGCACACCTAATACATGTTTTTCAGCACTCTTTAGCTGGTACGTGGGTTTTGATTAAAACACACAAGTTCACTTAGACTCTTAGAGGGCCATGATTCTTTGGTTCTTGAGATCTAAGGGTTGAGATTGACTTCAAGATTGGTTGAGGAAGTTATTGCTTTATGTAAAGGGTCATCTAGGAGCAATAACATAACACATGAAACACATGACACACAAGTGTCAAGGAAGAAACACAAGAAGAAGTCTCATTCCAAGAGTGGCTGGTGTTTAGAGAGATAGGTGTTGTTTGTTTATCTACCTAAATAAATAAGCAAATAGCCGAACTTTTTTTACTTGCAAGTGCGAGATCATCTCCACAATGATTGGTGAATTTCGATTTAGAATTAGTTTCTCAATATAAAAGATAGAAATAAATGTTGAGTGTGAATTAATAATGATAAGAACATAGGGCTTTGATATCCACCACTAATCATACTTTCCTAATAAGTAAAGTGCCAATACTATAGCCCTATCATGAATACCTAATGGTTATCAACCTAAGGGCTTGGTCCACTCCTTAGGCTATTCATCTCCCTAAGTAATGAGTTAGGTATGGTGTATACTCTAATTCTTTTCTCTCTTAAGGGATTCAACATAGTGTATACTAAGTTGTTCCTTAAGAGAGCATAAGGTCTGTGGAAATCGACAACCACATGAGACCTAAGGCTTAGTCTGCTCCTGGTTTCTCATGTTGATTAACCCAAGAATCCGGCGTAGATTTCTTTTGTTACTATTGTCAGACCCAAGACTCAGTCATCCAAATTGATCTAACTAACTGATCTATACCACATGCATACGTTGATCAGACACACACGTATGAGAAATTTAATAAAACAGGCATTAATCAATTAAAGCAATATAACATGGCTATTTGCAAAGGCAATCAATGATTATATATATAGGAAAGCATAATTAGGGCTTCAATCGAGCCCTATTAGGAAGTTAGTTACACATGTTAAGTAAACTGAACATTGTAACCATAACTAAACTAGAACAGAAAAATAAAACCCGAAGAATACTGAGGAGACGAGTCATCAATTCATCTCCAAAGCTTACAACTTCAAGCTAAATCAAAAGGTATGTTTTCGGTGTTTTACAAGTCTATATATAGGGCTCTAAGGGTGCCCCGAAACCCTAATTTCCAATTTAAGGTCCAGAGACTTCTTTCCAAATTTGGCTCTGCAACCTTTGGTGCATGTGCGCTCGATCGTATGGGTATGCACTCGAGCGCATGTGTGCGCTCGAGCCTTCTAAATGTGTGCTCAAGTGCCTGTGCACTCGATCACAAGAAAGGTGCACTCGAGCGCACCTTGTTGGTTTGCAGATCTTCACTTTTTATTCCTTAAAGCTCCAAAATGTCTTTTTTTCCTTCAAAGACCTATGAAAAACACATAAAACACAAAAATGAAGTAAAATCTGCTAAAATAGATAAACAAAGAGCCTAACTATTGTAAATTGAGGGGCTTAAATATCACTATTTAAGCACTTATCACACCCTCAAACTTACATATTGCTAGTCCCTTAGCAATACAAAACGAAAGACTATATCAAAACAAAATTAAAGATAAATTCATTCTTCATGATATCCAAAAAGTTGGGTTGCACATAAAACCATGATGCTTGTTCATGAGTAAGCTTATAATAAAAACACTTTTTACAATGAATAAGGATTTTAAAAGTTCATGTTACTTACACAAGGTTGGGTTTAAGGCATCACAAGTTTGATTTGGTGTGTGGTGAATTAGCACATAGAAGATGGAGCTTCCAAATAATTTTAATGTATAGTGTTTCGGTGTTGAAACCTTCATCGAATTCCTTATCAGATAGAACAAAAATGGCATAGTTTTTACTTCTTTTCTTTTTCTTTCATTATGAGATTTTTTTTTGCCATGTTGAGTTCCATTAAGCTTTCTAATTGACCCTTGTAGCGAGTGTTTAGCCAATGACTCCCAAACCAGATGGTTTAAGGGCATTAGGTGTAAAGACACCCCTAAAGGCTTACTAACTCGAGTCAAAAAGTCTATGGAACTAACAGGTCTTAATGAAGACAAGTAAAATTCCCACATTTTAACATGAACACTCACTGCTTGCTGAGGCAAGAAGTCCAGTTACTCAGTGAAAATTTTATTTAATGATCATTAAGAACATTTTATTTTCTTTTTTTGCATGATGGACATTTTTCTTTATTTTTCTATGCCAAAGTGTTCATTTAAAAAGTTATTTGATTACAGTTAGGTCACAAAAACATATACATAACAATTATATGTCATACCCCACGCAATTTCATGCTAATGTGCTCGTGTCAGATTTATATCAAACTTTATGAATTCTTAAGTGCCTTGAGGTAGGTAACTAAACTTTTAAAATTCTTATTACTAGATTATGTGTTCTAGATTTTAAGCTTACTAATGCAGTTTTATCATATTTTAAATTAACCAAAATTTTCAAAACAAAATGAACATGCATTTATCTTAAAAAAAAAAAAAAAACTAGGACATAGTGTTTGTATGTGTTTCAAGTGTGTGCATGTGTTTCTCCCTACTCCCAAACTTAATATACACATTGTCCCCAATGTGTGCGTGACATGGAAAGATCTGACCTGGGTGATGGAGAACTAGATGGCTAGCATGGCTCGTAGCACACCCCCAAACTTGAACTTGATGCACGCACTATGTTCCTGAAAAAGAAAAACAAACGTTGTGCTGGAAAACAAGAAATGTGGAAAAATAAATAGTTAACTAAACAGAACTACTAACAAAAAAATAAAATACTATAATGAAAAGAATATGCTATGGGGTGCCTCCCAAGAGCACTAAGTTTTATGTCTTCAGCCAGACGGGGTATCCTCTCACTACTAGTCGTCGGGAATTGTAAACTACTCATTTAGGCATTGTGGTGTAACTTCTGGTGTAAATGCACTCGATCACAGTTGATGGTGTGCTCGATCAAACTCGTTCAGGACATGGGCTTATGTACGACAGAAGCTGGAAGCTCAAGTGGTTCAGGTGCCCTTGGATCAGCCACATATTGAACAATTTGAAGTGCCAAGTCCTCGTCTCTAGGAGGCATGTTGAGATCAAGGTATGGTTTGACTAGGTGTCCATTGACTGTAAATGTCTGATTGCCATTTGAACCATGAATCTCCAAAGCACTATGAGGGAAGACCTTGGTGACCACATACGGACCAGCCCATCGGGACTTTAGTTTGCCTGGGAACAGTCTTAATCTTGAGTTGTAGAGTAACACCCTTTGTCCCACTTGAAACTCTTTCCTCACTAGTTGTTTGTCATGATAGAATTTGGTCCTTTCTTTGTAAAGCTTGGCGTTCTCATGCGCATCATACCTTAATTTTTCTAACTCATTTAGCTGCAGCTTCCTCTTCTCATCCGCTTGTTTCATATCAAAATTGAATTGTTTAATGGCCCAATATGCTCGATGTTCTAGCTCTACTGGCAGATGGCATGCTTTCCCAAAGACTAAGCGGTATGGGGACATTCCAATTGGGGTCTTGTAAGCTGTCCTATATGCCCATATAGCATCATTTAGTTGCAAAGACCAATCCTTCCAATTAGGATTCACAGTCCTCTCCAAGATGCTTTTGATTTCACGGTTACTTATCTCCACTTGGCCACTAATCTGAGGGTGATATAGAGTGCCAACCTTATGGGTGATCCCATATTTTCTGATAAGTGCAGCAAAAGAATGATGATGAAAGTGGCTGCCACCATCACTGATGATTGCTCTTGGTGTTCCAAACCTGGTAAAAATGTTATCCTGTAGAAACTTCACAACCACTTTATGATCATTAGTCTTTGAGGGGACAGCCTCGACCCATTTGGACACATAATCCACACCTACAAGAATATATAAATAACCAAAGGAATTGGGGAATGGGCCCATGAAATCAATGCCCCATATATCGAAAAGTTCTACTATATGAATATTTTGTAGGGGCATCTGATTTCAGGATGAGATGTTACCTGTCCGCTGGCATCTATCACATAAGCTGCAGAATGAGAAGGCTTCTTTAAACATATTAAGCCAGTAAAAACCTGATTGTAATACCTTAAGTGCTATTTTCTTGGCCCCAAAATGCCCTCTATAAGCAAACTGATAGCAATGTTGTGATAAGCTCAAATGCCCATCTTCCGAGACACATCTTCTGATGATTTGATCGGGTCAAAATTTGAAGAGGTAAGGGTCATCCCAATGGTAGTGTCGAGACATAGATATCAACCACTTCTTTTCTTGACTGGTCATACCTAGAGGAAAAACCTTAGCAGTTAGATAATTGACAATATTAGCATACCATGGAAGTGTTACCTCAAGTGCGAACAATTGCTTATCAAGGAAGTTCTCATCCAAAGGCAACTCATTTTTATCATTCTCATAGGGTAACCTTGATAAATGATCTGCAACCACATTCTCGCTGCCTTTCTTGTCTTTGATCTCCAAATCAAATTCTTGCAATAGGAGTACCTATCTGATTAACCTAGGCTTTGCATCTTTCTTAGAAAACAGATATCTCAGAGCAACATGATCAGTAAATACAATAACCTTAGAGCCAATCAGATATAATCTAAACCTTTCTAAAGCAAAAATAACAGCTAAAAATTCCTTTTCAGTGGTAGAATAGTTAAGCTGAGCATCATTTAAGGTTCTAGAAGCATAGAAAATAGTATGAGGTACCTTATTGATTCTCTGACCTAAGACAGCTCCCAAGGCGAAGTCACTTGCATCGCACATCAGTTCGAAGGGAAGATTCCAATCTAGTGCCATCATTATTGGGGTGAAAGTGAGCACATCCTTCAATGTGTTGAAAGCTGTCATACAGTTATCAGTCCATTCAAACTTGGTATCTTTAGCTAACAATGCACATAGAGGTCTAGAGATCTTGGAGAAATCCTTGATGAATCATCTATAGAATCCAGCATGTCCAAGGAAACTTCTGACTCCCTTGACTATTAAAGGAGGAGGTAGTTTTGAAATGATGTCTATTTTAGCCTTGTCTACCTTAATACCTTTGTTGGAGATGGAATGCCCCAACACAATGCCTTGTTGGACCATAAAGTGACATTTCTCCCAATTTAACACTAAGTTGCTCTCTTCACATCTCTTTAGGACATTCTCTAGATGATTTAGGCATTCATTAAAATTAAAACCAAAAACACTGAAATCATCCATGAATACCTCAATGTATTTCTCCACCATATCGAAAAATATGCTCATCATACATCTTTGAAAGGTGGCTGGTGCATTGCATAAACCAAATGGCATCCTTCAATAAGCAAATGTTTCGAAAAGATGTGTGAAGGTAGTCTTTTCTTGATCCTTAGGTGCTATGGCAATCTGGTTGTACCCACTGTACCCATCCAAGAAGCAATAATAGCTATGGCCAGCTAATCTCTCTAACATCTGATCAATGAATGGCAAGGGGAAGTGATCTTTTCGGGTCAATTTGTTTAATCTTCGGTAATCAATACATACCCTTTAACCAGTTGTTTTTCTTGTAGGTATGAGCTCCTCATCTTCATTCTTCACCACTGTGATCCCACTCTTTTTAGGAACAACTTGGACCGGACTTACCCATTTATTGTCTAAGATGGGGTAGATAATGCCAACATCTAATAGTTTTAATACCTCGGCCTTTACTACCTCTTTCATATGTGGGTTAAGTCTTCTTTGAGCATCTTGAGTGGGTTTTGCTTCATCCTCAAGGTAGATATGATTCATGCATTTAGCTGGACTTATCCCTTTTATGTCAGCAATGGTCCATCCAATGGCAGATCTAGCTCCCTAAGAACTCTCAATAGTTTCTCCTCTTCTCTAATACTTTAATTGACAGCCACAATCACAGGTAATGTCTACTTTTCTCCCAAATAGGCATAGTTTAAATGCTTTGGCAGCTGTTTCAATTTCAAGGTGGGTGCCTGGACAATAGAAGGGAGAAGAGTAGTATTAGTAGGTATGAGATGTTCAAATGGAGGAGTATACTTACTTGGATGTTTTGCAGAAGCCTCAAAGAGGTGCATAGTTTTAATGATGTCCTCAGTAACATCTTCAGGTTCTTGCCCAATATCCACTTTTGTGAAGCTATGGGTAATAGTGGTCTCCAATGGATCAATATGCTAGACCTGAAAAGCTTGCTTAACAAAACTTTGCATCATACATACATTAAAGCATTCCATGTCATCTTGAGGTAGTTTTAATGCATCAAATATTTTAAACTCTATTTTCTCACCATTTACCTTCATACTTACCATACCCTTCTTTACGCAAATCTTTGTATCATCTATTCTCATGAAGGGTCTACCTAATATGATGGGAAAAGGCAATGGAATAGGGCATTCCTCTATATCTAACACAATGAAATCAGCAGGTAAAACGAACTCACCTACTTTTCCAGGACATCCTTGAGAATACCTCTAGGTCTTTTGATACTTCTATCTGCCACCTGCAAAGTGATGGAAGTTGGTTGTAGCTCCTCCAAACCTAGGGTTTCGAATACTGTGTATGGTAGCAAATTTACACCTGCTCCCAAATCTAGTAATGCTCGCTCAAACAGTTGATCACCTATCCTACATGGAATAGTAAAACTACCCGGATCTTTCAGTTTCGGTGGTAGTGTTTTTAATAGCACAGCACTTACCTATTCAGTTAAGGCTACCATCTCATGTTCCTGAAACTTCCTCTTATCAGTGCAACAATCTTTTAAAAACTTAGTATAAGCAGGTATTAGTTGTATTGCATCTAATAAGGGAATGCTTATTTCAACTTTCCGCAAGGTTTCAAAGATATCAAGCAGTTTATTTTCTTTCTTTTGCTTGATTAACCTTTGCAGGAAGGGTGGTGCTTTCACCTTCTCCATCTCACTTACCCTTGATGCCAATGGTTTCTCTATAGATGCTATTGCAGATTCATCGGTCCCGATCACCTTACCATTCCTTAGAGTTGTGACAGCTTTCAGTTGCTGGTGTCCCCCGGGGTTTGGTAGTGTTTGAGTTGGAAGCTCACCTTGCTTTCTGCCACTCAATTCTTTAGCTAGTTTCCCCATTTGTACCTCTAGTCTTTGAATGGCTTGTTCATGTTTAGCAGTGGTCTGTCTTAACTTAGTCTGAAATTGCCTTTCATCTGCTATGAATTGATCTTGTGAACTCATCAACTGTTGTTGAGATACTATCTGCTATTGCTAAGTTGCTAGTTGCCTCACAAGACTCTCTAGGTCATTATTCTTTGTTTCAAGAATTGAATGGGCTATTGGTTGGGAGTCCCTTTGCTGCCCTTTTCTGTTCTGATTGTTGTTCCAAGAAAAGTTTGGGTGATTTCGCCATCCAGGCTTGTAAGTATTTGCATACGGATTGTTCTTTGGCGGATAGTTGTTTGGTCCCACAAAGTTTGCTTCTTCAGGGTCTGTAGATGAATACAAGGGATATTTCTCAATATTATAGTCAAATTGAGAACTTATAGCATATACCTGGAGTGGTGCAATTGGTGGATTCGGTGATGTATTCTGCCATGGCTTTAACTAGCAGATCTAGTTTCCTCTCCACAGCAGCTATTTGGGTAGAAGATCCTCCATTTAGGTTCACCCCATACATACCTTTGCTCTTGGATCTACCTTGAGAGGAGAATTACTGGGTGTGTTCACTTAAGGTCTCCAATAGGTCCATGGCTTCTTCGCTGCTTTTCTCCATCAGCACTCCTCCACAACCTGAATCCACAATACTTTTATTAGTATCACTTAAACCTTCATAGAAAGCTTGTACCAGTTCATCCTGGGGTAGGTTGTGATGTGGGCATTTGAGTAGCAGCTCGTTGAAATGTTCCCATGCCTCAAAGAGTAGGTCTCCATCCTTTTGTTGGAAAGACTGAATCTCCTTCCTCATTTGCCTCATCTATTGAGCTGAGAAAAACTTCCTTATGAATTTGTTAGCCAACTCCTCCCAAGTGTGGATAGAAACTGCAGGCAATGAATTGTACCACAGCTTAACATTATCTTTTAAGGAAAAAGGGAAAAGAATTAACCTAATTCCTTCTTGGTCTAAGCCTTGGATGTGTTGGAACTTGTAGAGATTGAAGAACTCTCGAAGGTGCAGGTGTGGATCCTCATTAGGTGTACCCTTAAAGTGAGTCAATACACTGAGTATCTGCGGAGATATGTAGTAGTTGCCTTCTGCCTCTAGTTGATAAGCAATGCAAGATGGCTGGTCAAGGTTCTGCAGAATGAAAGATTGCTTCATCGGTCTTCACTTAGGTGGTTGTTGATTTTCGATCTATTCCGCCATTGGTGCTTCTTCCTCAATTTCTTCTTCTAACTCTTCAGAGTTATCTCTAAGCCTTTGTCAAATGGTCCACTCAAGCTCGATATCGAGGGGAAAAAACATTGGATGTCTGGATCGAAGCCCGTGCATGAATCGATAATAATTACTTCAGTGCAACAGTTCAACATTGTAGCCTGGGTAACTTTCTGCCTCAAGTGCGCTCGATCGCACAGAGGGGTGCACTAGATCGCAAGTGGTACAGAGAGTTCTACTGGAGTGCCTGAAACAGAAAACAAAAAGGAAATAGATTAGGGTTTTGATGAAACAAAAAATAAAGGTAAAAAAAACAGAAACTTAAAAGAAAAATTAGAACAAAATAAATATATTTAAATTACTAAACTAAACAAAAAATAATTCTAGAAAGAAATTAGCGTAATCCCCGGCAACGGTGCCAAAAACTTGTTGTTCGTTTATCTACCTAAATAAATAAGCAAATAATCGAACTTGTTTTACTTGCAAGTGCACAAGGTCAATAGTAGCATAGTGTGCAAGTACGAGATCATCTCCACAGGGATTGGTGAATTTCGATTTAGAATTAGTTTCTCAATATAAAAGATAAAAATAAATGTTGAGTGTTAATTAATAATGATAAGAACATAGGTCTTTGATATCCACCACTAATCATACTTTCCTAATAAGTAAAGTATGCTATAGCCCTATCATGAATACCTAATGGTTGTCAACCTAAGGGCTTGGTCCACTCCTTAGGCTATTGATCTCCCTAGCAATGAGTTAGGCATGGTGTATACTCTAACTCTTTTCTCTCTTAAGGGATTCAGCATGGTGTATACTGAGTTGTTCCTTAAGAGAGCATAAGGTCTGTTGAAATCGACAACCACATGAGACCTAGGGCTTGGTCCACTCCCAGTTTCTCATGTTGATTAACCCAAGAATCCGGTGTGGATTTCTTTTGTTACTATTGTCAGACCCAGGACTTGGTCATCCAAATTGCTCTAACTAACTAATCCATACCACATGCATACGTTGATCAGACACACACATATGAGGAATTCAATAAACAGGTAATAATCAATTAAAGCATTATAACATGGCTATTTGCAATGGCAATCAATGATTATATACATAGGAAAGCATAATTAGGGCTTCAATCGAGCCCTATTAAGAAGTTAGTTACACATGCTAAGTAAATTGAACATTGTAACCATAACTAAACTAGAACAGAAAAATAAAACCTGAAGAATACTGAGGAGATGAGTCATCAATTCCTCTCCAAAGCTTACAACTTCAAGCTAAATCAAAAGTTATGTTTTCTGTGTTTTATAAGTCTATATATAGGGCTCTAAGGGTTCCCTGAAACCCTAATTTCCAATTTAAGATCTGGAGACTTCTTTCTAAATCTGGCTTTGCCGCCTCTGGTGTGTGTACACTCGATTGTATGGGTCTGCACTCGAGTGCATGTGTGCGCTCGAGCCTTCTAAGTGTGCGCTCAAGTGCCTGTGCGCTCGATCACAAGAGAGGTGCGCTCGAGCGCACCTTGCTGGTTTGCAGATCTTCACTTTTTATTCCTTAAAGCTCCAAAATGTCTTCTTTTCTTCAAAGACCTATGAAAAACACAGAAAACACAAAAATGAAGTAAAATCTATTAAAATAGATAAACAAAGAGCCTAACAAGTATAAATTGAGGGGCTTAAATATGACTATTTAAGCACTTATCAATAGGCTCTCAAATCTTCAGAGGTGTTTCTAGTGAAAGAGAGTATTCAAGATTAGGGGTTCAAGGGCTTTGTAATTGGAATTTTCTTGGGGAAAATTCTTGGGAAACACTTAGTTCTTATCTCTTTCTTTTCTCTTCTTTCATTCATCAAGAACAAGAGGGTTCTTGAAGGGGGTGTTGCTGTAATTGTAAGAACTCTATTGATTTAGTGCAGAGAGCTCGGAGGAGCTCATGGGAACGTAGGCAATTTGCCGAACCTCGATAACAAATGCTTGGTTTTCTCTTTTATTGTTTGATTCTTGTTTTAGTACAAATCATTCTAGATTTGGAGGTTTGGAAAGATCACAACCTGGGCATAAGGTGATTTTCCAACATCAACTAATCTATACTTAGTAGCCATATCACTAGATTCATTGTACGAATCCAAATTAGGCATTTTATCCATCATTTTATTCCTAATGATCCATCTAGAGTGGGCTCAACTCGAAATGACTCCATTACCTTTTAGCTCTGAGCACCTCACTTTATGATGCAATCATACAAATTTAAAATTTATAACAACAAACTTACTGAAGACAAGGTCAAACTATACAATCAACTTGCAAACCTAAACAATTTTACAATACAAAATTTATCTAAATTTTGAAACTTTATAAAAGACACAAAAAAAAGGATACTATCCCGCTACAACTAGCTTATGCATTTTCTTTAGGACAACTAAACCACAACTACAAATTTAATTTCCAACAAAACCCAAAGGACGAGTATGTCGTGATCAAAAGTCTAAAAAACGACTCCCTTTAACTTGAACTTTCATTTTTTTCCTGAAATGTTAGCGAAATAAAAGGGTGTGCTAAAAAGCTATATGAGAAACACATTACTAAGAGTAATCGTATGGGAGGAAAATTATCTTTTTACTTATAACCGTAGCAAATAAATCATCATATAAACAATAAAAAGATATTGAGTTTCCTCCAACCATCTTTCTCAATTTCTTAAATAAAAGAAAATATTAATTAAGTAAGGATTCATGATGAGTCTAAAATATTGCATATTTTAGACCCTTAACTTATATTTGTTATGCTCTTAGTTAGTATTATTTTACTCTATTTTACGTTTTTCTTGTGTTTTGTGTGTTTTTACAGCTTTGTGGAGAAAGTGCAGCATTTCAGGTTGATTTGAAGCTTCTGGAGACATTGCGCTCGATCGCAACAGACATGCGATCGAGCGCACCAGCGCTCGAGCGCACCTGCCTTTGAACGAGCGCAAGGTCAACATCCCACATCGAAATATTTGAAGATCAGTGCATCTGCGATCGATCGCAGCAAACATGCGATCGAGCGCACATGAGATCGTGCGCACAAGACATGCGATCGATCGTACCTGCGATCGATCGCACCACACTGCGATCGAGCGCACACGGGCCTGTATCCCACATCGTTTCTGCAACCTGTTTTACTCCGGGTCTTCCCCTATATAAACACCATTTGGCTTCATAATCCAATGTACAATTCCTGAGCCACTTTGGTGTTTACCGGTGGACGTCCGCTAGCATTCTGGTGGATCCCGAAGGCATTGCTACCACGAGGGGAAGCGCCGCCCGTCAGCGAGTGGAATTTCTCCCATGTAAAGTTGTTTATTTATTTCTTTATATTCAGTTGTTTTAGTTTAAATGTTTAGCACTTTTTATTATAGTTTTATAATTATGAGTGGCTAGACTCTTCAGCTAAGGTTGAAGATGAAGCCCCGCCGTTGTTTGGCGTAGTAGTTCAGATTTGCTTGTACAAATCTGACAATTTTTAGTATAAATGTTCTGTCAATTATTTGAGTTAATCTTATAATTGATTGAGTTTAAATTGTCTGTTGGATTTTCTTTGTGTTTCATCTGATGGATACATTGAATGCTTTTCGATTAAATTGGATTCCCTTTGTGATTTGTTAAGAGCGGATACATCGGGTGCTTTTGGTTTAGTTGGGATATTCTTTGTTTTTTGTCTTATAGTTGGATTCATTGAATGTTTTGATAGGCTATATTTTTAGAACATGTATGCTTAACTTCGGTGGGGTGGATTCGGAAACCTTAGTGCCTTTTTTATTAGTTTTTAAATCAATTTAATTTAGTTTTAATTTATTTTGCAATATCATTCTGAAATTTGGAACTAGGTTAAAATAGAGTTAGTTTAGATTAAAAATTATATTTTCACAACGCAATTCCCTGTGGATTCAACCTCGCACTTGCACAACGCTATACTGCAAACGACTCGTGCGCTTGCGAGTAAATTAAAACTCACAACAAGTTTTTGGCGCCGTTGCCGGGGAATTGTTTTGTTTGTGAAAATTTTTGGTCTGAATTGATTTTATTTTTCTACTAGTTAGTTATCAATAAAAAAAAAATTATTTAATTAAAAAAAAAAAAAAAAAAAAAAAATCATGTGGATGAATCCAGCGCCGGTTTCACAGTCTTTAGAGGACGCCCTCAAGGATTTCATTAAAATGACCAGCCCGTCCCTCAATGCTGCCAACACTTTCAATGTTGAAAGCTGTTCCATCTGTGCTAGTCCCATGCATCTAGCACAGAATTGCCCATCAACGCCGGCTTGTGCCGAGTATCCTATGGAACAAATGAATGCTTTCAATGACTGTTGTTGGCAATCAAATGGATCTTGCTCCGAAACATACAATCCAGGGTGGTGGGACCACTCTAATTTTTCATGGGAGCAGAACCAACTGATGAATCAGGGAGGAGCCTCTTACCATGCTCACAATCAATACACTCCCGAATTTCCTCCACCAATTCCAAGTTACAATCACTCAGCTTATCCAACACCATCACCCGCTTACCAAGCTCCCATTCAAGCGCCAGCATCGGTTTCACAATCATTGGAGGACGCTCTCAATGATTTCATGAAAACGACTAGCCAATCTATGAGTGAAATGATGAGTGCAACAATAGAAAACACCCAAGCGATTGCCACACTAGAAAGTCAAATTGATCAAATCGCAAGTTACGTGGGTGAAGGAGAGGAAGGAGAGTTCCCCAGTCAAACTGATCCTAACCCAAAGGAACAGTTTGCGGTGGGAAATTCTTCAACTCCAATGCATTGGCAGGATCAAGTGCAATCAACTGTCCCATACTTGTCTGGGAGACAAGTGGACAATCAAGTGGAAGAGAACCCTGCTATGCACCAAGGGCAAGAGAGTGGCAACAATGAGAAGAGAGATGCTGAGCCATCTACAGCCACTCGTATTATTAAGGATCTCTCGGGGTCGTTTTTACCTAAAGCGCCTTACCCTGAGAGACTACAAGCGCCCAAGAAAGAAAGGAAGTCTGAGGATATTATGGAGGCATGCTTTGCTCAGTTTGAAGAGGATTTGGACTTAGACAAGTTACTTGAGCAAGCAAATACTATCGTGGAGTCTGCTCCTCGGGAGAGTAGTAGGACAGAGGAGACTATGGATGAATCCCGTATTGAGGATCCCTTGGAGGCATGCTTTGCTCACTTTGGAGAGGACTTGGGCTTAGATAAGTTACTCGATGAAGTAAATATCATTTTGGAGTCTGATCCTCGAGAAAGCAATGAGAATGAGGAGACCGCCGCACCTGAAACCCCCTAGAAGGAACTTGAGCCTTTACCAGAAAATCTTAAGTATAAGTTCCTAGGTCCAGCAGATTCTTTGCCTATAATGATAGCTTTAGATTTGGGTGATGCTCCAGAGGAGAAATTATTGGACATCTTAAGAGAGCATAAGGAAGCTATAGGCTGGACTATTGAGGATGTCAAGGGAATCAACCCCTCGTTGGTAATACACACGATACATATGGAGGAGAATGCCAAGCCATCGAGGGAGACACAAAGAAGGCTCAACCCTGCTTTGCAAGAGGTTGTGAGGGCGGAAGATATTAAGCTGTTAGAGGCAGGGATCATTTATCCCATCTCTGATAGCAAGTGGGTGAGCCAGATTTCAGTCGTGCCCAAACGTGCTGAATTTACGGTAGTAAATAGAGACAACGAGTTGGTTCCAACTCGAGTGCAGTCAAGATGGAGAAAGTGTCTAGACTACCGTAAATTGAATGCTGCCACTAGGCCTGATCATTTTTCATTCCCATTTATTGATCAGATGGTGGAGAGTTTAGTTGGGCCTGTTTACTAATGTTGGGTCTGGCTGAAGACGTTAAACTTAGCGCTCATGGGAGGCACCCCACAGCTTATCTTTTCTTTTGTTTATTTATTAATTTGCATTTTTATGATTAATGTTGTTTCCAGTATTTTTTGTTTTCCAGTTTTTATTTTTCAGGGACAAAGCGTACTTCAGTTCAAGTTTGGGGGTATGCTATGAGCCATACCAGTCCAGATAGTTCTCCATATCTCAGGTCAGCTCTTTCCATATTAGTCACACATTGGGGTCAATGTGTAATTTAAGTTTGGGGGTATGGGAGACACATCACACACTTTGTCCTAATTTGTTGTCTTTTCGTCATAGAGATAAATGCATGCTCATGTTATCGTGAAATTTTAGTTGATCTAAACATTTTCTGTGATGTGATGTCATTGGTGAGCTTAACATTTTGAACACATGATCTGGTGATAATTTTTTAAAATTTAGTTACTTACTTTAGGCATTTTGAGAATTCACATGTTTGATCTAATCTCACACGAGCACATTAGCACAAATTATGTGAGGTATGACACGTGATTTTAATGTGTATTTTTCCTTATCTTAACTGAAACTGGATGACTTGTTGGATGAACTCTTGGGCATAGGAAAATATAAAAAAAAAAAAAAAAAAAAAAATTTATCAATAAACTTTTCGCTGAGTAACTGGACCTCTTGCCTCAGTAAGCAGTGAGTGTTCACGTCAAAAGGTGAAATTTTGCTTGGTAATATTAAGGTCGGTTTAATTTCGTAGCCTTTTTGACTTGAGTTAGTAAGTCCTTAGGGGTGTCTTTACACCTAATGCCCTAAAACCATCTGGTTTGGGAGTCATTGACTTAACACTCGCTACATGGGTCAATTAGAAAGCTCAAGGGAACTAAGCATAGCCGTGCCTTAATAATAAAAAAAAATAATAATAATAATAAAATAAAAACTATGCCTTTTCGTTCATTTTTTATGGGAAATTCGGTGAATCTTGAGACATGGAGACCTTACACATTAGAATTACTTGGAAGCTTCATTTTTATGTACTAATTCACCTTACACTGATTCAAGCTTGTGATGCCTTATCTTGCCTTTTGTAAGTAATTAGATTTTAACATTTCTATTCATTGCGAAGATGTGTTTACCTTTTTAAGCTTGCTTATGAATGAATATCATGATGATGTGTGCTCCTTAAATTTTTGGATACCATGAGTGATGACTTTATCTTTATGTTCTTTGTTTTTCATTGAGTCTTTTATTTTGTTTTGCTAAGGGACTAGCAAAATATAAGTTTGGGGGTATTTGATGAGTCTAAAATATTGCATATTTTAGACCCTTAACTTATATTTGTTATGCTCTTAGTTAGTATTATTTTACTCTATTTTACGTTTTTCTTGTGTTTTGTGTGTTTTTACAGCTTTGTGGAGAAAGTGCAGCATTTCAGGTTGATTTGAAGCTTCTGGAGACATTGCGCTCGATCGCAACAGACATGCGATCGAGCGCACCAGCGCTCGAGCGCACCTGCCTTTGAACGAGCGCAAGGTCAACATCCCACATCGAAATATTTGAAGATCAGTGCATCTGCGATCGATCGCAGCAAACATGCGATCGAGCGCACATGAGATCGTGCGCACAAGACATGCGATCGATCGTACCTGCGATCGATCGCACCACACTGCGATCGAGCGCACACGGGCCTGTATCCCACATCGTTTCTGCAACCTGTTTTACTCCGGGTCTTCCCCTATATAAACACCATTTGGCTTCATAATCCAATGTACAATTCCTGAGCCACTTTGGTGTTTACCGGTGGACGTCCGCTAGCATTCTGGTGGATCCCGAAGGCATTGCTACCACGAGGGGAAGCGCCGCCCGTCAGCGAGTGGAATTTCTCCCATGTAAAGTTGTTTATTTATTTCTTTATATTCAGTTGTTTTAGTTTAAATGTTTAGCACTTTTTATTATAGTTTTATAATTATGAGTGGCTAGACTCTTCAGCTAAGGTTGAAGATGAAGCCCCGCCGTTGTTTGGCGTAGTAGTTCAGATTTGCTTGTACAAATCTGACAATTTTTAGTATAAATGTTCTGTCAATTATTTGAGTTAATCTTATAATTGATTGAGTTTAAATTGTCTGTTGGATTTTCTTTGTGTTTCATCTGATGGATACATTGAATGCTTTTCGATTAAATTGGATTCCCTTTGTGATTTGTTAAGAGCGGATACATCGGGTGCTTTTGGTTTAGTTGGGATATTCTTTGTTTTTTGTCTTATAGTTGGATTCATTGAATGTTTTGATAGGCTATATTTTTAGAACATGTATGCTTAACTTCGGTGGGGTGGATTCGGAAACCTTAGTGCCTTTTTTATTAGTTTTTAAATCAATTTAATTTAGTTTTAATTTATTTTGCAATATCATTCTGAAATTTGGAACTAGGTTAAAATAGAGTTAGTTTAGATTAAAAATTATATTTTCACAACGCAATTCCCTGTGGATTCGACCTCGCACTTGCACAACGCTATACTGCAAACGACTCGTGCGCTTGCGAGTAAATTAAAACTCACAACAATTCATAAGGTTCTTATAAGCCTTTCAAGTATACAAAGTTAATAAGAATAAGGGAACTTCCAACTCAAAACTGTTCCATAATCACAATCATCATTCATGTCCTTCACCGGGACCAACACATTACTTACCTTTCAAGGGCAGTTCATAATCATTACCCCTCAGGTTAAATTCACATACCTTTCAAGGCCAAACACAACAAATGCCCCTCATGGGCCTATCCCGTCAATACATCAACCATCCATAGAATGAACACAATGCAATACCCTATGCGATGTATGTTTATTTTCTTTACTTATTCATCTCATTTCATTTTGTTTCACTTTCAATTCATTTTTCATTATATATATATATATATATATATATATATACCTTTCATTGGTTAATTCCAATCATTTACATTCCATAAATAAACATAACCATTCTAAATAAAATGTCATGCAATGCAAATATCAAATATTACTATTCATTTTCCCATTTTAAAATCCTTTATTTTCCTTGAGTTAATTATAACACAACGGGTACACCTCCCCATGTACCGGTACATTTCTCATGTTTCCAAATCCTCAGATCCCCTCCACCTAGGTTACAACTTACTCTAGGCGGGGTCCTTCCATTTCAATATCAATTTTGGATTCCCTTCACCTAGGTTACAGCCTACACTAGGTGAGATCCTTCCATTTCAATATCAATCACGAATTCCCTTCACCTAGGTCACAATCTACACTAGGTGGGATCCTTTCATTTCCAATATCAATCTCGGATTCCCTTCACCTAGGTTACAACCTACACTAGGTGGGATCCTTTCATTTCTAATATCAATCTCGAATTCCCTTCATCTAGGTTACAACCTACACTAGGTGGGATCCTTTCTTTTCAATATCAATCTTTTCCACAATATCATTACAAATCATGTCCATGCAATGCATCAATAATAACACTAGTTTCAAATCAAAGTCTTCAACCAAACATATCACAATTACTCCATCCACAACAATTAAAAAAAATATCAAGACATTCTTATCATCATTCCTTTATATAACCGTAGACTAATAAAAATTATCATCCAATTATAAAGGCATTTCCATAATCATTTATTTCATTGTGCTTACTAAGAGTAAGGTGAAACTCACATATGATATTTCAAAAGCTAATCTTAGCCACTTCCTTGCTTTAAGTACGTTCTCCAACCACACCTAAAGAATATACCATCTATTTTAACAATCCAAGAAGTATACAAGTAATTTATTATTATCTTTATCAAATAATTACAAGAAATAATCAAATCAAAGCTATATCATAAGCTTCCTTTTCTCTGTCTACTTCTCCTTATTCTTTCTTTCATTTCCTATCAAATTATGAGATTTACATCTCATAACAAAAATGTTTAATTTACTCAATAACTCTTCCAATTTCAAAGAATTCATTCCAATCCAATAATCTTTATACCATCAAGATTTTAAACTCATATCTTTCACACTTTCCATATACTAACTTAGATTAAATCATTAAAAAAATCCAAAATACCTATTTAATAGATATCTTCCTAAACTTTAGTTTTCTCACTAAAAAAATCCTTTTAACTTAACTTCCCTTAGTTCCAACAATTATTAATCTTCAAACCCAAACTTATATACATATCTCAAGCTACTCCAAATCACAGATCTTAGTTTCTTCCATACTATAATTTTAGATTATTCAAGGTTCCACCATAATCCACATTTTAACTTCAATAAATCATAAGGAAAATCTCTAATTTATGAAATTTAATCAAATCCACTTAAACCCATACTCTTTAGGTAACAATTTTCATATTTTCCAATACTTGCAACTTAAAGAAAACTCCAAGATCGCAAATCTACAACATAAATTTCTAGAAATTCTTCACAATTTCTTCTAACTTCAAAAACATCTAATTAATTCAATTTAAACTCAAAAAGCATATCAAACAAAGTCCTACAATCAACTTTAAGAAGTATGGTTTAACTTAGAAAAGGTTAGAACTCAAAACTACCTCAAATTCTCGCTAAAAATAGCCCAGAAAATCAAAAGGAGCTGAAAATTTGAAAAATTCACCAAAACAAAGGTTTGAAATCAACTAACAAAATCTTGATGTAGAAATATCCAAAACACAATCAAAACATCCAGCAAGTATAGCAAGAAGTCAAGAACTCGTTGTAAAACAATCAGCATGATCGTACCACAGATAGAGCTCCGATCGTCCGTTTGATGGTTGCTGCTCTGTTCTAAACAATTGTAGCAAGTCTCCCTAAACTCTCTTTCTCTGCCCGAATTGAATAAGAGAAAATGAAAATTTTGTGTTTTTTAGTTTGACTTGGACTTTGTATACTCCCTTTAATACATGAGATTTTACCCTTTTGCCCTTCCTCTTTTCTTTAATTCAACTGCATATCATTTCCTTAACTTTCCTACTTCTTTCTTTTAAACCCAAAATTACTACTAACCTTTCCTTTCAATAATATCTCTATAAAATACTTCCAATTCCTTTATAATACATTGCCTGTCAATCAATAAATCATAAAAAAAAAAAATTAATCTCAAAGTCCTCTTATAAATCAATTACGCGTCAAAATAGTACAATCCCGATTTAAATATCCCAATTGAGGCACCGGGCTCTATATAATCTAGTTAGACTATAAAATTCTTAATCTAAATAAAGAAAACATGTCTAATTTGAATCAAACAAGATAAGCTTTAAAAACTCACTTTTTCTATTCAATAGCTCTAAAAAAACATTGTCATTTCCTCAACCATGTACAATTGCTCTTAATCTTTTATCCTGAAAATGAAAGACAATTTGCTAATCATACTAAAAACAAGATATATATAAATACTTTTTTATCATATATTGTTGAATAATTTATGAATTATATCACATTCAAAGGTAAAAAAACATAAGTGTAATACAAATTAATTTATTAACGGGCCACATTAACTGCAATTTCCATAACTAAAGTGCTAAATAAATTAAACATTTTAAAAGTAGCCTAAGTGCCTAAATGTGGAAATTGAATAACAAAAGTGAAAATGTGCATTGTGGACTTGTTTATGGAAAGGCTTTTGTTGGGAAACCACCTCAATGATGCCCAGGTGATGGTCTTCCAAACATCCAAGTCTAGAATGACTTGTAAAGAAAAGAAATAGCAGACGAAGCAAGAAAGAAAGACACATCAATTGTTATCAAGGTTCAGCAATAGCCTACGTCCCCGTGAGTTCCTTTGAACTCTCTGCACTAAATCAATGAGCTCTTACAATCCAGCAACACCTCTCCAAGAATCCACAAGTTCTTGAAGGAACAAAGAAGAGACCAAGAAAGTGATAAGGTCTTAAGTTACTATGGAACTTTCCCCCTTGGAAATTCCACTTATAAGTCCCTTGAATCCCCTTTCTATACTAATCTCTCTCTTTACAACCAGCCTCTCTAATGAGTCCCTCTTGTATGTCTGTGTCTTTGTACTCTCACACAATTCTCTTATTAACATGTTCTGTCACACACACACTTGTGTTTCTATCACATTGTTGTTCACAAGTTGTCTCACAATGAAGCTAGGTGACCCTTTATATAGTGCACCAACTTCTTATCCAATCTTGAGGGTCAATATCCACCCTTAGATCTAGAAGACTAATCATCCATAGCCCTTCATCAATCCTTAGTAAAGCTGTGCATTTTTAACATGCCTCACGCACCCTTTGAATTGCTGAATCAGTGTGCACTAGTGTGCCTTCAAGCCGCGGCCCAAAACAGGGCAAGTCACTGCTCAAGGCAGGGCTGAAACATCTCCTCTTGTCACCTTTCTGGGTGCCGTAGCCTGGGGGAGGCTGAGCCATGGCGCAGGCTGCCGCCATGCTGGGCGTCATGGCCTGGAAAGAGTTGGGCCGCGACCCGACTTGGTGCTGACTCTTTTAATATGCTGGCTTCATTCTTCATCTCCCGTTTAATCTTTTGACAGACTCCAACAATCTCTACCTTTGTCTAAGCAATTAAACCCGAACCCATTGTGCAGAGAACTCAGGATCCAAACTCATCTTGAGTCATCATTCAACCGATTCCAATCCTAAGAAGTCCAAGTCAATGATTGGACTTTCTTAGAGGTAGAATTTTAGTACCTAAATCTGCAGGACTTTCCTCCGTGGCTACCTTGTCCACATAAATGCATCATTCCATAACGTTTTCCTGAATGAAATGATACCAAACATCCATGTACTTTGTCCCCTCATGGAACACCAGATTCCTACACAAGTGCCATGCACTTTGGCTATCTGAATACACCACCACCTGCTCTTTTAGGACCTCCCACTCTTCTAACAACCCTTTGCACCACATAGCCTTCTTGATGGCTTTCGTAGTAGCTATGTACTCAACCTCGGTTGTTAAGAGTGCTACCACCGGCTGCCACTGAGCCTTCCAATACCTCAGCAACTACTTTATCCCCAAAGCTCATTTTCGGGATTACTCACAAATTTGCTGAGAACATCCATTGCCTGAGAAATGTTGGGTCTAGTGCTCACCATCATGGACATAACTGATCTACCCGCACTAGAGTAAGGGACCATATCCATTTCCTTCTTCTCCTCATCCATTCTAGGACATCGTTTACTGGAGAACTTGAAATGACCAGCAAATGAAATCTTCGCTAGTTTACCGTCTTCCATAGAAAACTTGTACAACACCTTTTCTATGTCGGAAGACCGAGAAACCTTCAACATGTTTCTCTCCCTTTCCAAATTCTTCTCATCTCAAGGATCTTTTGTGTAAGGCTAAGATCTTTCCTCTCGAACTCCTCACTGAGTTGAGATGTAAACCTTTCCATCCTCTCCTTGCTATTTCGAACCAATAACATATCATTGGCATAGATGTTGATAATCACCACTTCATCCACCTTATATCCAGGTGAGAAGGTTTCTGTGAAATTCGTGCCTTTCCTTTGCGTGAACTCCTTCGTCACCAGCCTAGCCTTATTCCAGACTTTATCCCCTAGAGGGTACCCTTCTTTGATCTTGTAAGTCCACTTACAATCCACAACTCTCTGTTTTCCCGGAATGTGCACCAATTCCCAAGAGCTGTTCTTCCTCAAAGAATCCATTTCTTCCTCCATAGCTAGCTTCCATTTTGGCGAATCCTTACATCCCATGGCATTAATGTAAGTCTATTGTTCTCTTATCTCTCCTTCTATCCAAGGAGCTGCTACATCCGTAGCATCCACAAAACCATGTCTTGAAGGTGGTCTGCCCAACCTCCTTTCCCAGTCTCTTGTGAGTTGATGGTCATTCTGACTTGTTGCATCATCCCCTTCTAGTTCAGCCTCCTCTTGAGTATCCTAAGCTTGGCCTTCTTCAATGGGTTCTACTTGGTCCAAACCTTCTTGCCTTCCTTGCTCTACATGAACCAAATTCTCTTTGATGCTATGCTCCACAAATTCCGAACTGGTTTGCTCACTAGCCTCTGCATGGTTAGTTTTCTCCAAATAGGGAAATAATAATTCATTAAAAATAACATCTCTATTTATTATGAGTCTCAATCCTTTTTGTTCTAAGGACTATGTTGGGAAACCACCTTAGATGATGCCCAGGAGTTGATCTTCCAAACACCCAAGTCTAAAGTGACTTGTATAAAGAAAAGAGACAGCAACCAATCAAAGCAAGAAAGAAAAGAACACAAGCAATTTGTTGACGAGGTTCGGCAATATGCTTACGTCCCCGTGAGCTCCTCCGAGCTCTCAGTACTATCTTATCAATGGAGTTCTTTACAATCAGTAACCCCCTTCCAAGAACTCACAGGTTCTTGAAGAACAAGAAGAGAAGAAAGAAAGTGATAGAACTATTACAAAAGCACTCTACCCACAATCTATACTACTTCTCTCTTTACAACCAGCCTTTCTTTTGAGATCTATTCTAGCGCCTCTCTGTGTTTTGTGTCTTTGCACTCTCACACTTGCACTTTAACTCTCTTGTATGATGATCACTTGTATGTCACAATGTGTTATGTGTTTTAGATTGAAGCTAGGTGGCCCTTTATATAGTGCACCAACTTCTTGACTAATCTTGAGGGTCAATATCCACCCTTAGATCTTGATGACCAATCAACCTTAGCCTTTCATCATTCCTTAGTGATCCTATGCATTTTGGACATGTCTCCACGTACTTAACAAAGGCTGAACCAATGTACATCAGTGTGCCTAGCACCGCGGCCTAGACCAGGGCGCGCCGCGGCCCAAGGTAGAGCACACATTCCTCCTCTTTTGGGCGCTGCAACCTGGGGTAGGTTATGCTGCAGCTTAGCCCTCCTCCAACATCCTCTCTTAGTGTGCACTATGGCCTGACCTGGTGCACACTTGATAAGAGCCATAAAATGCATCTCAACAATGTTTAATTGTTAGCATTTTATGATTCTTCTCGATCTTTATTGCACTTTTATGTGTTGATAATTCTTAAGTAATATTATTGGACCACTGACTTATTTCAAGGCATTTTTAGGTATTTTGAGTCCAAAGAGAAGAAGAAGTGATCGTTGTTTAAAAGCACCAAGATTCCATGCATGACGGTGCATCGGAGTGGCTGCGGAGAGGCAAAACATGAAGAAAATCAACAATCAGTGAGCACTGCGGTGCTCCTCAGCCAGCATTGCAGTGCCTAGAAACCTCCAAGTTGTGAACAATCAGTGAGCACCGTGGTGCTCCCCAGCCGGCACCGCGGTGCCCAGAAGCTTACCCATAAAGCAGCACCGCAGTGCGCACACGGGATTGTGTCTCCGAGTTAGACTTTAATTAGGGTTTTAAACATTAGATTAAACCCAAGAACACCCTTGGACCCTTATACTATAAATAGGTCACTTAGAGTTTAAGAGAAAAAGAGATCTCATGGTGGAAAAAAAGGCCAGAAAACTCAAGGTAGCAGCTCTCATCCATAAAAGTGTTTAGCCATGAACACCATGGCTAACTAACTTCCAAGCAAGGCGAAGGGATGAATCCCTAGGTGTAGTTCCTATCTTCCCTTATTTGATTCAGTTGTAATAAGAATTTATTGTCAAAACATTGCCATGATTTACTTCTTTATCTAATTATAAGATCTTATCTATTCCGGTGATTGTATCTTTCTCCTTGATATAAATTTAGTCATTCTTCTCTTATGTCAAGATTGTTTGGGTATAATTGATTCCGGTAAATCTAGCCTTTAGGTTTGTCCATTACTGCAATATTGTTAACAAAGATATATTGTCGTTTCTTGATAAACCTATAGGATAGATCATATATGCATGAATCAAAAATAAAAAGTATTTCATAACAATCATATTAGGGTTTATATATGTGCTCATTGAATACTTGCCGGTTGCCTGTTTGGGATGTGAAACTTGCAACCAAGATAAAAATAACTGAATCAAGTTAGGAATAGGGCAACAAACCTGGGGAGGATTCCCGGATCCTTGTTATCTTCCTATTATATTCTACAATCTATTTTACACAATTACTTCACTACCAAAAGTTCATATTTTCTCACTTAAATCTTTATCATTTGTGTTATGGTTTACACCTTCTTTTGTAGTTAACTTTTTTTCCTGTGGAATTGACACCCTAAAGCCGTGCTACAACAACCACATATGTTTTAGGCGTAATCAAATTTTGGCGCCGTTGCCGGGGAAGCGCGCTTACTTACAAAGAAGTTTGTCAACCTTGAGACAAGACAGTACCATCGTTCCTTTCTATTAGTTTTGATTTTCTGATTTTTCTATTATTCTATTTGGTTCTATTTTAATTATTACTTTTAAAAGCTCAGTTGGTGTATGCTTAGACTGAGAGATTCACGAGTGAGATTCATTAAGGGACCCGAATTAGAGATACTGTTTCCTTCCACGTCCATTAGTGAAACCTCGCCTAGATCAAACCCTAGTATACACCCAACTGAAAATTTAGAAAATTTTGTTAATATGGCTGAAAACTCTAATGAGAATGTTGCTAGGACACTTAAAGATTACCTACATCCTAGCCGCACAGCCACACCATCATGCATAATGTTTCCAACCAATACTCGCCATCAAGATTTTAAAACAGAGATGATACAATTACTCCTTAATTTTCATGGCTTGGAAAACGAAAACCTCTATGTGCACATTAGAGAATTTGAGGAAGTAGTTGCAACTTTTCATAGTCAAGATACATCTGATGATATCGTGAGACTCAAGTTTTTTCCTTTCTCCTTGAAGGATAAAGCTAAGAGTTGGTTATACTCATTGAGACCACGATCAATTGGGTCATAGAATGAGATGACCCAAGTCTTTTTTAACAAGTACTTCCCTCAACATAAGACTAATGCATTGAAAAGAAAAATCTCCACCTTTGCACAAAAGGAAAATGAGACTTTGTGTCAGTCTTGGGAGAAATTTAAAGAGCTGTTAAGTATGTGTCCACATCATGGGTATGAAAATTGGCATTTAGTGAGCTATTTCTATGAGGGTCTTACCTAGAGAGAACACCAATTTGTAGAGATGATGTGCAATGGTGAATTTCTGCAAAAAGACTCTGATAAGGCAAATTGAGTACCTCAATGAGCTTGCTGAAAAAGCTCACACATGGACTGGACCTAGTGCTACTGAAAGCACAAATAGGTCACGACCTATAGGAAACCCTAGTGGTGGAGGAATCTACCATCTTAGGGAAAATGATAACCTTAAGGCCAAGATGCTTACTAGGGAGTTAGAGGCATTAAAAACTAAAAAGCCAACACACATGGTTAATCAAGCCGAACCTTTATAACCATGTTTTGTGTGTGGCGGGGTTGATTATCCCACTCAAGATTACCCCACATTTGTTGACATGAGAGGGCTCTACAAGGAACAATGTAATACCTTAGGCATGTACAAGAAACCTCCAGCACCCTTCTCTAACACTTATAATCCGGGGTGGTGAAATCACCCCAACTTCAGCTAGAAATCTGAAAATCAACAGCATGCACAACCCCCTAGATCATACCCAGCACCTTATCATGCACTCTCATCCTCTAGGAACTATTTAGAAGACACCTTACATGCTTTTATAGATGCACAAGTTAAGACAAACCAAAGGTGTGAGGCTTTAATTACACAAGTGGTTGAGGAAAACAAAGAAATAAAGAGTCAAGTGTCTAAATTAATGGGCTCCTTGAGTGTGACTGAGCGAGGTAAGTTCCCTTCCCAAGCTCAATCCATACCTCACGATCAACATATGGCACAAGAAAATTTGAAAGATGTAAATGCCATTGTGACCCGAAGTGGTAAGTCACTACACATCCCACCAATGAATAAACCCGAGGATGTGAGAAAAAGTCAAACTAGTAGTGAAGCCGAACTGCCTAAAGAGCTTGAAGTGACCAAAAATCCTGTTAAGGCACCATTCCTCTAAGCCTTAAAATCTAACAAGAAAAATCTGGAAATAAATAACAAAATCCTTCAGAACTTAAGGCAAGTGAAACATAATATTCTTCTTTTGCATGTGATTAAACAAGTCCCTACCTATGCAAAAGTTCTCAAGGATTTATGCACAATTAAGAGGAAACACCATATCAAGTAAACAACATTCCTAACTGAGCAAGTTAGTACATTAATTGAGCAAAGAATTACTCCAAAATACAAAGATCTAGGCTGTCCTACCGTTGCGTGCAGCATTGGAAATCATGAGGTTGGACAAGCCTTGCTAGATTTAGGAGCTAGTGTAAACCTGATGCCATTCTCCATTTACTTATAGTTGGGGTTATGAGAAATCAAACCAACCGGCGTGGTATTGCAATTGGCTGACTGTTCAGTCAAAGTACCCCGGGGTGTGGTAGAGGATGTTTTGATTCAAATTGATAAATTTTACTATCCTGTTGATTTCTTAATTCTTGATACTACTTCTGCCATTGACACTAACTCTAAAATCCCTTTGATTTTGGGTAGACCTTTTCTTGCTACTGCGAATGCTCTAATAAATTGTAGGAATGGACTCATGAAGCTGTCTTTTGGCAACATGACTCTTGAAGTGGATATTTTCAATGTTGCAAAACAGCCCGAAGATGAGGACGAAAACCACCAGCTTTACATGATTGAGTCACTCATCAATGAGGGAGTTTCCTTAGCTCATGATTATGATCCTCTTAAGAATTTTCTTGTTAATTCTGAGATAGATTTATTTGATGATAAAACTGATATAATTAATATTTGTGTTGTTTTTGACAAATCTCAGGATTATAGCAATCGGGGATGGCAACCAAGGTTTGAGGAGCTGCCCGAAAAAAGCAAGACACAAGTCTCCTCAAGTGTGGAAGCACCTAAGGTCGAATTAAAGCCACTACCTAAGGGTTTAAAACATGCCTTTCTCGGTCCAGGTGATACCTTTCGTGTTATTATTTCTTCTGAACTATCTGAGATCTAAGGTAAGAAATTAATTCAAACTTTAAATGCACACAAATCAGCCTTAGGATAGAGCATGGCTGATTTAAAGGGAATTAGTATCCTAATCTACTCCCATAAAATAAATTTGGATGAAAGAAGTAGTCCTCGTAGAGACCCTCAACGTAGGCTCAACCCCACTATGAATGAAGTAGTGAAAAATGAAGTGCTGAAACTGTTAGATGCGGGTATTATATATCCCATAGCTGATAGTAAGTGGGTAAGCCCTACAGAAGTCGTCCCTAAAAAGTATAGAGTCACTGTGGTGAAGAATGACCTAGGAGAGCTAGTCCCTACCAAACTTGTGATCGGGTGGCGTATGTGCATTGATTATAGAAAATTAAATGCTGCCACCCAGAAAGACCACTTCCCCCTCCCTTTTATTGATCAAATTCTTGAGTGTGTAGCTGGTAATCCCTTTTACTATTTTCTAGATGGTTATTCTGGTTATTATCAAATAGAAATTGCATTAAAAGACCAAGAAAAGACCACTTTTACTTGTCCCTTTGGCACCTATGCTTTTCATAGAATGCCATTTAGATTATGTAACGCCCCTGCTACTTTTCAACGCTACATGATGAGTATTTTTAGTGACATGGTTGAAAGTTGCATGGAGGTTTTTATGGATGACCTAACTGTTTTTGGATCTTTATTTAAAGCATGCTTAGTGAATTTAGAAAAAGTATTAATTCACTGTGAAGAAAAAGAATTGGTTTTAAATTGGGAAAATGCCATTTCATGGTACCATCCAGTATTATCTTAGGGCATATTGTCTCTTCTAAAGGAATAGAGGTTGATCAATCTAAGATTGAATTAATCTCTAAATTACCTACACCTAAGACATTAAAGGATGTGAGATCTTTCCTTGGTCATGCTGGTTTTTATAGGAGGTTCATACAGAATTTTTCAAACATCTCTAGACCTTTAAGTGCCCTCCTAGTTAAAGACACTCCCTTTGAATGGACACAAGCTTGTCAAGAAGCATTCCAAATGCTGATCGACAAGCTTACTTCCGCACCTATAATGCAGTCATCAGATTGGACTTTACCTTTTGAAATCATGTGTGATGCTAGTGACTACGCTATAGGTGTTGTTCTTGGACAGTGAAGAGAGGGAAAACCTTTTATCATTTACTATGCTAGTAAGACTTTAAATAGTTCTCAAATGAATTACTCCATAACTAAAAAAGAATTGCTAGCTGTAGTATTTGCTTTAGATAAATTTCATGGTTATTTAATTGGGTTGCCTATCCTTATTTTTACAGATCATGCCGCCCTCAAGTATCTTCTCACAAAGAAGGATGCTAAGGCATGACTAATCCGATGGATCCTGCTCTTGTGAGAATTTGATATCACCATCAAGGATAAGAAAGAAGTGGAGAACGTAGTAGCCGACCACCTCTCGAGATTTACATTTGAGGACACTTGTGATGACATGCCAATCAAGGATGATTTTCCCGATGAGCAATTACTATCCATTACTTCTCTACCATGGTTTGCTCACATCGTAAAATATTTGGCTACAGGTGAGATACCTATGGATTGGAGCGCTCAAGACAAGAGGAAATTCTTATATGAGGTACGTAATTTTTATTGGGATGACCCCTATCTTTTCAAGTACTGCCCAGACCAAATTCTAAGGCGTTGCATTCCTAATGAAGAGATTGCGAGTGTCTTAGAATTTTGTCACTCCCAAGCTTGTGGAGGCCACTTTTCAATGAAAAAACCGCTGCAAAAAATTTGCAGTGTGGATTTTATTGGCCGACACTGTTTAAAGATGTAAACACCTATTGTCGCTCATGTGAACGGTGTCAAAAGTTAGGAGCTGTGTCTCGCCGAAATATGATGCCCCTAAACCCTATTTTAGTAATTGAAATATTTGATTGTTGGGGCATCGATTTCATGGGACCCTTTCCTCCTTCCTTCGGATACTAATATATCATCGTGGCAATAGATTATGTATCTAAGTGGGTAGAGATAGCAGCTTGTCAAAGCAATAATAATGGAACGGTGATTAAATTACTTAAAGAAAATGTGTTATCTTGATTTGGTACTCCACGTGCTATAATTAGTGATCGAGGTACACATTTTTGCAATCGTTCTTTTGAAGCTTTGATGAAAAAATATGGGGTATTACATAAAATCTCTACTGCTTACCATCCTCAAACTAGTGGACAAGTAGAGCTTGCTAATAGGGAGATTAAACAAATTTTAGAAAAAACGGTTAACCTCGATCGCAAGGATTGGTCGTTGAGACTAACTGATGCGCTTTGGGCTTACCGTACAGCCTTTAAAACTCCCTTAGGTATGTCGCCTTATCAGCTTGTTTTTGGAAAGCCTTTCCATTTACCCATGGTGCTCGAGCATCGAGCTTACTGGGCCATCAAGTCTTTTAACTTTAATATGGGCGAAGCGGGTATACTTAGGAAATATCAGCTGACTGAGTTAGAAGAGTTAAGAAACGATGCTTATGAAAATTCTAGAATCTATAAGGCTAAGATGAAAATATTCCATGACAAAAACATTTTGAGGAAAACATTTAAACTCAATGATCAGGTGTTCTTATACGACTCTAAACTTCATAAGCATCCTGGAAAACTTTGGTCAAGATGGACCGGCCCTTTTATAGTGAAAAATGTTTTTGAAAATGGGGCGGTAGAAATTGAAGATACTAGAGATGGCCGGGTCTTTAAAGTAAACGGTCAACGACTTAATATCTTAATCTATAAACAAGATCCAAAAGTGGAAGACATTCCACTTATGGATCCGGTCTATTCACCTTGACCACACAACAAAGGTACGTTTTTTATTATTATTTTTTTGATTTGTTTGTTCTGTTTTTAATTAATTTTTACTCAATCTTAATTATTAGTTTTTAGTTTAATTTAAATTTTTAGAATTATTTTTTTATTTTTATTTTGGCTGACTTTGTTATATTTTTCTCTTTCATTTAGCAAAAAACCCAATATATGAAAATTTTCTTCTTGCAGACCAGGCCCAGCACGGCAGCGCACTGCACAGCGCCAGCTCGAGCCCAGCACAAAGTTGACCCTAATTCTGCACTATAAAAGCCATTTTGCAGCCTTCTTCTTCATTTCTCCTTTCACAAAACCACCAGCACACTACCTCCTCTCTCCACTTTGCAACAAATCCTTACTTGCCCACTTACTTGGACTCAAAACTTTCTTGTTTCTACCATCATTGCTCACTAATTTTGCTGTTTTTGCTACCTTCTCTCTCAAAAGGTTGGTTACAAGAAGACTTGGGTTTTATCAAAGCACACTTCAAGAGGAAGGTAGTTTTTCTTCTCTCTAACATAGACATCAAGTAAGACCACTTTCTTCCATTTTATTGCTTATTTGTGCTATTTAGTGTTTACATTTTGCCCTAAGTCTATTATTTTATATAGATTTGATTTCAATGGAACCTAAGACCAAGAGACCTAGGGGGCAAACACAACAAGAGTATGATGACACCAAATTTGTGAGTTTTGAAGCAAATGAGAGATATATTAGAATGCTGCAAAGCCAAAAACCCATTCCCGAAAGAGGATTCAACATCACTGAGAGGGGAAATCCGACCTTATTTAGACTGATTCTAGATCAAAATTGGGGTACATTTACAAGACCACCCTTTCCCTCCCTCCCAAATTTGGTTAGAGAATTTTACGCAAATGTATCAGAGTATAGGGATGGTAAAGTGAGAGTAAGAGGGTGAACAGTTTCTTTTAGCAGCTCAGCCATTAATAGCTTCTATGGATTACCTGACATTGAACATAGTGACTATAGTGCATATGTGTCTAACATTAATTATGAAGAGATTTTCTTTACCCTTTGTATTCTGGGCACTACATTGAAAATGACGGGTGATATCCCTGTCACTTTACCCGGTACTTTTCTCTATGCCAATGTTAGGGCTTGGCAATATTTTATATGTCAGCAGATGATGCCTGCTTTACACTATAGTGCCTTAACTGTTGAGCAAGCTGTGTTAATCTATGCAATTTTGATGGGCATGACTATCGATGTGGGCTAAGTCATATATAATTCTATCAAACACACTATTAGACAAAAGCTCAGATTATATTTTCCTTCTTTAATAACCCAATTGTGCATCCGAGCTGGAGTCCAATACAGCCCTGATGAGGTGACTTAGCAACCTAAAAAACCCATCGATGATATCCTGCTAGCTCAGATTAAAGCCTCAAGGCCACCAATTCCAGGAGAGGAGGCAGTATTTGCTGCCCACTCCCCAACCTCTAGGCATTTCACGGTTGCAGAGCGACTTGAGCTAATAGAGAGTCGTTTTGACGAGCATCAGAAATTATTGCTTGTTAGATTAGATCATCAAGACAAATTTTTGGCTCGGCAAGCTGATTATCAAGCGGAGATCAACTCCTCCTTTGGTCAGATGTACCAATACCTTGCCTCCGCTATTGGTTGTAATATGGGTCATTTTCCTACTATGCCACCCTATCTAAGTTCATCTTTTGATCCACCTCTTGAGGAAGGTGAAGAGGGTGAAGGGAATGCAGACGATGATGAGAATTTGGAGGAATAGTTTTGGGTTTTATCTCTTATTTTCCCTTTTCCTTAGTGTATTTTTTGTTTTTTTTTCATTTTAGTGAATTTTCTCCATTTTATGTGCTAACCTAACATATGGTGGGAATCCTAAGGGTACACCACAGTTGCTTTCTTTTTGTTGTCTTGTTCTATGTTGTAGATTGGAATTTCAGCAAGAATAATGGCATGCAATCCACCTGGTGGTGCACATTTTTCAGTACCTGTGTACTCGTGCTTACAAAGGGAGTTTTTCTTTACTTTCTCTTTAACATTGAGGACAATGCAAAATTTTAAGTTGGGGGTGGAGACGAATTTCTTTAAAATTGCTTAGTGTTTCCTTCCCTTACCTTTTGTTTTAAGCATGATTTGTGTTTGCCTTAGACGTAATTCACATGTCAATGATATAAGCTTAATTGAGATACCATACAACATTTAGAAGAAGTTAAATTTTGTTTCGGTTTGAAAATACTTTAAGTGTCAATCTTAAGTTGGTTAGAGACTCTAGTTTGTGGTAAGATTGTATAATTAGTCTCAAGCACTTAGAGAAGTTTTATGTTTGATTATTTTGTGAATATTTTTACGGTCTTGGCAAGCTCTAGAACTTATTTGATAATAACTCGAGGTGAATTCCTAGAATGCACATTACTTAGGATATGATATAGGCCATTTTTGGACCGTTTGAGCCTTTCGAACTTACCCTTGCTATATTCATCACTAGTCACCTGCTTGAGCCTTTTTTCTTGAAAAAGAATTTGTTGCTTTTTTCAATAGCCCTTTTACTCACCTTTATGAGCTTAAAAATATTTATCCTTACCTTTCTTTTAAAAGAACTTAGTTTTACACATTTGTTGAGAAGCACTTAAAAGAAGTAAGGATGGAAATATGAGAAAATATCATTACCATAACCCAAGTACACTAAAGGAGATAAGTTGGGGGTTATGGAAAAGAAAAGAAAAATGAAAAAAAAGGAGGTGAATGGTCTTATGCAAAAATACAAAAGAAAAGATAAGAAAAGAAGAGAAAAGTAAATTATGGCAAAGAAAGAAAAAGTAATGATTTGAGAAGAATGCTCGAAAAATGGTTGAAAAAGTTGGGAGTCGAAGAAAGGTTATCTAGTGCTTAAAAGTAGTTGTGAGCTAAGAGATTGAGTTCTTTTACTTGTGAATCCTTTCCATTCTTTCTTAAACTCTACATTAGCCTAACATTACAAGCTTATTAAAGACCTATTAATCCAATGTAATGTGATTTTTCTACAATAGTGGAGAGTGATTTGAAAAATAAGCCTATGGAGCTTGTTTATATAATTGATGTCACACAATTTATTATGTTTTTAGAGGCCAAAATTTGTATTCACGAATGTTATGCATAAAATAATCCGAGTGTACGGATTAATGGATTGTGGTAAGATGGATGTTAAGATTCAATAACAATTTCAAGATTGATGTTTGGATTACTTTCGAACTTCGGTGAATTTAAACGATTTTATGTGCTGTGTGTTATGCAAAAATTTTGAGACAAAATGTGAATTACTCTTAGTTAACACTAATATTGCTTTACTTTACTTCGATTCCCACCATGGAATTCATCTCTTGTTTCCGCTTGAATTGCTAGGGACTAGCAATAAGCTAGTTAAGGGTTGTGATAAGAGCCATAAAATGCATCTCAATAATGTTTAATTGTTAGCATTTTATGATTCTTCTCGGTCTTTATTGCACTTTTATGTGTTGATAACTCTTAAGTAATATTATTGGACCACTAACTTATTCCAGTGTATTTTCAGGTATTTTGAGTCCAGAGAGAAGAAGAAGCGATTGTTGTTTAAAAGCACCAAGATTCCATGCACGACGGAGCATCGGAGTGGCTGCAGAGAGGCAAACATGAAGAAAATCAACAATCAATGAGCACTGCGGTGCTCTTCAGCCAGCACCACGGTGCCCAGAAACCTCCATGTTGTGAACAATCAGTGAGCATCGCTGTGCTTCCCAGCCAGCACTGCGGTGCCCAGAAGCTTACCCAACCAAATCATACCCAGTACCGCAGCGCCCATAAAGCAGAACCGCAGTGTGCACACGGGATTGTGTCTCCGAGTTAGACTTTAATTAGGGTTTTAAACATTAGATTAAACCCAAGAACACCCTTGGACCCTTATACTATAAATAAGTCATTAGAGTTTAAGAGAAAAAGAGATCTTGTGGTGGAAAAAAAGGCCAGAAAACTCAAGGCAGCAGCTCTCATCCATAAAAGTGTTTAGCCATAAACACTATGGCTAACTAACTTCTAAGCAAGGCGAAGGGATGAATCCTTCGGTGTAGTTGTTCCTATATTCCCTTATTTGATTCAGTTGTAATAAGAATTTATTGTCAAAACATTGCCATGATTTACTTCTTTATCTAATTATAAGATCTTATCTATTCTGGCGATTGTATCTTTCTCCTTGATATAAATTTAGTCATGCTTCTCTTATGTCAAGATTGTTTGGGTATAATTGAGTCCGGTAAATCTAGCCTTTATGTTTGTCCATTACTGCAATATTTTCAACAAAGATATATAGTCATTTCTTGATAAACCTATAGGATAGATCATATGTGCATGAATCGAAAATAAAAAGTATTTCATAACAATCATATTAGGGTTTATATATGTGCTCATTGAATACTTGTCGGTTGCCTGTTTGAGATGTGAAACTTACAATCAAGATAAAAATAACTTAATCAAGTTAGGAATAAGGCAACGAACCTAGGGAGGATTCCCGAATCCTTGTTACCTTCCTATTATATTCTACAATCTATTTTACATAATTACTTCACTAACAAAAGTTCATATTTTCTCACTTAAATCTTTATCGTTTGTGTTATAGTTTACACCTTCTTTTGTAGTTAACTTGTTTCCCTATGGAATCGACACCCCAAAGCCGTGCTACAACAACTGCATATTTTTGGGCGTAATCAATACTCCTTGCTGAACTTCATTCTTCTTCTTCCGTTTAAATCTTAGACAAACTCCAACAATCTCTACCTTTGTCTAAGCATTTAAACTGAACCCATTGTGTAGAGAACTCAGTATCCAAACTCATCTTGAGTCATCATATCAACCGACTCCAATCATAAGTAGTCAAAGGCAATGATTGAACTTACTTAGAGGTAGAACTTTAATACCTAAATTCGCAGGGTTTTCTTCCGTGGCTACCTTGTCCACATGGATGCATCCTTTCGTAATGTTTTTCCGAATGAAATGGTACCGAACATCCATGTGCTTTGTCCTCTCATGGAACATCGGATTCATGCACAAATGCAATGCACTTTGGCTATTCAAATACACCATAACCTGCTCCTCTAGTACCTTCAACTCTTCCAACAACCCTTTGCACCACATAGCCTCCTTGATAGCTTCCGTAGCCGCGATGTACTCAGCCTTAGTTGTTGAAAGTGCTACCACCGGCTGCAACTGAGCCTTCCAACTTACACAACATCCGTTTAAGTTAAAGAAGTAGGAAGTAATCGATCTCCTTTTATCCTGGTCTGCTCCATAGTCCGAATCAGCATAACTTTCAAGGCAGATGGACTTACCCCTCTTCTTATAAACCAACCCCACATCTCGGCTTCCCTTCAAGTACCTCAGCAGCTACTTCATCCCAAGCCAATGCTCCTTTCCGGGATTACTCATAAACCTGCTGAGGACGCTTATTGCACGAGCAATATCAGGTCTAGTGCTTACCATGGTGAACATTATAGAACCAACTGCACTAGAGTAGTGGACCTTTTCCATTTCCTTCTTCTCCTCATTCAATCTTGGACATTGATCGCCAAAGAACTTGAAATGACCAGTAAGGGGAACCTTCACTGGTTTGCTATCTTCCATAGAGAACTTAGATATTATCTTCTCTATATAGGAAGTTTGAGAGATCTTCAATCTGTTTCTCTCCCTTTCCCGGATGATACACATCCTAAGGATCTTCTGTGCATGGCCAAGATCCTTCATCTCAAACTCCTCACTGAGTATTTGATTTTCTTATCATCTCCATGCTGCTCCCAACCAGCAACATATCATCAACATAGATTAAGATGATCACCACTTCCTCCATCTTGTGCCCCTTATAATACAAGCACGAATCGTAGTAGCTCCTCATGAAACCCAAGCTGGTTACAAAGGAATCGAACCTCTTATTCCATTGCCGACGTGATTACTTCAGGCCATATAGAGATTTCTTCAGTTGGCACACCAAATCTCCCTCCTTCCTTCCTCATAGCCTTTGGGTTGCCTCATGTAAATAGTCTTATCAAGCTCTCCATTTAAGAATGTTGTCTTCACATCCATTTGCTCGATTTCCCAATTGAAATGGACCACCAATGCTAACAATATCCTGATCGTCTTGTATTTCACATCTGGTGAGAATATTTTGTGAAGTCTATGCCTTCTCTTTGTGTGAACCCTTTCGCCACTAGCCTAGCTTTATATTGGACATCATCCCCTAGAGTGTTCCCTTCTTTGATCTTGTAGATCCATCTACAATCCACAACTCTCTGTTTTTCTGGTTTGGGTACCAATACCCAAGAGTTGTTCTTCTTCAAAGAATCCATTTCTTTCTCCATAGCTAGCTGCCACTTTGAAGAATCCTTACACTCCATGGCATCCATGTAAGTTTCTAGTTCAACCTCTCCTTCTATCCAAGGAGCTGCTACATTAGCATCTGCAAACCTATATCTCAAAAGTGGTCTAACCACCCTCCTTTCCCGGTCCCTTGTGAGCTGATAGTCATTCTGACTTGCTGCATCAACCCATTCTAGTTTAGCCTCCTCTTGAGTTTCTTGAGCTTGGCCTTCATCAATGGGCTCTTGATTACGCCCAAAACAGTAACGCGGTGTTGTAGTACAGCTTTGGGGTGTCGATTCCACGGGGAGACAAATTAACTATAAAGAAAGATGTAAACTTTAATATGAGACGATATGATCAAATTAAATATAGAATCTGAATTTGATAGTAAGACAATTGTGTAAAGTGGATTGTGAAATATAATAGGAGAGCAACAAGGATACGGGAATCCTCCCTAGGTTTGTTGCCCTAATCCTAACTTGATTCAGTTGTTTTTATCTCGATTGCAAGTTTCACATCCCAAACAGGCAATCGGCAAATATTCAATTAAAGCACATGTATAAACCCTAATTTGATTGTTATGAAATATTCTTTATTTTCAATTCATGCACATATAATCTATCCTTTAAGTTTATCAAGAAACGAGAATATATCTTTGATGACAATATTGCAGTAATGGACAAACCTAAAGGCTAGATCTACCGGACTCAATCATACCCAAATAATCTTGACATAAAGAAAGCATGACTAAATCTATATCAAGGAAAAAGATACAATCACCGGATTAGATGAAATCTTTATAATTAGAATAAAATTAAATCATAACAATATTTGAACGTTAAAGCTCCATTACAACTGAATCAAATAAGGGAAATAGAAACAACTACACCTAGGGATTCATCCCTTCTCCTTGCTTGGAGATTAGTTAGCCATGGGGCTCATGGTTGCACAATGGAAGGAAAGTTGCTGCTTTCTTGAGTTCTCCAGATTTTTCAATGTCTAATTACAAACCCTAAGTGGTATATTTATAGTACACAAGGTCTAGGGGTGTTTTAGGGTTTGAACAAGTCATTAAAGACCTAATTAGGGTCTAACTCGGAGTGCATAAGGCTGTGCGCGCGCTGATTCAGAAAGTCTGACCTCTGTCCGCTAAAATCGCCATAACTTCCTCTAGAGAAATGATTTTAATGAACCGTAAAATCCTCCAGAAATTAGACTTCCATATCTTTCTAACCATATGTGGCACACTTCCTGGTTCTTTCTACATCGATACAGTTTAATTTGTGAAGATGGTTGATTTGTATGCCAACTCTAGCAACTTAGTGAAAACTCCTTCCTTAGTTTCTCTTCATCTTGGCTCTTCCGCGATCATTCTTTTGCTTGAGTGTTCAATGGAACTTCGTGTTTCAAAATGATGATAGCTTTTTCATATCCTTTAACTCAAGATACCTGAAAAATGCACCGAAATAAATTAATGCCCCAAAAATACCACTTTAGAGTTGTTAATGAATAAAAAATGCAATTAAGACCTAAATCAACCCTAAAGTGCTAACAAATAAGTACGAATATAATGCATTTAATGGCTCTTATCACAACCCCCAACTAGCTTATTGCTAGTCCCTAGCAATTCAAGCGAAAACAAGAGATGAATTCTATGGTAGGAGTTAAAAACAACGTAAAGCAATGCTAGCGTTGAACCAAGAGTAATTCACTTTTTGTCTCAAAAATTGTACATAACATACGGCACATAGAATTATTAAATTTCACCTAAGTCCAAAAGTAATCCAAACATCAATCTTAAAATCGTTATTGACTCTTAACATCCATCTTACCACAATCCATTAGTCCGAACATCCGGATGATTTTATGCACAACATTCATGAATACAAGTCTTGGCCTCTAAAAACATAACAAATTGTGTGACATCAATCACATAAACAAGCTCCATAGGCTTATTTTTCAAATCATTCTCCACTATTGTAGAAAAATCACACTTCATTGGATCAATAGGTCTTTAATGGGCTTGTAATGCTATGCCAAGGTAAAGGTTAAGAAAGAATGGGAAGGATTTGCAAGTAAAAGAACTTAATCTCTTAGCTTTAAACACAACCACCTTTAAGTGCTAGATAACTTTACTTCAATGCTCAATTCCTTCACCCATTTTTTATAAGAGCATATCTCTTGATAAGTCACCACTTTTCTTTTCTTTTTCTTCTTTCTTTGCCATACTTCTCTTCTTTTTCTGTTTTTGGCAAATACTCATTCATCTCTTTTTTTTTTCTTTTTTTTTTCTTTTCTTTTCCACAACCCCCAACTTATCTTCTTTAATATACTTGGGTTATGATTTTTCATATTTCCATCCTTACTCCTCTTAAGTGCTTCTCAACAATGTGTACAACTAAGTTCTTTTAAAAGAAGGGTAAGGATAAAATATTTCTAGGCTCATAAGGGTAATTAAATGGGTTTTTGAAAGAAACAAGGCTCAAATTATTTTTCAAGAAAAATGGCTCAAATAGGTGACTAGTGATATATATATTGTAAGGGAAGGTTTGAAAGGCTCAAATTATTCAAAAATGGCCTATATCATATCCTCAGTAGTGTGCATTCTAGGAATTCGCCTCAAGTAATTATCAAATAAGTTCTAGAGCTTGTTGAGACCGAAAAAATATTCACAATCAATCGCACATAAAACTTTTCTAGATGTTTTAGACTAATCATTCAATCTTACCACAAACTAGAGTCTCAAACCAAATCAAGATTGACACTTAAATTATTCTCAAACTGAAATAGAATTTAACTTCTTCTACATGCTATATGTTATTTCAATTAAGTTCATATCATTGACATGTGAATTAACTCTAGGGCAAACACAAAGCATGCTAAAAATAAACAAAAAAGAAAATGACATCAAGCAGTTCAAAGGAAAAAAATGTATGGAAATAAAGAATATGGAAACAAAGAGATGTGTTTCTTCCACCCCCAACTTAAAAATTGCATTGACCTCAATGTAAAAGAAAGAGTAAAAGAAACTCCTTTTGTAGCCAAAGGTGCACAGAAGCTGAAAATTGTGCTCCACCATTTGAACTGCTTCGTATATTTTCCTTGAAAAAGAAATACTAAGTTAATACTAGAAAACAGCAAAATAATAATAATAAATAAGAAAAAGAAATATGAAAAACAGTAAAAATAAAAGGATATGTTGTGGGTTGCCTCCCATGATCGCTAAGTTTTATGTCTTCAGCCAGACACTTTTATTCCCTCCTAGACAAACATAGGTTGAATGCACCAGCCACTGCTTCATTGCCAAATTTGGTGCTTGTATGCTTTTGAGAGGCCTCAAGGATGTCATCAGTAACATCCGCAAATTCTGGCTCGATATGTGCTTTTGTGAAGCCATGGATGAAGGTGCTGGACCTTTTCCATGAATGAATCAATCATGTATGCTTGGTGGGTTTTATTCACATCCTCTGATTTTTTCGTTGCTGGGATGTGTAATGACTTACCACTTAGTGTCTCAATAACATTCACCTCCTTCAAATTCTGTTGTGCTAGGTGTTGACCATAGGATGTGGACTGAGCTTGACAAGGGAACTTACCTCGCTCAGTCACACTCAAGTAGCTCATCAACTTGGACACTTGGCTCTTTATCTCTTTATGTTCTTCAACAACCTGCACAATTAAAGATTCAAGCCTTTGATTAGTCTTCCCTTGTGCTTCAATAAAAGCATGTAAAGTGTCTTCTAAAGAACTCCTAGAAGACACGGGTGCATGATATGGTTCAAGATATGGTGCAGGGGGTTGTGCAAGCTGCTAATTTTCAGACTTCCAGTTGAAATTGGGGTGATCACGCCACCCCGGATTATAGGTATTAGAGAAGGGTGCATGAGGCTTCTTGGACATGCCTAAGGCATTACATTGTTCCTCATACATCTCTCTCATCTCAGCAAATGTAGGACACTCTTGGGCGAGATGATCTAGCCCTCTAAACACAAAACATGGTTTCAAAGACTTTGCATGATTAGCTAGGTGTGTTGGCTTTAAGCTCTTAGTTTTTTAATTCATCTAGCTCCCTAGTGAGCATCTCGACCTTGGCCTTCAGGTTATCCTATTCTCTAAGATGGTAAATTCCACCACCATTTGGGTTCCCTATAGGTCGTGACTTATTTGTGCTTTCAGTAGCACAAGGTTCAGTCCAAGTGTGAGCTTTTTCAGCAAGCTCATTGAGGTACTCCATGGCCTCATCAGGATCTTTCTCCAAAAATTCACCATTACACATCATCTCTACGAATTGGCGCTCTCTATATGTAAGTCCCTCATAAAAATAGCTCACTAAGCGCCAACTCTCATACCCATGGTGAGGACACATACTCAATAACTCTTTAAATCTCTCCCAAGACTTATACAAAGTCTCGCTGTCCTTTTGTGCAAAGGTGGAGATTTGTCTTTTTAAAGCATTGGTCTTATGTTGGGGAAAGTATTTATTAAAAAAGATCCGAGTCATCTCAGTCCACGACCCAATAGATCGTGGTCTTAGTGAGTATAGCCAACTCTTAGCTCTATCCTTCAAAGCGAAAGGAAAGAACTTAAGTTTCATAATGTCATGAGTTTCATCTTGACTATGAAAAGTCGCAACTACTTCCTCAAACTCTCTAATGTGCACATATGGGTTTTCGTTTTCCAAGCCATGGAATGTAGGGAGTAATTGAATCATCCCTGGTTTAAGATCTAATTGGCGAGTATTGGCTGGAAACATGATGCATGATGGTGTGGCTGTGCGTGTAGGGTTGAGGTAATCCTGAAGGGTCCTAGGGGGTTGATATTCATGTTCACTCATTTCTTCGGGACTAGATGGGTTGTCAAATAAGGGATTTAGAAAGGAATTTAATTTTGACTCTAGCACAGGCCTACTAGCAAATCTACCCAAAGCATCTCTATGTCTTTGCATTCAAGGTAAAAAATAAAAATAAAATAAAATAAAATAAAATAAAATAAAATAAAATAAAATAAAATAAAAATTAATGTAGCAAGCAAAAAGAGGGAACGAAGTTACCGCCTTTACAAACTACTGAAAGAAAAACTATCTACAACTCTTCTACCGTCTTGTCTTAGAGTTGACAACTTCCTTGTAAGTAAGCGCGTCTCCCCGGCAACGGCGTCAAAATTTGATTACGCCCAAAACAGTAACGCGGTGTTGTAGTACAGCTTTGGGGTATCGATTCCACAGGGAGACAAATTAACTATAAAGAAAGATGTAAACTTTAATATGAGACTATATGATCAAATTAAATATAGAATCTGAATTTGATAGTAAGACAATTGTGTAAAGTAGATTGTGAAATATAATAGGAGAGCAACAAGGATACGGGAATCCTCCCTAGGTTTGTTGCCCTAATCCTAACTTGATTCAGTTGTTTTTATCTCGATTGCAAGTTTCACATCCCAAACAGGCAATCGGCAAATATTCAATTAAAGCACATGTATAAACCCTAATTTGATTGTTATGAAATATTCTTTATTTTCAATTCATGCACATATGATCTATCCTTTAAGTTTATCAAGAAGCGACAATATATCTTTGATGACAATATTGCAGTAATGGACAAACCTAAAGGCTAGATCTACCGGACTCAATCATACCCAAATAATCTTGACATAAAGAAAGCATGACTAAATCTATATCAAGAAAAAAGATACAATCACCGGATTAGATGAAATCTTTATAATTAGAATAAAATTAAATCATAACAATATTTGAACGTTAAAGCTCCATTACAACTGAATCAAATAAGGGAAATAGAAACAACTACACCTAGGGATTCATCCCTTCTCCTTGCTTGGAGATTAGTTAGCCATGGGGCTCATGGTTGCACAATGGAAGGAAAGTTGCTGCTTTCTTGAGTTCTCCAGATTTTTCAATGTCTAATTACAAACCCTAAGTGGTATATTTATAGTACACAAGGTCTAGGGGTGTTTTAGGGTTTGAACAAGTCATTAAAGACCTAATTAGGGTCTAACTCGGAGTGCATAAGGCTGTGCGCGCGCTGATTCAGAAAGTCTGACCTCTGTCCGCTAAAATCACCATAACTTCCTCTAGAGAAATGATTTTAACGAACCGTAAAATCCTCCAGAAATTAGACTTCCATATCTTTCTAACTGTATGTGGCACACTTCCTGGTTCTTTCTACATCGATACAGTTTAATTTGTTAAGATGGTTGATTTGTATGCCAACTCCAGCAACTTAGTGAAAACTCCTTCCTTAGTTTCTCTTCATCTTGGCTCTTCCGCGATCATTCTTTTGCTTGAGTGTTCAACGGAACTTCGTGTTTCAAAATGATGATAGCTTTTTCATATCCTTTAACTCAAGATACCTGAAAAATGCACCAAAATAAATTAATGCTCCAAAAATACCACTTTAGAGTTGTTAATGAATAAAAAATGCAATTAAGACCTAAATCAACCCTAAAGTGCTAACAAATAAGTACGAATATAATGCATTTAACGGCTCTTATCAGCTCTACTTGGTCCAAACCCACTTGCCTTCCTTGCTCTACCTGAACTGAATTCTCCTTGATGCGATGCTCCATAAATTCTAGACTGGTTTGCTCACTAGCCCCTATAGGGTTAGTTTTCTCCAAGTATGGAAATAACAATTCATTAAAAATAACATCTCTACTTATTATTAGTCTCATTCCTTTTAGTTCTAAGGACCACAACCTATACCCATTAACCCCATCATCATACCCTAGAAATACACATTTTCTAGACCTTGGTTTAAGTTTATCATCCTTTTGATATGCATATGCAGCACACCAAAAAGTCCTAAGGTTGCTCAACTCAGGGGGTTTCCCACTCCACATCTTCATGGGAGTCTTGAGCTCTAAAGCTCTAGAGGGTGATCTATTTACCAAGTATGTAGCAGTAGACACAGCTTCCCCCCAAAAAATATTTTGGTAAACCGGACCCAATTAATATGCACCTAACCTTTTCCATAAGGGTTCTATTCATTCTCTCAGCAACTCCATTTTGCTTAGGGGTTTTCACAACCATTCTATGTCTTAGAATGCCATTTAATTCACATAATTTATCAAAGTCCTTATTAAAAAATTCTAAGCCATTATCGGTTCTTAACACCTTAACTACCCTGCTTATTTGAGTCTCTAGCAACTTTTCCACTCCACAAATTTATTCAAAGCATCTGATTTATTTTTAAGCAAATAAACCCAAACCATTCTTGAATAATCATCAATTAAAGACAGAAAGTAACGATTACCTCCCTGTGTTGGAGTCCTTGTTGGTCCCCAAATATCCGCATGGATATAGTCAAGAATCTCTTTAGACTTGTGCACTCCGGTGTTGAAGCTGACCCGATGTTGCTTCCCAAGAATGCAACTCTAACAGAAATCCAATTTCTCTACTTTGTCACAACCAAGTAGACCATTCTTGCTGAGAACTTGTAGCCCCTTTTCGCTCATATGTCCTAAGCGATTGTGCCAAAGTGTTGCCTTATCCATCTCAGCCATCAAGCTTGCTGCTTGATCCTTGATTTCTGTCTCACCGATCATCTCATAAAGTCCATCTTTGATTGCTGCTTTGATCATTATCAAATAACCCTTGGTTACCTTGATCTTTTCTCTCTCAGCTTTGTATGTATACCCCATGGAATCCAGCCACCCCACTGAGATCAAATTCCTCCTCAAATCCGAGAGTACCTTACATTTCGTAGTAGCCTTGTGACTCCATCAAACATCCTCAACTGGATGTCTCCTATCCCCCTCACTTGGCAAGAATTGTCATTCCCGAAGAAAACCCTTCCATCATTGATCTCCTTAAAATTCTTGAACCATTTCTTGTGAGGGCATATGTGGTAAGTGCACCCAGAATCCAGAATCCATTTCTCACTACCTTGCCTCCTGCTCATATTTGAGCACACAACAAGAACATCATCTTGCTGTTCTCCTTTGGCAACCAAAGCCTCTCCATTTTTGGTATGGCTTCTCTCTCTCTCATCCCACAACCTCTTCTTGCAATCTTTCTTGAAGTGACACTCCTTATTGTAGTAAAAGCACCTCTTTCCTCCAAATCTTGGTTTGGAATGTGTTCTCCCATGGCTCTGCCCTCTACCCTTTGATTTCTCCTGGTAGTTGCCATGAATGCTACTGCCATTCTGAGTTGCTGGCCTTCCTTTTATAAACAGCCCTTCCCCACTTGATATCAAAACAATCAGGAAGAGAATTTAATAACATAACAGCCAATTGTTCATCCGGGAATTTAATACTACAACTAGCTAAATCTTGAACTAGTTTATTAAAGACATCAAGATTATCTTGCAACTCTTTATTAGGATCCATTTTAAAAGCGAAGATTCTTTTAAGAAAACAAATCTTGTCAGGGAGAGATTTGGTAAGAAACAGCTCATCTAGTTTCTTCCATATGACAGTAGGATCATCTGAGTCTCCGCACTCCCTTGTGACACTATCTGACATGTGTAGGAAGATGGTGCTGTATGCCATCTTCTTCATCTTAATCCGCTAGTCCTCTGTGATACTTGCTGGAAAAGTATTATCTTCTCCAATAGCCAATTCCACCTTCTGTTGCATAAAAATAGCCTTGATCTTCCGCTTCCACAGGGAGAAATTTCCCTTTCCCTCAAATTTCTCAACAACGAAATTTGAACCCATCTTGCGGAGATGATCCCATATTTGTGTAGCACCCACAAATGCTTTCTAACTTCTTCTAAACCTCAAGAACACGATCGAAGATTGATCTTAACATCATTTTTGAATCACCCTCAAGAACATGATCTCATCTTGATCTTTACTCATTTCTTGAATCACCCAAGAAGTTTGTTTTTTGATTCTTGGAGTCTTGCTCCGATACCTTCTGTTCTTGCTCCGATACCCAGCTATGCAAGCTCTGATACCACTGTTGGGAAACCACCTTAGATGATGCCCAGGAGGTGATCTTCTAAACACTCAAGTCTAGAGTGACTTGTATAAAGAAAAGAGACAGCAACCAATCAAAGCAAGAAATAAGAGAACACAAGCAATTTGTTGATGAGGTTCGGCAATATGCCTACGTCCCCATGAGCTCCTCCGAGCTCTCTGCATTATCTTATCAATGGAGTTCTTTACAATCAGAAACACCCTTCCAAGAACTCATAGGTTCTTGAAGAACAAGAGGAAAAGAAAGAAAGTGATAGAACTATTACAAAAGCACTCTACCCACAATCTATACTACTTCTCTCTTTACAACCAGCCTTTCTTTTGAGATCTATTCTAGTGCCTCTCTGTGTTTTGTGTCTCTGCACTCTCACACTTGCACTTTAACTCTCTTGTATGATGATCACTTGTATGTCACAATGTGTTATGTGTTTTAGATTGAAGCTAGGTGGCCCTTTATATAGTGCACCAACTTCTTGACCAATCTTGAGGGTCAATATCCACCCTTAGATCTTGATGACCAATCAACCTTAGCCCTTCATCATTTCTTAGCTATCCTATATGTTTTGGACATGTCTCCACACACTTAACAAAGGCTGAACCAATGTGCATCAATGTGCCTAGCGCCGCGGCCTAGACCAGGGCACGCCGCAGCCCAGGGCAGAGCACACATTCCTCCTCTTCTGGGAGCCGCGGCTTGGCCCTCCTCTAACATCCTCTCTTGCTATGCACCATGGCCTGACCTGGTGTGCACTCCTTACTAAACTTCATTCTTCTTCTTCCATTTAAATCTTAGACAAACTCCAACAGACCATAACCTATACCCCTTAGCCCCTTCCCCATATCCAAGAAACACACACTTTCTAGATCTTGGGCTAAGTTTATCATCCTTTTGATGTGCAAATGCAGCACACCTAAAATTTCTAAGGTTTTCTAACTCAGGGGGTTTCCCACTCCACATCTCCAATGGAGTCTTGAGCTCTAAAGCTCTAGAGGGTGATCTATTTACCAAGTATGCAGTAGTAGACACAACTTCCCCCCAAAAACATTCGGGTAATCCGGATCCCATTAACATACACCTAACATTTTCCATAAGGGTCTTATTCATTCTCTCAGCATCTTCAATTTGCTTAGGGGTTTTCACAACTGTTTTATGTCTTAGAATCCCATTTAACCTACAGAATTGATCAAGTTCCTTAGTAAAACATTCTAAGCCATTATCGGTTCTTAACACCTTAACTACCCTGCCTATTTGAGTCTCCACCAGCTTTTTCCACACCACAAATTTATTCAAAGTATTTGATTTTTTTTAAGAAAATAAACCCAAACCATTCTTGAATAATCATCAATTAAAGACAGAAAGTAACGATTACCTCCCTATGTTGGTGTCCTTGCTGGTCCCCAAAGATCCGCATGGATGTAGTCAAGAATCCCTTTAGACTTATGCACTCCGATGTTGAAGCTGACCCGATGTTGCTTCCCAAGAATGCAACTCTCACAGAAATCCAGTTTCTCTACTTTGTCACCACCAAGTAAACCATTCTTGCTGAGAACTTGCAGCCCCTTTTCGCTCATATATCCCAAGCGATTGTGCCAAAGTGTTGCCTTATCCATCTCAGCCATCAAGTTTGCTGCTTGATCCTTGATTTCTGTCTCATCGATTATCTCATAGAGTCCATCCTTCATTGCTGCTTTGATCACTATTAAAGATCCCTTAGTCACCTTGATCTTTCCTCCCTCTGCTTTGTATATGTATCCTATGGAATCTAGCTACCCCAATGAGATCAAATTCCTCTTCACATCTGGAAGATACCTCACATTCCGCAGCAGCCTTGTCATTCCATCAAACATCCTCAACTGGATGTCTCATATCCCTCTCCCTTGGTAAGAAGTTTCATTCCCCAGGAAAACCTTTCCATCATCGATTTCCTTGAAATTCTTGAACCAATCTCGGTGAGGGCACATGTGATGAGTGCACCTGGTATCCAAGATCCATTTCCTACTGCCTTCTTGCCCCTTGTTCACACTTGAGCAAACAACAAGAACATCATCATCTTGCTATTCTTCATTGGCAATCGAAGCCTCTCCATCCTTGGTATGGCTTCTTCCCTCATCCCTCATCCCTCATCTTCTCCTTACAATCTTTCTTGAAATGACCCCCCTTATGGTAGTAGAAGCATCTCTCATGGCTTTCTCCTCTACCTCTGTCTCGGTAGTAGCCATGTACGTTGTTGAGCACTCTCTCATGGTTTTCTCCTCTACTCTTTCCCGGTAGTAGCCATGTATGTTGTTGTGCACTCTCCCATGGCTTTCTCCTCTACCTCTGTCCTGGTAGTAGCCATGTATGTTGTTGTGCACTCTCCCATGGCTTTCTCTTCTACCTCTATCCTGTTAGTAGCCATGTATGTTGCTGTGCACTCTCCCATGGCTTTCTCCTCTACCTTTGTCCCGGTAGCAGCCATGTATGTTACTGCCATACCGAGTTGTTGGCCTTCCTTTAACGAACAACTATTCTCCACTTGATGCACTCCTCATCTTGGCATCAAGATTATCTTGCAACTCTTTATTAGGATCCAATTTAAAAGCAAAGATTCATTTACGAAGATACCTCTTATTAGGGAGATTCTTGGCAAGAAACAACTCATCTAGTTTCTTCCAAATGACAGCTGGATCTTTTGAGTCTCTGTACTCCCTTGTGGCACTATCCGACATGTGTAGGAAGATGGTATTGTATGCCATCTTCTTCATCTCAATCCGCTGGTCCTCCATGATACTTGTTGGAAAAACATCATCTTCTCCAATAGCCAAGTCCACCTTCTGTTGCATAAGAACAGCCTTAATCTTCCACTTCCAAAGGGCAAAGTCTCTCTTTCCATCAAACTTCTCAACAACGAAATTTGAACCCATCTTGCGGAGATAATCCTAGATTTGTGCAGCACCCACAAATGTTTTCTAACTTCTTCTAAATCTCAAGAACATGATCAAAGATTGATCTCAACACCATTCTTGAATCACCCTCAAGAACACGATCTGATCTTGATCTTTACTCTATTCTTGAATCACCCAAGAAGTTTTTTCTTTGATTCTTGGAGTCTTGCTCTGATACCTTCTGTTCTTGCTCTGACACCCAGTTGTGCAAGCTCTGATAGCACTATTGGGAAACCACCTCAATGATACCTAAGTGATGGTCTTCCAAACACCTAAGTCTAGAATGACTTGTAAAGAAAGGAAACAGCACACGAAGCAAGAAAGAAAGACACAGCAATTGTTATCGAGGTTCAGCAATAGCCTACATCCCCATGAGTTCCTCTGAACTCTCTGCACTAAATCAATAAGTTCTTACAATCCAGCAACACCTCTCCAAGAATCCACAAGTTCTTTAAGGATCAAAGAAGAGACCAAGAAAGTGATAAGGTCTTGAATTACCCTGGAACTTTTCCCCTTGAAAATTCCACTTACGAGTCCCTTCAATCCTTTTTCTATACTAATCTCTCTCTTTACAACCAGCCTCTCTAATGACTCCCTCTTGTATATCTGTGTCTTTGCACTCTCACGCAATTCTCTCATTCACATGTTCTGTCACACACACACACTTGTGTTTCTATCACATTGTTGCTCACAAGTTATCTCACAATAAAGCTAGGTGACCTTTTATATAGTGCACCAACTTCTTGTCCAATCTTGAAGGTCAATATCCACCCTTAGATCTAGAAGACTAATCATTCATAGCCCTTCATCAATCTTTAGTAAAGCTGTGTGTTTTTAACATGCCTCACACACCCTTTGAATTGCTGAATCAGTATGCATTAGTGTGCCTTCAAGCCGCGGCTCAAGGTAGGGCTAAAATATCTCCTCTTGTCACCTTTCTAGGCACCACGACTTGGGGGAGGCTGAGCCGCGGCTCACACTTCCTCCAGGCTACCTCCATGCTGGGTGCCGAGGCTTGGAAAGAGCTAGGCCGCGGCCTGACCTGGTGCTGACTCTTTTAACATGCTAGCTTCATTCTTCATCTCCCGTTTAATCCTTTGACAAACTCCAACAGCTTTAGGAAAATGTATGTTGACTTGTCCAGAAATTAAATAATCCTTAATATACCAATGATCAAGAAATTGAACTAAATTTATTGGTCACTTTGGACAATAAAACAATCAAATCAAGAGTCACACTTAGCTTTTATACTTGGTATTCCATTAAATCTAAAATGTGGTGTATGTAAAATATCACTTTTTCCAAATTAGTGTCGTTACGATATTTTGGTGTATATAATTGCTCAAACCGTCTCAATTTTTTAAAAGCTTTAACAATTCTCATCTTCATCTTCATGTAGTTCATTAGTTATAACTAATTTCTAGTTAAAAGCAAAAATTGATATCATCATTTCTTGGGGATTTTTTTCTTTTAATTAATCAATTACCATTACTCTCAATGCAACAAAAGAGAAAATCAATTCTACAATGTGATCATTACAATAATAATAATTATTATTATAAGTTATGACTTGTAAATTAACTTAAGTGAAATCTTAGCTTTATACATATCATAAACTTGCGCACATTACGATGTTACATTTAAAACTTTTTTTTCCTTACCTTTTCAAGTGCTCGAAGTTGAAGAAATTGAGGATGACGTGACAGTCTCGATGTAATTTTTAAGGGCGGAACTTTTATGGTATTTGTCTTTTCGTTTGTGCCCAAATACTCTCCTCTTGGTTGTATTCTAATTAAGGGTTCTTTAATTTTAAGTGTTCACCATGCACCAAGGAAACTATTACACTTCTCAATTAATACTTCTTGATTCTACAAATAGTTGGTTTCTTTAAATAACAAAAGTTTCATCAACTAAAAATTAATTGACATTATTTATGTATATTTGTCATTTCTATCCATAAATTCATATCAAAACAATAATTATTTTTTACTACTAGGAGCATTGTTCAACTTGCTATCCTAGCTATATATGTATATTTGTCATTTCTATACATTAAATCTCTTTTTGTTTGACCGAATAAAGGTATATTCATGTACGTTCTCAACAAAGATTTTAAAGAGACAATTATACAATTTTCTATTCAAACACCTAACTGAGAAAATTACTTGACAAAAAGGTTATAAATATAGGATATTGAATCTTTTTATGTGTGTATATGTTGCACATGATGTTATCGCAAACCATCACTAACTACATTTTCAAAGTTTAGTAGTCTATTCAATATGATTGAATCTTTGTCTTTGATCAAATTTTCAATGATATATATAATCAAACGAGCATAGTAATATTTTCGAAGGCGGGCATTGGTTGAAGTGGTTTACCCTCCATGAGACGAGATGTAAGACCCAGGACATTAGGCGTACCTCATGGGTATTTGTTTTAAAATTTAAAATAATAACTAATTATTTAAAATAATAAAAATATAAAATATAAATTCAAAAAAAATATAAGTCCTCATACAGAAAAAAAGGCATACAGCTTAGGTCTAAGGTGACGCTCCAACAGTTCCAATGAGGCATATGGATTTCAAATATACTAGTGAAGCATTCATACACCCTAATAGTTGGTGTATTTTTTTCCTAACGCAATATTATTGAAAAAAATAATAATTTTAGAAATAGAAATAACAAATATACATAAATAATTAACAAAATTATCATTCCAGATTAAAACACGATTTTATTCATGAACTTCATTTCTCATAAATCTTCAAAGATATTAACCCATACCTAAAATTTGATGGTTTATAGTATAATATTTATAAGGCCACACTTAAATAACTCGTGTGGCACAAGTCACAAAAGTTGGTCACCGACATCTCTAAAATGCCATATCACAAGGAACACTACTTGTCATTGGTGCAGGGTTAGAACTAATTTCATATATCAACAATGATTTTAGAACTTTGGACTTAGTGTGTTATATCTTAATTTTTTAAACTTCAACATGATGGATTTTGTTTCTCTTTAGATAATTATTATTCTGAGTTTAAAATATGGTTTTGAGTCTCGTGACTAAGTTCTCTTGGTGTCCTTTCCATGACTTGAGCTAGCATCCATTGAGAAATTGAAATATTCAATACTGTTGTTTGCCACTCTCTTCGCCTTATCTGGCGTTACTGGTGTGAATTGGATTAAAGTGATGCCACGGGAGGCTGCATCAAATTTTCCTAGTGATGAGTTCAGATTGTAAAGGGTCAATAATGTTAGAGTTGGTACATACTTCACGGGTCCAAATCTATAGACCCTCGACAACCACAGGTCTCGCTCCCCTATGAGTGGGCAAGTTCAGATTCTGTTTTTAAGCAAGAATATTTTTTATAAGAAATACATAAAGAAATTTGGCAGCATAATTCTATTCGTAATGATGATATTGTTGGATTGAAATATAATTATTTATACAAAATTAGAAGATAAGTTCGAATATATATATTTGTGGAATTCAAAACAATTTAACATAACATGCATAATAAGGTATAAAACAAAATAATATAATTAATTAAAACTGAATAGTAGAAAATAGAAGGAGCTGGCCTATGAGTTGTGGAAAACCATTGTGCTAAAGTTGTTATAGCCTCCCTACGTGCAGGTACAAATAGCTAAGACTGACTCCAAGATAAAACCTAAGTGCTCGGAGCTTTGCCTCTTACAATGTGCACGTCCACGAGGAAGTGGGGATGAACCGACCCGATCAAGATTGCCCAAAACCAAATATATATATATATATATATATATATATATATATATAAACTAATAAAATAAATCTCTCAAAGTATGGAAGACTAGAAGAAGATTATGAAATTTTTTTTGTGTCTTAGGCTCTTAAAAAGCTTGGTATTTATACACACAAGTGAGCCTAAGAATTTAATTCAAAATTTAAAATAGAAATAAATTCAAAATTTGTAATTCTCAATTTATTAAGATTAATCACAAATTGTTACCTTCAATTTATTGAAAATAATCACAAATTTGTAATGCTCAATTTATTGAGATTAATCACAAATTTGTAACTTTCAATTTATTACCTGCATTAAAATAGCTAATAATGGATTTTGAAAAACCACAATAAATTCATGTGCGAAATTAGGGATGGGAAAGAGATGCACTCATGGAGTCATACTCCTCAAAATTAGTGCTAAAATTGAGTCACGCGCTATAGGTTGTTTCTACCCATTGAACTTCTTCATGGGATCTCCAATCACAAAGGTTGAGTTACCCCTGTTGGTGACTCCATATGGGCTAAGTCCATCCCCTCGATGTATCAAGTATACCACTCATGGGTAGACCTTTAGTTAAGTTGTCAGCTATATTCTTTTTAGATATCTCAAAATCTAGTGATACAACACTTCTACTCAATCGTCCTTTACCTGACTTATATCTTACTTGGATATGTTTGTTCATCTTCTTATTAAAAGGAGATTGTCGTATAAGATCTATCACAACTTTACAATCACAATGTATATGTATGGAGGGTACAAGTTTGTTCACAATAGGAATATCCATCAATGGATTTTTTAACCACTCAACCTCTATACAAGTTGTATCTAGAGCTATTAACTCAGCCTACATAGTACTTCTAGATATTATTGTTTGTTTTTTAGATCCCCAAGATATTGTTGCACCTTCCAGTACAAATACATATCCACTAGTACACTTTATATCTAAACTATCAGTAATCCAATTTGCATCACTGTACCCTTCTACCACATTAGGAAAGCCTCTATAATGTAAAGACTATCCCAAAGTTCCTCTAATATATTTCAAAATTCTTTCCAAGGCAATCTAATGCTCTCTATTGGATTATGAGTATATATGCTAAGTCTCCCAACTGCATAGGCAATATCAGGTCTTGTTCAATTCGTAAAGTATAATAGTGTTATCTGAGAGTATTTCAATTGAGTTACAGGTTCCCCTAAATTCTTCTTTAGACTTACACCTGAATCATACGGAGTAGCTACAAACTTAATATCATAATATCCGAAAAAAAATTTAAGCATTTTTTCTAGAGCTTTGGACTAAGATAAAATTATCCCTTCTGAAGTTCTTTCTAACTCCATTCCTAAGATTACATGAGTCTCTCCCAAATCTTTCATATCAAAATTATTGGATAAATAAGACTTCACATTATTCACCACCACTAAATTTGTGCCAAAAATTAAGATATCATCAACATATAGACATAAAATCACATGTTCTTTGCCAAAATCTTTATAATACAAACATTTGCCATATTCGTTGATCCTCAAACTATAACTTAAGATAACATTATCAAATTTTTCATGCCATTGCTTAGAGGCTTGTTTCAAACCATACAATGATTTGACTAGTTTACATACTTTATTTTCTTGGCCTTTAACTTTGAACCCTTCAGGTTGTTTCATATAAATCTCCTCATCTAAGTCTCCATTTAAAAATGTTGTCTTGACATCCATTTGATGTATTATCAAATCATTTATAGATGCTAGTGCTAAAAGAGTTCTAATAGTAGTGATCCTAGCAATCGGTGAATAAGTATCAAAATAATCTATCCCTTCCTTTTGTTTAAAACCCTTCGTTACTAACCTAGCTTTATATTTATCTATACTTCCATCAGGTTTCAATTTTTTCCTGAAAGCCCACTTACAACCTGTAGGCTTATTCCCAAGAGGTAAGTCAGATAAAACCCAAGTATTATTCTGTATTTATCACTAAGAACCTATTTGCTCTACTATTTTGGGCATAACCTACAAAAATAACATCTATAGTTTTGGGTCATATTTTCTTTCTCTTTGGTTCGGGTATAGCTACCTTAGCTAAACACCCCCACACTTTTGGAATATTGAATCTTGGATGTCTATTATTCAATATTTCAAATACTAAAAGAAATATATATGAATAAGATTACCACGAATACACTAAATTAATAACTATAACGTATATTATTTGCACAAAAGAAAATATATATCAAACTTAAGTACGATACAAGCTACCACCTAAAAGAAATTCAATAAGATATTAAGTATTCTAAAACTTTGTAATAATGATATTTTGTTTTGGTTGCTTTATTGTTTCCCTTTTTAAATGTTTTATTGAAAACAAATAATCCACAAATCCGTTTATAAAATAAAATCGTATTGGTTTGATTATTATAACATATTTGAAATTGGTATATAACGGGTTTTTTTTAAAATAAAATAGAAACTAATTTAAGTACTATTAATTGTTACTAAAGACAAATTGAATATCACAGTTTTATTTTGATTTAATACAGATATAAAACTGATTTCATTAAATTTTATATTTAAACAGAATTTTAAAGCACACGGTTTAGAATTGAAACGTAATATGTTCAAAACTTAAAACCTTTTTAAAATTTGAACAAATTTTTGAAGCTGGTTTTAACAAATATCAAAACAATTTTTTTTAATAATTGCAAATGAATTAAAATAGAGTTATTTGAAACCAACAAGCTTTTTTTTATAATTCATATCTTGTATATATAATGCAATTTTTTTAGTCAAACTTTAGAATAAGTTATACCAAATAAAATATAAATAGCGATTCAAATTTGAACTTATAACGACTTTAGTTGTTGGATTGAAATATATTTATTTATAGAAAATTAGAAGAAAAATTCAAATATATATTTGTGAAATTTAAAACAATTTAACACAACATGCACAATAAGGTATAAAACAAAATAATATAATTAATTAAAACTGAAGAGTATAAAACAGAATGAGTTAGCCTGTGAGTTATGGAAAACAACTGTCCTAAAGTCGTTATAGCCTCCCTATGTGCCGATACAAATAGCTAAGATAGACTCCAAGATACAATCCAAGTACTTGAATCTTTGCCTCCTACGATGTGCATGTCCACTAGGGAGCAGGGATGAATTGACCTGATCAAGGTTGCCCAAAAAAAAAAGTTAATATAGAAACTAATAGAATAACTCTCTCAAAGCATGGAAGACAAGAAGAAGATTATGAAATTTTTTTGTGTCTTAAACTTCTTGAAAAGCTTGGTATTTATAGGCACAAGTGAGCCTAAGAATTTAATTCAAAATTTGTAACTCTTAATTTATTAAAATTAATCACAAATTGTAACCTTCAATTTTTTGAAAATAATCACAAATTTGTAACTCTCAATTTATTGAGATTAATCATAAATTTATAACTTTCAATTTATTAGTTATATTAAAATAACCAATAATGGATTTTGAAAAACCACTATAAATTCTTGTGAGAAATTTGATAAATTTCTAACAGATATAATCATTACCGCATACGATAATTGATAACTACTCTTGTATTATTTATTGTTGAATCATTTACCAATCATATAACATCCAATTAAGAAAAGAAGTAGAAGTGTAATCAGGATTCACTAATCAAAGGACAACAGACTGCAAAGTGTAAAGAAGATATAAGCTGAAGTAAATATTAATTTGGTTAATTAAATATTCATTGTGGTAGGTTGTGGTCACAACCTCTTTTTGTGACGATATTTCAGCTTTGATTAGCGATTTTGGTGAAAACAAAAGGAGGAGAGAAAGATTCAGTGGATAAAATGAACTGATTTGTATAAACCTAAGAATAAAGTTGGATTTGGTTTTCAAGACCTAATAGTTGAGTAATTATTTGGATTTGTTTATATCCCGGGTTTTGAAAGAAAATAATTTTCATATTGTTCGTTTAGGGAGGTTTTATTGGGTCAATGGTTGGTAAACTTCTAGGTTTACAGTCCAAAAGGTCCTATCTCTGTTCATCTAATATTTGATGAAGAGATAAATGAGGTTCTTTGGCCTCACAATGTGGTTATCTTCCCTTATTTTACGCTACTTTTGAGTCACTATTGCAAGAGTATCCTAAAGAGTTTTTATGTGCCTTCTTTCTCTATAATACTGATTCTTGATCCACATAAGTTGTTGGTTATCTTCACTCACTTGATTTGCTTCACGACCATCTCTTGGTACAACCTCATCTGATATTTCAGGCTAGCTAAAGATCACCTATCATTATGTTGATTGATTTTAATCTTAGTGTATATATAATGATTGTGAATAGAATGTGAAATATGGTTGAAAGAATAGATGGGCAATGTATAGGAGAAAATCCAAATTTGTTCTTTGCAAGCAAAAAGATATGTACCAAATTAAAAAAGAGTATTTTAGGAAATCAAAGACTAGTTATGCTCTTTTTAAAAAAAAGAAAAGCTTAAAACCATAAAAGAGTCCACAAATATTTGCAATAATAAAGTTGGTGTGGCAATAACACATTGATTACGTAGAAATTTTACCGTTTTATTCAAATCTTCTCACTTCTCTTAAGAAATCAAATTAGAAAATCTTGTACAACATGAACACTAGAAATTAAGACTGGATTGCAAAATAGTGGCTTAGTGATTTCTAAAATGGACTGGAAATCTTCATGGTATAGATGAGATGGTACATATAAGGATGACTAATGCTACAAACTAGCTCAACTTCTAATTATGAAGAACTTTTTGCATAGAAATTACTAAATCAAACTAGTTGAAAAATAATTTAATTTTGTGATACCACTAAATTCAAAACAAATAAAGGAGTAAATACACGACTATTTATTTCATATTGTATTACTTGCTGCAATAACAGGGAATTTCTTAATTAGATGAGTATTTTTAGTAAATAAGAAAAAAAAATTAAATGCCTTATAACAATGAAGAGGAATGATGATAGAAAATGACAAGTATAAATTCCCACAGAATTAATATATGGAATTTTTAGCACATTCCGCTGATCGATCTGATTATGCAACATAGGAATCTTAGTATAGTGCATAATAGTGCATTCATATGAGTGTATGTTTGTGTTTGTATGCACACACACCAAAATTTTATCCGTTAACTTTGCTAGAAATAAACCTTCAATGCATCACATGCCCTACATATCAAAATGATTTTTTTTAAAGAATTTGATTGATGTTGAACTGAAAAATATTAATGAGAAATTTATAAACATTCATCTAACCTTGGATTTTTTGAGAGCTTAAAATAACAACAGATAACGAATTTAGTAGCTTAGGGGAGGGCTCCCCAGCAAGCTTGTCAACCATGAGTTTCAGAAGACGACTTACTTTATAAAATCCTGGAGTGGGAGTAACACAATACTTCAGCCCCTCCTCTTGAATTAAGATTTTGTTAATTATAAATGTCACAATCTGGAGAGTCAGATATAGTAATAAAAGTTCTTGATAATCATACAAACCATATATCTCACATGTTCAATATGTGACCTAAGTCATATAAGTAGAGTCTGGATTGCAGAGAGACATGCCTGTACTTTTTAGCTTTGGGGATGGTATTTGAGTTTTCTTTTCCATTTTGCAGATTAAAGTTACTATTACCAGATTAGGGTGAATCAAAATGTTCTTCCATTTCACAGATAATTATACCATATTAAGAAAAAGTTGAGTAACAAATTATCTCATGCCTTTCTGCATTAAAATCTACTGGAAAATATTGAATCTGTTGCTTCAAAAGGGTAATTAAAAAATGAAAAGAAAAATCTTTGTTAGAGGGATTTAATAGCTATATACCTAGGATTTCATTACCATTAACAAGTGGAGACACACTTGCACCAAAGACTTTGTGAAGAGTAGCAAGTTTTTGGGTTCATGAAAAAGAGTAGTTTCTGGTAAATCATTCATCTGATTTCTGCAACCAACAAAAAGTCATGAAGTACACCATCACCATATATTAAATAGAATAAATTTTGTAAAAAAGCATTATAAGTAAAATAAATCTAATTTTGTAAACCAATCGAACCTTGCAAGTTGCACCATATGCTTATGTTTATGATCATCATCATCCTCACGTCTTCTCTCATATTCATGACCGGACAGATTTGTGTAGAAAAAAAGACTAGTGATATATATCCAGCTACATTAATAAGATATATATATATACATATATATATTGTCTAGGTTTAGGTCTTGAGGGTTTGAAAACATACCTATAGTTAGTCCTATCCAATTTGCTACAATACCATACTTAGTTTTGTTTCAAATTATCCAGTTTTATAATTTTATTGGGGCAACTAATATGGCTCAACCTTGATTTTTGTGTCATTTTCAATTTGCTACAGTACCATACTTAGTGTTGTGGGAGCATACTAGTAAACCAATTTAACGAAGTCATTAAATGTATTAGTTTTGTGTATAGATAAGTACTTATGACCATTCTTGCAACGCAAACGTATTATGACACACATGAAATTATTCAAGTTCATTCAATATTCATAGTGCATTATTCCTTATATATATACACACACACACATAGAGTCATGAAGGTTTGTGGTTTTCTTTTTCTCTAGAGGACTCATGTTATTATTCAAGATCTCAACTACATCTTTCTCATTAAGAATGTACTATTTTTTTCCAAAAAAATATAATGCCTCCATCACGATTTTTTCCAAAGTCAACTAATCTATACTTAGTAGTCATATCACTAGATTCATTGTACGAATCCAAATTAGGAACTTTATCCATCATTTTATTTCTAATCTAATTAGACAATAAAATTATTATTCCAAATAAAGAAACCATATTTAATTTGAATCAGACAAGATAAGCTTTAAAAACTTACCTTTTTATGTTCAGCAGCTCTAAAAGTACAATTATCAAGTGACTTATTGTCATTTCCTCAACCATGTACAATTGCGCGCTCTTGATCTTTTTTCCTGAAAATCAAATATAATTTTTTAATCATAGTAAAAACAAAATATAGATAAATACTTTTGTATAATCTATTGTTGAATAATTTACTAATCACATCACATTCAAAGGTAAAAAAAACATAAGTGTAATACGTATTAATTGACATTATTGTTGTCATACCACAATTATTGTACATACCTTTATATGTAGTACTTTATTCTATCCATAAATGTATTTCGAAACAATAAATCATCTTTTACTTTAGGCGCATTGTTCAACTTGCTATACTTGCTATATATGTAAAGCATTGACTGTCATGCATTAAATCTCTTTATGTTTGACCGAAGAAAGGTATATTCATGTAGGTTTTCAACAAAGATTTTAAAGAGACAATTACACAATTTCTATTCAAATACATAACTGAGAAAATTACTTGACAAAAAGGTTATACATATAGGATATTGAATCTCTTTATGTGTGTATATGTTGCACATGGTGTTATCGCAAACCTTAGCTAACTACATTTTCAAAGTTTATTAGTCTATTCAATATGACTGAATCTTTATCTTTGAAAATTTTTTCAATAATATATTTAATCAAACAAACGTAGTAATATTTTCAAAGGTGGGCATTGGGTGAAATGGTTTACCCTCCATAAGACGAGGTGTAAGCCCTAAGACATTGGGGCGTACCTCATGGGTATTTGTTTTGAAATATAAAATAATAATTAATTTCAGAAATAGAAATAACAAATATACATAAATAATTAATAAATTTTCGTTCCAAATTAACACACAATTTTATTCATCAACTTCATTTCTCATAAATCTTCAAAGATATCAACCCACGCCTAAAATTTAATGGTTTATAATATAATATTTATAAGGCCACACTTACATAACTCATGGGCATAGGTCACAAACGTTGGCATCTCGGACATCTTTGAAATACCATATCAAACGGAATACTAATTGTCATCGATGCAAGGTCAGAACTAATTGCATATATCAACACTGATTTTATAACTTTGGACTTAGTCTGTTATATCTTAATTTTTTAAACTCCAACATGATGGATTTTGTTTCTCTTTAGATTATTTTTATTATGAGCTTAAAATATGGTTTTGAGTCTCGTGACTAAGTACACTTGGTGTTCTTTTCGTGACTTGAGCTAGCATCCGTTGAGAAATTCAATACTGTTGTTCTCCACTCTCTTCACCTTATCTGGTGTTACTGGTGTGAATTGGATTAAAGTGATTCCATTGAAGGCTGCATCAAATTTTCCTGGTGATTCAGATTGTAAAAGGGTCGATATGGTATAAGAAATCCATCTGTACAAATAGCATATTCACATGAAACATGCATGTACATGAGATTTAACAACAGTGAGAACAATAGGAATTGAATGAAATTTCTACTGAAAAATACTTATTCTTGTTAGGCAATTATCATTGTGCCATAATTGCAGTGAAAAAATTTAAAGAAAAAAGAGATTAGTATTTATAATTTTTAAAATTAAAGGACAAAGAATTTTCAGTAATTTATTGAACAAAAAAACTCTATATACATAAAGAATTTTGGCAGCAGAATTCTATTTGTACAAGCTATGTTATCTGGCATAGGAAAGTTGTTGTTATGTTTTAATTTGACAATGTAAAAATTTTAAGAATATTTTTTAGAAGAAATACATAAGGAAATTTGGCAGCATAATTCTATTTATAATGATGATATAATCATTACCACATATGATAATTGATAACTACTTTTGTATTATTTATTGTTGAATCATTTACCATTCATATAACATCCAATAAAAAAAAAGTACAAGTATAATAAGGATTTACTAATCAAAGGACAATAGACTGCAAAGTGTAAAGAAGACATAAGCTGAAGTAAATATTAATTGGGTTAATTAAATATTCATTGTGGTATGTACTTTGTGGTCACAACCTCTTTTTGTGACGATATTTCAGATTTGATAAGCGATTTTGGTGGAGACGAAAGAAGGAGGAGAGAAAGATTCAGTGGATAAAACGAACTGATTTGTATAAACCTAAGAACAAAGGTGGACTGGGTTTTCGAGACCTCAATTCCTTCAATGTGACTTTGCTTGCAAAACAAGGGTGATGGTTGAATAATTATTCAGATTTTTTTTGTCTCGGGTTTTAAAAGAAAATAATTTTCAAATTTTTCCTTTAGTGAGGCTTTTGTGGGTCATAATTCACCATTCACGTGGCGGATTATCGGGAGGCTCGGATGGTTTTAGATGAAGGACTGCATTGGAGAATTGGAAATGGGCTTCATCTTAAAGTGTGGGGTGATTGTTGGCTTTCTAAAGCTGTAAATTAACAACATTGTCACATAAATCAATCTTATTTATTCCAAATCCATCCTCCATTCTCAACAACACAATCCAACTCATCCATAATTATAGAAGATAAAAAAGTCTTTAAAGGAAATCTCATGAATACAATAAATTATTATCAATCGAATAAAACTACAATCCGGTACAATCCATTACAAATTTTTGGGCATGTAATACTTCTATGAGACTTGACTTTGGTATAAATTTCATTATACATGGTTTTGCATCTCATATAGCAAGCAATGACTACAAGTTTGAATTGATCCTTGAAAATTTTGTCTTGGAAATTCATCTCTTGTTCCAATATTCTAAGAGCACTTCACATCCCAATAACATAATTAATGCAAAGATTGAAAGCAATAATACAAAAACAATCAGTTCTAAAAGCACTTCACAACTCAATAAAAGAAGAGCAGCACATAGGGTTGCAACGATTTCCCAAGAAGAAACTAATTTATGATTAAGAGAAGTTCAGAAAAATTATTGTGAAATTATTCTTTGAAACGGGTTCTGATTTCACATCAACTTCAAGAGGATGCTCGATTTTGCTTACGGACATATGTGTTCACATGGAAGATAACAAGATACCGAATGTAGAGAATTTAAAAGGGTGGATCATGGAAGAAGAAATAAAAGAAATACGACAACGTATTGAAAAGATAAAAAAGATCCTGGGAGTGAAACAGGGTGTGGCATATTGTTAGATGAATGGGTTGATGGGAAAGGTTAAAAGTTGGTAAACTCCTAGTTTTACAGTCCGAAAGGTCATATTTATTTTCGTTCATCTAATATCTGAAGAACAGATAAATGAGGTTCTTTAGCCTCACAATGTGGTTCTCTTCCATTTTTTTTGCAACTTCAAAGTCACTATTCAAAGAGTATCCTAAAGAGTTCTTATGTCCCTTCTTTCTCTATAATAATGATTCTTGATCCACATAAGCTGTTGGATATCTTCACTCACTTGATTTGCTTCACAACCATCTTTTAGTACAACCTCATCTCATATTTCAGGCTAGCTAGAGATCACTTGTCATTATGTTGATTGATGTTAATCTTAGTGTATATATAATGGTTGTGAATAGAATGTGTAATATGGTTGAAAGAATAGATGGGCAATATATAGAAGAACATCCAAAATCGTGTTTTACAAGCAAAAAGATATATATCAAATCAAAAGAGAGTATTTTGGGAAATAAAAGACTAGTTGTACTCTTTTTACAAAAAAAGTGCAAAACCATAAAAGAGTCGACAAATATTTGCAACAATAAAGTTGGTGTGGCAGTAACACATTGTTTATATAGAAATTTTACCTATTCAAATCTTATCATTTCCCGCAAACAAAAAAAAATTCAAAATCTTGTACAACATGAACACTAGAAATAAAGAATAGATTGCCAAACAGTTGCTTAGTGATTTCTTAAAATGAACAGGAAATCTTTGTGCTATAGATGAGATGGTATATATAAGGACGACTAACACTACAAACTAGCTCCATTTGGTTGCAGATAGACACAAGAACTTCTAATTATGAAGAATTTTTTACATAGAAATTACTAAATCAAACTAGTTGAAACATAATTTAATTTTGTGACACCAAAAAATTCAAAATAAATAAAGGAGTAAATACAGGAGTATTTATTTCATATTGTATTACTTGCTGCAATAACAGAGAATTTCTTAATTAGATGAGTATTTTTTTATAAATAAGAAAAAAAATTTAAATGCCTTATAACAATGAAGAGGAATGATGATAGAACATGACAAGTATAAATTCCCACAGAATTAAATATATTGAATTTTTAGCACTTTCTGTTGATCGATCTGATTGTGCAACATAGGAGTCTTAGTATAATGCATGATAGTGCGTTTATACGAGTGTATGTTTGTGTTTATATGCACACATACCGCAACGTTAAACATTAACTTCGCTAGAAATAAAACTTCTAATGCATCACATGCCCTACATATCAAAATGATTTTTCTTAAGAATTTGATTGATGTTGAACTAAAAAATAATAACGAGAAATTTATAAATGTTCATCTAACCTTTGATTTTTTTAGAGCTTAAGATAACAACAGATAATGAGTTTAGCTACTTAGGGGAGGACTCCTCAGCAAGCTTGTCAACCATGAGTTTCATAACACAACATTCTTTATAAAAACCTAAAGTGGGAGTAACACAATACTTCAGCCCCTCCTCTTGATTTAAGATTTTGTTAATTTTAAATGTCGCAACCTACAAAGTCAGATATAGTAACAAGAGTTTGTGACAATCTTACAAACCATATATTTCACATGTTCAATATATGACCTAAGTCATATAAGTAGAGTATGAATTATAGAGATACATGCTTGTACTTTTAAGCTTTGGGGATGGTATTTGAGTTTTCTTTTCCATTTTGCATATTAAAGTTACTATTACCATATTAGGGTGAATCAAAATGTTCTTCCATTTCATAGATAATTATACCATATTAAGAAAAAAGTTGAGTAACAAATTATATCATGCCTTTCTGCATTAAAATTTACTAGAAAATATTGAATCTGCTGCTTCAAAAGGGTAATTTAAAAATGAAAAGAAAAATCTTTGTTAGAGGGATTTAATAACTATATACCTAGGATTTCATTACCATTAACAAGTGGAGACACACTTGCACCAAATACTTTGTGAAGAGTAGCAAGTTTTTGGGTTCATGAAAAAGAGTAGTTTCTGGTAAATCATTCATCCGATTTCTGCAACCACCAAAAAGTCATGAAGTACACCATCACCATATATTAAATAGAATAAATTTTGTAAAAAATATTATAAGTAAAATAAATCTATTTTTGTAAACCAATCGAACCTTGCAAGTTACACCATATGCTCATGTTTATGATCATCATCATCTTCACGGCTTCTCTCATATTCATGACTAGACAGATTTGTGTAGAAAAAAAGACTAGTGATATATATCCAGCTACATTAATAAGATATATATATATATATATATATTTAAGTCCGTGAATTATTTTTGTCTTGTGGTTGATCTGGCACTTGCTTTTGTCGGTCACGGGTATTGCTTTTTTGCTTTTCATCTTGTCACGAGCAGGAATCTTGCTTTTTGCTTTTGATCTGGAATCTTGCTTTTTGAGTTTGTCGAGTACTATTTTTTGTCTTTTATCTTGTCACGAGCATCTGCTTTTGAGTTGTCTGTCCAGTTGTCTATTCTTTTAAGTCATAATCATATCTATCATATAGATCCTGTGCATAATAGTCTGGTGGAGTATTGAGATTGTCGGTAGGAGTCTGGGTACTGTCTTCATCGCTATCTGATAATTGAGATAGCTCTTCAATGAGCTTTTTCTTATTTTCTTGTTTTGATAACTTGGAAGGTCCTGGGATTTTTTGATCGGTCTTGGCATTTTGAGGATTATTACAAAACCATGTCTTGACAGTGTTAAGATTGGAATATGAGCAATCATATTTTGCCCACCGTTTGACTTTAAATATTCTTTTTATTGCCATAATTTCCCACTGTGTACTTCAATGATAGAACCAGTGATAGTTGTTGTGCGATTATCTACCTAAATAAATAGGTGAATAATCGTACTAGTTATACTTGCAAGTGCACAAGGTCATCAGTGTAGTCTAGTGTGCGAAAGCAAGGTCATCTCTACAGGGATTGGTAAAGTTACTTTTAGAATTAGTTTCTCTAAAGTAAAAAGAGATAAATAACTATTGGAAAGTGATTTGATGATAATAAAGACATAGGGCTTTGATATCCACCACTAGTCATACATTCCCAATGTGTATAAGGTATCAGTGCACTAGCTTTATTATGTATACCTACTGGTTGCCAACCTAAGGGCATGATATCTACTCCTTAAGCTATTGATTTCCCTAAGCAACGAGTTAGGCATGGTATCTACTCTAACTCTTTTCTTCCTTAAGGGATTCAGCATGGTCATCAATTTTATCAATAATATCTAAGAGGAATTCCTTTTGTGAAGTTATCATATTGATAGATTTACAATAACATAGACCTTCTTCACAATTACACTGTGAATCATCATAATCTTATGAATCAGAAGTCTCTTGAATGGTATAAATAAGTTCTTCTTTATCAGAAGAGGAGGATTCTTCTTCTGACTGAGATTCATTTAGCATAACTTTTGTTAATTGTTGTTTTAATGTTTCATCAATTTCTAACTCATTAATTTTTTGTTTTACACGGCAGTTCTTTGCCCAATGCCCAAGCCGTCCACACTTAAAGCAAGCTTTGGAAGAGGTTTGGGTTTATGATTTTTTGGATTTTTTAAATTTGGGATTTTGGATTTTTGTAGTAGAAGGATACTTATTGGGCCTATAGGGTTTCTTATAAGTTCGTTTTTTAAAATATTTGGTTTTCTTTTTCTTTTCAACAGACGGGGCCTTAATAGTTTCATAACCATACTGGTTACAGAATGAGCCTAATTCTTTCCTGCTTTGATGGAGTTCAGATTTCATTTTGGACTTTAGTTTAACATCATTGCAGAGAGCTAATCCTTCATAATTAATATAACCTATTAATTCTCCATATGAAAGATTATTATAAGGTACAGATCCGTTATTAACATCTCTAATTCTTTGTCTAACTTTTTCAGCAAATAATTTTGGAAGTCCTGAAATAAAATTTTCTTTCCAATAAGCATTATTACTATCTTTTCTAGTGTATATTTTGGCAAGAAATACATCTTTATACCATCTAAAGTCTTGCATAGTTGGGCATGTCAGGTTAATAAGTATTTCAGATGATCTAGCTGAAAATATGTCAGGGTCTCCTATAAAATGTTTAGTAATAGTATATATAAGGGTTTCAAAGGCATTTTCTTGTTTTATGTATCCAGTAGAAATACTAATTTCTCCAGTTTGATTATCTTGGAATGATTGAGTTGTTGGTATATCAATTGTGGCATTTAATACTTCATTTTTGTTATCTTCAGTGAGATAATTATCCCACCAACCTTCAAGTATTCCAGTAAATCCAGCAAATATAGTAGTAGTTATCTTCTTATCAGTATTATTGGGTCGTGTTTTATAAGCAGTAGCAGCCATAGTCATTTCCTTAAGTGTATTTAATATATTGTGATCGCTAGCTCCATCTATATTCTATTCATATAATGTATTATCATCATAACGAGCTTGAATAGCCGAAGATCTTTCTTCATATTGAATATCAGGGGGAGTTGGTCTAGTGTAGTAATTTCTAGTTCTTGGGAACAGTGTTGAACTATTTTTATTATTATATATTTTATTGATTTCATTAGTTTCTCTAATTTCGCTAATCAGATCTTGGTCTATGACATTAATGTTTAAAATTTTTTCATTGAGGTTTAAATTTTTTAATCTATCATTTATAGATTTCAAAACATCATCAGAATTGTCAAGAGTAATTAAATTTTCTTTTTCTATTTGAAGTGGTTTAAAAATTAGTTAAGATAGATGAGGAATAGGTTTTTGAATTATAAGAGGGTAAGTCTTCTCCCCGGGGTTTTTTGAAGAAGAAGCAAGGGCCTTATGCTTATTATCTAAAGAGGTTAATTTGTCATCTATAGAATCAATAGTAGAGGCAATAAAGGTAATATGTTGAGAAATTGTGTGACGATTTTGATTAGTATAATTGTTTTGGGTGTAAAGATTACTAATATCAGTTAAATCATCATTACGATCAGGTGGTTCATTTTTATTAGCATTTTTTAAGGGTGTTGCAATAATGGGGACTAAATATTGAGGTGAATTAAGAGTTATTCTCTGTAATGGGGGATGTATAGATGATATAACTTGACCGCTAGCAGTAACCCATTTCTGATCAAGTTGAGTTATAACATCTATTTCTTTATGTACATCAGAATGATTTAGGGCAAAAGGGTTATAAATCTTATTATTGAATGTATACATTTCAAAGAAATCAAAGAAGTATATTTCACATTGAATTTCATTCATATGATAATACCATTGATTCCTTATGTGAGTTCTTTCATTTTTAGAAAAAAAAAATTGTCATGAACCAATCAGATTTCTCTTTATTTTTTAGGGATAAAAAATCTTTTTTTAATATTTCTTTATTTATAGTATAATTAGATTTCATAATAACATTAAGTTCATTATCCATATCTGTTTTAGTTGGAGAATAATCTTGATCATTATCTTTTTTTCTATAAGAAGTTTCTCCTATTTGTGATTGTTCTAATGCGGATTTAAAAGATTCAATATCATAAAATCCTCTTGGTATGATTGGGTCAAAATTGACTCCTAATAAACTTTTATTGGAATTTCTAGATAAAGTATCTAAACTATATCTAGGAGGCGTAATTTGAGGATCTTCATACAAAGGGGTTCTTCTAGAACTGGTTGTTCTAGATAAAGATGGTGAATTAAATCTAATAACAACACTACCATCCTTGTGTTCATCTATTTGAGATACATTGGAATTTGTTATCTCCCTGGGGGTACATAATGCTTCAAATTTCCAATGATCCGGAATTGTTATTTGATCCCATTTTAATAATTTTGGCGTAATAGTGTTAGCATGAAAAGTATTTGTTTCTAATAATAAAGTTTCTCCTGGTTTGGTTTGTATTAATGCTTTAGGATTAATCTTAGTTGTCATAACTTTATAATAAACTTTATAAATTAAATTCAGATTACGAGTTCCTGTCTTAATATCTAATCCTTTTAATTGAATAACTAAAGTAAGAATATCAATTAAATTTGGATCATACAAATCTATAGAAAAGTTTGGATAACAGTTAAAATATAAATGACCATTATGAATATTGGAGGCAACCAGTGATAATAATGAATTTTAAAAATTTAAATGTCTAGCATCTCTTAACATCATTAATACAGGTGTATCAATTCCTAAGCGATGCAAAGGTTTAATAGCAATTTGAACTAGTCCTAAATGCAAATATTTAAATTCTTCTTGTTTATGCTTTAGTATTGAAGATAAAAATAATAATTTAATACTTTCATTTTCTCTAATTATACTATGAATAAAGAAATATTAAAAAAAAATGTCCTTAAAAAATAAAGAGAAATCTGATTGGTTTATGACAACCTTTTCTGAAAATGAAAGAACTCACATAAAGAATCAATGGTATTCTCATATGAATGAAATTCAATGTGAAATATACTTCTTTGATTTCTTTGAAATGTATACATTCAATAATAAGATTTATAACCCTTTTGCCCTAAATCATCCTGATGTACATAAAGAAATAGATGTTATAACTCAACTTGATCAGAAATGGATTACTGCTAGCAGTCAAGTTATATCATCTATTCATCCCCCATTACAGAGAATAACTCTTAATTCACCTCAATATTCAGTCCCCATTATTGCAACATCCTTCAAAAATGCTAATAAAAATGAACCACCTGATCGTAATGCTGATTTAACTGATAAGACTAGTGATATATATCCAGCTACATTATATATATATATATATATATATATATATTGTCCAGGGTTAGGTCTTGAGGGTTTGTGGTATTCTTTTTCTTTAGAGGACTCATGTTATTATTCAAGATCTCAACTACCTCTTTCTCATTAAGAATGTACTAATTTTTTTTTTTCAAAAGAAAATTATGCCTCCATCATGATTTTTCTTCAAAGTCAACTAACCTATACTTAATAGTCATATCACTAGATTCATTGTACGAATCCAAATTAGGCACCTTATCCATCATTTTATTCCTAATCTAATTAGACGATAAAATTCTTATTCTAAATAAAGAAACCATGTTTAATTTGAATCAGACAAGATAAGCTTTAAAAACTTACCTTTTTATGTTCAACAGCTTTAAAAATATATTCGTCAAGTGACTTATTGTCATTTCCTCAACCATGTAAAATTGCTCTTAATCTTTTTTCCTGAAAATCAAATACAATTTGTTAATCATAGTAAAAACAAGATATAGATAAATACTTTTGTATCATCTATTACTGAATAATTTACGAATCGTATCACATTCGAAGGTAAAAAAACACAAGTGTATTACGAATTAATTTTTTAACGGGCCACACAAATTAAAATTTCCATAAAAAAGGTGCCAAATAAATTAAAATATTTTAAAAGTAAACTAAGTGTCTAAATGCGGATGTTGAATAACAAAAGTGAAAATGTGCATTGTGGACTTGTTTATGGAAAGACTTTTGGAAAATGTATGTTGACTTGTCCAGAAATTAAATAATTCTTCATATACCAATGATCAAGAAATTGAACTAAATTTAGTCGTCACTTTGGACTATAAAAAATCAAATCAAGAGTCACACTTAGCTTTTATACTTGCTATTCCATCAAATCTAAAATGTGGTGTATGTAAAATATCAATTTTTCCAAATCTGTGTCATTTCGATATTTTGTGTATATAATTGATCAAAGCGTCTCAATTTTTTATTGCTTTAACAATTCTCACTTTCATTTTCATATAGTTCATTAGATATAACTAATTTCTAGATTTAAACAAAAATTGATATCTTTGTTTCTTGGGACTTTTTTTTCCTTTTAATTAATAAACTACCATTACTCTCAATGCAACAAAAGAGAAACTCAATACTACAATGTGATCATTACAATAATAATAATTATTACTATAAGTTGTGACTTGTAAATCTGCTTAGGTGAAATCTTAGCTTTATGCATATCATAAAATTGTGAGTCAATATTTAAAATAATATTAACCCTTTACGAACAATAAGATGTCACATTTAAAACTCTTTTTTCCTTACCTTTTCAAGTGCTCAAAGTTGAGAAATTGATGATGACATGACAGTCAAATTTGAACATTAAGAGGTCCCACCAAGATATTAAGGATCCCACATATAAGCAATATCAACTTGACTATCAAATTGACCATCACTAATTCCAAGACATTAGTGACGACTCTCAGGTTTTCAAAGAATCCCTTTAGCTATACTACCTTTTGCTCTGTAGCAGAACAAGCTATGATCTTAGTCTTCATGGCTAGTCATTTACAATGCTCTTAGGAATATGTGAATCCATATTGATTATTATCTAATGCTTCTTCCCATTTACGACTATTCATTAGCTCCAAGGGTTAACAAATATTAAATATAGTGTGTATTTGGCATACAATAGGCTTTCACTAGTACTAAAGTAGGAAGCTCTTCTAATTTCTTTCTTCTTTTATCGAGTTTCGGACATAATTCAAGGTTTAGGTATACTTCTTTAGATATAAGGTGTCTATGGGATTGCTGTTATGTAGACTAAACTTTTAAGAATCTTCTTAGTGTACGGTTCTTGTAATAGAGCTAAGAGATTCCGTGAATTATCTCTATAGATTTTCAAATCAAATACATAATTAGCTTTTCCCACTAAATAAAGAAGAGAGAACCTCAACATCAAATTACCTTCGGAGAACTTCATACTAGCAAATGGATCGTGCGACCTGCGAGTACACCTGCACTTGGAAGCTCAATACTATGCACTTATTAGGGATACACAATGGCTTCAACCTTAAATAAATAAAATAAATTAGAAAATTTCTCGTTATGCCCCAAACTTATTTTATTACATTAGTCATAGCATGTCTAATCCTTCAAAGGCTATGCTAGACTTTACTTTCCTCACCATGTATCCACAATTATATCCAAGCTTCAACATAGCGACATAATTGGTCGACCTATCAATACCAGTGGTGGATGTAAACAAAAAACAGTCTTCCTTCCATACTTATGTCTCTCTGATTTAGACTAACTTCTTTTCTAGACATGTCCTATAAGGCTAATTATTTCATTTCCATCAGAAATATGCTAAAGTAGCAAACATCAACCTATCCTTTTGAAAGTATAGTCGAAAGTCACATAAGGCAGCTGATGCCTTTCATTTACGTAAGCCTCTGGCTCTCACACAGTGAAGACATATGGATTCACTCACTCACTCACTCACTTCCCTATAAGGTCGTGCTAAGCACATGTAGTATGAAATACATGCTATAGTGGTTTGATAAGAGTGTATGTCTTTTTAAATTGTATACCACTATACGAATCTTAGCCTAGTTGCAATCTACATCTTCATGCTCTCATGTACCTAGCTCGAGTTCTTTATTAGCACACTTATTTGAACACCTTAATAAATAAATCGCGTAAGGCTTCTATCCACGTTTCTATGATCATGGGATGATCATGATCGATCTAAGTTTTTAAGTTTTGGCTCAAAACCTCATCTTGACTCTAGTCAAGGTGACTTTTAATAAGGTTCGTTGTTTATGAATTCGTCACATTGACTATATACTTGTCTCGCTTTCATTAGCATCAAAATAGTATACCAAGTCTCATCTCAGCTCACTATCTCAATGCGTGAGGCAATCTCTTGTGTAAGAGAGCCGACCTTTTCCTGGTGACATACTTTCATATGTGTGTGTGTTTGTGCTAGTGTCAACATGTATACGACATCCAACATATCTAAAATACATGGAATGAACCCTAAATTCATTAATATACCATGACATAGATTTTTATTTAACCAATACGCATCCCTAGAGATTTTAATGTAAGGCAGAAACATACCTCTAGGGATAAATTTAACTTAGTGATCTAATACGCAAATATGTACTGTTAGACCACTTTCATTTAATCACATTGTTTCCAATGTAAGTTATTCTTATAATTAATATATTTGGTCCCACCAAGATATTAAGGATCCTACATATAATCAATATCAACTTAACTATCAAATTTGACCATCACTAATTCCAAGACATTAGCGACAACTCCCAGGTTTTCAAAGAATACCTTAAACTATACTAGCTTTTGCACTGTAGCAGAATAAGCTATGATCTTAGTCTCCATGGCTAGTCATTTGCAGTGCTCTTAGGAATATGTGAATCAATATTGATTATTATCTAATGTTTATTTCCATTTACGACTATGCATTAGCTCCAAGGCTTAACAAATATCAAACATAGTGTGCCTTTGGCATATAATAGGCTTTCACTAAGTTATTCTAATTTCTTTCTTCTTTTATGGAGTTTCAGACATAATTCAAGTTTTAAGCATTTGTCTTTAGATATAAGGTGTCCATGGGATTCCTATTATGTAGACTAAACTTTTTAAGAATCTTCTTAGTGTACGGTTCTTGTGATAGAGCTAAGAAATTCCGCGAATGATCTCTATAGATCTTCAAATCAAATACATAATTAGCTTTTCTCAAATCCTTTATTTTAAAATTGAAAGAATAATCGTTCTTAAATGGTGACAACTTCTTATCTTTCTAGCCAATAAATCATCAACATAGAATGATAAATTTCCAAATTTATTCTCAGACCTGTTATATACACACATACAATGATTCTCATCAATTATGCAAACTCATAAGTTTTCATATTTTGATGAAATTTGAAACATCACAATTTGAATGAATACTTCAAGCCATATACGGAAATATTGGAGCTAGCATACTTTGTGCTCTTGGCCTTCTAACACAAAAACTATGATTAGTTTCATGTAGATTTAGTCATCCAGTTCTCTATTGGGAAATGTAAGCTTAATGTCTATTCGGTGCTTTCATAAGCCCAAACATGTGATAATAACTAGAATGGGATGAATAGAGGTAAACCTCACAAGCTACACCCTCTTATAGGATATAGTATTTCACCACTAAACATGCATTCTACTTCTCAATTAAACTCATTCACCTATCTTTTCTTGTGTGCTCTTGAGAACTCACATGTTCTCATTTACTCTATAATAGCTAAGAGTTTGACCAAGTCCCAAACATGATTAGTTTTCTCTAAACTTCAATATTTTCTCTATTGTTTTTAACACATTTTCTTTTCAATGGATGATCTCAAAAACTTATCTCTTAAGCTCACATCAAAGACAAATTCCCTTTTTTTTCCAATTGCTTCCATGTAACTATGATAAATCATCTTTCACTATTAGGAGAATTGTTTGACTAGCAATCCTAGCTATATATGTAAAGCATTGACTGTTATGCACTAAATCTCTTTGCATTTGACCGAATAAAGGTATATTCACGTACGTTCTCAACAAAGATTTTAAAGAGACAATTACACAATTTCTATTCAAATACCTCGATCAGAAAATTACTTGACAAAAAAGTTATACATATAGGATATCGAATCTCTTTATGTGTGTATATATTGGACATGGTGTTATCGCAAAGCTTCACTAACTACATTTTCAAAGTTTAGTAGTCTTTTCAATATGACTTAATCTTTGTCTTTAATCAATTTTTCAATCATATACATAATCAAACAAACATAGTAATAATTTTAGAGGCAAACATTGGGTGAAGCGGTTTACCCTCCATCAGATTAGGTGTAAGCCCCAAGACATTGGGGTGTACCTCATGGGTATTTGTTTTGAATTTTAAAATAATAATTAATTAATTAAAATAATAAAACATAAAAAATAAATTCAATATATATAAGTCCTCGTATAGAAAAAGGCATACAACTTAGGCCTAAAGTGACACTCCAACAGTTCCAATGAGGCATACGCATTTCAAATATACCAAAAGTGACACTCCAACAGTTCCAATGGCGTACGCATTTCAAATATACCAATGAAGCATGCATACATCGTAATAGTTGGTGTATATCTTTAAGGACTATTTCTTTCCTAACACAATATTTTTGAAAAAAATAATAGTTTCAGAAATAGAAATAACAAATATTCATAAATAATTAACAAAATTATCGTTCCAAATTAAAACAATTTTATTCATTAACTTCATTTCTCATAAATCTTCAAAGATATCAACCCATACCTAAAATCAGGGGCAAAACTACATATCGGGCAGGTCTGGGCTGAAGCCCACCCTACTAGCCCAGCCTCACAAAGTCGAACTCTCTTCTTCTTTCTCGACTCGCACGGTGACATCTCTGTCAAAAACACAGATCAAGCAAGGCTCCAAGCAAGGTATCACCAAAATCTATTCTTCTTACTGGACAATCGACATCATTGTTCAAGTCACCAGTAAAATCTGCACCAGAGACGGCGATAACAATTGGTAAAGGTGATGGTTTAGCTTGCATAGGTTAGTTTTCAGTCTAGATTTAGATTTTAGGGTTTTTTTCCATTTGGAAAATAATTCAATTAATATTTGGATTTAAGGTTATATTGTTAAACTTTGATTGTATAATTTTGTGTTTGTTTGAAAAATTGTTAGTGGATTACTTAATTTCAAATCAATAATCCATTTAATTGAAACATGTAACCTGCTCTGCGGTTTCTCGCAAGAATCTGAAATCTGTAGACTGTATTTCTTTGATCTTTGATCTTTCCTTCCTTTCATGTTTTTTAAAACGCTAATCGTTATCAGATCTAGTGGTGGCCACCGGCTGGTGGGTAACTATTAGCCTATTAATTTCAAGTCAAATAATGGTGTTTACTGTTTAGTTTAAATATCACTCTCAGTTTTGGGGTTGATTATTGACCTTTCAGATGTAATTGGATTATGTATTACTCATTTTGGAATGACAATTGAATTAATTCTTGCACTTATAATTTTTGAAGATCAACTATGAGATATGGGAATTTATTACTTTCCAAAAAAGAGGGTACCAGATTTCCCGGGAGGATACTTTTAAGATTTTATATTAGTAGGTTTGCATCTTAGTTGGAAGGTTTTGATATAAAGCTTTCCTAAATGTGGTAATCTAAATTCTGCTCAGCATGTGTTGAAGTTCAATGTAGCTTTTAGGAGTTTTGTTGCACTAATCTAGGTTTTATTAACTGACAATGAACTAGTTCACGGGCAGTAAATTATTTTTTGTCCTGCAAAGGGTTGTCTTTGTTAGTTTCTTATATGCCATGAGTATGAGTGGTGGTGAAGATTTCAGAGTCTTCTCATATTTAATACGGTAAAGTTTCATAGTTTAGTTATGGTACACTCTTTTAAGAATAAGTCTTATATACCATTGAATTAAGTTCTTCTTTGTTTTAAAGGGTTCTTCTGGTTATGCGAGTTTCTTATAGTCTGAGTTTTCTCCATTTCAACTGTAGTTGATTGTAAAAACTACAATTTGTTGTTCAAGTTTCCTAAAAGTTAAGCTAGTGCTGTACAGAAAGTCATAAACAAGTCAGTGGGTGTGTCTTGAAGTGGATTCATACAATTTTGATTCAATTTCTTTAACATGTAGGGTTTTATGTATAGCACTGTGAGAATCTTTTAATTCTTGCTTATATGTTATATATATGCATATATAGAGTGCGTATATACACACATACACACTTTTGATATAGATTTTTGAATTAAGTTAAGATAAACCAATGAAAAATGTTAGTCATTACAGGTTAGCATTTTAAGCTAATTATTTTTTTTTTGGGAAGTTTCCTCGACTTGTCATAAAACCTGTGAAATAAGGCCACTAATATTGGTATTGGTATTAACATTTCATAAGTTGGATGACAACCTAACCTTTGCTCTCATGGGAACTTGAATCATGATGGCGCATTAGCACATACCCACTGTAATTTACATGCGAGGATGAGGATATGAAATTATGCACCCTACTTTGAGAGTTTGTTCAGGGATACAATGTTTGCTTTCTAATTTCATTTTCTCTAACAACTTATACAATTATACTCCATATCCCACTAATTTCTTAGGAGCTATTACTGGTAATTTTTAATTGTGTACTTTATTATTCCCCATAAGAGTAAGACTGTAGCATCTTTATGTGTAAATCAATCGTGCTTATTGATGCAGGAATCAGAAAGCTTTGTTATGAGCTATTGGATTTGAAGATGTAGTGGAAATATGCGCACAAAATACTTGGCTTTCTTGAGGTAATAAAATATACATGTTTAATTGTCTTTTATGGAAAATAAATTCATTAAGAGAGAGAAAAAGAGTACAAAAGTGAAGGACAAGGAGTCCTAAATAAAAAAATGGAGACTACATAAGTATAGGGCATATAATCTCTATGCAGATTATTCAAAGAAGTACCCCTAAAAACTCTTTTAGTTAAAGCCCAAAGAGAGGAAGGATAACAGCTCTATCCCAAAGCAGATGCACTAGCGTCAACTGATCTGTGAAGATCTTGGACTTGAAGTAATCTGTTGGAAATCACCTTGACAAGATGCCCAGGTGCTGATCTTCCAAACACCCAAGTCTAGAATGACTTGTAAAGATTAGGAATCGAAAACAGGAACAGAAATCAAAGAAAGAAAGAAGACAAGCGATTTGTTATCGAGGTTAGGCAATAGCCTACGTCCTCGTGAGTTCCTCTGAACTCTTTGCACTAAATCAATGGTTCTTTTACAATCACAGCAACCCCTCTCCAAGAAGCTCAAGTTCTTGAAGAAACCAAGAAGAGAAGAAAGAAGATGATAAGAACTTATTACAATGCTCTCTATCAAATCTATGCTACTCTCTCTTTACAATCAGCCTCACTACAATGAGTCCCTCTTGTGTTTTGTGTCTTTGCATTCTCACACAATTCTCTCTTGTATCTTTTGATCACTTGTATGTCACAACATGTAATCACTCAATTGATTATGTCTTATAGAATGAAGCTAGGTGACCCTTTATATAGTGCACCAACTTCTTGACCAATCTTGAGTGTCATTCTTCACCCTTAGATCTTGATGACCAATCAACCGTGGCCTTCCATCAATCCTAAGTGATGCTGTGCATTTTGGACTTGCACCCACACATTTAACAAAAGGCTGAATCAAGTTAATCATGTGTGCATCAGTGTGCCTAGCGCCTAGGCCTCCAACAAGGCGCGTTGCGGCCTTGGGCAAAACACCTTTTCACCACTTTCTGGGCGCCGTGGCCTTGGGTAGGGGGCTACACTAATGCTGGACCCTTCAAAGCTGTGCGCACTTCTTTGTCTTGCTGAAAGGAGAGGTGTGCACACACCCAAAGTGACAAGTGCACTCTTTTAACATGCTGAAATTCATTCTTCCATCTCTTGTTTAAACTTTAGACAAATACCAACAATCTCTACCTTTGTCTAAGCGTTTAAACCCGAACCATTGTGCAGAGAACTTCATGATCCAAACTCATCTTGAGTCATCATATCAACCGACTCCAATCCTAAGTAGTTCAAGACAATGATTGAACTTACTTAGAGGTAGAATTTTGGTCCCTAAATCTGCAGAATTTTCTTCCGTGGTTAGCTTGTCCACATGGATGCATCATTCCGTAACATTTTTTGGAATGAAATGATACCAAACATCCATGTGCTTTGTCCTCTCATGGAACACTGGATTTTTACACAAGTGCAATGCACTTTGACTATCCGAATACACCACCACCTGCTCTTCCAAGACCTTCAACTCTTCCAATAACCCTTTGCACCATATAATCTCCTTAATGGCTTCTGTAGCCGCTATGTACTCAGCCTCGGTTGTTGAGAGTGCTACTACCGGCTGCAACCAAGCCTTCCAACTTACACAACACCCGTTTAAGTTGAAGAAGTAGGAGGTAATCGATCTTCTTTTATCTCAGTTTGCTTCATAGTCCAAATCCGCATAACCCTCAAGACAGATAGACTTATCCCTCTTCTCATAAATCACCCTCACTTTTGGGCTTCCCTTCAAGTACCTCCGCAACCACTTCATCCTAAGCCAATGCTCATTTTCGGGATTACTCATAAACCTGCTGAGAACATTTATTGCATGAGCAATATCAGGTCTAGTGCTTACCATGGTGAACATTACAGAACCAACAGCAGTAGAGTAAGGGACTTTTTCCATTTCCTTCTTCTCCACCTCCGATCTCGGACATTGATCGCTGGAGAACTTGAAATGACCAGCAAGAGGAACCTTCACTGGTTTGCTATCTTCCATAGAGAACTTAGATATCATCTTCTCTATGTAGGAAGTTTGAGAGATCTTCAATCTGTTTCTCTCCCTTTCCCGGATGATACACGTCCCAAGGATCTTCTGTGCATGGCCAAGATCCTTCATCTCAAACTCCTCACTGAGTTGAGCCTTCAATTTTTTTGTCCTCTCCATGCTGCTCCCAACCAGCAACATATCATCAACATAGATGAGGATGATCACCACTTCCTCAACCTTCTGCCCCTTGTAGTACAAGCACGAATCATAGTAGCTCCTCATGAAACCCAAGCTGATTACAAAGGAATCAAACCTCTTATTCCATTGCCGAGGTGATTGCTTCAGGCCATAGAGAGATTTCTTCAATTTGCACACCAACTCTCCCTGCCTTCCTTCCTCATAGCCTTCGGGTTGCCTCATGTAGATGGTCTCATCAAGCCCTCCATGTAAGAACGCTGTCTGCACATTCATTTTCTTGATTTCCCAATCAAATTGGACCACCATTGCCAATACTATCTGTGTCGTCTTGTACTTCACAACCTGTGAGAAGATTTCAATGAAATCTATACCTTCTTTTTTATGTGAACCCCTTCGTCACCAGCCTAGCTTTATACCGGACTTCATCTCCTGGAGTATTCCCTTCTTTGATCTTGTAGATCTATATACAATCCACAACTCTCTGTTTTTCTAGTTTGAGTACCAATTCGCAAGAGTTGTTCTTTCTCAAAGAATCTATTTCTTCCTCCATAGCTAGCTGCCACTTTGACGAATCCTTACACTCCATGGCTTCCATGTAGGTTTTTGGTTCAACCATTTCTCTTTCTGTCCAAGGATCTGCTACATTAGCATCCACAAACCCATATCTCAAAGGTGGTCTAACAACCCTCCTTTCCCGGTCCCTTGCGAGCTGGTAGTCATTTTGACTTTTTGCATCAACCTCTTCCAGTTCAACCTCCTCTTGAGTGCCTTGAGCATGGCCTTCATTAATGGGCTCTACCTGGTCTGAACCCTCTTACCTCCCTTACTCTGCCTGAACCGAATTCTCCTTGATGCGATGCTCCACAAATTCCGAACTGGGTTGCTCACTAGCCCCTGCAGGGTTAGTTTTTTCCAAGTAGGGAAATAACAATTCATTAAAAATAACATCCCTACTTATTATGAGTTTCATGCCCTTCTTTTCTAAGGACCACAACCTATATCCCTTAACCCCATCATCATACCCTAGAAATCCACATTTTTTGCTAAGTTTATCATCCTTTTGATGTGCAAATGCAGCACACCCAAAAGTCCTAAGGTTGCTCAACTCAGGAGGTTTCCCACTCCACATCTCCATGGGAGTCTTAAGGTCTAAAGTCCTAGAGGGTGATATATTAACCAAGTATGCAGCTGTAGACACAGCTTCTCCCCAAAAATGTTTTGGCAAACCGGATCCTATTAACATGCATCTAACTTTTTCCATAAGGGTTCTATTCATCCTCTCAGCAACTTCATTTTGCTGAGGTGTTTTTACAACTGTTCTATGTCTTAGAATGCCATTTAATTCACAGAATTTATCAAAATCCTTATTACAAAATTCTAAGCCATTATCGGTTCGTAAAGCCTTAACTACCCTACCCGTTTGAGTCTCCAGCAACTTTTTCTACACAACAAATTTATTCAGGGCATCTGATTTATTCTTAAGCAAATAAACCCAAACTTTTCTTGAATAATCATCAATTAAAGACAGAAAGTAAAAGTTACCTCTATGTGTTGGTGTTCTTGTTGGTCCCTAAAGGTCCGAATGAATGTAGTCAAGAATGCCTTTAGACTTGTGTACTTCGGTGTTGAAGCTGACCCGGTGTTGCTTCTCAAGAATGCAACACTCACAGAAATCAAGTTTCTCTACTTTGTCACCACCAAGTAGACCATCCTTGCTAAGAACTTGCAGGCCCTTTTCACTCATATGTCCCAAGCGAGTGTGCCAAAGGGCTGCCCTATCCATCTTAGCCATCAAGCTTGCTGCTTGATAATTGATTTCATTCTCTTCGATTATCTCATAGAGTCCATCCTTTATTGCTTCCTTGATCACTATCAAAGATCCCTTGGCCACCTTGATCTTTCCTCCCTCTACTTTGCATGTATAGCCCATGGAATCCAGCTGCCCTAATGAGATCAAATTCCTCTTCAAATCTGGAAGATACCTCGCATTTCGCAGCAGTCTTGTGACTCCATCAAACATCCTCAACTGGATGTCTCCTATCCCCCTCACTTGGCAAGAATTGTCATTACTCAAGAAGACCCTTCCATCATTGATCTCCTTGAAATTTTTGAACCATTCCTTGTGAGGGCACATGTGATAAGTGCACTCGGAATCCAGAATCCATTTCTCGCTGTCTTGCCTCCTGCTCACATTTAAGCACACAACAAGAACATCATCTTGCTGTTCTCCTTTGGCAACCGAAGCCTCTCCATTGTTGGTATGGCTTCTCCCTCTCTCATCCCACAACCTCTTCTTGCAATCTTTCTTGAAGTGACCCTCCTTGTTGCTGTAGAAGCACCTCTTTCCTCCAAATCTTGGTTTGGAATGTGCTCTCCCATGGCTCTGCCCTCTACCTCTTGATTTCTCCCTGTGGTTGCCATGAATGCTACTGTCATTCCGAGTTGCTGGCATTCCTCTTACGAACAGCCCTTCTCCACTTCATACCTCCCTACTCTTGGCTTTGAAATCATGAGCCTTTATGGCATTGATCACAATCTCCTTGGTTAAAGTATCTCTTCCATACTCAATAGCATTAATCAAATTATCAAAACAATCAGGAAAAGAATTTAACAAAATAACAGCCAATTGTTCATCCAGGAATTTAATACTACAACTAGCTAAATCTTGAACTAGTTTATTAAAGACATCAAGATTATCTTGCAACTCTTTATTAGGATCCATTTTAAAAGCAAAGATTCTTTTAAGAAGATAAATCTTGTTAGGGAGAGTTTTGGTAAGAAACAACTCATCTAGTTTCTTCTATATGACAGCAGGATCTTTCGAGTCTCCGCACTCCCTTGTGACACTATCCGACATGTGTAGGAAGATGGTGCTGTATGCAATCTTCTTCATCTCAATCCGCTGGTCCTCCGTGATACTTGCTGGAAAAGCATCATTTTCTCCAATAGCCAAGTCCACTTTCTGTTGCATAAGAACAGCCTTGATCTTCCACTTCCATAGGAAAAAATCTCCCTTTCCATCAAACTTCTCCACAACGAAATTGGAAGCCATCTTTGCGGACAAGATCCCAAATTTATGAAATACCCACAAATGCTTTCTTCTAAACCTCAAGAACAAGATCGAAGATGGATTTTAGCACCGTTCTTGAATCATCGTCAAGAACACAATCTGATCTTGATTTTTATTCCGTTCTTGAATCATCCAAGAAGTTGATCTTTGATTCTTGGAGTCTTGACTCCGTCACCTTCTTGTTCTTGCTCTGATACCCTCTCACCAAAGCTCTGATACCATTGTTGGAAATCACCTTGACAAGATGCCCAGGTGGTGATCTTCCAAACACCCAAGTCTAGAATGACTTGTAAAGATTAGGAATCGAAAAGAGGAACAGAAATCAAAGAAAGAAAGAAGACAAGCGATTTGTTATCGAGGTTCGGCAATAGCCTATGTCCCCGTGAGTTCCTCTGAACTCTTTGCACTAAATTAATGGTTCTTTTACAATTACAGCAACCCCTCTCCAAGAAGCTCTAGTTCTTGAAGAAACCAAGAAGAGAAGAAAGAAGATGATAAGAACTTATTATAATGCTCTCTATCAAATCTATACTACTCTCTCTTTACAACCAACCTCACTACAATGAGTCCCTCTTGTGTTTTGTGTTTTTGCATTCTCACATAATTCTCTCTTGTATCTCTTGATCACTTGTATGTTACAATTTGTAATCACTCAATTGATTATATGTCTTATAGAATGAAGCTAGATGACCATTTATATAGTGCACCAACTTCTTGACCAATCTTAAGTGTCATTCTCCACCCTTAGATCTTGATGACCAACCAAACATGACCCTCCATCAATCCTAAGTGATGTTGTGCATTTTGGACTTGCACCCACACACTTAACAAAAGGCTGAATCAAGTTAATCATGTGTGCATCAGTGTGCCTAGTGCCTAGGCCTCCAACAGGGCGCGCTGCGGCCTTGGGCAAAACACCTTTTCACCACTTTCTGGGCGCCGCAGCCTTGGGTAGAGGGCACCGCGGCCTTGGCCCTCCTCTAGCATCCTCATTTGCTGGGTGCCGTGGCCTAGAAGGAGTATGGCTGCGGTGCACACTGATGCTAGACCCTTCAAAGCTGTGCGCACTTCTTTGTCTTGCTGAAAGGAGAGGTGTGCATACACCCAAAGTGAGGCGCACACTTGTGTGCACTCCTTTAACATGCTGAAATTCATTCTTCCATCTCTTGTTTAAACCTTAACCATGTTTAAACCTTAGACAAATACCAACATAATCACTAGCCAGCTAAATTTTTTCCCATCAAACGATTATAGGATCGATCGTATAATTCAGCCCTACCTCAAGAAAATTGCTGGTTTCGCCCTTGCCTAAAATTTGATGGTTTATAAAATAATATTTATAAGGCCACACTTACATAACTCGTGTGGCACAGGTCACAAAAGTTGGCATCACGGACATCTCCGAAATACCATATCACAAGGAACACTACTTGTCATCAGTGCAGGGTCATAACTAATTGCATATATCAACAATGATTTTAGAACTTTGGACTTAGTCTGTTATATCTTAATATTTTAAACTCCAACATGATGGATTTTATTTCTCTTTAAATCATTTTTATTATGAGTCGATAGACTTAAGTTCTCTTGGTGTTCTTTTCGTGACTTGAGCTAGCATCCGTTGAGGAATTCAATACTGCTGTTCTCCACTCTCTTCGCCTTATCTGGTGTTACTGGTGTGAATTGGATTAAAGTGATGCCATTGGAGGCTGCATCAAATTTTCCTGGTGATGAGTTCAGGATTGATAAAGTATAAGAAACCATATGTACAATTAGTAGATTCTCATGAAAAATGCATGTATATGAGATTTAACAACGGTGGGAACAGTACGAATTGAATGAAATTTCTACTATCAAATACTTATTCTCGTTAGGAATTTAGCTTCCACTTCTCACTGTTGATATCAAAAGGAAATATACCTCCTTGTGGTGTGAGAGCCAATGAAAAGCTCCATTAGCAGGAATCGGTTGGTTATGAACTAAAAGAACAGAGTAAGGCAGTTTAATGTTTTCCAGCAGCTTCCATATTATGCCATTTGTTGAATAAAAAATTTCACATATCCATATCAACCTGCAATGAAAAAATTAAAAGAAAAAATAGATAATTATTTAGAATTCTCAAAATTAAAGGAGAATGAATTATAAATTATTCAAGCTAACTATAAATAATAGAAAAACTATGACAGGATAATACAGTTTGAATTTTCAGTAAATTATTGAATGAAAAAAATCTCTATATACATAAAGAAATTTGGCAACAGAATTCTATTTGTACGAGCTATGTAATATGGCATAGGAAAGTTGTTGTCATGTTTTAATTTGACAATGGAAAATTTTTAAGCAAGAATATTTTTTAGAAGAAATACATAAAGAGATTTGGCAGCATAATTCTATTCCTAATGATGATATAATCATTACCGCATATGATAATTGATAACTACTTTTGTATTATTTAGTGTTGAATCATTTACCAATCATATTATTGGTGTGGCAATAACACGTTAATTACGTAAAAATTTAACCTTTTCATTCAAATCTTCTCACTTCTCGTAAACAAAAAAATTATAAAATTTTGTACAACATTAACACTAGAAATGAAGAATAGATTGCTAAACAGTTGCTTAGTGATTTCTAAAGTGGATGGAAAATCTTTGTGCTATAAATGAGATGGTATATATAAGGACGACTAACGCTACGAACTAGCTTAGTTTGGTTGGAGATACATATAAGAACTTCTAATTATGAAGAACTTTTTCCATAGAAATTAATAAATCAAACTAGTTGAAACATAATTTAAATTTGTGCCACTACTAAATTAAAAATAAATAAAGAAGAAAACACAACTGTGTATTTATTTCATATTGTATTACTTGCTGCAATAATAGGGAATTTCTTAATCAGATAAGTATTTTTAATATATCAAAAAAATATTTAAATGCCTTATAACAATGAAGAGGAATGATGATAGAACATGACCAACATAAATTCTCACAAAATTAATATATGAAATTTTAGTACATTCCGTTGATCAATCTATTTATGCAACATAAGTGTCTCGATCTAGTGCATGATAGTGCGTTCATATGAATCTATGTTTGTGTTTGTATGCACACATTCATCAATGTTATCCATTAACTTTGCTGGAAATAAACCTTTTAATGTATGTCATGCCCTACATATCAAAATGAAATTTTGTTTAAGAATTTGATTGATGTTGAACCAATAATGAGAAATTTATAAATGTTCATCTAATCGTGGATTTTTTGAGAGCTTAAGGGCTTGTTTAGGGAGGGTTTTCAAAAACCCTTTTCAGTGTTCAAACATTGAAAACTCTGTTCAAACACTTGCAGACATGTTTGGGACGTAGTGTTCAAAAATAATTTCTAGTGTTCAGTTTTCCTAAATGGCTGTTCAAACACTAAAATCAGAACACTGCAAATTAGCGTTTTCGGTCTGAAATCAGTGTTCAGTTTTCAGCTTCACTTTCCTAATTCACAGACTTCTCTCGCGACCTCGCCTTCTCATTCTTCAATCCACAGAGTTCTTCCCTCTCTCTGCAACGCCTTCATTCTTCTCTCTCCCTATTTCCTTTCTTTTCACTTTCTACAGGTCTCTCTCATGTTCTCTTCAATGAATCGTGACAAACCCAGAAGATTGTACCCTAGAAATTTTCCTCTCATTTTCCTACTTCCCAAACACAACTGAGCTTCCCTAACGTTTTCACAACTTTACCCTCATCTCTCTGTTCTCTATCACAGCCCTACTCTCTCTCCCCTCTGCCTCCCTCTGTCGATCTATCATCTCTCTCCTCTGGAAACTCTCGTCATTCAGCATTTCTCCACTGAGCTTCCACTACGAGAACGCTGCTATAACAAGTAAGCCTCTCTCCCTTTCTATTCTCTCTCTCACAGACAAGTGTCGCCGTCCATGGCTAAACACCTTCTTAGGTTGGTTTTTTTTTTTTTCTATGATGCATAACAGAATTAAATGGCTCTATTCACTTGATTTCAGGTCTGCATCTTCTTGCATCTCTCTCAACATTAGTGGAACATAGACCAGCCACGATTTCTGGAGACTTTTGCAAGGTAGCTGATAACTCATTATTTTTCTCTTTCTCTCTTCTTGTTGCTTGTAGTCCTGTATGATCTCTGTTGTTTATTTGGGCATTTTAGTCTTAGTACGAGTATAGCAACTTTTTAAGAAGATAGAAATTCACTTGTCTATTAATCTGGATAGATTTTTTTTTTCTTTATCTGTTTTCATTTTGTGATAGTTAAATGATTTACAGCTCTTTACTTTGATAGATTAAATGGATTTTAATGGTATTAGTAGTAGTTGTTACTGTTTTTATTGCTAATGTTGATTTTTTGTTGTATTATTTTCAAACTATTGTGGTGTGAGAAACTTTCTTTGGCCGGGGATCTGAGGCGCAAGTTCTCATTTTTGGTATTCAAGTTCCTTTTCGGTCTTGATGTAATAGTAATGGTTAGGATTGTTATTGTGATTGTGTGTGTTTTCTTTTTTTCACCCCTTAGCATGTAATTTGGGGCATGCTCCTTGTTTCTTCCTCTTATTTGCAAAATTTTTATAGACCATTATTCAGTAATCATATGTCAGCCTTTAAGTAACATTTTTCTGTTCTGGTAACTAATCAAATTCTATGCTATGTAATGTTGCAGTTAATTTTCTTGCTCTTGAGATTAATAAACTTGGGATCTTCTGATTTACAATCAGAGTATGGTACTTTTTCTCTTGGATAAACGTTAGGAAAATTATTTATCCAAGAACATTACAAAAGCAGGAATTCTGCTACACATTTGGTAGAAATTGGAACAAAACCAGCAAACAGTATATAAACCCCAACTTTTAGCTACATCTGTCAATCTGAACTTAGGATTTCATTCCTAACATCAGCAATCATATTCTCAAAGATTTGTATATAGTGTGATAAAAACAAGCTGATGAATTATGATGTTCCGTTCTTGGTGGAGATGGTAGATATAGTCATTTCAAGCCATTCTTAACACTGTTACATTTAAATTCTGTCACTTGAGATGCTTAAAGCACATTTCAGTTTAGTTTGCCAATCTAGTACAATTTTGTCATTGATTCCAGCTTTTTGCAAAACTTTATTCGAAATGTGAGATGACAAGTAAAGAAAAGATGGTCTTGTTTTTATTATTCAATAATAATCTACATCCAAACATCTTTTATGCTGTCCTTGATAAGTGTTGCATGTACAAACTGCTTCTTTTTTTACTGCTGTTGGATGAGGCTTATTGCTCTTTGCTGGAATAGGACTATATGTTATTTGCTGGAATATGTTGTCCTTGATAAGTGTTGCATGTACAAACTGCTTCTTTTTTTTTCCTGCCTTTATCCTAACCCTTTACTGGCTGACTACACCTCTCTTTCTGAAATTCTGCTTTATGTTAACTTAATATTTCATCATTCTTTGCATTCTCTAGCTTGTTTTAGCTTTTAACATGTAAGAATCTGGTGAAGATTTTTCAGTAGGTTTGACAGAATGCTAGGCAGGGGCCCCTGTTTTGTGCTTGAAAATTTATATTCTTGGAGACTTGGTTGAAGTTGGCCGCATTACGGGTATAGGGAATTCATGTTCAAAATTTCCAGTAGATCTAATGATTTATATGATATATGAACAAAATCGAGGCCGAAAGTCTATCTTAAGCTTTACATCTAATGAGGCTTTCTTGATCCTCTCTCTGAGCAACATATTGTCCTTTATGTGGATTAATTAGGGAATGTTAGCATTGACTGCATAACATTTCAGCATCATATGTTTGATTTTAGTTAAAGCCTATGACTTGGATTAAAATTATATTAGCACCTATATTCTAGTATTAGGGTATGGTATTCAGTACCAATTGGTCAAGCTTACATTGCTCTGACATGTCTGAGAAAACATCAGTTATGTGAGATCCAAGAGACAACATCGAGTTCTGTTAGAGAATTCTGTATGTCTTTGCTGGTAGCAATTATGGGGGAAGGTTCACTGTGAACTTGCCGTGACTCGAGCTTTTAAATTCTCAGTGGTTATCACTGTTTCACACTGTTATGCCTGAGGGAGATTGAACTTTCAGGAAGTTGCTTAGCAAGGACTTCATACCTTTGATTAAGCACCACTGGCATCCAAACTTAAACCTAGGAGTTTTGGCCTTACAAGTTTTTAATTTTTCTTATACTCGTTTGATATTGATTCCAAAAAATTATTGTTCAGCACAGTGCATTTGTAGTAGCTCCTGTAGATGGATCTTAATGCATCAGATTTGCAGTGAAATCATACTGGACAACTCCGGCACCTGATCAAAATGCCTCTGAAACTTCTTAGTATTTGCATTTGTTTTTGCTTCGTTTTTCTTTTTCCCTTTCCAATCTAATGATTCTTTTGGTACATTAGTTTATTTACCTACAATAGCTAGTGCAACCAATTTATAAAATCAAAAGCAGATCCATTTGATTGGAACAAATGTACCAAAAGAATCATTAGAACGTCTTCTTTTTCTTTAGATTCTTTTTATTTTCCCTTTCCAAGTGTTTCACTGATGTTCAAAATCCATAAATTAATGTTACACCCCTTGACTTGGATTATATAGATATCTTTTTTCTATTCATTTTCGTTGTCAAATACAAGTGATTGGGTAAAATTCTTAGATTGAATTTTCTTGGAATATAATTTAGATTCTTTTTTCATATTGATCTAAAACATAGCTTTAGCTCACTTGCATTATTTGTCTGCTTACCCTAAAAGAGAATCTCAACCATGGTTTGCAGCTACTCAGATTGTTTGATAGAGACATGCTATGCCAAAACATGAATTAATAAAATGAGCATTATAGCAATAAGACATGTTTACAGGTCAGTTTAGGCTTGTTATGCCTGCTAGCAAGGAAATCTAGATCAAATATTTTGCAATATCAATAATTAAGATTCATCGCAAAAATAACTTCCTGCCCTCTCTCATGTTAGTTTTTATTGTTCAATAATAATCTGTTAATGTCGCTTTTATTGTAGATAGCTTCTGAAAGCATTGATATATCTTTATAGGGCTCTGAGAGAGAATTTTTTTATCGATATCATGGTTACTGAGGTAAACAAGGGAAACATAAAATATGGTGTGTTTCACAGAAGGATTTGGGATATTATTCTCAAATAATTGAATTTGAAGACCAACAAGGTTTTTACATTGAAACAATTGAGGGAGAAATTTCAAAGGTTGCGTTTGAAACACCGCATGTTTAGTTAATTGCTTAAACAAACTGGGTTTGGTTGGAATGCTGAAAGCAATACTGTTACAGCCTTAGATGAGACTTGGGAAAATTACATTCGGATATTGTCTTTCTCCCTAGTCTTACATAGTGTGGATTTATCTTATGAAAATTTCTTTTAAATCGATAATTACTTTTATATCTTCATTTTTTTTTCTTAGGCACACCCAAAAGCTTCTCAATTTCGTAAGCAAGGTTGTGAACACTACAAATTGTTAAGGATAATCTTTAACAAGTCAACCGCCACAGGAATTCTTCACCATGCTTTAACCCAAGATCCACCTAATTCCGATGAGGCGAATGCATTATATGAAGCTTTTCTCAATAGTGGTATGCATGTACATGTTGATGTTGATGGCCTTGGTAACCCGGATGACCCAAATACTCCGGTTGATCGTGAAAGCCCAAGCACTCAGCCCACTCATCCCACTCAGCTTGAACGTTCTGCCAAGCGGTCTAAAATCAATGAAAAGAAAAAACAGAAGGAAACTAGAAATAATCAATTGAGTGAAGTTTTTGCTTGTTTCATGGAGGCCATAAAAGTAAGGACAAAAGCTTCTTTGGCTAGGGCTGAGGGGTATAGAGAGAAAAGCATTGCGGTAACAAGTTCGATAATTTCTGCTGATTATTCAGTTGCAACATGTTTGAAAGTACTTGATGAAATGGAAAATCAGGTGGATGATGACACATATTTGAAAGCCTTAGAGAAATTTACAGGTAATTTTGAGTTGAGGTAGGCATTCATTAAAATGTCTTTGGAGAGGAAGAATGTGTGGTTATCTAAGATTGGTTGAGAGTTTGAGACATTGCCTTTGAGTTTAAATTATGTTTGTGTGTTAAGGATACTATTTGTTCGTTGCTGTGTGTTTATGTTTGTACTTGGATATTTTTATTACTTGTTTTAATTTATGGATGTTATGTTATTTCTTTGGATTAAACTTATGCGTTTGACATTCCATGTATTGTTGGAATATAAATGATTAGAATTGTGTATATAGGTCTAATTATATTTGAATGATTAGAATTGTGTATACAGGTATAACTAGATTTGATAATTCATAGAAAACAGAGGAGGTATTGTCGATTTTTAAAAAAATAAAATAAAATTAAACTTCAATCTATTTAGATTTGTGGAATATAAACTATACTACATGATAACCATAATGGGGCTTATTTTTTTGTTTAGGTTAAGAAATGGACAATTCAGACCCCAATAATTGTGGCAGTCAATCTAATTCATCAATTTCGTCTGCTGAAGATGAGTATGAAATGCTATGATTGTTAATGCTTCCTATGTTTGCCGAATATAATGAACAATTTATGAATAAATTACCTATGCGAACATCACGACTCAGTGGACATGAATATATAACCGAATTGTTAAATTGTCGTTCAGAGGTAGTTTATGAATTGTTTCGCATGGATAAAGAAACATTTATGCACTTATGTAACACATTGAAGTAATATAATTATATAGAAGACTCAAAGGATGTCACAGTAGAGGAAATGATGGTCATTTTCTTGTTTGTTGTGGGGCACAGAGTTGTAGTTAATTGGTTTCAACATTCATTAGAAACAATTAATCGGCATTTTAAGACAATGATGAGAGCAATGAACAAGTTTGCGAAGCACATAATATGTCCATCGAATGATCACGTGGTGTCTCCACAAATTAGACATGATCGAAGGTTTTACCATTATTTTAAGGTAATATATCATATGCTTGATTTTCATTTTATTAGTTTAGCTTTGTATATACAATATATAATACCAAACTGAGTCTAATCGTATACAATTTAATGCTTCGCCAGAAATGTATTGGCGCAGTTGATGGAACGCACATCAGTGCATGGGTGCCAGCATAAAAAGCTACTAGTTATAGGGGTAGAAAATCGGTTGTCACACAGAATGTGATGTGTGCATGTTCATTCGACATGAAATTCACATACGTGTATAGTGGGTGGGAAGGTACGGCTAACAATTCACGAGTCTTTTTGGACGCTTTAACTCGATCGGATGCTCAATTTCCTTGGCCTACTAATGGTAAATCTATTTTAGTACTAATTTGAAATTATATACTAATTGATTGATATGTACTAAGAGAATTTGTATGACTTATAGGTGAATATTATTTGGTGGATTCTGGTTATCCATGTACAGTCAGGTTTCTTCCACTGTTTAGGGGTGAACGGTATCACTTAAATGAATATCAAGGTAGAACACACCAACCAACGGGTTATAGAGAACTATATAACTATAAACACTCATCTCTACGGAATGTTATAAAATGTTGCTTTGGGGTCTTAAAGGCGCGCTTTCCAATTTTAAAAATAATACCTAGATTCAAGCCTGCTAGACAACCTCTTATAGTTGTTGCTTGTTGTGTTGTACATAATTTTGTACGCCAGTGTTCTCAGAGTGATCAACTGTTTAATGAATGGGAAGCAGAAGTCCATTAAGCAGAAAGCGAAGGAAGGTCGAGCACATTTACAAATAATTATATAGTTGATTTGTCTGATACGTGTGCAGCAGCTATGGCTGTGTCTCATGAGCTTATTGCCAATCAGATGTTGGTAGACCGTTTTGGTATTTGATTTAATTTATGGTAATCAAGTTAATTTTTGTCGGTAAGATTTAGTTAATTTAACGTCCTTATTTGTGTTAATTTAGTTTTTTTTAGTTACTGAATTATGTTTTTTTTTTCTTAGGAATATATTTCACATATTGATATATTATTTAACTTATAGGATGTGAGGATGGCAAACCAACCAAATTGGGCAGTTGAGGCAAACCCGTTTGAAAGAAGAATTTTGGGTCGTTCGTTTCCATTTTATCAATTTATCAAAGTTGTATTTGATCAATGAATATTGTATCTTAAAGTTGTCCTCAACTATCTTATTTTTAAGAAGAAAAGTATGTCATCTTTTAGATATTGAATAAACGTGAATATTGTATTTGATGGATTAGTTGTTCAAATTTTATCATATTGTAAAAGTTGTATTGTATATTTTATTTTTATTTTTAAGAATTTATTTAACAAACAAACATGACATGACCAGGGGAAGAGTTGTCATGTTTGATCGATGATATATAAAAAATAAAATAATATTAATTATTTTCAAGTATTTGGTGTGTGCTTAAAAAATTATATTTAGTAAATATGAGAAATAAAATTAATTTTAGATACTAAAATTTAAACTGAACACTGAAAACTGAAAGCTGAAAACAATTACAAGAAAGTGTAATCCAAACAATTTTTTATTTTCAAAACAGTTTTCGAACACTGATTATCCAAACAACATTTCACTGAAGATTGTTTTGGAAACAGTTTTCGAACACTGATTATCCAAACATGTTTTTGAACACTGAAAACTGAAAACTGTTTTCAGAAACTCTTTTCGAAAACAGTTTTCGAACACTGAAAACTGTTACCAAACATGCCCTAAGATACTAAGGGGCAGTTTTAGTATATCACTTGTGTCCCATTAGTTTTTTTCATGATGTCATGATCTACAGATCCATTGTTTTGCATTTGACAAATTAAAGACTTGATTGTTCAAATTGAAACGTCAATGACCAAAATTGATATTTACCCTATGTTTTTTGTTTTCTAGTGGGTGGGTTTGAAAAGAACAGAACGGGCCTTGAACAGAGCCCAACAGTTTGTTTTAAAAGAAAAGGGCATTATACTTTTCGGCTTTCTTTTGAACTTAACTGGATTTTGACCTGAGTCCAGAAGCTCTCAAGCTTTTGACTTCCAATTTTGGGCTCGATCCTCTTGCTGAATTCATTTGGGCGTTTACCCTAGTTTCTACTCATTCATGAATGTAATGGATCAAATTAGGCCCATGAGCCTTGGGGAGTAATTGTAAGGGGAGAGTTTTGGATTATGTAATGGGCCTGGCTCAATTTTTAATTATGTAATTTACATTTATGCAATTTCATTTAAGTAATTTAATTTCCCGTAAATTTAATTTCTGCCCATTTAAATTATGCCATTTGATTCCAGCAAATTAATTTAATTAACGCCTACTTTACTTTATGCAATTTACTTTAGATGCCTACTTTGATTTGAGTAATTACGGGGGATGCCAGTTTAGCGTATATACAAATAATAGAACCAAATTAAATAGCTCCAAAAGCTCGGGTCACACTTGGTTCAATTGGTATAGTTTTCGAGTGTAAATAAATAAATGATCTTCTTTTTATAAATGGAAAGGAAGACAGGAAAAAAAAAACATAAGTAATAAAATTGAAGCAAGAAGAGATTAATATCACCGAGGTATTTAATCTCAATTTCCTTCTTATTCAACCCATGTCAATCAAAAGAGAAGAAAAAAAAAACAGAGAGAAAAAGCACGAAATAATGTTTCGAAGGCAGAAAGACATGGAAAAAGGATAACATGGTACCAACTTTTTAGACTGGGTTGTTTCGCTTCCTCAAATTCAATAGAATTCTCAAACTTAACTTGGTTACGTATACTTAAGTGATTAGTTTAATGTTAAATTAAAGGTTAGCACTAGGTTAATCATTTTTTTTAAAAGTGTTTAGTCGTTTTTAGAAAATGATTGATAGCGACTCCAATTTTAGAGTTGATCACATCCCACACCTCCTTTAAAGGACTATGAATACGTTATTGTTTAATTCATCCAAATTAATTAATAATTCAAAATCAATTCTTACAATTTATTTATTCTTCCATGGGGCGGGTATCAACAGCTTGGAGACTTCGCTAGGGACTTTACGAAGTCAAGCCAGTAATTGCCTTTTGATTCTTGTTTTATTGCCTCGGTTATTTTAATGGCTTGTGTTTATCTTTCGATTTTTTTGCATATATGACTGACTGACTTGTTTCCTTGGTTGTTTTGCTTTGTTTTTCTAACATTGCATTCACGAGTCTTATTTCTTGCATTTTACATTTTTTATATATATATATATATTGTTGCATTCTTTATTACATTGGTAGGAAGGCAAAGGCAAAAAGGTGATGGTGCCACCAATACCGTCACCCTCCAGTAGCCTGACGATACGTAGAACAACACTCCCCCATAACCAAATGACATGTGGTCATGCCCATAAGTCATCCTCCAGTAGCTTGTTGACACACAGAACAATTCTCCTCCAATGACCGAGCGACACGTGGACGAGCAATTGACATAATCGTCGTCACTCGCGGACTCCCCATGCAGAAATGTAAGCAATGTTAACAGTTTGAATTGAAAACGCCTATTTTCTCTCATAAAATCCAAATTGGTGATCCAAATCTAATTCGCTTTGTTCTCACAACTCACATTCTATGTTACGGACATGTTGGTACTCCAACTCGTCCATGGGATTAGTATTTCATATTTTCGCCCCTAAAACCACAAGTGTTAATGGTTTGAATAAAAACTGCTTACTTTCTCTCATAAAATCTAAACCAGTGATCTGAATCTGATTGGGTTTATTCTCACAACTCACATTCAATTTTACGAACATGTCGATAACTCCAGCTCGTCCACAGGATCAGTATTTCACATTTTCGCCCTTAAAACTAATGGTTTGAACCGAAATGCTTATTTCCTATCATAAAATCCAAATTGGTGATTTGAATTTGATTCGGTATGTTCTCACAACTCATACTCCATGTTACAAACATGTCGGTATCCCTAACTCATCCACGAGACGAGTATTTCACATTTTCTCCCCTAAAACCATCAAGTATTAACGATTTAAACTGAAAATGCTTAATTTCTCTCATAAAATCCAAACCAATGATCCAAATCGATTCACTTTGTTCTTACAACTAACATTCTATGTTACGGACATGCTAGTACCCTCGGCTCGTTCACAAGACGATTATTTGAAATTTTGGTCCTTAAAACCATTAAATGGTAACGATTCAAGCCTAAAACATCTACTTTCTCTCGTATGGTCTATATCATGCACATTATGGTAATAAAGTCTTAAGTCTAAAGTTTTAAAAGTGTTTATTACTTACATTTAAGGGTGGAGATGGAGGTGGAGGTGAAGGTACATGTGGAGGTGATATGCCATAAGTCTGACAGATGGCAACCACAACGCGTTGTTTGCCTTCGTTCATTTTCTACTGCTTCCATTGTTCTATCTCATGCATTCGTTGCTCTACTTGCTACATCAACTGGTTCACCTTTGCTTGGAAATGCTACTGTATAAGTTCATCGTTAAGAAATGAGGAGTGTGGAACCCTGGAAGAAGTGGAACTGGAGGACGAACAATAGCCTGGTGACTTCCCGAGCATAGTAGTTAGGTCCACCATATAACCCAAGCCATATAAACGACCTTTCTTGTCCCCCTGATGCTGCCAACCATTCTCGACATCCAATTGTTGTTGTGTAGATATATTGTCACCATATTTGGAGGTGATAGCCTGACCATAGGACTCTTAGTTATAGATAAATCGACGCTTATATTTACGCTTACTGCCTTGGACATCCAATCAACGTAGTCCCTTATCTTCGTGGCTATGTGACCGTATTGAAGACCTCTAATTCATAATGTTTCTACCCAATTCTCTCTCCTATATATGGTAATGAAATTTGCATTAAATATGAAACTAACATTATAATCATGTACTTATTAAAAAACTACATCATATAGATGATGCACATTCATGTATTATTAAAAAAAACATCATGTAGATAATGGACATTATAATGATGTTTACCATTCGGTCCATATGTTCTTGCATACTAATGGACCCTTCAACATGGTGGACAAGCTCATCTCCTTTTCGTATGCAGCATGTTGACGCTTCTCCCACTCCTTTGTGGCCCAAAAGTCACAAAGTCCATCCCAATCTCGTTGTCTCATCCAATGCTTGATCCACTATTTCCATTCTAATTTGTTTGGCCCTCATTTGTGTTCCACTCTAACTTAGGATTTGTTTAAGTGCTCGAACAAGTGCCTTTGTGCAATATGATCAAAGACAACTTTAGCATGCCAATCTCTTCAAGTGTTTAGAACCTATAACATTGTTGAAATGCAAAGAAAAAAGGATTACATGCAACATATAGAAAAACATAAAAGAAAATATTAAACTAAATAACAACAAATGTTCATATTGAGCACATAATCAACATACAACAAAAATAACTTATACTAGAAAGTCATCAAAGCACATGTCCTGTAAAGTTAGCTCAAACTGTGTATATGAATTGCAAGGGTCATCATGATGATTTTTTGCTAACAATGTGATGGTCTTCACGATTCCATTAGGTTATGCATACACCTATTTTCCATATACACATTGATAAGTGCTTAAATATTCATATTTAAGCCCCTTAATTTATATTTGTTAAGCTCTTAGTTTGTGTTATTTCATCCTATTTTATCTCCTTTCCGTGTTTATTGTGTTTTTCTAGGTTTTTGGAGCATTATGGAGTTATCCGGCTTAAAGAGAAAAATAGAGAAAAGCTGGAATCTGCTGCTTCGATCGAGCACAGGAGACCTATGATCGAGCGCAACAGCGCTCAAGTGCCTAAGCCCAGGATCGAGTGCACCTGCGCTTGCATGCACAAGAAGTAGGATTAAGTGCACCATGCTACGATTGAGTGCATTCGTGCAGTATGGGCTGGTCCTATTTTGGAAAGGAGAGAGACGATTATCAGCTCACCATGCTGATCGAGCGCACCATGTTGAGAGAGAGACTATTAAGAGAGCACGCCCCTTTTATTTCAGATTTGAAGAAAAAAAAGATCCAAATTTTAGCAACCTATCGTCTAGAGACTTTTTCTCTCATTTAAATAAAGATTTTATTTGAGTATATGAGCTGCTAAAATAAAAGAGACGTGGGCAGAAGTTTTGAGTGGCATGTGAAGGCTTAAATCCCACATCCCACATCGGTTGGAAACACATTCTACATCCTATATCCCACATCGATTGGAAACACATTGCACTCATGGGGTTTCCATATAAAAGCCCGATTTCACTTCATCTTCAAGAGGGTGGATCTTGAAGGCTTTGCTATCAAGGGGGGAGAGTGCCGCACAACAAAAACAAAAAGAAGAAAAAACAAAGAGAGAAGCTGCAAGTGTAATTTATCTCTCAATGTATTTTCAGTTTTAATTTATTTCTTTTGTGTTTTAAAGTTTAATGTTGAGCACTTTAATTGTGAAATTTATTTTCATAATCATGAGAGGCTAAAACCTTTATCTAAGGTTGAAGATAAAGCCTCGCCATTGATTAGCATTATATTTTCATATATGTTCATACGATTCCGACATTTTTGTATTGATGTTCTATTTCAGTTCAATTGTTTGAGTAAATTCTTATGATTGATCGTTTTGTTTATAAATTGTTCAAATTGAATATTCGATGTGTTTCATTCGACGGATATATTGAATGATTCAAATTAAATCGGATATCCACTGTGATTTGTAAATTAAACGAATACATTGGATGATTTGATTTAATTAGGGTATTCGTTGTGATTTGTATATCGATAAATTCATGGATTTATTTGATAAATTACTTTTATATAGAACATACGTAGAATGTAATTGCTTGTCGGTTATAGGAACAAAAATCATGAAAATATATGCTTTAATTTGGTGGGGTGGATTCATAAACCTTAGTGCATTTATCATTTGTTTTAAATCAATTTAATTTAGTTTATATTATTTGCACGACACAGTTCAAAATTCGGAATTAGGTTAAAATAGATTTAGTTTAGATAAAAATCTATTTTCACGACGCAATTCCCTGTGGATTCGACCTCGCACTTGCATACACTATATTGCAAACGACTCGTGCGCTTGTGAGTAATTTAAAACTCACAACAAGGTTTTGGTGCCGTTGCCGGGGATTTGTTTTGTTTGTGAAAATTAAATGTTTGTTTGAATTAATTTTATTTTTCTACTAGTTTAGTTAGCATTTTTGTTTTATTTTTATTTTTGTAATTTTATTCTAGTTTATTTGTTTCTATTTGCAATTGCCCATAAAAAATAATATATATATAAAAATTGCCAATTTTTGTTGGCCCATTTTGTGAGTATTGTGTTTTCTGTTTTTGTATTTATTTTATTGTTATTTGTTATTTGTATTTGTATTTTATTCTTTTGTTTCTGTTAGTTAGTTTATTTTATTGCTTTTTGTGTGGTGTATGCTTGGTCGGAGATCCCTGAACTTAGAGTTGATACCTTTAGATCCCGAAATAGAAAGAACTCTTAGGAGAAATAAGAGAGCATTTGTTGAGAGAGAGACAATTGAGATGGGGGACAATTTATGGAATGCAAATCAACCGGAGAATGTAGAGCAACCTAGAGCTTGGAACGTGGACTTCACTACATCCCTTAGGGATTTGTTCACACCCGTTGCTACTAACTCCCTTTCTTGTATAGTGTTGCCACCAACCAATGCTACCCATTTTGATCTAAAGCCACATGTCATCCAACTCCTACCCTCATTTAATGGCTTGGATCTTGAAAATCCTTATAGCTATGTGAAGAAGTTCAAAGATATTTGTGCCATATTCAAGTTCAAAAATGTCTCTGATGAGTCGGTCCATCTTAGACTTTTCCCTTTTTTCTCTTCACGATAGAGCTATGGCATGGTTGGATTCCAACACGCCCGAGTCTATTACATCTTGGGAAAGCTTGTTGAGTAAATTCTATAATAAGTTTTTCCCAATGTCTAAAGTGAATGAGTGCCGAAAAAAGATTAGTTCTTTCACTCAGGAGGAGGATGAGAAGTTTTCTGAGAGTTTGGAGCGTTTCAAAGAGTTACTGATCAGATACCCTCCACATGGTTATGAGAAGTGGAGACTCGTTCAGTTCTTCTACCAAGGGTTGACTCAACCCAACCGTAGCATGATCGAGTCTATGAATGGAGGGGCATCCTTAAGTCTGACGGGGGATGAAGCATACAAGGCATTGGACAAGTTGTCCGACAACTCGCAGCAGTGGGATTTTTCAAGCTGTCGGGACAAGTCCATTCGTGCCCCTAAGAAAGGAGGCATCTATGAGATTAAAGAGGACACTGACTTGAGGATAAAGATAGATGCTCTCACCAAGAAGGTTGGTGTTCTCGCTGGGGCCATTCCATTAATGCTGCTAATACATTCAATGTTGATAGCTATTCCATCTGTGCTAGTCCTATGCATTTAGCACAGAATTGTCCATCTATGCCAACTTTTGCCAAGTATCCCATGGAATAAGTGAATGGTTTCAATGACTACCGAAAGCAATCAAATGGATCTTACTCCGAGACTTACAATCTAGGGTGGCGGAACCACCCTAATTTTTCATAGAAGAAAAACCAACTGATGAATATGGGAGGAGCCCCTCATCATGCTTACAATCAATACCCTCCCGGATTTCCTCCATTAGTTCCAAGTCATGGTGGCTCAACCCATCCAGCACCATCACCCACTTACCAAGCTCCCACTCAAGCGCCAGTGTCGGTTTCACAGTCATTGGAGGACACCCTCAAGGATTTCATGAAAATGACCAGCCAATCCATCAACGAAGTGAGGAGTGAGATAATAGTAAACATCCAAGCGATTGCCAAGCTAGAGAGTCAAATGGGTCAAATCACAAGCCACTTGGGTGAAAGAGAGAAGGAAAAGTTCCCCAGTCAACCCGTGCCCAACCCGAAGGGACAGTTTGCGGTTGAAAATTCATCAAATCCTATGCACGGGTAGGAACAAGTGCAATCAATTGTCACATTGAGGTTTGAGAGACAAGTGGACAATCAAGTGGAAGAGAACCCTGCTATGCAGCAAGGGTAAGAAAGTGGCAAGAAAGAGAAAAGAGATGCCGAGCCATCTACAACCACATCTACTGCTAAGGATCCTCTTAGGTTGTTTGTACCTAAAACACCTTACCTTGAGAGATTACAAGCGCCTAAGAAAGGAGGGAATTTGAGGACATTCTGGAGGTGTTCAAGTAGGTCTAAATCAATATCCCATTTTTGGTCGCCATCCAGCAAGTGTCGTCCTATGCCAAGTTCTTAAAGGACTTGATCACTGTCAAGAGGAGGACGAATGTCCCGAAGAAGGCATTTTTTACCGAGTAGGTTAGCTCAATCCTTCAGTGCAAGCTACCCATCAAGTATAAGGACTCGGGGTGTCCTACTATCTTTTGCATGATAGGTGATGAGAGTCATAAAATGCATTTTAATAGTACTTAATTGTTAGTATTTTAGGGTTGATTGAGGTTTGAATTACACTCCTTAATAACTCTAAAGTGATATTCTTGGATCATTGATCTATTTCAGTGCATTTTCAGGTACTTTGAGTTTAAAAGAGATGGAAAAGCTATCATTGCTTAAAGCTTGAAGATTCCATACGTATCAAAGTGAAGGAATACTTCCGAAAGGACAAAATGAAGGGTTTATGGGCAAGGAAGCCTTCAGTGTGCGCCTAGGCCTAGACCAGACAAAGCCAAGGCGCCCAGAAAAGAGAGACTCCACCATCAGACAAAGCCTAGACACCCAGAAGAGAGAGTCTAGGCGCCTAGAAGCACACCCAAGCAAGGAACAGCCAAAGCCTAGGCGCCCAGAAGGTAGGGCCGCGACACCCAGAGGTATACCCAACCAAGGATCAGGTAGGGCCATGGCGCATATAAGTGAGAGTTGCGGCACGCACATGAAACTTTGTTTCTGAGTTATGACCTAATTAGGACTTTAATGATTATTTAAACCCTAGAACACTCTTACACCTTTTGTATTATAAATAAATCACTTAGGGTTTAAGGGGAGGACATCTTTGAAATCATTAGAGGATGGAGGCCGGGGAAAACATCATGAAGGCTGCCACATTCTCCCCCATGATCTACTAATCTCCAAGCAAGGCGAAGGGATGAATCCCTAGGTGTAATTGTTCTTATTTTCCATTATTGATTCAGTTGTAGTTTGGATTTATTATCAAAACATTATATAAGTTACTCTTTAATTTAATTAGAAGATTTTTCTCTTAATCCGATGATTGTATCTTTCTTCTCCATATAAGTCTAGTCATGCTTTTCTTATGTGACGTTGTTTGGGTATGATTGAGTCCGGTAGATTTATCTTTTAGGTTTGTCCATTACTGCAATATTGTCATTAAATATATATTGTAGTTTCTTGATAAATCTATAGGATGGGTCATGTGTGCTTAACTCGAAAGTAAAGAGTAATTCATATAAATTACATTAGGGTTTATATATGTGCTTGATTGAATATTTGTCGATTGCTTGTTTGGGATGTGAAACTTGCAATCGAGATAAAATCAACTGAATTGAGATTGGAATAAGGCAACGAACCTAGGGAAGATTCCCGAACCCTTGTTATTTATCCATTATATTTACACTGCTTCACGTTACTTCAATATCAAAACTCAATTTCTCTCGTTTAACTTTTATCGTTCGTTTTAAGGTTTGCACTTTCTCTTGTAGATCGCTTGTCTCCCTGTGGAATCGACACCCCAAAGTTGTGCTATAACTACCGCGTTATACTTTGGGCGTAATCAAATTTTGGTGCCGTTGCTGGGGAGACGCACTTAACTCAAGAAAGATTGTCAACTTTGAGACATGACGGTAGAAGAATTGTAGATAGTTTTTCTTTTCAGCAGCTGTAAAGGCGGTAACTTCGTTCCTTCTTTTAGCTTGCAGCATTATTTTTTTTACTTATTTCTTTTTATAGTATTTTTTTCATTATTTTACCCTGCATGCACAGACATAGAGATGCTTTGGGTAGATTTTCTTGTAGGCCTGTGTTAGAGTCAGAATTAAATTCTTTTGCAAATCCTTTATTTGACAATCCATCTAGTCCCGAAGAGATGAGTGAACATGAAGATCAACCTCCTAGGACCCTTCAGGATTACCTCCACCCTACACGAACAGCCACACCATCATGCATCATGTTTCCAGCCAATACTCGCCAACTGGATTTTAAAATAGGGATGATACAGTTACTCCCTACGTTCCATGGTTTGGAAAGTGAAAACCCATATTTGCACATTAGAGAGTTTGAGGAAGTAGTTGCGACTTTTCATAGTCAAGATGTAATTGCTGACATTGTGAGACTTAAGTTCTTTCCTTTCGCTTTGAAGGATAGAGCTAAGAGTTGGCTATACTCACTGAGACCACGATCTATTAGGTCGTGGACTGAGATGACTCAGATCTTCTTTAATAAATACTTCCCCCAACATAAGACCAATGCTTTAAAAAGGTAAATCTCCACCTTTGCATAAAAGGATAGTGACACTTTGTATCAGTCTTGGGAGAGATTTAAAGAGTTGTTGAGTATGTGCCCTCACCATGGGTATGAGAATTGGCATTTAGTGAGCTATTTTTATGAGGGACTTACATATAGATAGCGCCAATTTGTGGAGATGATGTGTAATGGTGAGTTCTTACAGAAAGATCCTGATGAGGCCATAGAATACCTCAATGAGCTTGCTAAAAAGCTCACACTTGGACTGGACCTAGTGCTACTGAAAGCACAAATAGGTCACGACTTGTAGGGAACCCAAATGGTGGTGGAATATACCATCTTAGGGAAGAGGATAACCTAAAGGCTAAGGTCGAGATGCTCACTAGGGAACTAGATTCGTTAAAAACTAAGAACTTAAAGCCAACACAAGTAGCTAATCATGCAAGGTCTTTTAAACCTTGTTTTGTGTGTGGCGGGGTAGATCATCTCGCCCAAGAATGTCCCATATTTACGGAAATGAGAGGGGTATATGAGGAACAATGTAATGCCTTAGGTATGTACAAGAAGCCTTTTTCACCTTTCTCTGATACCTATAATTCGGAGTGGTGGAATCACCCTAATCTTAGCTGGAAATCTGAAAACTAGCCACCTACACAACCCTCTAGATCATATCCTGCACCATATAATGCACCTGCACCCTCTAGGAGTCCTTTAGAAAAAACTTTGCATGCTTTTATTGAGGCATAGGGTAAGACTAATATAAGAATTGAATCTTTGATTACGCAGGTTGTTGAAGAACATAAGGATCTAAAGAGCCAAGTGTCCAAACTGATGAGCTCCTTGAGTGTGAATGAGCGAGGTAAGTTCCCTTCTCAAGCTCAGTCCACACCCCATGATCAACACATGGCGTAAAAGATTTTGAAGGATGTGAATGCCATTGTGACACTAAGTGGTAAGTCATTACACATCCCGACAACGAACAAATCAGAAGATAATGACAAGAGCCACCAGGCATACATGATTAACTCACTCATGAAAAAGGTCCATCACCTTAATCCATTGGAGTCAATCCACACTCATGGTTTCACGAGAGCATGTATTGAACCAGAATCTGCAGATGTTACTGATAACATCCTTGAGGCCTCTTTAAAGCATACAAGCACAAAATTTGGCATTGAACCAGTTGCTGGTGCATTCAGCTCATGTTTGTCTAGGAGGGAATAAGAGCGTCTGACTGAAGACGTAAAACTTAGCACTCATGGGAGGCACCCCAAAATATATCCTTTTATTGTTTTCATATTTCTTTTTCTTGTTTATTATTAGTATTTTGTTGTTTTCCAGTATTAACTTCGTATTTCCTTTTCAGGGACAAATACACAAATCAGTTCAAATGGTGGAACACAATTTTCATCTTCTGTGCACTTTTGGTTACAAAGGGGGTTTCCTTTACTCTTTCTTTTACATTAAGGTCAATGCAATTTTTAAGTCGGGGGTGGAGGAAACGTATTTCTTCTTTTTCATTGAACTGTTTGGTGTCATTTTCCCTTTTTGTTTGTTTTTAGCATGCTTTGTGTTAAGCCATAGAGTTAATTCACATGTCAATGATATAAGCTTAATCGAGATAGCATACAACATTTAGAAGAAGTAAAATCTTGCTTTGGTTTAAAAGTAATTTAAGTGTCAATCTTCATTTGGTTTGAGACTCTAGTTTGCGGTAAGATTGTATGATTAGTCTAAAACATTTAGAGAAGTTTTATGTGTGATTACTTTGTGAATACTTTTGCGATCTCGACAAGCTCTAGAACTTATGTGGTAATCACTTAAGGCAAATTCCTAGAATGCACACCATTTAGGATATGATGTAGGCCATTTTTGGACCGTTTGAGCCTTTCAAACTTACCCTCGCTATATCTATCGCTAGTCACCTGTTTGAGTCTTTTTCTTGAAAAAGAATTTGAGCCTTGTTTCTTTCAATAGCCCATTTACTCACCTTTATGAGCCTAAGAATTTTTTATCCTTACCCTTCTTTTAAAAGAACTTAGTTATACACATTTTTGGGAAGCACTTGAGAGGAGTAAGGATGGAAATATGAAAAAAAAAGTATTACTACCATAACCCAAGTACATTAAAGGAGATAAGTTGGGGGTTGTGGAAAAGAAAATAAAATAAAATAAAAGAATGAAAAAGGAGGTGAATGGTCTTATGCCAAAATAAAAAATAAGTGAATTATGGCAAAGAAAGAAGAAAAGAAAAAAAGTGGTGATTGAGAGAAAATGCTCGAAAAATGGTTGAAAGAGTTGGGTGTTGAAGTAAGGTTATCCAATACTTACAGTAGGTTGTGTTTAAAACTAAGAGATTAAGTTCTTTTATTTTGTTGAATCCTTCCCATTCTTTCTTAACCTTTACCTTAGCCTAACGTTACAAGCTTATTAAAGACCTATTGATCCAAGGTGGTGTGAGTTTTCTACAATAGTGGAGAGTGATTTGAAAAGTGAGCTTATGGAGTTTGGTTTTGTGATTGATGTCATGCAAATTAATATATTTTTAGAGACCAAGACTTGTATTCATGAATGTTGTGCATAAAATCACCCGGGTGTTCGGATTAATGGATTGTGGTAAGATGGATGTTAAGAGTCGATAACAATTTTAAGATTAATGTTCATATTACTTTTGAACTTGGGTGATATTTAATGATTCTATGTGCTATATGTTATGCACAATTTTTGAGACAAAAAGCTGAATCACTCTTGGTTTAACACTAGCATTGCTTTACTTTGTTTTGATTCCTACCATAGAATTCATCTCTTATTTTCGCTTGAATTGCTAGGGACTAGCAGTAAGCTAGTTGGGGTTGTGATGAGAGTCATAAAATGCATCTTAACAGTACTTAATTGTTAGTATTTTAGGGTTGATCGAGGTTTGAATTACACTTTTATACCTTAATAACTCTAAAGTGATATTCTTGGATCATTGATCTATTTCGGTGCATTTTTAGGTACTTTGAGTTTAAAAGAGATGGAAAATCTATCATTGCTTAAAGCTCAAAGATTCCATGCATATCAGAGTGAAGGAGTGCTTTTGAAAGGACAAGATGAAGGGTTTATGGGCAAGGAAGCCTTGAGTGTGCGCCTAGGCCCAAACCAAACAAAGCCTAGGCACCCACAAGAGAGAGACACCACCATCAGACAAAGTCTAGGCGCCCAGAAGAACACCCAAGCAAGGAACAGCCAAAGCCTAGGCGCCCAGAAGGCAGGGCCATGGTGCCTAGAGGCACACCCAACCAAGGATCAGGCAGGGCCGCGGCGCACATAAGTGAGAGCCGCGACACGCACACGAAACTTTGTTTCCGAGTTATGACCTAATTAGGACTTTAATGATTGCTTAAACCCTAGAACACCCTTGGACCTTTTGTATTATAAATAGATCACTTAGGGTTTAAGGGGAGTACATCTTTGAAATCATTAGAGGCTGGAGAAAACATGATGAAGGCTGCCACATTATCCCCCATGATCAACTAATCTCCAAGTAAGGCGAAGGGATGAATCCCTAGGTGCAGTTGTTCTTATTTTCCATTATTGATTCAGTTGTAGTTTGGATTTATTATCAAAACATTGTATGAGTTACTCTTTAATTTAATTAAAAGATTTTTCTCTTAATCTGGTGATTGTACATTTCTTCTCCATATAAGTCTAGTCATGCTTTTCTTATGTGACATTGTTTGGGTATGATTGAGTCCGGTAGATTTATCTTTTAGGTTTGTCCATTACTGCAATATTGTCATTAAAGATTTATTGTCGTTTCTTGATAAATCTATAGGATAGGTCATGTGTGCTTAACTCGAAAGTAAAGAGTAATTCATATCAATTACATTAGGGCTTATATATGTGCTTGATTGAATATTTGCCGATTGCTTGTTTGGGATGTGAAACTTGCAATCGAGATAAAAACAACTGAATTGATATTAGAATAAGGAAACAAACCTAGGGAGGATTCTTGGACCCTTGTTATTTATCCATTATATTTACACTACTTCACATTACTTCAATATCAAAACTCAATTCTCTCGTTTAACTTTTATCGTTCGTTTTAAGATTTGCACTTTCTCTTGTAGATTGCTTGTCTCCCAATGGAATTGACACCCCAAAGCTGTGCTACAACTACCGCGTTATACTTTAAGTGTAATCAATAGGAGTCAGCTAGATTGAGAGGGCTCTTTTGGATCTAGGAGCGAGTGTGAATCTTCTACCCTACTCAGTCTATTTGCAGTTGGGGTTAGGAGAATTGAAGCCCACATCCATGATGCTTCAATTGGCTGACAGGTCAATTAAGATACCACAGGGAATAATTGCAGACGTTTTGATAAAGGTGGATAAGTTTTATTTACCTATGGATTTTATTATGCTTGACACAGAGCCGGTTCAGAATGTGGGGATTCAGATACCGGTGATTCTAGGACGACCATTCTTAGCCACAGCTAATGCCTTGATAAATTGTAGGATAGGGGTGATGAAGATTTCCTTCGAAAATATGATAGTGGACATGAATATCTTTGATATCAGTAAGCAACCACTGGAATATGATGAAGTGAGAAATGTATGCTTGATAGAGGAGACTGTGGATGAATCAAGCATTGAGGACCCCCTGAAGGCATGCTTTGCTCAATTTGGAGAAGATTTGGATTTGGATAAGTTACTTGAGCAAGTGTATGCTATTTTGGAGTCTGCTCCTCGAGAGAGCAGTGAGACGAAGGAGACCGCAGCACCTGAGCCCCCCAAGAAGGAACTTAAGCCTTTACCAGACAATCTTAAGTATAAGTTCCTAGGTCCAGCAGATTCTTTGCCTCTGATTATAGCTTCAGATTTGGTTGATGCTTAAGAGGAGAAATTATTAGACGTTTTAAGAGAGCACAAGGAAGCTATCGGCTGGACTATTAAGGATATCAAGGGGATCAGCCTCTCGGTGGTGATACACAAGATACATTTGGAGGAGAATGCCAAGCCATTGAGGGAGCCACAGAGAAGGCTCAACCTAGCTATGCAAGAGGTTGTGAGGACTGAAGTGATAAAGTTGTTGGATGCAGGGATCATTTATCCAATCTCTGATAGCAAGTGGGTGAGCCCGATTCATGTCATGCCAAAGTGGGCTAGATTGACAGTAGTTAAGAATAAGGACGATGAGTTGGTGCCAACTCGTGTTCAGTCAGGATGGAGAGTGTGTATAGACTACCGTAAGTTAAATGCTGCCACAAAGAATGATCATTTTCCACTCCCATTTATTGATAAAATGGTGGAGCACTTGGTTGGGCACGATTACTATTGCTTCTTGGATGGTTATTCTAGATATAACCAGGTCCCTGTGGACCTCGAAGATCAGGAGAAGACGACGTTTACTTGTCCTTTTGGGAAATTCACCTACCGTCGTATGCCATTTAGGTTATGCAATGCACCCGCTACTTTTCAGTAGTGCATGGTCAGCATATTCTCTAACATGGTAGAGTGTTTCTTAGAGATTTTCATGGATGACTTCTTCGTGTTCGGTTCATCATTTGAGGAGTGTCTGCACCATCTCACTTTAGTCTTAGTGCAGTGCAAGGAGAAGAACCTGGTGCTTAATTAGGAGAAGTGTCATTTTATGGTCAAGCAAGGTATTGTACTGGGGCACATCGTATATGATCCGGAGATTGAGACCGACAAAGCGAAGGTGGACCTAATTTCCAACCTTCCACCCCCACGTACGGTGAAGGAGGTTCGTTCTTTTCTGGGCCATGCAGGATTTTACAGGTGATTTATCTAGGATTTTAGCAAGATCACCAGGCCCTTGTGCAAGTTGTTGGTGAAGGATGCCCCATTTGTATTTGATAAGGACTGTAAGAAAGCATTTGGGGATCTGAAGAAGATTCTGACGTCCACAACAAATGTTCATATTGAGCACATAATCAACATATAACAAAAATAACTTTTACTAGAAAGTCATCAAAGCACATGTCCTGTAAAGTTGGCTCAAACTGTGTATATGAATTGTAAGGGCCATCATGATGATTTTTTGCTAACAATGTGATGGTCTTCACAATTCCCTTAGGTTATGCATACACCTATTTTTCATATATACATTGATAAGTGCTTAAATATTCATATTTAAGCCCCGTAATTTATATTTGTTAAGCTCTTAGTTTGTGTTATTTCATCCTATTTTATCTCCTTTCTGTGTTTACTGTGTTTTTCTAGGTTTTTGGAGCATTATGGAATTATCCGGCTTAAAGAGCAAAATAGGAAAAAGCTGGAATCTATTGTTGCGATCGAGCACAGGAGACTTGCAATTGAGTGTAACAGCGCTCAAGCGCCCAAGCCCAAAATCGAGTGCACCTATGCTCGCGCGTGCAAGAAGTAGGATCGAGCGTAGGACGATCAAGCGCATTCACGCAGTATGGCAGCTAGTCCTATTTTGGAAAGGAGAGAGACGATTATCAACGCACCATGTTGGGAGAAAGACGATTAAGAGAACACATCTCTTTTATTTCAGATTTGAAGAAAATGAAGATCCAAATTTTAGTAGCCTATCGTCTAGGGACTTTTTCTCTCATTTAAATGAAGATTTTATTTGAGTATATTAGCTACTAAAATAAAAGAGATGTGAGCAGAAGTTTTGAGTAGCATGTGAAGGCTTAAATCCCACATCCCATATCGGTTGGAAACACATTCTACATCTCACATCCCACATCCCACATCGGTTGGAAACACATTGCACTCATGGAGTTTCCCTATAAAAGCCCTGTTTCACTTCATCTTCAAGGGGGTGGATCTCGAAGGCTTTGCTATCAAGGGGGGAGAGTGTCGCACAGCAAAAACAAAAAGAAGAAAAAACAAAGAGAGAAGTTGCAAGTGTAATTTCTCTCTCAATGTATTTTCAGTTTTTATTTATTTTTTTGTGTTTTAAAGTTTAATGTTTATCACTTTAATTGTAAAATTTATTTTCATAATCATGAGAGGCTAAAACCTTCATTTAAGGTTGAAAATGAAGCCTCGCCATTGATTAGCATTATATTTTCATATATGTTCGTACGATTCCGACATTTTTGTATTGATGTTCTATTTCAGTTCAATTGTTTGAGTAAATTCTTATGATTGATTGTTTTGTTTTTAAACTGTTCAAATTGGATATTCGATGTGTTTCATCCGACGGATACATCGAATCATTCAAATTAAATCGGATATCCACTGTGATTTGTAAATTAAACGGATACATTGGATGATTTAATTTAATTAGGGTATTCGTTGTGATTTGTATATCGATGAATTCATGGACTTATTTGATAAATTACTTTTATATAGAACATACGTAGGATGTAATTGCTTGTCGGTTGTAGGAACAAAAATCATGAAAATATATACTTTAATTTGGTGGGGTGGATTCAGAAACCTTAGTGCATTTATCATTTGTTTTAAATCAATATAGTTTAGTTTATATTATTTGCACGACACAGTTCAAAATTCGGAACTAGGTTAAAATAGGTTTAGTTTAGATAAAAATCTATTTGCACGACGCAATTCTTTGTGGATTCGACCTCACACTTGCACACACTATATTGCAAGGGCCATAATGATGATTTTTTGCTAACAATGTGATGGTCTTCATGATTCCCTTAGGTTATGCATACACCTATTTTGCATATACACATTACAAAGCAATTATACAATGTTTGTCACAAAATAATTTAATATATACAAAAATTAATAAGAGATATCACTTCTCAAAGGGATACATCCATTGGTACTATATAGAGCCCCCAACTTTAGCATCATAAGGTAAATAGATAGGTAAATGCTCTATAGAGTCAAAAAATGACGGTGGAAATATCTTTTCCAACTTGCATAAGGTCACAACAATGTTTCTCTCAAACAACTCCATATACTTAACCCGCATCTCGCTTGCACATGTCTCTAAAGAAGTTGTTCAATTCTGTTAACTAATTCCATATAGCATCGGGCAAGAAATCATGAAACACCAATGATATTAATTTCTCCATGAATAAGTGACAACAAAAACGAGCCATATTCGAGGCATACCCATCTAGGAACTCAACTTCTTCACCTATTAGCTCACATCCTTTATCTAAGACTTATTTAATGTGTAGGATGCTTTAGGCTTCTTAGTCTTCACATTTATTTTAACCAACTCTAACTATGGACGCTTACATAAGTTCTTAATATCTTCACGAGAGTTTGAATTGTCTTTGGTTTTTCTCTTCACAACATAATATGTTGAAGATGTTGTCAAACATATTTTTCTCAATATGCATGACATCCAATTATGTCGAATGTGATTTGTTTTCCAGTATGATAATTTCCAAAAGATACTCTTTTTCAACCAGTTATGCTCCTAACTACATCTTGGAATCTCTTGTTTCTTGTTTGTGTTACCAAATATGATATGATTGAAAGATAAAACTCTGGCCAACATTTCTTCTTAGACAACTGTGGTGGAAGAAAGTCTCTCGATTGTGCCATTCTTGAAACTCTCACTGCTTTCGAAAAGTATGATTGGAGGCAAAAACTAGCAATAACAGTTAAACCAGCAAGGTTTCTTACCATGAAGCTGTTGAAATGACTTTATACGCTCCATACAGTAAGGAAAAACCAGTAGGCCATGAGTACTCCATCTAGAAAGCATATATAAGCCAAAAGTTACTGATTGTCCACAAAATTGCAACCTTCATATTAAAATTTTGTTTTGTACTTGCATCATTGGTAAGAATTCCATCCACCCCCAACATCTTTAACTCATTTAACAATGGCCTTAGATAGACATTCAAATTCTTACTAGGCTGGTTTGGACCTAGAATGATCAAGGATAAAAACAAATTATGCTCATTCATGTACATACTAAGAGGTAGATTATACAGAGTGACAAAGACCGGCCAACAAGAGTAAGGGGAAATCGAATAATCGAATGAAATGAACCTATCAGTCGAGACTCCCAGCCTAACATTTAGTGGTTCAAAGGCAAAGAATGGGTGCTAATCATCAAAGTGTTTTCACACCCCACCACCCGCCTAGTGGATGATAAAGTTAGGCTTACTACATTTGCTTTTCTTATGCCATCTCATGTGTTCGGTAGTGTTTTTCGACATGTAAAGTCTTTGAAGTCTTGGTGTGATTGGAAGGTAACACAATAACTTGTATGGTATATCCTTTTAGTTCTTATTTTCCACTTGTTTAGTTTGAAATTGAGCATGGCCACAAAATTTACAGTTTTTCTTTTGCATGTCTCCTTGAGAGTACAACATAGAATCATTCGGGCATGTATGTATATTCTGATATCCAAGTCCTAATCCCTTCATCATCTTCTTGCACTAGTAAAAGTTTTTCGATAATTTTTGTCCCTTCGAAAACATACTCTTAATTATTAACATTAATCGATCATAATAGTTCTCAAACATATTAAAATTTGACTTATAGTTTAATAGCTAAACAACAGCCGATAACTTTGTATGCTTCTTGCAACCTTCCCACAACAACTCATTAGTATCTCTTAATAAATCATAAAACTTAGCAGCATCACGATTTAGATCCTCCTCAGCATCCCAATTAAATTCATGACCAACATTATCCATTACCATGTCCCTCATCCGATTCCTTCCTCCAAATCTTTCCTCCACATCATCAATTCAGCTCGTCGAATGGTCCACAGACAAAGGGACCTCTATGTGTCGAGTCCATCTCTTGTAATTCCAAACAAAGTATAGGTGCACGATAACTACCTCTCTCTTAAAAAACTTACCGTTACTACAAACCAAGAAAGGACACTGAATAGTTCCCTTATACACATGGCATCTATTACTATACATAAAGTTAAGGAATTGTTTAACTCAATTCCTAAATTCTTCTGATACGACATTACACATAACCTGATGGTTCATCCAACTCCGATCAACTGACATCATTCCAAATACTAAAACAATATTTACTTTCAAAGTTATTCCAATTTAAAATTAATTGACAAATATGACTCAAAATTAATAAAGTAATTTAAGATTTATGAGACAAACCAATTTAAAAGCCTTATTTTTAATGGAATTCTTTTCCGAGTGCATTATTTCACATCTTATACATAAAGTATATTCTTATTTGTATGATCCCTCATCTTTTGTAATTCAAGAGTGCAAGGTATGATTTACATCAGGAATTATATTGTCTACTTACAGAAACAATCTATTCATACTCAAATAATTGAAAACTATTTAAATTAATAGCATACACAAGTTACGGTTTGTGTACCTAACAAACAGGAGTAGTACTGGAGCACAGAAGAAGCAGTGAGTACCACCAATTGATCGTGGAACCCTGAGAGAAAAAAAAATGATAAAGTATTAGCACATAAGAAATTAAAAAAACTGATTATATATGAACATTACGCATGTTTATGCTTTCTAACCATATTCTTCAATTCACTAAAAGGTAAGAATCTTAACCCATTCAGGAATGCATAATCCCTTATGCATTTAATAACTCTTATATCGTTTCATTTTGGAAAAAAATGTGGAAGTACCTCCCTTTAGTTCTCCAAGTATACAAATTAATATGGTTCTATTACCAGAAGGAGATAGCCTTAAATTTAGTATGTACTTAGAGAATAAGGAAAGTTATTAACGAAACAAAACAAGCAATGAATTATTAACTACAATACGAATCATACATTCATAAACTACCCACACTCGACAATCAAATGATTATTTGAACACAAACACTCTCATTGCAAACATATGAATTAGTAAGAAACAAGCGTATTTGTGTCGCTCTGTTGTGCAAAAATATGCCTAAATTAATAAGCAAATATTTGAACAGTTTTACTTGCAAGTGCACAAGGTTAACAGTAACATAGTGTGCAAATGCGAGATCATTTCCATAGGGATTGATGAATTTCACTTTAGAATCAGTTTCGCAATATTAAAATGATAGAAATAAATATTGAGTTTAAATTGATAATGATAAGAACATAAGGCTTTGATATCCACCACTAATCATACTTTCCCAATAAATAATGTGCCAAAGCTTTAACCATACTATGAATACTTAATGTTGTCAACCTAAGAGCATAGTGTATACTCCTTAAGCTATTGATTTCCCTAAGCCATGAGTCAGGCATGGTGTATACTCTAACTCTTTTTTTTCTTAAATGATTTAACATGGTGTATACTAAGTTGTTCTTTAAGAGAACATAAGTTCTGTGAAAATCAACAAACATACAAGACCTAGGGCATGTTATATACTCCTGGTTTCCTATGTTGATTAACCTAAGAATCCGACATGGATTTATTTTGTTACTATTATCAGACCCAGGACTCAGTCATCCAAATTGATCTAACTAACTAATCCATACCACATGCATATGTTAATCAAGCAAACACATATGAGGAATTCACTAAAACAGGCATTAATCAATTAAAGCATCATAATACAGCTTTTGCAAAGGCAACAATACTCATATATGGAAAATCATAATTAGGGCTTCAATCGAGGCCTATTAGTAAGTTAGTTACACATGGTGGTGATGTTACACATCTTCATAATGTAAACTAAAGAGAAAAGAATAAACCCGAAAAATACTATAGAGAAGAGTCGTCAATTTGTCTCCAAAGCTTAAAACTGTAAAGAAGATCATGTTTCTGTGTTTTACAAGTCTATTTATAGAGTCTTAAGACATTTGGAAACCCTAGCTAGAAAACCATAACGCTAACCCTACTTTCCAAAACAGGTGCTGCCGTTTTACTGCAAGGTTGCGCTCGAGCCTTCTTCTTATGCTGACGAGTGCGGGTGATCACATTGTGTGCAGTTTCCAGCTCTTTCAGTTCTTGTTCACCAAACCAGATAATGCTCCATTTTCTCCAAGAATTTATAAAAACATAGAAAACACAAAAATGAAGTAAAATAGAATAAAATACGTAAATTAATAGCTTAACAAATGTAAATTTACACCCCAAACTGATAAGTGCTTAAATATTCATATTTAAGCCCCTTAATTTACATTTGTTAAGCTCTTAATTTGCGCATTTTATTCCATTTTACTTCTTTTTTGTGTTTTCTATGTTTTTTTTATAGGTTTTTGGAAGAAATGAAGCATATTGGAACTCAAAGAGCAAAACTAGAACTGGGAGCTGTAGAAGAGTGCGATCGAGCACAGTGCTTGGTGCGATCAAGTGCACAAGCACTCGTGCGCACAAGGAGAAGGCTCGAGCATAACCTTGCGCTCAAGCGCAAACTCATGCGATTGAGCGCACACACATCAGTAAAACATCAAAACGATAGTTCCTATTTTGGAAAGTAGGGTTAGAGACCTGTTTTGAAAATTAAGGTTTCTAAGTGTCCTTAGAACCCTATAAATAGACTTGTAAAACACAAAAATAGTATCTCCCTTTTAATTTAGTTTTTGTTCAGGAGGCCGAAGGCCGGACGAGCCCGGAGGAGAGATTGTGGAGACGAATTGACGACTCTTCTCTATAGTGTTTTCGGGTTTCTTCTTTCTTTTTTATTTTATTTTATGATGTTGCTTAGCATCACAACTATGTGTAACTAATTTTCTAGTAAGGGTTTGGTTGAAGCCCTAATTATGTTTACTCAATAATTCAGTATTGGTGCCTTTGCGATATTTGTGTTGTAATGCTTAACTTGATTAATGCCTGTTTTTATTTAAATTCCTCATATGTGTTAGTTGAATCAATTTGGATGATCGAGTCCTGGGTTCAACAATAGTAACAAAAGATATCCACGCCAGATTCTTGGGTTAATCAACATGGGAAACCGGGAGTAGATACCATGCCCTAGGTCTCGTGTGGTTGTCGATTTTCTTAGATCTTATGCTCTCTTAAGGAACAACTCAGTATACACCATGTTGAATCCCTTAAGAAAGAAAAGAGTTAGAGTAGATACCATGCCTAACTCATTGCTTAGGGAAATCAATAGCGTAAGGAGTAGATACCATGCCCTTAGGTTGACAACCATTAGGTATTCATGACATGAGTAAAGCATTGGCATATTGTTTTGTTGTGGTAGCATGATTAGTGGTGGATATCAAGTCCCTACGCCTTTATCTTTATTAAATTCTGACTCAATATTTATTTCTCTTATTTTTATTTTATTATTGTGAAACTAATTCTAAATCAAAATTTACTAATCCCTGGGGAGATGATCTCACACTTGCACACTATGCTACCATTGACCTTGTGCACTTGCAAGAAAAACAAGTCTGATTATTCGTTTATTTATTTAGGTAGATAATCGCACAACACAAACTTACATATTGCTAGTCCCTTAGCAATACAAAACGAAAAACTAACTAAAAAACAATAACAAAGATAAATTCATCATTCATGATATCTAAAAATTTGGGTCGCACACAAAACCATGATATATTCATGAGCAGGCTTAAAATATAAACACATCTTCGCAATGAATAAGAGTTTTAAAATCTAATCACTTACATGAGGCTGGTTAAGGCATCACAAGTCTGACTTAGTGTGTGGTGAACTAGCACATAAAAGATGAGGCTTCTAAATAACTCCAATGTGTAGTGTTTCGGTGTCTCAAACTTCACTGAATTTCCTATCAGAATGAACAATAATGGCATAGTTTTATTTCCTTCTTTTCTTTTATTATGAGATTTTTGCCATGTTAAGTTCCCTTAAGCTTTCTAATTGACCCATGTAGCGAGTGTTTAGCTAATGACTCCCAAACCAGATGGTTTTAGGGCATTAGGTGTAAAGACACCTCTAAGGACTTACTAACTTGAGTAAAAAAGGCTACGAAACTAACTGGTCTTAATGCTGCCAAGAAAAATTCCCACCTTATGACGTGAACACTCATTGCTTACTGAGGCAAGAGGTCCAGTTACTCAGTGGAAACTTTATTTAGTGATCATTATGAGCGAAGTTCCCACCTTTTGATGTGAACACTCACTGCTTACTGAGACAAGAGGTCTAATTACTCAGTGGAAAATTTGTTTAATGATCATTAAGAGCATTTTATTTTCTCTTTTTTTTGTGCAAATTTGTTTTTCTATTTTTTTATGCCAAAATGTTCATCTAACAAGTCATCCAGTTTCAGTTAAGCCATGGAAACATACACATAAAAATTACATGTCATACCTCACACAATTACATGCTAATGTGCTCATGTCAGATTTAGATCAAACTTGTAAATTCTTAAATGACTTAAAGTAAGTAATTAAACTTTTAAAACTTTATTATTAGACCATGTGTTCTAGATTTTAAGCTTACTGATGAAATCTTATCAAAATATTTGTTTAGATCAACCAAAATTTTCAAAACAATATGAACATGCATTTATCTTGTCAATAATACTAAATAAAATAAAACTGGGACAAAGAGTGTGAATATGTCTCCCATACCCTAAACTTAATTTACACATTGTCCCCAATGTGTGAGTGACATGGAAAGATCTGACCTGGTAGATGGAGAACTAGTTGGTTGGCATGGCTCGTAGCACACCCCTAAACTTGAACTGATGCACACATGTTGTCCCTGAAAAAGAAAAAGAAATGTAATACCGAAAAATAAGAGATACTAATAGTAAATAGTTATAAAAATAAATACTATCAAGAAATGTGAGAAATACAAAAAAAAGGATATGCAGTGGAGTGCCTCCCATGAGCGTTAAGTTTTACGTCTTCAGCCAGATGGTGCACCTCTCTCACTGTTGGTCTCCAGGTGGTGCAGACGATGAGGTGCTAGGGGCTGAAAGTAGTCGATTAAGAATGGCCTGGAGCACCACCTCCTACCTCGCAAAGCGCGTCCAAACCATCGATGCGCTGATGCACTAGTAATGTAGCCTCCCAATCCTCCTAGAGAATATCAAAGAGCTCAAACTGAAAAGAGGACATCTGGTCAAGAATACACTGGTACCCTATGGGTCCCATGTTTGAATGATCCTCCTCCCAAGTTGGGCTGGCTACGGGGTCCTCTGTCTCTATAGGATCATCTACTACTCCCTCTATAGCTGGTGCCTGCCCTATGGAGTCCTCGAGGCATGTGTGACTGACTCAGGGTCCACTAGCTCTTCACAAAGAATGGGTGGTCCCGGACTGGTCCATCGATGGAGGAGCCCTTAATCCCCTTTTTCTTGAAGATGTAGCTGAGGAGGAACGAGAATGAGAGCCCCTATGCATTAGCCGTGGTGACCTAGCTTGCATGGGCGTGGTCTCAAAACTTATGTAGCTAGCCCCAAATGCTAGCAGGAATGGAGTACTAGTTGCCTCTGTGGAATGTATATAATGTCTGTAAGAACTGGTCACACCTCTGGGTCTTGTGGCCCAATGGGCACACATTCCACTGAAGAATAGAATCCGCAAGCCAGAGTCGTGGAGGCAACTTGGGTTGGCTCCCTGCATTGTTGCACCAATCGGCATACTACCCAGCACACATGTCCTCAACGATGGTGGATAGGGAAAAGACTTCGGTTACTCCTCCATCTGGGTGTCCTCAGGAGGGGACTCATCACAACAATGAAGAGCAACAGCTATATCTGTAGAGGTCACATCGATATACTTGCCTTGAACTGATGAGGACAAGACCCCCGACCTATTGCAGTTGAAGGATAGGTTCTTGTAAAACTGAACGACGAACCGGATGTAGGTAGTAGAGCATACAAGCTTAAACAGCCTCTTTAAACCCCGGTGCTTGAACTCCTATTGTGCATTTATCTACCTAAATTAATAAGCAAATAATCAAACTTGTTTTACTTGTAAGTACACAAGGTCTACAGTAGCATAGTGTGCAAGTGCGAGATCATCTCCACAGGGATTGGTGAATTTCATTTTAGAATCAGTTTCACAATGTAAAAATTGATAGAAGTAAATAATGAGTCTAGATTGATAATAATAAGAACATAGGGCTTTGATATCTACCACTAATCATATTTTGCCAATAAGTAATATGCCAATGCTCTAGCCCTACCATGAATACCTAATAGTTATCAACCTAAGGGCTTGATCCGCTTCTTAAGATATTGATCTCCCTAAGCAACGAGTTAGGCATGGTGTATACTCTAACTCTTTTCTTCTCAAGGGATTCAGCATGCTGTATACTGAGTTGTTCCTTAAGAGAGCATAAGGTCTGTGGAAATCGATAACAACACAAGACCTAGGGCATGTTGTATACTCCCGATTTTTCATGTTGATTAACCCAAGAATCCGGTGTGGATTTCTTTTGTTACTATTGCCAGACTCAAGACTCGGTCATCCAAGTTGATCTAACTAACTAATCCATACCACATGCATACGATGATCAGACAAACATATATGAGGAATTCAATAAAACAGGCATTAATCAATTAAAGCATCATAACATGGCTATTTGCAAAGGCAACAATACTTATATATAGAAAAGCATAACTAGGGCTTCAATCGAGCCCTATTAAGAAGTTAGTTACACATGCTATCTATGATAAACATCATCATAACTTAAACTAAATAGAAAAGATAGAACCCGAAGAATATTGTGGAGACGAGTCATCAATTCCTCTCCAAAGCTTACAACTTAAAAGCCAAATTAAAAGTGTAGTTTATGTGTTTTACAAGCCTATATATAGGGTTCTAAGGATGCCTCGAAACCCTAATTTCCAAAATAAGACCTGAAGACATCTTTCCAAAACTGGCTCTGCCGCCTCTCTGTGCGTGTGCGATCAATCGCGTGCTTCTGCGCTCGAGTGCATGGGTGCACTCATGCCTTCTAGGTGTGCGCACGAGTGCTTGTGTGCTTGATCACAAAGGAGGTGCGCTCAAGCACACTTAGCTGGTTCTAGATCTTCAGTTTTTCTTCCTTAGAGCTCCAAAATGTATTATTTTCTTCAAAGACCTATGAAAAACACAGAAAACACAAAAAAAGAAGTAGAATCTATTAAAATACATAAACAAATAGCCTAACAATTGTAAATTAATGGGCTTTTATCACACCCCTAAACTTACATATTACTAGTCCCTTAGCAATACAAAATGGAAAACTATATAAAAACAAAATCAAAGATAAATTCATTCTTCATGATATCAAAAAATTTGGGTTGCACGTAAAACCATGATGACTGTTCATGAATAAGCTTATAATAAAAACACATCTTTGTAATGAATAAGGGTTTTAAAAGTTTAGATTACTTACACAAGGTTGGTTTAAGGCATCACAAGTTTGATTTGGTGTGTGGTGAATTAGCACATAAAAGATGAAGGTTCCAAATAATTTTAATGTATAGTGTTTCGGTGTCCATACATTCACCGAATTCTTTATCAGAATGAACAATAATGGCATAGTCTTTATTTCTTTTCTTTTTCTTTCACATGAGATTTTTGCCACGTTGAGTTCCATTAAGCTTTCTAATTGACCCATGTAGCGAGTATTTAGCCAATGACTCCCAAACCAGATGGTTTTAGGGCATTAGGTGTAAAGACACCCCTAAGGACTTACTAACTCGAGTCAAAAAGGCTACGGAACTAACTGGTCTTAATGCTGCCAAGAGAAATTCTCACTTTTTGACGTGAGCACTCACTGCTTACTGAGGTAAGAGGTTCAGTTACTCAGTGGAAAGTTCATTTAATGATCATTGGGAGCATTTTATTTTCTCTTTTTGTGCAATAATCATTTTCTCTATTTTTCTACGCCAAAGTGTTCTTCTAACAAATTATCCGATTATAGTTAGGTCATGGAACTATATACATCAAAATTATATGTCATACCTCACACAACTATGTGCTAATGTGCTCGTGTCAGATTTAGATCAAACTTGTGAGTTCTTAACTGCCTTGAGGTAGGTAATTAAACTTTTAAAACTTTTATCACTAGGCTATGTGTTCTAGATTTTAAGCTTACTAATGAAGTTTTTATCATAATATTTGTTTTAAATCAACCAAAATTTTCGGAATAATATGAACATGCATTTACCTACAAAAAATTTAAATACTAAAGAAAAAAAACTAGGACAGAGTGTGTGAAATGTGTCAAAAATGGGACACAGTGTGTGAAATATGTCTCTCATACCCCCAAACTTAATGTACGCATTGTCCCCAATGTGTGAGTGACATGAAAAGATCTGACCTGAGAGATGGAGAACTAAATGGCTAGTATCGCTCATAGTACACCCCCAAACTTGAACTGGATGCACGCACTATGTTCCTGAAAAAGAAAAACAAACATTGTGCTGGAAAACAAGAAACACTAATAATAAATAGTTAAATAAAAGTAAATACTAATAATAAAAGGAAATATTATAATGAAAAAGATATGTTGTAGGGTGCCTCCCATGAGCACTAAGTTTTACGTCTTCAGCCAGACGGGGTATTCTCTCACTGCTGGTCTCCAGGTGGTGCAGTCGATGAGGTACCGGGTGCGGGAGGTAGTTAATCGAGGATAACCTAGAGCATCACCTCTTGTCTCACAAACTGTGCCTCCAAACCATCTATACGCTGATGTATCAATAGGGTCGCCTCCTTATCCTCCCTACGGATGTCAGAGAGCTCACAGCGAAAAGAGGACAACTCCTTTAGAAGGTGCTGGTACTCAGTGGACCCTATGGCTGGCTGGTCCTTCTCCCAAGTAGGGCTTTCTATGGGGTGCTCTGTGTCCATGGGGTCATCCTCCACAGGCTCATCAGAAAGAATATGCTCACGGGGTCCTCGGGGCATATGGGACTGGCTCAAGCTCCACTGGCTCCTCCCAAAGAAGGGGTGGTCACTCACAGGTCCATCCATGGAGGTGCCCTTAATCCTCTTCTTCTTGAAGATATGGCTAAGGAGGAACGGGAAGGAGAGCCCCTATGCATTCGCCGTGGTGGTCTGATGGCCGTGTACATGGTCCCAAAACTTATGGATCTGGCTCCATATGATACCAGTGTCCCCGGTGAAATGTGTACAGGGCCTATAGGAACTGGTCCCTCATCTGAGTCTTGTGCCCTAAGGGGCACACATTGCGCTGGATGATGGAATCCATGATCCAGAGTCGTGGAGGCAACTTCGACTAGCTCCCTGCATTGTTGCGTCGGTCAGCGTATTGGCCCGCACACATATCCTTAATGATGTGGGGCTTCGGAAATGGTTCTGGCTGCTCCTCCATATGGGTGTCCTCAGGAGCAGACTCATCACAGCAGTGAAGGGTAGTAGAGATGTCAGCAGTGGTCAGCTCGATGAACTTGCCCTGGACTGAGGAAGATAGGATCTCTGGTCTGGTGTAGTCGTAGGATAAGTTCTCATAGAAACTGACCACAATTCAGGTGTAAACCGTCGAGCAAATAGGCTTAAACAGCCGCTTCAGTCCCTGGGTCTTAAATTCTTGAACCGCCCATCAAGTGGCGTCCAAGCTCTTTAAATCTGCATCAATGTTGAATGTAGTCTCGAACAAGATTTTTCATTTTTCGAAACTAGGCAAAGATGATTGGGGACGACTACTGGAGGCTCGGGAAGTGGAGGCAACTTGTTTAGGCATTGTGGTCTAGTTGCTGTCAAGTTTACACTCGATCACAAGATCCTTGCGCTCGAGCGCAATGGTTCAGGCAATATTGCGAACAGTTTGTGGGCGATAGAAGCTTAGAAGCTGTGGGAAGCACACAAACTCGATCTCAACCTCCTGTAAACATGAAATACAACTACAACACATGGTAGATGCATATAATTAGTAAAATATAAATCAAAAACCATGTGTGATTGTATGCAACTAAGTAGAAAAGAAAAACGGGTACAGTCATACCTTGTGTGCATGTGAAAGTGAGTTGGTGTGTGATGGGGGAATGAGAATAATAACAAGTGAATGAAATATGGAATGGGGGAGGGTTGGGTTGATGTTAAATGATATGGTAGTGAGAGTGAGAGTGTTGTGCTTGTTGGAGAGTGATGTGCGAGATGGAGAGGGCACGAGAGCGAGAGACAAAGTGTGTAAGTGTAAGAAGTGTTAACAAAATTAGGTGTTTTTAACTTAACACGTGACATTCTGCCCAGAGTGCGCCCCAGTGCATGGTGATGTGCACTCGATCACAGATGTGCGCATGTGGGTGCGTGGCTGTGTTGAGCTCGCGCATTATGGAGCACAGTGCGAGAGTGCGCTCGAGTACACTGTGTGGTGCGCTCGAGCGCAAGGCAGAAAGTGCTGATAATAATAAAATATAAATGGACTAAAATAATGAAACAAGTAATGAGAAAAACTAACAACGATACAACCATACCGTACTTTAATGACCTCAATACCACTAACCTCAATAGAGGCGCTTAAGCTATATGGTTATTAAAGTGGGAATTGCTCAAGCACTCTCTATAGTAGCTTTAATGCTACTCTTTTTGAAGGGGACACTTAGAGCCCACCTCATGTGGTTCAAGTGCTCTTGGATCAGCTATATACTGGACAGATTGAAGTGCCAAGTCTTCATCTCTAGGAGGTATGTTGAGATCAAGGTATGGCTTGACTCTGTGTCCATTGACTGTGAATGTCTGATTTCCATTGTAACCATGAATCTCCAAAGCACCATGAGGAAAGACCTTGGTGACCACATAAGGACCAGACCATCGGGACTTTAGTTTGCCTGGGAACAGTCTTAATCTTGAGTTGTAGAGAAACACCCTTTGTCCCATATGAAACTCTTTCCTTACTAGTTGTCTATCATGATAGGCTTTTTTCCTTTCTTTGTAGAGCTTGGCATTCTCGTACGCATCATACCTTAATTCTTCTAGCTCATTTAAGTGCAGCTTCCTCTTCTCATCCGCTTGTTTCATATCAAAATTAAACTGTTTAATGGCCCAATATGCTCAATGTTCTAGCTCCACTGGCAAATGGCATGCTTTACCAAAGACTAAGCAGTATGGGAACATCCCAATTGGTGTCTTGTAAGCTGCCTTATATGCCCATAGAGCATCATTTAGTCACAAATACCAATCCTTCCGATTAGGATTCACAGTCCTTTCTGGGATGCTTTTGATTCCTTGGTTACTTATCTCCACTTGGCCACTAGTCTGAGGGTTATATGGAGTGCCAACCTTATGGGTGATCCCACATTTTCTGATGAGTGCGACAAAAGAATGATGATGAAAATGGCTGCCACCGTCACTGATAATTGCTCTTGGAGTCCTAAACTGAGTAAAGATGTTATCCTGTAAAAACTTCACAACCACTTTGTGATCATTAGTCTTTGAGGGGATAGCCTTGACCCATTTGGACACATAATCCACATCCACAAGAATATACAAATAACCAAAGGAATTAGGGAATGGACCCATGAAATCGATGCCCCATACATCAAAAAGTTCTGCTATATGAATATTTTGTAGGGGCATCTGATTTCGGGATGAGATGTTACCTGTCCACTGGCATCTATCACATGAGCTACAAAATAAGAATGCATCTTTGAACAGATTAGGCCAATAAAAACCAGATTGTAATATCTTAAGTGCTGTTCTCTTGGCCCCAAAGTGTCATCCACAAGCAAACTGATGCCAATGTTGTAATAAGCTCAAGTGATCCTCTTCTGAGACACACCTACTGATAATTTGATCGGGGCAGAATTTGAACAGGTAGAGATCATCCTAATGGTAGTGTCTAGACATAGATATCAACCACTTATTTCATTGACTGGTCATACTTGGAGGAAAAACCTTAGCAGTTAGATAATTAACAATATCAACATACCATAGAAGTGTTACCTCTAGTGTGAATAATTGTTCATCAAGGAAGTTTTCATTCAAAGGTAGCTCATTTTTGTCATCCTCATAAGGTAGCCTCGATAAGTGATCTGTAACCACATTTTCACTGCCCTTCTTGTCTTTGATCTCCAAGTCAAACTCTTGCAGTAAGAGTACCCATCTGATTAACCTAGGCTTTGCATCTTTCTTAGAAAATAGATATCTCAAAGTAGCATGATCAGTAAATACAATAACCTTAGAGCCAATCAGATATGATCTAAACTTCTCTAAAGCAAAAATAATAACTAATAATTCCTTTTTAGTAGTAGAATAGTTAAGCTGAGCATCATTTAAAGTTCTAGAAGCATAGTAAATAGCATGAAGTACCTTATTGACTCTCTAGCCTACGACAGCTCCCAAGGCGTAGTCACTAGCATCACACATTAGCTCAAATGGATGATTCCAATCTGGTGCCATCATTATTGGTGCGGAGGTGAGCACATCCTTCAATGTGTTGAAAGCTATCATACAGTTATCAGTCATTCAAACTTGGTATCTTTAGCTAACAATGCACATAGAGGTCTAGAGATCTTAGAGAAATCCTTGATGAATCGTTTGTAGAATCCAGCATGTCCAAGGAAACTTCTGACTCCCATGACTGTTAGAGGATGAGACAATTTTGAAATGATGTCTATTTTAGCCTTGTTTACCTCAATGCCTTTGTTGGAGATCGAATATTCCAACACAATGCCTTATTGAACCATAAAGTGACACTTCTCCCAATTTAACACTAGGTTTCTCTCTTCACATCTCTTTAGGACACTCTCTAGATGATTCAGGCATTCATAGAAATTGGAACCAAAAACACTGAAATCATCCATGAATACCTCAATTAATTTCTCCACCATGTCGGAAAATATGTTCATCATACATCTTTGAAAGGTGGCTGGTGCGTTGCATAAACTGAATGGCATCCTTCGATAAGCAAATGTGCCAAAAGGATATGTGAAGGTAGTCTTTTCTTGATCCTCGGGTACTATGGAAATTTGGTTGTACCCACTATAGCCATCCAAGAAGCAATAATAGCTATGGCTAGCTAATCTTTCTAACATCTGATCAATGAATGGCAAGGGAAAGTGATCTTTTCTAGTCATCTTGTTTAATCTTCGGTAATCAATACAGACCCCCCAACCAGTTGTTTTTCTTGTAGGTATGAGCTCTTCATCCTCATTCTTCACCACTATGATCCCACTCTTATAGGAACAACTTGGACCAGACTTACCCATTTACTGTCTAAGATGGGGTAGATAATGCCAACATCTAATAGTTTTGATATCTCAGCCTTTACTACCTCTTTCATGTGTAGGTTAAGTCTTCCTTGAGCATCTCAAGTGGGCTTCGCTTCATCCTCAAGGTAGATATGATGCATGCACTTGGCTGGACTTATCCCCTTGATATCAGCAATGGTCCATCTAATGGCAGATCTATGTTCCCTAAGAACTCTTAATAGTTTCTCTTCTTCTCCAACACTCAAATTAGCAGCCACAATCACGAGTAATGTCTTCTTCTCTCCCAAATAGGCATAAGTTAACTGCTCTAGAAGCTGCTTCAATTCCAAGGATGGTTCCTGGACAATAGAAGGGAGAAGAGTAGTATTAGTAGGTATAAGAGATTTAAACGGAGGAGCATACTTACTTGGATGTTTTGGAGAAGCCTCAAGGAGGTGCACAGCTTTGATGATATCATCAGTAAAATCTTCAGGTTCTTGCTCAATATCCACTTTTATGAATCTATGGGTAATAATGGTCTCCAATGGATCAATGTACTGGACCTAAAAAGCTTGCTCAACAAAACTTTGCATCATACATACATTAAAGCATTCCATATCATCTTGAGGTAGTTTTAATGCATCAAATATTTTAAACTCTATTTTCTCACTATTTACCTTCATACTTACTATACCCTTTTTTACACAAATTTTTGTATCAGCTGTTCTTATGAAGGATCTTCTTAAGATGATGGGCAGAGGTAATGGCATAGGGCATTCCCATATCTAACAAAATGAAATCAGCAGGTAAAACGAACTCACCTACCTTTACCAGGACATCCTCAATAATACCTCTAGGTCTTTTGATGCTTCTATCTGCCAACCGCAAAGTGATGGAAGTCGGTTGAAGCACCCCCAAACTTAGGGTTTCGAATACTGTGTATGGTAGCAAATTTACACCCGCTCCCAAATCTAGTAATGCCCGTTCAAAGAGCTGGTCACCTATCCTGCAGGGAATAGTGAAATTACCTAGATCTTTTAGTTTTGGTGATAGTTTTCTTAATAGCACAGCACTTGCCTCTTCAGTCAAGGCCACTGTCTCATATTCCTGAAACTTCCTCTTATGAGTGCAACAATCTTTCAGAAATTTAGCATAAGTGATAAGTGCTTAAATAGTCATATTTAAGCCCCTTAATTTACACTTGTTAGACTCTTTATTTATACATTTTAGTAGTTTCTACTTCATTTTCGTGTTTTATGTGGTTTTCACAGGACTTGGACAAAAAGATGATAATTTGGAGCTTTTAGGAGCAAAAGTCAAGTTCTGCCATCCAGTAAGGTGTGCTCGAGCGCATCCCGCATACACTCAAGCACAATCACTCCAGAGGCGGCAGAGCTAGATATGGAAAGAAGTCTCCATATTCCAAATAGGAAATTAGGGTTTCGGGACACTATAAGGACCCTATAAATAGCCCTATAAAACACATAAGCCTTACCTTTTGTTCTAGATTCGAAGTAACAAGCTTAGGAGAAGAATTGACGACTCGTCTCCCAAGTCTTCTTCAGTTTTAGTTTTCTATTTTTATTTCGTTATGTTTAGAATGTTTAGTTTACTTAGTATGTGTAACTAAACTCCTATAGGGCTCGATTGAAGCCCTAGTTATGCTTTTCCACATGTTCATTCATTGATTATCTTTGTTATAGCCTTGTTAGAATATTTAACTTGATTAATGCCTGTTTGTATTTAAATTCCTCATATGTGTGTGCCTGATCAACGTATGCATGTGGTATGGATAAGTTAGTCGAATCAATTTGGATGACTGAGTCTTGGGTTTGACATTAGTAACAAGGGATATCCACGTCGGATTCCCGGGTTAATCAACATGGGAAACCAGGAGCGAACCAAGCCCTAGGTCCAGTGTGGTTACCGATCTCCATAGCCCTCATGCTCTCTTAAGTAACAACTCAATACACACCCATGCTGAATCCCTTAAGAGAGAAAAGAGTTAGAGTATACATCATGCCTAACTCGTTGCATAGGGAGATCAATAGCCTAAGGTGTGGACCAAGCCCTTAGGTTGGCAACCATTAGATATTCATGATAAGGCTAGAGCATTGACACTTTATTTAGTGGGAAAGTATAATTAGGGTGGATATCGTAGTCCTATGTTCTCATTATTGTTATTTACTCACAATCAAATTTTTTATTTTTCTTTTTAACTTGAAGAAACTAATTCTAAAACGAAATTCATCAATCCCTGTGGAAATGATCTCGCACTTGCACACTATGCTACCACAGACCTTGTGCACTTGCAAGTAAAACTAGGACGGTTATTTGCATATTTATTTTGGTAGATAATCGATCCAACAAGTTTTTGGCGCCGTTGTCGGGGATTGCACTAAATTTCTTTTTAGAATTAATTTTTTATTTAGTTTAATTATTATTATTTCCTTTTTAATCTATTCCATTCTTAATTATTGTTTTTATCTTATTTTTTCTTTTCATCAAAACCCTAATCAATTTCCTTTTTCTCTGTTTCAGGTACTCTAAGAGAGCTTTCTGTGCCACTTGCGATTGAGCAAACCCTCTAGTACGATCGAGCGCAATTGAGGTAGAGAGTCATTCGAGCAGCAGTGTTTGACTGCTGCACTCACGTAACTGCCACCGATTCATGCACGGACGTCGATCAAAGAATCTGGCATTCCTTCCCCTTGATCTCGAGCTAGAGAGGACTATTCGACAGAGACTTAGAGACAATTCGGAAGAGGAAGAAGGAAGAGTTGAGGAAGACACACCAGTGGCAAAACAGATAGCCGAACAGCAACCACCTGAGCGGAGGCCGATAAAGCAATCCTTCATCCCACAGAACCTCGATTAACCTTCATGCATTACGTATCAACCTGAGGCAGAAGGAAACTATTACATATCTCCGCAGATACTCAGTGCACTGACTCACTTTAGGGGTACACCTAGTGAGGATCCACATTTGCACCTTCGAGAGTTCTTCGATCTTTGCAAATTCCAGCACATCCGAGGCTTAGACCAAAAAGGAATAAGGTTAATTATTTTCCTTTTTTCCTTAAAAGATAATGCTAAATTATGGTATAATTCTTTGCCTGTAGTTTCCATCCACACTTAGGAGGAGTTGGCTAGCAAATTCCTAGAGAAGTTCTTCCCAGCCCAAAAGACTAGGCAAATGAGAAAAGAAATTCAATCCTTCCAACAAAAGGATAGTGATCTATTCTTTGAGGTCTGGGGACACTTCAACGAGCTACTACTCAAGTGCCCACACCACAACCTACCCCAAGACGAACTGGTACAAGCTTTCTATGAAGGTTTGAAGGATTCTAACAAAAATGTTGTGGATTCAGGTTATGGAGGAGTGCTGATGGAGAAGAGCAGTGAAGAGGCTATGGAACTCTTCGAAACCCTAAGTGAACACACGCAGCAGTTCTCCTCTCGAGGTAGACATCTCCTCAAATAGCTGCTGTGGAGAGGAAACTTGATCTATTGGTTAAAGCTATGGCTACTCAGAACACCTCAACGAACCCACCAGCTACACCACTCCAGGTATGTGCCATTTGCTCACAATTTGATCATAATACTGATACGTGTCCCTTGTATTCATCTGCAGATCATGAGCAAGCCAACTTTGTGGGACCAAATAATTATCCACCAAAAAACAACCCTTACGCAAACACATACAACCCTGGATGGTGGAATCACCCGAATTTCTCATGGAACAACAACCAAAACAATCAAGGGCAGCAAAAAAACTTCCAACCAGTAGCCCAATCTGCTCCTGAACCAAAGAAAAATGACCTCGAAAGTCTTTTGAGGCAACTAACGACTCAGCAACAATAAATCCTGAATAAACGTGAACAATTCATGGAAGAGTCAAGGCAATTTCGAACTAAAATGAGGCAAATCACTGCAAAACATAATCAAGCCATTCAAGGACTAGAGGTACAAATGGGACAGTTGGCCAAGGAATTGAGTAGCAGAAAGCAAGGAGAGCTCCCAGCCCAGCCACTGCCTAATCCAAGAAGACATCAGCAACTGAATGTTGTAACAACCTTAAGAAGTGGTAAGATCATCGGCACCAATGAGCCTACACAAGCATCTCCAGACCAAGCCTCCACATCTAAGGTAAGAGAGATGGAAAAGGTAAATACACCTCCACCCTTCTCTCAAAGGTTAGTGAAGCCTAAAAAAGAAACTAAAATGATTGACATTTTCAAAACCTTGAAAAATATGGAAATAAATATTCCTTTATTAGATGCAATAAGACAACTACTTGCTTATGCTAAGTTTTTAAAAGATTATTACAGTAACAAACAAAAATTTCAGGAGCATAAGACGATAGCCTTAACCGAAGAGGTGAGTGCTGTATTATTGAAAAATTACCACCTAAACTAAAAGATCTGGGTAGTTTTACTATTCTTTACAGGCTAGGTGACCAGCTTTTCAAGCATACATTATTGGACCTAGGAGCGAGTGTCAATTTGCTACCTTACAGTGTATTCGAGACACTAGGTTTGGGGGAACTCCAACCAACCTCCATTACTTTGCAATTGGCTGATAGAAGTATTAAACGATCAAGAGGTATCCTCGAGGATTTTTTGGTAAGAGTAGGTAAATTTATTCTACCTACTGATTTTATCGTATTAAACATGGAGGAATGTCATATGCCTGTACCTCTCCCTATCATCTTAGGGAGACCATTTATGATCAATACTGACACAAATATTAATGTAAAAAGGGGCATTGTCACTATGAGAGTAAATGATGAAGAGGTAGAATTTAAAATATTTAATACAGTAGACTCCACTAAAACTAATAATGAGTGCTATAATGTGAGTTTCATGCAAGGTATTAGTGAAAATGTGTCTAAAGTCCATTGTACTGTTCCATTGGAGATCATCCCCAACCATGCTGACATGAGATTGGACATTGGACCAGATGATAACATAATTAAAGATATTAATGGAGCTATGCACACCATAAAGAACACACCCAAGCTCTCAAGTAAGTGTAATCCCCCATTTAAAAATCTTGCACTTACTAATATTGCTTCTCCTTATTTTACTGACCAGGCACGAAAATTGGAGACAAAGAAGCTGTCGACAGCACTGGAACCACCTGATGGGGGCTCTAAGTGCCTCCTTCAAGGGACGTAGCCTTGAAGCTACCATAGAGAGCACTTGAGCAATTCCACTTGCATAACATATAACTCAAGTGCCTCTATCAAGGTTAGTGGTACTGAGACCACTACAAGTTGGTATGACTATATCATTCCTATTTTTACCTTTATTTATTTTGTTACTATTAACTCTTTTTACTCTTAACAAAATTATATGTCATGCGATCGAGCGCACACCACATGCGCGCGAGCGCCTTCTTGCCCTGTACACCAATGCGCGCGAGCGCATCATATTAAGCAGTTGCGCACACATGTGATCTAGCACATTTCACTGTGCGCTCGAGTGCACTCAGGCCAGAAGGCACGTGAGGATTTTTAAATACACTCAGCTCAGAAACCCATTTTTTTCACCCTTACGCTCAAACGCACTCTGGCTACGCTCTCTCCCACTAACACCGCCAAAACTCATCCTCAAGGCTAACTAACCACCAACATACCACTCCGACCACCACATTTTCACCACTTCTCCGTCACACTCACCACTCTACCACCATGTATCACCCATCCACAAGACCATCTTCCCCAGAAATTTCCCAAATCCAACTCGGTATGCAAAACCGATTTTTGTCCACTTACATGCACACCATGACACACGGTTCTTAATCTTTAGTTTACACATTCAAATATGTTTATCTTGTGTGTTGATTGGGTATTTTTGCATTCACAAGAAGTTTGGATCAAGTGTGTATAAATTCTACACCTTCTGGTTTTTGGTGCGTATAAGGTGTTCGACAAATTACTTGACCGAGTGCGATCGAGCGCTAGGTATTAGCGATCGAGCACACTACCTCTCATGCGATCGAGTGCACAATATCTGTGATCGAGTGCAATTTTGACAGTAACACAGCTTTAGATTTCAGAACATGGCTTCCACATCCCGTGCTTCTAACAGTTGCCATCAGGCATCTCGGCCCAGTTTCGAACAGTGTGAAATACTGTTCGAGACAACATTTAATGTGGAAGAGGACTTCAAGAGTTTGGACGCCACAAGATGGGTAGTCCAAGAGTTCAAGAGCCAGGGTCTCAAGCGGGCTATTCAAGCCAGTCCATTCGACGGTATATACATGATTTGTGGTCAGCTTTTATGAGAACCTGACCTATAACTGCACCAGGCCAAAGATCTTATCTTCCTTAGTCCAGGGTAGATTCTTAGAGCTGACCACCATCGACATAACCGGTTCTTTGCACTGCTGTGATGAGTCCCCACTAGAGGACAGCCACATGGAGGACCAGCCTGACCCGTTCCCTCTACCACACATCATAGAGGATATGTGTGCAGGATAGTACGCAGACCGCCACAACAATGCGGGGAGCAGGTCGAGGTTGCCTCCCCGTTTATGGTTTGTTGACTCAGTCTTACAGCGGAACGTGTGTCTTTTGAGGCACAAGACATATTGACGGGATCAGTTCTTACAGGCTCTCTATTCTTTTCACTGGGGTCACTGACACTCCATCCCAGCGGTCATATGGAGTCAGATACACAAGTTCTGGGATGGGGTGCATAACTGGCAGATGACCACAGCTAATGCTTGGGGCCTTCCTTTCCCCTTCTTGCTCAGTCATATTTTCAAGAAGTAAGGGATTAGAGGTTCCTCTATAGACGGCCCGGTTAGTGATCACCCTTTCTTTGGGAGAGCCCAGTGGAGCCTCAGCCAGTGGCACATGCCCCGAGGACCCAGGGCACAGATTCCAGCTGTCGAGCCTATAGTGGATGATCCGATGGAGGCCAAGCATTCACCAGTGAGCCTTTCATGGGAGGAGGATCAGACAGATATGGGATCCATGGAGTATCAGCACCTCCTAGATGAGCTGTCTTCCTTCCGCTGTGAGCTGTTCGACATCTGTTGGGAGGATCGTGAGGCAGCCCATTTGATCTATCAGCGGATCAATGGGTTAGAGGCACAGTTTACACGGCAAGAGGCGATGCTACAGGCCATCCTTGATCGCCTACCTCCTGCACCTGGTACCTCCTCGACTGCACCCACAGATGATTAGCAGTGAGAGGATACCCTGTCTGGCTGAAGATGTAAAACTTAGCGCTCATGGGAGGCATCCCAGACATATCCTTTTTGTTTTAGTACTTTTCATTTGTTTATACTTATAGTCACATGTCTATTATTTATATTTTGTTTTCCGGAACGACATTTATTTTTCTTTGTTAGGTACTTAGTGCGTGCATCCAGTGCAAGTTTGGGGGCATGTACAAGCAAGCAAGTAACCTAGTTCTCCATCTCCCAGGTCAGATCTTTCCATGCCACACACACATTGGGGACAATATGTATTTTAAGTTTGGGGGTAGTGGGAGATACTATATACTATTACACACACACTTGAAACATATGCACACACTAAGTCCCAGTTTTTTTTTAGGAGAGATAAATGCATGTTCTTTTGGTAAACAAAAATTTTTTTGGTTGATTTAAAAATTTGATAACACTTCATTAGTAAGCTTAAAAACTAGAACACATAGTCTTGTATTTGGAATTTTACAAAGTTAGTTACCTACTTCAAGGCACCTAAGAATTCACGAGTTTGATCCAAATTTGCACAAGCACATTTAGCACGCATTTGTGTGGGGTATGACATATAATTCTCTTGTATATGTTTCCATAACCTAACTATAATTGGATAGCTTGTTAAAAAGAACACTTTGGCATATGAAAAATAAAGAAAAATGTTCATCATGCAAAAAAAAATAAAAAGCTTGTAATGATCATTAAAAACTTTCCACTGAGTAACTGGGCCTCTTGCCTCAGTAAGCATTGAGCGTTCACGTCAAAATGTGGGAAGTAAACCTTTAATGATCATAAATTTCCACTGAGTAACTAGGCCTCTTGCCTCAGTAAGCATTGAGTGTTCACGTCAAAAGGTGGGAATTTCATTTAGAGGCATTAAAACCTGTTAGTTCCATAGCCTTTTTGACATGAGTTAGTAAGTCCTTAGGGGTGTCTTTACACCTAATGCCCTAAAACCGTCTGGTTTGGGAGTCATTGGCCAAACACTCGTTACAAGAGTCAAATAGAAAGCTCGATGGAACTCAACATGGCAAAGATAGCATGATAAAAGAAAAAGAAAGAAGAAGCAAGTATTATGCCATTTTTGTTCTCTTTGATAAGGAATTCGATAAAGGTTTGGGCACCGAAACACTATACACTAAAATTATGTGAAAACCCCATCCTATATGTGCTAACTCATCACACATGAATCAGACTTGCGATGCCTTAGGCCTACCTTAGGTAAGTAACATGAGCTTTTGAAAATCCTTTTTCAAATACAAAAATGTGTTTTTATTATAAGCTTACTCATGAACGGTTATCATGGTTTTATGCACAACCCAAATTTTTGAGTATCATGGAAATGAAATTATCTTTAGTTTTGTTCTAACATAGTCTTTAGTTTTATATTGCTAAAGGACTAGCAATATGTAAGTTTGGGGGTATGATAAGTGATGAGTGCCAAATATTGCATATTTTGGCCCTCTAATTTACATTTGTTAGCTTAGGAATTTGTTACTTTGAGTTGTTTTCGTTGTTTTTCAGGTTTACAAGCACTGGGAAAGGAGTTTCACTAAAATTGCCAGAATTGCCCGTACAGATCAATCATCTTTGAAAATTAAACTGTATTGATTCAAGAAGAACCAGGATATGAGCCATATATGCTTAGAAAGATCTAGAAGTCTATTTTCTGGAGAATTTTACGGCTCGTAAAAATGATTTTTCTACAGAAAGTTATGGCCGTTTTAGTAGACAAAGGTCAGGCTGTGCGGGCTGTGCGGGATTTCAGCGTGAACAGAAGTTTTGAAGGGCATGTGAAGACTTAAATCCAACATCCCACATTGGTTGGAAACAGATTTCTATATCCCACATCCCACATCGGATTGGAAACACATTCCACTTGTGGTATTTGCCTATATAAGACCCACTCCACTTCATCATTCAGTGTACAATTCCTGAGCCACTTTGGTGTTTACCGGTGGACGTCCGCTAGCATTCTGGTGGATCCCGAAGGCATTGCTACCACGAGGGGAAGCGCCGCCCGTCAGCGAGTGGAATTTCTCCCATGTAAAGTTGTTTATTTATTTCTTTATATTCAGTTATTTTAGTTTAAATGTTTAGCACTTTTTATTATAGTTTTATAGTTATGAGTGGCTAGACTCTTCAGCTAAGGTTGAAGATGAAGCCCCGCCGTTGTTTGGCGTAGTAGTTCAGATTTGCTTGTACAAATCTGACAATTTTTAGTATAAATGTTCTGTCAATTATTTGAGTTAATCTTATAATTGATTGAGTTTAAATTGTCTGTTGGATTTTCTTTGTGTTTCATCTGATGGATACATTGAATGCTTTTCGATTAAATTAGATTCCCTTTGTGATTTGTTAAGAGCGGATACATCGGGTGCTTTAGGTTTAGTTGGGATATTCTTTGTTTTTTGTCTTATAGTTGGATTCATAGAATGTTTTGATAGGCTATATTTTTAGAACATGTATGCTTAACTTCGGTGGGGTGGATTCGGAAACCTTAGTGCTTTTTATTATTAGTTTTAAAATCAATTTAATTTAGTTTTAATTTATTTTACAAATTATCATTCAAAATTCGGAACTAGGTTAAGATAGAGTTAATTTAGATTAAAAATTATATTTTCACAACGCAATTCCCTGTGGATTCGACCTCGCACTTGCACAACGCTATATTGCAAACGACTCGTGCGCTTGCTAGTAATTTAAAACTCACAACAATAAGTGCTTCAATAGTCATATTTAATCCCATTAATTTACACTTGTTAGACTCTTTATTTATACATTTTAGTAGTTTCTACTTCATTTTCGTGTTTTATGTGTTTTTCACAGAACTTGGACAAAAAGATGATAATTTAGAGCTTTTAGGAGCAAAAGTCAAGTTTTGCCATCCAGCAAGGTGCACTCAAGCGCACCTCCCTTGAGATCGAGTGGACAAGAGCACTAGCATGCTTGAAGAAGGCTCAAGCGCATCCCGCATACGCTCGAGCACAATCACTCCTGAGGTGGCAGAGCCAGATATGGAAAGAAGTCTCTAGATTCCAAATAGGAAATTAGGGTTTCGGGACACCATAAGGACCCTATAAATAGCCATGTAAAACACATAAACCATACCTTTTGTTCTAGATTCGAAGTAGCAAGCTTAAGAGAAGAATTGATGACTTGTCTCCCGAGTCTTCTTCGGTTTTAGTTTTCTGTTTTTATTTCATTATGTTTAGAATGTTTAGTTTACTTAGCATGTGTAACTAAACTCCTATAGGGCTTGATTGAAGCCTTAGTTATGCTTTTCCACATGTTTATTCATTGATTATCTTTGCTATAGCCTTGTTAGAATATTTAACTTGATTAATGCCTGTTTGTATTTAAATTCCTCATATGTGTGTGCCTGATCAACGTATGTATGTGGTATAGATAAATTAGTTGAATTAATTTGGATGACCGAGTCCTAGGTTCGACATTAGTAACAAGGGATATCCACACCAGATTCCTGGGTTAATCAACATGGGAAACCGGGAGTGGAACAAGCCCTAGGTCCCGTGTGGTTGCTGATCTCCACAGCCCTCATGCTCTCTTAAGGAACAACTCGGTATACACCCATGCTGAATCCTTTAAGAGAGAAAAGAGTTAGAGTATATACCATGCCTAACTCGTTGCATAGGGAGATCAATAGCCTAAGGTGTGGACCAAGTCCTTAGGTTGGCAACCATTAGATATTCATGATAAGGCTAGAGCATTGACACTTTATTTAGTGGGAAAGTATAATTAGGGTGGATATCGTAGTCCTATGTTCTCATTATTGTTATTTAATCACAATCAAATTTGCCATTTCTCTTTTTAACTTGAAGAAACTAATTCTAAAACGAAATTCACCAATCTCTGTGGAAAAGATCTCACACTTGCACACTATGCTACCACAGACCTTGTGCACTTGCAAGTAAAACTATGACGATTATTTGCATATTTATTTAGGTAGATAATCGATCCAACAATAAGAAGGTATTTGTTGAATTATATCTAATAAAGGAATATTTATTTCAATTTCCGCATAGTTTCAAAGATATCAAGTAGTTTATTTTCTTTCTTTTGTTTTACTAACCTTTGCGAGAAGGGTGGTGCATTCACCTTCTCCGTCTCACTTACCTTTGATGTCGATGGTTTCTCTAGAGATGCTTTTACAGACTCATCGGTTCCTATGACCTTACCATTTCTGAGGGTTGTGATAGCCTTCAGTTGCTGGTGCCCCCTGGGTTAGGTAGTGTTTGAGCCGAAAGCTCACCTTGCTTTCTGCCACTTAATTCTTTAGCCAGTTGCCACATTTGTACCTCTAGCCTTTGAATGACTTGTTCGTGTTTTGCAGTGGTCTATCTTAACTCATTCCGAAATTACTTTTCATTTGCTATGAACTGATCCTGTGAAGTCATCAACTGTTGTTGTTGGGATATCAACTGTTGTTGCTAAGTTGCCAATTGCCTCACAAGACTCTCTAGGTCATTTTTATTTGTTTTGGGGATTGAGTGGGCTGCTGGTTGGGAGTTCTTTTGCTGCCCTTGACTATTCTGATTGTTGCTCTAAGAGAAGTTGGGGTGATTTCACCATCCAGGGTTGTAAGTGTTTGCATAAGGATTATTCTTTAGCAGATAGTTGTTTTGTCCCACATAATTTGTTTGCTCTGGATCTGCAGATGAATACAAAGGACATGTCTCAGTATTATGATCAAACTAAGAACATATAGTACATACCTGGAGTGATGTAGCTGGTGGATTAGGTGAGACATTCTGAGCAGTCATGGCTTTAACAAGCAGATCTAGCTTCCTCTCAACAGCAGCTATTTGGGTAGAGGATCCTCTATTTAGGGTCACCTCATACTTACCTTTGCTCTTGGATCCATGTCTACCTCTAGAGGAGAATTGCTAGGTGTGCTCACTTAAGGTCTCGAATAGCTCCATGGTTTCTTCGCTGCTTTTCTCCATCAGCACTCCACCACAACCTGAATCCACAATACTTTTATTAGTTTCACTTAAACCTTCATAGAAAGCTTGTACCAGTTCATCCTGAGGTAGATTGTGATGTGGGCATTTGAGTAGTAGCTCGTTGAAATGTCCCCATGCCTCAAAGAACAGGTCTCCATCCTTCTGTTGGAAAGATTATATCTCTTTCCTCATCTGCCTCCTCTTTTGGGCTGGGAAAATCTTCCTTAGGAACTTGCTAGTCAACTCCTCCCAAGTATGGATAGAAACTACAGGCAATGAATTGTACCATAGTTTAATATTATCTTTTAAGGAAAAAGGGAAAAAAATTAACTTGATTCCTTCTTGGTCTAGGCCCCGAAGGTGCAAGTGTGGGTCCTCATTAGGTGTACCCCTAAAGTGAGTTAATGCACTGAGTATCTGCGGAGATATGTAATAATTTCCTTCCGCCTCATGTTGGTACGCAATGCATGATGGTTGGTCGATGTTCCTTGGGATGAAGGATTGCTTCATCGGTCTTCTCTCAGATGGTAGTTGGTTTTCTAGCTGTTCCACCATTGATGCTGCTTCCTCGAATTCTTCTTCTACCTCTTCAAAGTCTCTAAGCCTTCGTCAAATGGTCCGCTCAAGCTCTGTATCGAGGGGGAAAAAAGTTGGAAGTCTGAATCGAGGCCCTTGCATGAATCAGTGAAAACTGCTTTAGTGCAGCAGTTCAGTACTGCTGCTCGGGTAGCCTCTGCCTCAAATGTGCTCGATCGCATAAGGGGTTTCGCTCAATCACATAAGTTGTGCTCGATCGCACAAGGTAATTACGCTCGATCGCAATGTCACAGAGAGCTTCTGCTGTAGTGCCTGAAACAGAAAACGAAAAGAAAATGGATTAGGTTTTTATTGAAACAAAATAAAAGTGAAAAACAGAAACTTAAATTTTTTAGATTTTTGATAAAAATAAAACAGAATAAAATAAACTAAAAATAACTAAACTAAACAAAAATAATTCTAAAAAGAAATTTAGCACAATCTTCGGCAACGGTGTCAAAAACTTGTTGTGCGTTTATCTACCTAAATTAATAAGCAAATAATCGAACTTGTTTTACTTACAAGTGCACAAGGTCTACAGTAGCATAGTGTGCAAGTGCGAGATCATCTCCACAGGGATTGGTGAATTTCATTTTAGAACCAGTTTCACAATGTAAAAATTGATAAAAATAAATATTGAGTCTAGATTGATAATGATAAGAACATAGGGTTTTGATATCCACCACTAATCATAATTTCCCAATAAGTAATGTGCCAATGCTCTAGCCCTACCATGAATACCTAATGGTTGTCAATCTAAGGGCTTGGTCCACTTCTTAAGCTATGGATCCCCCTAAGCAATGAGCTAGGCATGGTGTATACTCTAACTTTTTTCTCTCTTAAGGGATTCAGCATGCTGTATACTCTCGGTTTCCCATATTGATTAACCCAAGAATCCGGTGTGGATTTCTTTTGTTACTATTGTCAGACCCAGGACTCGGTCATCCAAGTTGATCTAACTAACTAATCCATACCATATGCATACGTTGATCAGACAAACACATATGAGGAATTCAATAAAACAAGCATTAATCAATTAAAGCATCATAACATGGCTATTTGCAAAGGCAACAATACTTATATATAGAAAAGTATAACTAGGGCTTCAATTGAGCCCTATTAAGAAGTTAGTTACACATGTTGTCTATGATAAACATCATCATAACTTAAACTAAATAAAAAAGATAAAACTCGAAAAATACTGTGGAGACGAGTCGTTAATTCCTCTCTAAAGCTTACAACTTAAAAGCTAAATCAAAAGTGTAGTTTCTGTGTTTTAAAAGCCTATATATAGGGTTCTAAGGACGCATCGAAACCCTAATTTTCAAAATAAGACCTGAAGACATCTGTCCAAAACTGGCTTTGCCTCATCTCTGTGCTTGTGCAATCGATCGCGTGCTTTTGCACTCGAGCGCATGGGTGCGCTCGAGCCTTCTAGGTGTGCGCACGAGTGCTTGTGCACTCGATCACAGAGGAGGTGCGCTCGAGTGCACTTAAATGGTTTCAGGTCTTCAGTTTTTCTTCTTTAGAGCTCCAAAATGTTATCTTTTCTTCAAAGACCTATGAAAAACATAGAAAACACTAAAATGAAGTAGAATCTACTAAAATACATAAACAAAGAGCCTAATAACTGTAAATTAAGGGGCTTAAATATGACTATTTAAGTACTTATCAACTTCCAGACCGCCCATTGTATGGCTTCAAAGTTCTTGAAAACATCTTCAATGTTGAATATGGTCTCGAATTAGATCTCTCTTTGTTCAAAGCTAGGCCGAGAGGACTGGGTACGGCTTCCCGAGGCACGGGAGGTGGAGGCTATCTCTTTAGGCATTGTGAATGAAGTTTCTGCAGTATTTGCGCTCGATCTCAGGGTAGTGCGCTTGATCACACTTTCCTTCTGTGCTCGATCACACTGTCCCCTACGCTCGAGCGCACTATTAGATATGTGACAGAGGCTTTTTATCAAACAGTTGGTGGGCGACCTAAAAACTAGTTTAAGGGGAAGACTCTAAAAATGTTCTAACCTCTTGCAAAGCACAAAAAACAACCACACAAAAATAAAATGAATTGTATATGCAGTGTATGATGGTTAGAGTGTAACAAAACTGAGTGGTATGGGGAAGATTGTAATATGGGTTTGAAAACGGAAAGATACGGTACATGGGCGGTGTTTGCTCAGGGGAACTGTGTACCGTACAGTGGGGGAGGTGGCGTAGTGTGGTGGTAAGGTGGTGGTGAGGTGTTAATGATGTGCGGTGATGTTGTGGTAAGAGATTGGGTGTGGGCGAGGGGATAAGTGTTGTGCAAGAGTGAGAGTGCGAGAGAGAAAGTAAAAAAAATGTAACAGAATCAAGTGACTTTAAAATAAACACGTGACTCTCTGCCCGGAGTGCGCTCGATCACACTGTAAAGTGTGCTCGATCGCACTTGTGCACAGGTGTGTGCATGTGTTTGCGCTCACGCTCCATTGGGCACATGGCGAGGTTGCACTCGAATGCACTGTTACATGCGCTCGATCGCAAGGGCAGACTGTACTGCATCACAAACTGAACTATGGACAATAAGGAAAAAATGAAAATAATAAAAATAAGAACAAAAGTATAAATGGACCATACTCAGTGGCCTCAGTACCACTGACCTCAATAGAGGCGCTTAAGCTATATGTGTTATCAAAGTCTGAACTGCTCAAGCGCTCTCTATAGTAGCTTCAATGTTACTCTCTTAGAAGGGGGCACTTAAAGTCCATTTCATGTAGCTCAAGTGCTCTTGGTTCTGCTGAATACTTGGCAGATTGAAATGCCAAATCTTCATCTCTTGGTGGTAAGCTGATTTTAAGGTATGGCTTGACTTTGTGTCCATTTGCCGTGAATGTCTGATTGCCGTTGGAACCATGGATCTCCAAAGCACCATGAGGAAAGACCTTGGTGACCACATAAGAACCAGACCATCGGGACTATAGTTTGCCTGGGAACAGTCTTAATCTTGAGTTGTAGAGCAACACCTTTTGTCCCACATAAAACTCTTTCCTAACTAGTTGTTTATCATGATAGACTTTTGTCCTTTCTTTGTAGAGCTTAGCATTCTCATATGCATCATACCTTAATTCTTCCAACTCATTTAAGTGCAACTTCCTTTTCTCACTTGCTTGTTTCATGTCAAAATTTAGCTGTTTTATGGCCCAATATGCTCGATACTCTAATTCTACCGGTAGATGGCGTGCTTTCCCAAAGACTAGTCGGTATGGAGACATTCCAATTGGTGTCTTGTAAGCTGTCCTATATGCCCACAGAGCATCATTCAGGTGCAAAGACCAATCCTTCCGAATAGGATTCATGATCCTCTCCAGGATGCTTTTGATCTCTCAGTTGCTTATCTCCACTTAGCCACTGGTTTGAGGATGATATGGAGTGCCAACTTAATGGGTAATCCCATATTTTCTGATTAGTGCAGCAAAAGAGTGATGATGAAAGTGGTTGCCTCCATCACTAATGATTGCTCTTGGAGTCCCAAACCGAGCAAAGATGTTATCCTATAGAAACTTCACAACCACTTTGTGATCATTAGTCTTTAAGAGGACAGCTTCGACCCATTTGGACATATAATCCACACCCACAAGAATATATAAATAACTATAGGAGTTAGGAAATGGACCCATGAAATCAATACTCCATACATCAAAAAGTTCTACTATATGAATATTTTGTAAGGGCATTTGATTTCGGGATGAGATGTTACCTGTCCACTGGCATCTATCAAATGAGCTACAAAATGAGAAGGCATCTTTAAACAAATTAGGCTAATAAAAACCGGATTGTAATACCTTAAGAGCTATTCTCTTGGCCCCAAAATGTCTTCCACAAGCAAACTGATGGCAATGTTGTAATAAGCTTAAATGCTCCTCCTCTGAGACACTCCTTCTGATGATTTGATCAGAACAGAATTTGAATAGGTAGGTGTTATCCCAATGGTAGTGTCTAGACATATATATCAACCGCTTCTTTTCTTGACTGGTCATATCTGGAGGAAAAACCTTAGCAGTTATATAATTGACAATATCAGCAGACCATGGAAGGTTTACCTCTAGTGCGAACAATTGTTCATCGGGGAAGTTCTCATTCAAAAGTGGCTCATTTTTATCATCCTCAAGAGGTAGCCTAGATAAGTGATCTACAACCACATTCTTACTGCCCTTCTTGTCTCTAATCTCCAAATCAAACTCTTGCAATAGGAGTACCCATCTGATTAACCTAGGTTTTGCATCTTTCTTAGAAAACAAATATCTCAAAGCAGCATGATCAGTAAATAAAATAACCTTAAAGCCAATTAGGTATGATCTAAACTTCTTTAAAGCAAAAATAACAGCTAACAATTCTTTTTCAGTAGTAGAATAGTTTAGTTGAGCATCATTTAAAGTTCTAGAAGCATAGTAAATGGTATGAGGTACCTTATTGACTCACTGGCCTAAGACAACTCCCAAGGTGAAGTCACTGGCATCACACATCAGCTCGAATGAAAGACTTTAATCAGGTGCCATCATTATTGGTGCAGAGGTGAGCACGTTCTTCAATGTGTTGAAAGCTTTCATACAGTCATCAGTCCAATCAAACTTGGTATCTTTAGCTAACAATGCACAAAGAGGTCTAGAGGTCTTGGAAAAATCTTTGATGAATTGTCAGCAGAATCAAACATGTCCAAGAAAACTTCTGACACCCTTGACTGTTAGAGGAGGAGGCAACTTTGAAATAATGTCGATCTTAGCCTTGTCTACCTCAATACCTTTGTTGGAAATGGAATGACCCAACACAATGCCTTGTTGAACCACAAAGTGACATTTTCCCCAATTTAACACTAAGTTGCATTCTTCACATCTCTTTAGGAAACTTTCCAGATGATCGAGGCATTCATCAAAATTAGACCCAAAAACACTAAAATCATCCATAAATACCTCAATGAATTACTTCACCATGTCGAAAAAATGCTCATCATACATCTTTGAAAGGTGGTTGGTGCATTACATAAACCGAATGATATCCTTCTGTAAGCAAATGTACTGAAAGGGCATATGAAAATAGTCTTTTCTTGGTCCTTAGATGCTATGGCAATCTAGTTGTAACCACTATACCCATTCAAGAAGCAATAATAGTTATGGCCAGCTAATCTCTCTAACATCTGATCAATGAAGGGCAGTGGGAAATAATCTTTTCTGGTCACTTTGTTTAGCCTTCCATAATCAATGCCTACCTTTCAACTAGTGGTTATTCTTGTAGGTATTAGCTCCTTATCTTCATTCTTCACCATTGTGATCCCACTCTTTTTCGGAACAACTTGAACTGGACTTACCCATTCACTGTCTGAGATGGGGTAGATAATGGCAACATCCAACAGATTTAAGACCTCTGCCTTAATTACCTCTTTCATGTGTGGGTTGAGTCTTCGCTGAGCATCCCGAGAGGGTTTTGCTTCATCCTCAAGGTAGATATGATGCATGCACTTGGCTGGACTTATCCCCTTGATGTCAGCAATGGTCCATCCAAAAGCAGATCTATGCTCTCTAAGAACTCTCAACAGTTTCTCTTCTTCCCCAACACTTAAATTGATAGCAACAATCACAAGTAATGTCCTCTTTTCTCCCAAATAGGCATAGGTTAAATGCTCTGGCAACTGCTTCAATTCCAAGTTTGGTGCCTAGACAATAGAAGGGAGAAGAGTAGTATTAGTAGGTACAAGAGGTTTAAATGGAGGGGTATACTTACTTAGATGTTTTGGAGAGGCCTCAAGGAGGTGCACAGCTCTAATGATGTCATTAGTAACATCTTTAGGTTCTTGCTCAATATCCAATCTTGTGAAGCCATGGGTAAGAGTGATCTCCAATGGATCAATGTGATGGACCTGAAAAGCTTGCTCAACAAAAATTTGCATCATACATACATTAAAGCATTTCATATCATTTTGAGGTAATTTTAATACATGAAATATTTTGAGCTCTATTTTCTCACCATTTACCTTCATACTTACTATACCCTTTTTCACACAAATCTTTGTATCAGCAGTTCTCATAAAAGGCCTTCCTAAGATGATGGGCAGAGGTAATGGCATAGGGAATTCTTTCATATCTAACACAATAAAATCAGCAGGTAAAATAAACTCACCTACCTTTACCAAGACATCCTCAAGAATACCTTTAGGTCTTTTGATGCTTCTGTCTGCTAATTGCAAAGTGATGGAAGTCGGTTCAAGCTCCCCAAAACCTAGTGTTTTGAATACTGTGTATGGTAGCAAATTTATACCCGCTCCTAAATCTAGTAATGCACGCTCAAACAGCTGGTCATCTATCCTACAGGGAATAGTAAAACTACTTGGATCTTTTAGCTTTGGTGGTAGCTTTCTTAACAATACCTCACTTACCTCTTCAGTTAAAGCTACTGTCTCATGTTCCTGAAACTTTCTCTTATGAGGAAATGTTTATTTCTACTTTCTGCAAAGTTTCAAAAATATCAAGCAGTTTATTTTCATTCTTTTGCTTTACTAACCTTTGCGGGAAGGGTAATGCATTCACCTACTCCATTTCACTTACTTTTGATGCAAATGGTTTATCTAAAGATGCTTGTACAGACTCATCAGTTCCTATGACCTTACCATTTCTGAGAGTTGTAATAGCCTTCAGTTGTTGGTGCCCTTCTGGATTAGGTAGTGTTTGAGTTGGAAGCTCACCTTGCTTTCTAACACTCAGTTCCTTAGCCAATTGCCCCATTTGTACCTCTAGTCTTTGAATGGCTTGTTCATGTTTTGAAGTGGTTTATCTTAGCTCAGTCCGAAACTGCCTTTCATCTGCCATGAACTGATCTTGTGAAGTCATCAACTGTTGTTACGGAGTTGCCAATTGCCTCACAAGACTTTCTAGGTCACTTTTCTTTGATTCGGGAACTGAGTGGGCTGCCGGTTGGGAGTTCCTTTGCTACCCTTGAAGGTTTAAGGCATTTTGATTTCTAGTCCATGAGAATTTGGGGTGGTTTTGCCATCCAAGATTGTAAGTATTTGCATATGGGTTGTTCGGGAGGGTAGTTTTTCGGTCCCATATAATTCGCTTGCTCAGGATCTGCAGATGAATATAAAGGACATGTCTCAGTATTATGATCAAAATGAGAACATATAGCACATACCTAGAGTGATGTAGCTGGTGGACTAGGTGAGGCATTCTAAGCAGTCATTGCTTTAAAAAGTAGATCTACCTTCCTCTCCATAGCAGCTATCTGATTAGAGGATCCACCATTTAGAGTCACCTCATACATACTTTTGCTCTTAACTCTTTGTATACCTCTAGAGGAGAATTGCTGGGTGTGCTCACTTAATGTCTCAAACAGCTCCATGACTTCTTTACTGCTTTTTTCCATCAGCACAACTCCACAACTTGAATCTACAATACTTTTATTAGTATCACTCAAACCTTCATAGAAAGCTTGTACCAGCTCATCCTAAGGTAGATTGTGATGTGGGCATTTGAGTAGCAGCTCGTTGAAATATCTTCATGCCTCAAAGAATAGGTTTCCATCCTTCTATTAGAAATATTGAATCTTCTTCCTCATTTGTCTTGTCATTTAAGCTGGGAAAAACTTCCTTAGGAACTTACTGGCCAACTCTTCCCAAGTGTGGATAGAAACTACAGGCAATGAATTATACCACAGTTTAGCATTATCTTTTAATGAGAAAGGGAAAAGAATTAACCTGATTCCCTCTTGGTCTAGGCCCCGGATATGCTGGAACTTGCAGAGATCAAAGAATTTTCGAAGGTACAAGTGTGGGTCCTCAGCAGGTGTACCCCTAAAATGAGTTAATGCACTGAGTATCTGCGGAGATATGTAATATTTGCCTTCCGCCTCTGGTTGATAAGCAATGCATGATGGCTGATCGAGGTTCTGTGGGGTGAATGATTGCTTCATAGGTCTTCACTCAACTGGTTGTTGGCTTTCTAGGTGTTCCGCCATTGGTGCTTCTCCCTCGATTTCTTCTACCTCTTCAACGTTGTCTCTAAGCCTTTGTCGAATGGTCTGCTCAAGCTCTGTATCGAGGAGAAATAAAGTGGGATTCCTGGATTGAAGCCCTTGCATGAATTAGCAAAATCGTTTCAGTGCAGTAGTTTCAGTACTGTTGCTCGGGTAGTCCCTACCTCGAGTGAGCTCAATCACACAAGGCAGTGCACTCGATCGCAGTGCCACAAATCACTCTGCTGCAGTACCTGAAACAGAACAGAAAACGAAAATAAATTAGGTTTTTAATGAAACAGAATAAAATAGAAAAAAGAAAAATAAAACTGAACAAAAAATAATCCTAAATAGAAATTTAACGCAATCCCGACAACGGCGCCAAAAACTTGTCGTGCAAAAATCTACCTAAATTAATAAGCAAATATTTGAACAGTTTTACTTGCAATTGCATAAGGTCAACAGTAGCATAGTGTGCAAATGCGAGATCATCTCCACAGGGATTGGTGAATTTCATTTTAGAATCAGTTTTGCAATATTAAAATGATAGAAACAAATATTGAGTTTAGATTGATAATGATAAGAACACAGGGCTTTGATATCTACCACTAATCATACTTTCCCAATAAGTAATGTGCCAAAGCTCTAACCATACTATGAATACCTAATGTTGTCAACCTAAAGGCATGGTGTATACTCCTTAAGCTATTGATTTCCCTAAGCCATGAGTCAAGCATGGTGTATACGCTAGTTCTTTTCTTTCTTAAAGGATTTAGCATGGTGTATACTAAGTTGTTCTTTAAGAGAGCATAAGTTCTGTGAAAATCGACAAACACATAAGACCTAGGGCATGTCGTATACTCCCGGTTTCCTATGTTGATTAACCCAAGAATCTGGCATTGATTTCTTTTGTTACTATTGTTAGACCCAGGACTCAGTCATCCAAATTGATCTAACTAACTAATTCATACCACATGCATATGTTGATTAGGCAAACACATATGAAGAATTCACTAAAACAGGCATTAATCAATTAAAGCATCATAATACAACTTTTGCAAAGGTAACAATACTCATATATGGAAAAGCATAATTAGAGCTTCAATCGAGCCCAATTAATAAGTTAGTTACATATGGTGGTGATTTTACACATCTTCATAATGTAAACTAAAGAGAAAAGAATAAACCCGAAAAATACTATGGAGAAAAGTCATCAATTCGTCTCCAAAGCTTAAAACTGAAAAGAAGATCATGTTTCTGTGTTTTACAAGTCTATTTATAGGGTCTTAAGACATCTGGAAACCCTAGCTAGAAAAAAGAACCCTAACCCTACTTTCCAAAACAGGTGCTGTTTTTTTACTGCACGGGTGCGCTCGATCTCAAGTTGGTGCGCTTGAGCCTTATTCTTGTGCGCACGAGTGCTGGTGCGCTCGATCGCATACTTTTGTGCTCGATCACACTGTGTGCAGTTTCCAGCTCTTCTAGTTCTTGTTCTCTAAACCAGATAATGCTCTATTTTCTCCAAGAACCTATAAAAATGCAGAAAACACAAAAATGAAGTAAAATAGAATAAAATACATAAACTAAAAGCTTAACAAATGTAAATTAAGGGGCTTAAATATAAATATTTAAGCATTAATCACGCTCATAATGTTTAGACATGTGATCTAAGGTAAGATGTAGTGCATGATATATGCAAATAAAGAACTAAAAGAGAAGTGAAGTACAAAAGAAATGGGGAGTATTATGACTAGAAAGAGCAAATGACAGCATGAAATTCTTATGCTAGTGAGGTAATGAACATGTTTATTAAAAGTGCTCTTTTTTATCTCCTACCAAGTGATAAATGTTAACATTAATCCAAAAACTAACAAGTTGTTTAGCTAATCTCCAGTTCATGTGATGATAATTAATTAATTAGCTAGTTGCATAGAGCAAAACAGGATTCATGCTTTGGAAATTTAAAAGGGAAGAGATAGTCAATAATGGCAACCACTAACACCGAATCTTTTGGTGATTCTGAACAAATTGTAATAATTTTAAACAGAAGGAAATATTGGATAGCTCATTCACAGAAATTGTTCTCTTATAGACTCAAGTTTTTATGAGGCTAACAAGTTGTTTAGCTAATTTTCAGTTCTTGTGATGATAATTAATTAATTAACATTTCTCATCTCCATGTATATGATTTGAGGATTTAAAACTAAAATTATTTAACAATTTTAATTAGCAAGCTTGTTATGTACTATCATTAATATTTAATATAAATATTAAATTCGATCTTATAGAATCATATACCCACATGATTGACTCAATCGACTAAATGAAGGACAAAGAGTTACTGTCTATTTTTCTAACTGAATACCCTACACCTGATACTTTTTAGTTTTAAATGTTGATACAGTTGACTGAATAAAACATTCAGTCGACTAAATGTTCGAAAATTTTGGATTTGAAATCCAACAGCTATAACTTTTCAGAAAGTCATGAGTTCTCTTTGAAGAGCTATGTTTTTAAATGATTACTCTTCATTTTCATACTATTGAAAGTTCAAAATTAAATCTATAAATACTTCTAATAACTTCCAAAATAAACTACTTTTCTTTTACTTTCTTTTCTGATTTTTTAGAATTCTTTTTTTTTTCTTCTTCTTGTTATTCTATTTTCTCTCTGAAAAAAATGCAGCTACTTTTCTTCATTGTTTCAAAAGAGAACTCAAAAAAATATATTTGATTTTTCTCTTAGAGATTCTTAAAGACATTGAGTATCCTGGAAGAATATTTTTCTTAACCCAAAGTAATCAAGTGGGGACAAATAAAGCCTTAAAGATAGCGTAATACGCGTATCAAAGTCACCAATTTCCTGTACTTCTAAACACTCTGAATCCATTATTTTCCCAAAAATTTTAAAGCTTTATTACCTATTAAAAAAATGGATTTAGAGTCTATTAGAGTGATGAATCAAGATATGGTGAAGCTTGATCGATTCGATGGTAACAATTTTGGTCACTGGCAAGACAAGATGATTTTCCTACTGATTGCATTGAAGATTTATTACATATTGGATCCAAACTTGCCTGCTATACTAGACGATCCAAAACCAAGTGCCGATGGAACTCTGCCTAATGTAGAGGATATTGAAAAGTTTCGTTTGGAGAGGAATAAGTGTGAGGAAGATGAGTTGTTGTACCGATCACATATTTTTAACACCTTTTCAGATTGGTTTTACGACTTATTTACTGAAGTCAAGTCTGCAAAAGATATATGAAATCAACTAGAATTCAAGTACAAGGCTGAGGAAGAAGGTACAAATAAATACTTAATTTTTACGTACTTTGAATTTCTGATGGTTGATAATAAACCCGTGCTTGAGCAAGTTCATGGGTTGCAAGTACTGGTTAATAAAATTTGTTCCCTAAGGATAGTTATTCCATAAGTTTTTCAAGTAGGTGCAACTATTGCTAAATTGCCTCCTTCTTGGAAAGACTATGGTAAGAAAACTATTGCATAAGAATAGGGACTTAACATTGGAACAAATTCAAAAGCATCTTTGTATAGAAGAGGAGTCACATTTATTTGATAACAAGAATTTGATTCCTTTTGAGTATAAGGCACATTATGTGGATGGAAACCGTTCTAATAATCAATTCTTGCAAATCAAGAAGAATGACCAACAGTTTAAGAAGAAGAATTCCCAAAGCAAAAAGAAGAAGGGAGCTTGCTTTGTTTGCGGAAAAAAGGGTCACTTTGCCAAACAATGTAGGTGATTACGCCCAAAGACTAACGCGGTAGTTGTAGCACAGCATTGGGGTATCGATTCCACAGGGAAACAATGTTAACTATAAGAGAAAATGTAAACCTAAACACGAACGATAAAAGTTAAACAAGAAAATATGAGTTTGAAGTAGTGTGAAATAATTGTGTAAAATATAATAGAGAACAACAAGGTTCCGGGAGTCCTCCCTAGGCTCGTTACCTTTATTCCAATCTTAATTCAGTTTTCTTTATCTCAATTACAAGTTTCACATCCCAAACAGGCAATCGGTGGATATTCAATTAAAGCTCATATACAAACCCTAATGTAATTAATATGACTTACTCTTCTTTATTTGTTAAATACATATGGCCTAAACTATAGAGTTATTAAGAAACGACAATGTATCTTTAACGACAATATTGCAGTAATGGACAACCCTAGAGAATAAGCCTACCAGACTCAATCATATCCAAACAACCTTGACATGAGAAAAGCATGACTAAACTTATATCAAAGAGAAAGATACAATCACTAGATTGAAAGGAAATCTTCTAATTAGATTAAAGAATAAGTCATAACATGTTGGGAATCACCTTGACAAGATGCCCAGGTGGTGATCTTCCAAACACCCAAGTCTTGAATGACTTGTAGAAAGAATTTCAGCAATCGAACACAAGAACAGAAAATCAAAGAAAGAAAGAAGACAAGTAATTTGTTGTCGAGGTTCGACAATGTGCCTACATCCCTGTGAGTTCCTCCGAATTCTCTTCACTATCTCAATGGTTCTTACAAAGTTACAGCAATCCCCTTCAAGAATCCAAGTTCTTGAAGAACCAAGAAGAGAACGAGAAAGTGATAGACCTATTACAATGCTTTCTATCAATTCTCTACTAACCTCTCTTCTTTACAACCAGCCTCACTACAAGAGTCCCTCTTGTGTTTATGTCTCTCACACAATTCTCTCTTGTGTTTACAATGATCTCACAATGTCACAACCTGTGTGGTTCTCTCACACACCTTTTTTACCACTTGAAATGAGGCTAAGAAACCTTTTTTTATAGCCTCTTAATTCTTGGACAATCTTGTGAATCATTCTTGACCCTTTGATCATGTTCTTCCTTTAATCTTAGCCCTTCATCACTCTCCAAGTGATGCTGTGCATTTTGATGTGGTACTGTGTGCTGCGGCGTGACCTGATGCTGCAGCCTCCTGATGCTGTGCGCACACCTCCTGCCTGTGGGCAGAAACTTCCACAGCAGTGTGCCTGACCTTCCCACACTCAAAACTTAAGCACACACTTGTGTGCAACCTTTTAACTTGCTGAAATTTCATACTCCACCTTTGGTTTGGACTTTAACCAACTTTAGACCATGTTTGGACATGTTTGAAACTTAGACAAATAACAACAATCTCTACCTTTGTCTAAGTGTTCAAAAAACCTGAACCATTGTGCAGAAAGCTTCGAGATCCAAACTCATATTGAGTTACCAATTAACCAACTCCATTCCTAAAAAGTCCAAGGCAATGATTGGACCTTCTTAGAGGTAGAACCTTTGTGCCTAAATCTGCAGGACTTTTCTCCGTGGTCTTCTTGTCAACATGAATGCATCCTTTCGTACCATTTTCCAGAATGTAATGATACAAACATCCATATGATTTATCCCCTCATGGAACACCGGATACCTCCACAAGTACCCCGCACTTTGGCTATCCAAAGACACCACCACCTACTCTTTTAGGACCCCCCACTGGTCCAACAACCCCTTGCACCCCATAGCCTCCTTTATGGCTTCCGTAGCCGCTATGCATTCTGCCCTAGTTGTTATGAGTGCTATAACTGGCTGCCACTGAGCCTCCATGTACCTCAGCAACCACTTCATCCCAAGACAACGCTCTTTTCCGGGATTACTCACACATTTGCTGAAAACATCCATTTCCCAAGAAACACTTAACCTGTTTCTCTTCCTTTCCCGGATGATTCTCCTCATCCCAAGGATCTTTTATGCAAGGCTGAGATCCTTCCTCTCGAACTCCTCAATGAGTTGAGATGTAAACCTTTCCATCATCTTCCTGCTGTTCCAAACTAATAGCCCATCAATGACATAGGTGAGGATACTCACCATCTTCTCCACCTTGTGTCCAGGTGAGAAAGTTTATGTGAAACCTATGTCTTCTCTTCTTGTGAACCCATTCGCCACCAGCTTAGCCTTGTTCCGGACTTCATCTCTTGGAGGGCACCCTTCTTTGATCTTGTAAGTGCACTTACATTCCACAACTTTCTGATTTCTTGGAATTTTCACCAATTCCCAGAAGTTGTTCTTCCTCAAAGAATCCATTTCTTCCTCCATAGCTAGCTGCCACTTTGATGAATCCTTACACTCTATGGCATCCGTGTAAGTTTCTTGTTCACTCATCTCTCTTTCTATCCAAGGAGCTGCTGCATCCGCAGCATTTGCAAACCCATATCTCAAGGGTGGTCTAACCACTCTTCTTTCTCGGTCTCTTATGAGCTGGTAGTTGTTTACTGCATCAACCACTTCTTGTTCAGCCTCTTCTTGAGTTTCTTGAGCTTCTTGGCCTTCTTCCAAGGGCTCAACCTGGTCCGAACCCTCTTGCCTCCTCTGCTCTACCTGAACAGAATCTCCCTTGATGCTATGCTCCACAAGAACCAAACTGGTTTGCTCACTAGCCCTTGTAGGGTTAGTATTCTCCAAGTAGGGAAATAACAATTCATTAAAATTAACATCCCTACTTATTATGAGTTTTAATCCTTCTTTTTCTAAGGACCGCAACCTATATCCCTTAGCCTCTTCCCCATATCCTAGAAACACACATTTTCTAGATCCTGGGCTAAGTCTATCATCCTTTTGTTGTGCATACGCAGCACACCCAAAAGTCCTAAGGTTGTCCAACTCAGGGGGTTTTCCACTCCACATCTCCATGGGAGTCTTTTGGAACACAATCCTAGAGGGTGATCTATTAATCAAATATGCAGCTGTAGCTACAGCTTCTCCTCAAAAATATTTTGGTAACCCAGATCCATCTAACATGCACCTAACCTTTTCCATAAGGGTCTTATTCATCAACTCAGCAACTCCATTTTGCTGAGGAGTTTCCACAACCGTCCTATGTCTTAGAATGCCATTTAACCTACAGAATTGATCAAGTTCTTGGTTAAAAATTTCTAAGCCATTATCGGTTCTTATCCCCTTAACTACTCTACCCATTTGAGTCTCAACCAGCCCTTTCCACACCACTAATTTATTCAAGGCATCTAATTTATTCTTAACCAAATAAACCCATACTTTTCTTGAATAATCATCAATTAAAGACAGAAAGTAAATGTTACCTCCCTGTGTTGGTGTCCTTGTTGGTCCCCAAAGGTCCGCATGAATGTAGTCAAGAATGCCCTTAGACTTGTGCACTCCGGTGTTGAAGCTGACCCGATGTTGCTGCCCAAGAACACAGCTTTCACAAAAATCCAGTTTTTCTACTTTGTCACCACCAAGTAGACCTTCCTTGCTAAGCACTTGCAGGCCCTTTTCGCTCATGTGTCCCAAGCGAGTGTGCCAAAGGGCTGCCTTGTCCAACTCAGCCATCAAGTTTGCTGCTTGATCATTGGTTTCTATTTCTCCAATCATCTCATAGAGTCCATCGTTTCTTGCTGCCTTGATCACTACCAAAGATCCCTTGGCCACCTTGATCTTTCCTCCCTCTATCTTGCATGTATAGCCCATGGAATCCAGCTGCCCCAATGAGATCAAGTTCCTCTTCAAATCTGGAACATACCTCACATTTTCCAGCAGCCTTGTGACTCCATCAAACATCCTCAATTGGATGTCTCCAATCCCTCTCACTTGGCAAGAATTTTCAATCCCCAAGAAGACTCTTCCATCATTGATCTTCTTGAAATTCTTGAACCATTCTTTGTGAGGGCACATATGATGAGTGCACCCGGTATCCAAGATCCATTTCCCACTACCTTCTTGCCCCTTGCTCACATCCGAGCACACAACAAGAACATCACCATCTTGCTATTCTGTTTTTGCAACGAAAGCCTCTCCATTCTTGGTATGGCTTCCTCTTCTATCCCTTGTCATCTTCTTGCAATCTTTCTTGACATGACCCTCCTTATGGCAGTAGTAGCAGCTCTTCCCTCCAAATCTCAGTTTGGAATGCATTCTCCCATGGCTTTCTCCTCTACCTCTGTCCCGGTAGTAGCCATGCATGCTGTTCTGCACTCTCCTATGGCTCTCTCCTCTACCTCTGTCCTGGTAGTAGCCATACATGCTGCTGTGCACTCTCCTATGGCTCTTTCCTCTACCTCTATCCCGGTAGTAGCCATACATGCTGCTGTGCACTCTCCCATGGCTCTCTCCTCTACCTCTGTCCCGGTAGTAGCCATGGTTGCTGCCATACCAAGTTGCTGGCCTTCTTTTAAAGAACAGCCCTTTACCACTTGATACACTCCTTTTTTTGGCATCAAGATTATCTTGCAACTCTTTCTTATGATCAAATTTAAAAGCAAAGATTCGTTTTCGAAGATACCTCTTATCCGGGAGAGTCTTGGTAAGAAACAACTCATCTAGTTTCTTCCATATGACAGCCGGATCCTCCGAGTCTCCGCACTTCCTTGTGACATTATCCGACATGTGCAAGAAAATGGTGTTGTAAGCCATCTTCTTCATCTTGGTTCGCTGGTCCTCCATGACACTTGCTGGAAAAGCATCATCTTCTCCAATAGCTAAGTCCACTTTCTGCTGCATTAGAACCGCCTTGATCTTCCGCTTCCATAGGGTAAACTCCCCCTTTCCTTCAAACTTCTCCACAGAAATTTGAAGCCATCTTTTGCGGACAAGATCCCAAATTTGTGCACTAACCACAACTACTTTCTTCGACCTCAAGAACACAGATCGAAGATGGATCTTTAACACCGTTCTTGAATCAACCTTCAAGAACACGACCGGATCTTGATCTTTACACCGTTCTTGATTAACCCAAGAAGTTTGATCTTTGATTCTTAGAGTCTTGGCTCCGTACCTTCTACTTCTTGTTCCGATAACTAGCTGCTGAGCTCTGATACCACTGTTGGAAATCACCTTGACAAGATGCCCAGGTGGTGATCTTCCAAACACCCAAGTCTTGAATGACTTGTAGAAAGAATTTCAGCAATCGAACACAAGAACAGAAAATCAAAGAAAGAAAGAAGACAAGTAATTTGTTGTCGAGGTTCGGCAATGTGCCTACATCCCCGTGAGTTCCTCCGAATTCTCTGCACTATCTCAATGGTTCTTAAAAAGTTACAGCAATCCCCTTCAAGAATCCAAATTCTTGAAGAACCAAGAAGAGAAAGAGAGTGATAAACCTATTACAATGTTTTCTATCAATTCTCTACTAACCTCTCTTCTTTACAACCAGCCTCACTACAAGAGTCCCTCTTGTGTTTATGTCTCTCACATAATTCTCTCTTATGTTTACAATGATCTCACAATGTCACAACCTGTGTGGTTCTCTCACACACCTTTTTCACCACTTGAAATGAGGCTAAGAAACCCTTTTTTATAGCCTCTTAATTCTTGGACAATCTTGTGAATCATTCTTGACCCTTTGATCATGTTCTTCCTTTAATCTCAGCCCTTCATCATTCTCCAAGTGATGCTGTGCGTTTTGATGTGGTGCTGTGTGCTGCGGCGTGACCTGATGCTGCAGCTTCCTGATGCTGTGCACACACCTCCTACCTGTGGGCAGAAACTTCCACAGTAGTGTGCCTGACCTTCCCATGCTCAAAACTTAAGCACACACTTGTGTACAACCTTTTAACTTGCTAAAATTTCACACTCCACCTTTGGTTTGGACTTTAACCAACTTTAGACCATGTTTGGACATGTTTGGACATGTTTGAAACTTAGACAAATAACAACATAACAATTTTGACAATAAATCTCCATTACAACTGAACTAATAAAGGAATTAAATAACAGAGAAACCTAGGGATTCATCCCTTTGCCTTGCTTGGAGATTAGTTCGCCATGGAACTCATGACTGAACACTTTGATGGAGGAGAATGAGGCTGCTTCTTGGAGTTTTCAGATCTTGATTGATTGCCTTTTCTTCAACCCTAAGTGCCCTATATATAGTACAAGGGTTCAAGGGTATTTTTGGGCTCGAAATAGCCACTTAGAGGTCCTAATTAGGTCAGGAGACCGTGTGCACGCCGTACCTCTCCCTTCTGGGTGGTGCAACACTCTCTTTTCTTCATGAGTGTGCTTTGCTGGGCGGTGCAGCGCTGGTCTGGCAGAGGTGCGGCGCTAGGAGTGATGCCAAGATGCAGTTCTGGGCGGTGCGGTGTTGGTTTGGCAGAGGCATGGCGCTAGGAGGGATGCCAAGATGTGGTTCTGGGCGGTGCGACACTGGTCTAGCAGAGGCGCGACTCTAGGAAGGATGCCAAGATGCAATTCTTAGCGGTGAGGAGCTGGTCTGGCCGCGCCGTGGCGCATACTGGTACTCCTAGCTCTTCAAGTGCTGAAATGACGTCTCTTGGTCTTGGCATGCTTTGGCTCTTGTGTTTAGAATGTTTTTCATCACTTTTGTCTCTTCATAACCACTCTTCCATTCCTATATGTATTGAAACTTTGTGCTTTAAGCGATGATATCTTTTCATTTCTTTTGGACTCTAAGGCACCCGAAAACGCATCGAATTAAGTCAATGATTTATGAATATCACTTTAGAGTTATTAACATGTAAAAGTTTGATTAAGACCAAGATCAACCCAAAAATGCTAACGATTAAGCACCGTTGAGATGCATTTTATGGCTCTCATCACAACCCCTAACTAGCTTATTGCTAGTCCTTAGCAATTCAAGCGAAATGATAGATGAATTCTATGGTAGGAATCAAAACAAGGTAAAGCAATGCTAGTGTTAAACAAGGAGCAATTCACATTTTTGTCTTAGAAATTGCACATAATATGCAACACATAGAATCATTAAATATCACTTAAGTCCAAAAGTAATCCAAGCATCAATCTTAAAATCGTTATTGACTCTTATGATCCGTTTTACCACAGTCTATTAACCTGAACATCCGGATGATTTTATGCACAACATTCAAGAATACAAGTTTTGGCCTCTAAAATCATAACAACTTGTGTGACATCAATCACATAAACAAGCTCCATAGACTTATTTTTCAAATTATTCTCCACTATTGTAGAAAAATCACACTTCATTGGATCAGTAGGTCTTTAATAAACTTATAATGTTAGGCCAAGGTAAAGGTTAAAGAAGAACGGGAAGGATTTGCAAGTGAAAGAACTTAATCTCTTAGCTTTAAACACAACCACTTTTAAGCACTAGATAACTTTACTTCAATGCTCAACTCTTTCAACCATTTTTTATAAGAGCATATCTCTTGATAAGTAACCACTTTTCTTTTCTTTTTCTTCTTTCTTTGCCATACTTCTCCTCTTTTTTTGTTTTCTTTTCTGTTTTTGGCAAATATCCATTCACCTCTTTTTTTCTCATTTTCTTTTTCTTTTCCTTTCCACAACCCCCAACTTATCTTCTTTAATATACTTGGGTTATGGTTTTTCATATTTCCATCCTTACTCCTCTTGAGTGCTTCTCAACAATGTGTACAACTAAGTTCTTTTAAAAGGAAGGTAAGGATAAAATATTTTTAGGCTCATGATGGTAAGTAAATGGGCTTTTTGAAAGAAGCAAGGCTCAAATTATTTTTCAAGAAAAAGGCTCAAATAGGTGACCAGTGATATATATTGCAAGGGTAGGTTTGAAAGTCTCAAACGGTTCAAAAATGGCCTATATCATATCTTAAGTAGTATGCATTCTAGGATTTGCCTCGAGTGATTATCAAATAAGTTCTAGAGCTTGTCGAGAGTGCATTTTCCTCAATATAAAAGTGAGAGTAAAGGAAACTCCCTATGTAAGCACAAGTGCACAAGTGCTGAAGCTTGTGCACCACCAGATGAATTGTGGCGCAGGCTGGGCCTGGATTGCTGCTGGGTTATTTCTCACCAGAAAAATGTTAGGTTTTTTGCCAAATGAAAGAGAAAAATAAAGTCACCAAAAAATAATGAAAAAAATAATCCTAAAAATTTAAATTAAACTAAAAACTAATAATTAAGATTGAATAAAAATTAATTAAAAACATAACAAAAAAATAAAATAAAAGAAAAAAATATACCTTTGTTGTGTGGTCAAGGTGAATAGACCGGATCCATAAGCAGAATGTCTTCCACTTTCGGATCTTGTCTATTGATTAAGATTTTAAGTTGTTGACCGTTTACTTTAAAGACCCAGCCATCTCTAGTATCCTCAATTTCTACCGCCCCATTTTTAAAAACATTTTTTACTATAAAAGGGCCGGTCCATCTTGACCAAAGTTTTCCAGGATGCTTATGAAGTCTAGAGTCGTATAAGAATACCCGATCATTGGGTTTAAATGTTTTCCTCAAAATGTTTTTGTCATGGAATACTTTCATCTTAGCCTTATAGATTCTAGAATTTTCATAAGCATCGTTTATTAATTCTTCTAACTCGGTCAGTTGATATTTCCTAAGCTTACCCGTCTCACCCATGTCAAAATTAAAAGACTTGATGGCCCAATAAGCTCGATGCTCGAGCTCCACGGGTAAGTGTTGTGCGTGTATATACCTAAATAAATAGGTGAATAATCGTACTAGTTATACTTGCAAGTGCACAAGGTCATCAGTGTAGTCTAGTGTGTAAAAGCAAGGTCATCTCCACAAGGATTGGTAAAGTTGCTTTTAGAATCAGTTTCTCTAAAGTAAAAAGAGATAAATAATTGTTGGAAGGTGATTTGATAATAATAAAGACATAGGGCTTTGATATCCACCACTAGTCATACTTTCCCAATTGTATAAGGCATCAGTGCACTAGCTTTATTATGTATACCTACTGGTTGCCAACCTAAGGGCATGGTATCTACTCCTTAAGCTATTGATTTCCCTAAGCCACGAGTTAGGCATGGTATCTACTCTAACTCTTTTTTTCCTTAAGGGATTCAGCATGGTATCTGCTTGAGTTGTTCCTTAAGAAAACATAAGTACTATGGAAATTGACAACCACATGAGACCTAGGGCATGGTATCTACTCCCGGTTTCCCATCTTGATTAATGATGAGTGCCAAATATTGCATATTTTGGCCCTTTAATTTACATTTGTTAGCTTAGTAATTTGTTACTTTGAGTTGTTTTCATTGTTTTTCAGGTTTACAAGCACTGGGAAAAGAGTTTCACTAAAATTGCCAAAATCGCCTTACAGATCAGTCATTTTTGTGGATTTTACTGTATTGATTCCGGAAGAACCAGGAGATGAGCCATATATGGTTGGAAAGATCCGGAAGTCTATTTTCTGAGGGATTTTACGGCTTGCAAAAACGATTTTTCTAGAGAAAGTTATGGCCATTTTAGTAAACAAGGTTCAAGCTGAAGAAGTCTAGTGCGCTCGATCGCACCAGACTTGCGATCGATCGCAAATGCGCTCTTGCACATCCCACATCGGTTAAAAATGCTCTGTAGTGAGCCAATGTGCGCTCGAGCGCACCAGAGTGCGATCGATCGCACTCGGGCAGTATCCCACATCGATTTTGAAACCCATTGTGCTCCGGGACTCCCCCTATATAAACACCATCTGACCTCATCATTCAGTGTACAATTCCTGAGCCACTTTGGTGTTTACCGGTGGATGTCCGCTAGCATTCTGGTGGATCCCGAAGGCATTGCTACCACGAGGGGAAGCGCCGCCCGTCAGCGAGTGGAATTTCTCCCATGTAAAGTTGTTTATTTATTTCTTTATATCCAGTTGTTTTAGTTTAAATGTTTAGCACTTGTTATTATAGTTTTATAGTTATGAGTGGCTAGATTCTTCAGCTAAGGTTGAAGATGAAGCCCCGCCGTTGTTTGGCGTAGTAGTTCAGATTTGCTTGTACAAATCTGACAATTTTTAGTATAAATGTTCTGTCAATTATTTGAGTTCATCTTATAATTGATTGAGTTTAAATTGTCTGTTGGATTTTCTTTGTGTTTCATCTGATGGATACATTGAATGCTTTTCGATTAAATTGGATTCCCTTTGTGATTTGTTAAGAGCGGATACATCGGGTGCTTTTGGTTTAGTTGGGATATTCTTTGTTTTTTGTCTTATAGTTGGATTCATAGAATGTTTTGATAGGCTATATTTTTAGAACATGTATGCTTAACTTCGGTGGGGTGGATTCGGAAACCTTAGTGCTTTTTATTATTAGATTTTAAATCAATTAAATTTAGTTTTAATTTATTTTGCAAATTATCATTCAAAATTCGGAACTAGGTTAAGATAGAGTTAATTTAGATTAAAAATTATATTTTCACAACGCAATTCCCTGTGGATTCGACCTCGCACTTGCACAACGCTATACTGCAAACGACTCGTGCGCTTGCGAGTAAATTAAAACTCACAACAAGTTTTTGGCGCCGTTGCCGGGGAATTGTTTTGTTTGTAAAATTTTTTTGTCTGAATTGATTTTATTTTTCTACTAGTTAATTTAATTTAAAAAAAATTAAATTAATTTTATTTAATTTAATTTTTTTTTTTTAAAAAAATGTGGATGAATCCAGTGCCGGTTTCACAGTCTTTAGAGGACGCCCTTAAGGATTTCATTAAAATGACCGGCCCGTCCCTCAATGCTGCCAACACTTTCAATGTTGAAAGCTGTTCCATCTGTGCTAGTCCCATGCATCTAGCACAGAATTGCCCATCAATGCCGGCTTGTGCCGAGTATCCTATGGAACAAATGAATGCTTTCAATGACTGTTGTTGGCAATCAAATGGATCTTGCTCCGAAACATACAATCCAAGGTGGTGGGACCACTCTAATTTTTCATGGGAGCAGAACCAACCAATGAATCAGGGAGGAGCCCCTTACCATGCTCACAATCAATACACTCCCGAATTTCCTCCACCAATTCCAAATTATGGTCACTCAGCTTATCCAGCACCATCACCCGCTCACCAAGCTCCCATTCAAGCGCCAGTGTCGGTTTCACAGTCATTGGAGGACGCTCTCAATGACTTCATGAAAGCGACTAGCCAATCTATGAGTGAAGTGATGAGTGCAACAATAGAAAACACCCAAGCGATTGCCACACTAGAGAGTCAAATTGATCAGATCGCAAGTTACGTGGGTGAAGGCGAGGAAGGAGAGTTCCCCAGTCAATCTGAGCCTAACCCAAAGGAACAGTTTGCGGTGGGAAATTCTTCAACTCCAATGCATTGGCAGGAACAAGTGCAATCAACTGTCCCATACTTGTCTGGGAGACAAGTGGACAATCAAGTGGAAGAGAACCCTGCTATGCACCAAGGGCAAGAGAGTGGCAACAATGAGAAGAGAGATGCTGAGCCATCTACAGCCACTCGTATTATTAAGGATCTCTCTAGGTCGTTTTTACCTAAAGCGCCTTACCCTGAGAGACTACAAGCGCCCAAGAAAGAAGGGAAGTCTGAGGACATTATGGAGGCATGCTTTGCTCAGTTTGAAGAGGATTTGGATTTAGATAAGTTACTTGAGCAAGCAAATACTATCGTGGAGTCTGCTCCTCGAGAGAGTAGTAGGACAGAGGAGACTATGGATGAATCCCGTATTGAGGATCCCTTGGAGGCATGCTTTGCTCACTTTGGAGAGGACTTGGGCTTAGATAAGTTACTTAATGAAGTAAATGTCATTTTGGAGTCTGATCCTAGAGAAAGCAATAAGACGAAGGATACCGCCGCACCTGACACCCCCAAGAAGGAACTTAAGCCTTTACCAGATAATCTTAAGTATAAGTTCCCAGGTCCAGCAGATTCTTTGCCTATAATCATAGCTTTAGATTTGGATGATGCTCCAGAGGAGAAATTATTGGACGTCTTAAGAGAGCATAAGGAAGCTATAGGCTGGACTATTGAGGATGTCAAGGGAATCAACCCCTCATTGGTAATACACACGATACAGTTAGCGGAGAATGCCAAGCCATCGAGGGAGCCACAAAGAAGGCTCAACCCTGCTATGCAAGAGGTTGTGAGGGCAGAAGATATTAAGCTGTTAGAGGCAGGGATCATTTATCCCATCTCTGATAGCAAGTGGGTGAGCCAGATTCCAATCGTGCCCAAACGTGCTGAATTTACGGTAGTAAATAAAGACAACGAGTTGGTTCCAACTCGAGTGCAGTCAAGATGGAGAAAGTGTCTAGACTACCGTAAATTGAATGCTGCCACTAAGCCTGATCATTTTCCATTCCCATTTATTGATCAGATGGTGGAGAGCTTAGTTGGGTCTGTTTACTAATGTTGGGTCTGGCTGAAGACGTTAAACTTAGCGCTCATGGGAGGCACCCCACAGCTTATCTTTTCTTTTGTTTATTTATTATTTCGCATTTTTATGATTAATGTTTGTTTCCAGTATTTTTTGTTTTCCAGTTTTTATTTTTCAGGGACAATGCGTACTTCAGTTCAAGTTTGGGGGTATGCTATGAGCCATACCAGTCCAGATAGTTCACCATATCTCAGGTCAGCTCTTTCCATATTAGTCACACATTGGGGTCAATGTGTAATTTAAGTTTGGGGGTATGGGAGACACATCACACACTTTGTCCTAATTTGTTGTCTTTTCGTCATAGAGATAAATGCATGCTCATGTTATCGTGAAATTTTAGTTGATCTAAACATTTCCTGTGATGTGATGTCATTGGTGAGCTTAACATTTTGAACACATGATCTGGTGATAAATTTTTAAAATTTAGTTACTTACTTTAGGCATTTTGAGAATTCACATGTTTGATCTAATCTCACACGAGCACATTAGCACAAATTATGTGAGGTATGACACGTGATTTTAATGTGTATTTTTCCTTATCTTAACTGAAACTGGATGACTTGTTGGATGAACTCTTGGGCATAGGAAAATATAAAAAAAAAAAAAAAAAAATTATCAATAAACTTTTCGCTGAGTAACTGGACCTCTTGCCTCAGTAAGCAGTGAGTGTTCACGTCAAAAGGTGAAATTTTGCTTGGTAATATTAAGGTCGGTTTAATTTCGTAGCCTTTTTGACTCGAGTTAGTAAGTCCTTAGGGGTGTCTTTATACCTAATGCCCTAAAACCACCTGGTTTGGGAGTCATTGACTTAACACTCGCTACATGGGTCAATTAGAAAGCTTAAGGGAACTAACCAATAGCCGTGCATTATTAAAAAAAAAAAAAAAAAGAATAAAACAAAAACTATGCCTTTTCGTTCATTTTTGATGGGAAATTCAGTGAATCTTGAGACATGGAGACCTTACACATTAGAGTTACTTGGAAGCTTCATTTTTATATGCTAATTCACCTTACACTGATTCAAGCTTGTGATGCCTTATCCTGCCTTTTGTAAGTAATTAGATTTTAACATTTCTATTCATTGCGAAGATAGGTTTACCTTTTTAAGCTTGCTTATGAATGAATATCATGGTGATGTGTGCTCCTTAAATTTTTGGATACCATGAGTGATGACTTTATCTTTATGTTCTTTGTTTTTCATTGAGTCTTTTATTTTGTTTTGCTAAGGGACTAGCAAATTGTAAGTTTGGGGGTATTTGATGAGTGCCAAATATTGCATATTTTGGCCCTTTAATTTACATTTGTTAGCTTAGTAATTTGTTACTTTGAGTTGTTTTCATTGTTTTTCAGGTTTACAAGCACTGGGAAAAGAGTTTCACTAAAATTGCCAAAATCGCCTTACAGATCAGTCATTTTTGTGGATTTTACTGTATTGATTCCGGAAGAACCAGGAGATGAGCCATATATGGTTGGAAAGATCCGGAAGTCTATTTTCTGAGGGATTTTACGGCTTGCAAAAACGATTTTTCTAGAGAAAGTTATGGCCATTTTAGTAAACAAGGTTCAAGCTGAAGAAGTCTAGTGCGCTCGATCGCACCAGACTTGCGATCGATCGCAAATGCGCTCTTGCACATCCCACATCGGTTAAAAATGCTCTGTAGTGAGCCAATGTGCGCTCGAGCGCACCAGAGTGCGATTGATCGCACTCGGGCAGTATCCCACATCGATTTTGAAACCCATTGTGCTCCGGGACTCCCCCTATATAAACACCATCTGACCTCATCATTCAGTGTACAATTCCTGAGCCACTTTGGTGTTTACCGGTGGATGTCCGCTAGCATACTGGTGGATCCCGAAGGCATTGCTTCCACGAGGGGAAGCGCCGCCCGTCAGCGAGTGGAATTTCTCCCATGTAAAGTTGTTTATTTATTTCTTTATATCCAGTTGTTTTAGTTTAAATGTTTAGCACTTGTTATTATAGTTTTATAGTTATGAGTGGCTAGATTCTTCAGCTAAGGTTGAAGATGAAGCCCCGCCGTTGTTTGGCGTAGTAGTTCAGATTTGCTTGTACAAATCTGACAATTTTTAGTATAAATGTTCTGTCAATTATTTGAGTTCATCTTATAATTGATTGAGTTTAAATTGTCTGTTGGATTTTCTTTGTGTTTCATCTGATGGATACATTGAATGCTTTTCGATTAAATTGGATTCCCTTTGTGATTTGTTAAGAGCGGATACATCGGGTGCTTTTGGTTTAGTTGGGATATTCTTTGTTTTTTGTCTTATAGTTGGATTCATAGAATGTTTTGATAGGCTATATTTTTAGAACATGTATGCTTAACTTCGGTGGGGTGGATTCGGAAACCTTAGTGCTTTTTATTATTAGATTTTAAATCAATTAAATTTAGTTTTAATTTATTTTGCAAATTATCATTCAAAATTCGGAACTAGGTTAAGATAGAGTTAATTTAGATTAAAAATTATATTTTCACAACGCAATTCCCTGTGGATTCGACCTCGCACTTGCACAACGCTATACTGCAAACGACTCGTGCGCTTGCGAGTAAATTAAAACTCACAACAAGTAACCCGGGTATCCAGATAAGATATCCTTTGTTACTAATGTTAGACCCAAGACTCGGTCATCCAAATTAATCTAACTAACCTATCCATACCACATGCATACGTTGGCCTTACACATACATATGAGGAATTTAAATAAGCACAGGCATTAATCATGTTAAGTAACATAATAAAAGCTATTGGCAAAGATTTTATCAATGAATATAAATACGGGAATGCATAACTAGGGCTTTAATCGAGCCCTATAAGAAAGTTAGTTACACATACTATCTAAAGTAAACATTATAAATAAACTAAACATTAAAGGAGAAGAATAAACCCGAGAGAAGAGGCGTCAATTCTCTCCCAAGCTCTCAACTCCAAGTAAAAGAAAAGAGAAAAGTGTTTTCTATCTGAGGTGTGGTATCTTGTGTGTGAGTTACAAGTGTATTTATAGGTCTTTGAGAAGTCCTAAGAGACCCATGAGTTCCTAAACCTTCCTAAAATGAAAATTCTATTATTTCCAAAATAGGGTTCTGCAGTTTACTGTTCACGCCCGTACATGTGCGCTCGATCGCATATGTCTTGCACTCGATCCTTCATGTGTGCGCACGATCGCAATGTGCACTTGATCGCATTGCATGGCACGATCGATCGCAATTTGTCCAGAGAATGCTCCAGGGATTCCAGATTTCTTTCTTTAAGTGCCAAAACTGCTTCTTTTTCTCCAAAACCCTATAAAAACATGTAAAACACACAAATGGAGTAAAAGAGACCAAATTAACGTAAGGACCTAAAAATGTAATTAAGGGGGCTTAAATATGAATATTTAAGCATCTATCACACCCCCAAACTTACATATTGCTAGTCCCTTAGCAATACTAAATTAAAAACTAAAACGAAAAAAAACATAGATAAATCCAATGTTCATAGTGTCAATCAAAAGTCTAGATTTTACACAAAACTATGATGCGCATTCATGAGCAAGCTTAATAAGTGTAAACATATTTTTGCAATGAATAAGAGTTTTGAACGTAAATCATATTCATGAGGTAGTTTAAGACATCACAAGTTTGACTTTAGTGTGTGGTGACTAGCACACAAAAGATTGGGCTTCCAAGAAATTCAAACGTGTAGTGTTTCGATGACTCAAGATTCACCAAACTTCCTATTAGAGTCAACAAACATGGCATAAACTTTCATTTGCGAGATTTTTGCCACGTTAGCTCCCTTAAGCTCTCTTGTTGACTCGTGTAACGAGTGTTTAGCCAATGACTCCCAAACCAAATGGTTTTAGGGCATTAGGTGTAAAGACACCCCTAAGGACTTACTATCTCGAGTTAACAAGGCTACGAAACTAACTAGATTTAATGCTACTACTTAGAATTTTTCACCTTTTGACGTGACACTCAATGCTTACTGAGGCAAGAGGGCCAGTTACTCGGCGAAAGATTTGTTTTTATCGATCATTAGGAGCATTTTTTTTTCTTTTTAAGCACTGATCAATCTTTTCTATTTTTATGTGCCAAAATGTCAATCTAATAGGTCATCTAGTTCACAGTCAAGCAAAAGAAACATACAAATCCAAATAACATGTCATACCCCACACAATCATGTGCTAATGTGCTCGTGATAGTTTAAGCTAAACTTGTGAATTCTTAAATACCTAAAGGGCAGTGATCTAGGTTCAAAACTTGATTATTGGCCTATATGTTCAAAGTGTTAAGCTCGCTGATGAAGTCGAATCATATAGTTTTGTTTTAGATCACAAAAAAAAAGTTTATTGGACAGAATGAACATGCATTTATCTATGAAAATCGTAACAAAACAAAAACAAAATGTAGGACATAATGAGTGTGTGAATGTGTCCCCATACCCCCAAACTTAAAATGCACATTGTTCCCAATGTGTGAGTAGCATAGAAGTATCTGACCTGGGAGATGGAGAGCTATATGGCTGGCATGGCTTGTAGCACACCCCCAAACTTCAGCTGGATGCATTGACACTATCCTTGAAAAAGAAAGAAAAACAAATATAAAATGGAAAACAAGTAAGAAACAATAATAGAAAAGTAAACTATAAAATATTAAAAATAACATAAACTATAAAAAATGATATGCATTGGGGTGCCTTCCATGAGCGCTAAGTTTAACGTCTTCAGCTAGACGTGGTACTCTCTCACTGCTGATCATCAAGTGGTGCAGTCGAAAAGATACTGGGTGTCGGAGGTAAGCGATCAAGAATGGCCTGCAACATAGCCTCCTGTCGTGCTAACCGTGCCTCCAAACTGTCCATGCGCTGATGCACGAGTGTGGTAGCAGCAGAGACCTCACCTCGAAAAGAGGACAGCTCAGCTAGAAAGTGCTGGGACTCGATGGGTCCCATGTCCGAATGGTCCTCCTCACGTACTGGGCTAATGACCGGGGTCTCAGTCTCTATGCGATCCCCCTCAACTCGCTCAGCTGCTGGAACGGGTGCCGGGAGTCCTCGTGGTATATGCGAGATGCTGTGTGTCCACTGAGCCTTCCTGAAGAAGGGATGCTCTCGCATTGGCCCGTCGCTGTGGGTCCCCTTAATCTCATTCTTCTTGAGGATGGAGGTGAGTAGGAACGGGAAAGAATTATGTTACTCTGGCTGCTCCTCGATATCAGTGTCCTCAAGAGGGGGACTCATCGTTACAATGAAGAGCAGTGGCGATATCAGCACTAGTCACCTCGATTGACGTGCCCCGGACTGAAGAGGTGAGGACTCCCGGTCTGCTGCAGTCGAAAGAGAGATGCTCATAAAACTGGACTACGAGCTGGGAGTAGGCAGTGGAACACACCAGCTTAAACAGCTTCTTCAACCCTCGATGTCGGAATTCTTGGACAGCCCATTGAGTGGCGTCCATATGCCAGAATACATCATCGATGGCAAATAAGGTCTCAAATAAAGGCTCGCGCTGCTCGATGCTGGGCTGAGATGACGAAGCATGGCTGCTGGATGCACCGGAGGTGGAAACTAATGGTCTTGACATGCTGTGTTCTAGGTTCTACCTGATTTGCGATCGATCTCAATGATGTGCGCTCGATCGCACACTGGACTATGCACTCGATCGTAGATAAAGGCTTTTCGTCGAACAGCTTGTGTGCACCAAAAAGACAAGCTATGGTTTGCAAGTGTGGAACTTGTTCCTACCCCCCTACAAACGAACAATCACACAATCATACACAAAATAACATATATGTATAATGCATTGCACTGTTTCTATTATTAAAATTCGTGTGTGTGTGTAGAGTACCTTGTGGATTAATGGGGATGGGAATGGAGTAAATGGTGGTTGACAGTGATGGAGGCAATGGATGGTGACAGAGGATGGTGGGGATGGAAGTGGTGATGAATGATGCTGTGTGGTAATGGTGAGAGGGAGTGGTGTGAGTGGAAACGAGAGTGTCTGAGGGCGAGTGCGCGAGCGATTAGTGACGAGGGAGTGAGTGCATGTGAGTGTGAGTGTGAGTGAATTTTCAGAGTTATAGCTAAACAATTGTCTGCTGCGAGTGTGCTCAATCGCACGCAGGTTGTTCTCAATCGCATCTGTGGACTCGAACAAGTTTGAAGAACATGCTTGATCGCACACCTACGCTCGATCGCACTGGGGAATGCGATCGATCGCAAGCAAGGCACATGGGCATAAATGAAAACTTACCCTAGCTGAAAAAATGATAAATTATTGAAATAATACAACCTTACCATTTGTTAGTGGCCTCAGTACCATTAACCTTACCAGAGGTGCTTGAGATTAATAGGTGATCAAATTTTTACTTTGCTCAAGAGTTGTTGGGAAGGAGGCACTTAGAGTCCACCTCTTGGAGCTCTAGTGCTTGTGTTTCAGCTGTATACTGTACTGATTCAAGTGCCAAATCTTCATCTCTTGGAGGAATGTTAATGTCGAGGTAAGGCTTGGCTCTGTGTCCATTGATTGTAAAGGGCTGATTTCCGTTGGGACCACAGACTTCTAAGGCACCATGAGGGAAGACCTTGGTGACCATGTATGGACCGTACCATTTGGATTTGAGCTTGCCTGGGAATAGCCTCAATCGTGAGTCATATAACAGCACCTTTTGTCCTACATGGAACTCCTTCCGGGCTAGTTGTTTGTCATGATAAACTTTTGTCCGTTCCTTGTACAACTTTGCATTCTCATAGGCATCATATCTCAATTCTTCAAGCTCATTTAGATGCAGTTTCCTTTTCTCACCCGCTTGCTTCATGTCAAAGTTGAACTGCTTAATGGCCCAATATGCTCGATGCTCTAATTCCACAGGGAGATGGCATGCTTTTCCAAAGACTAGGCGGTAGGGAGACATGCCAATTGGAGTCTTATAAGATGTCCTATATGCCCATAGAGCATCATTTAAGCGTAGAGACCAATTCTTTCGGTTAGGCTTCACAGTCTTTTCTAATATTCCCTTGATCTCTCGATTACTAATCTCCACTTGGCCACTGGTTTGAGGAAGATATGCTGTGCTAACTTTATGAGTGATCCCATACTTCCGGAGTAGTTTGGCAAAAGAACGATGATGAAAGTGACTGCCTCTATCACTGATGATTGCTCTTGGAGTTCCAAACCTAGTAAAAATGTTAGCCTGCAAAAACTTGATAACTACTTTGTGATCATTAGTCCTTGAGATGACAGCCTCGACCCATTTAGATACATAATCCACGCCCACAAGAATATATAAATAACCAAATGAGTTAGGAAATGGTCCCATGAAATCAATGCCCCATACATCAAAAATTTCTATTGTATGAATATTTTGTAAGGGCATTTGATTTCGGGAAGAGATGTTACTTTTCCACTGGCATCTGTCACATAAGCTGCAAAAGAAGAAAGCATCTTTAAATATGTTAGGCCAATAAAAACCAGATTGGAGTACCTTAAGAGCTGTTCGTTTTGCCCCAAAATGTCCTCCATAAGCAAACTAGTGGCAGTGTTGCAATAAGCTAAAGTGTTCCTCATCTGGGATACATCGTCTAATGATTTGATCGGGGCAAGCTTTAAAAAGATAAGGATCATCCCAAAAGTAATGTCTTGACAGAGATATCAGCCATTTCTTTTCTTGAGTAGTCATGCCTGGAGGAAAAACTTTAGCAGTTAGATAATTTACTATATCAGTGTACCATAGGAGTTTTACCTCTAGTGCGAATAGTTGTTCATCGGGGAAGTTCTCATTTAATGGTAATTCTTTATCATCACTCCCATAAGGAAGTCTTGACAAATGATCCGCAACTACATTCTTACTACCTTTCTTGTCTTTGATCTCTAAATCGAATTCTTGTAGGAGGAGTACCCAACTGATTAGCCTAGGCTTTGCATCTTTCTTAGAAAACAAATATCTCAAAGCAGCATGGTCAGTGAATACAATAACTTTAGAACCAATAAGATATGATCTAAACTTCTCTAAAGCAAAAATAACAGCTAACAATTCTTTTTCAGTAGTAGAATAGTTAAGCTGAGCATCATTTAACGTTCTAGAAGCATAGTAAATAGCATGAGGTACCTTATTGATTCTTTGACCTAAGACAGCTCCCAAGGCGAAGTCACTGGCATCACACATTAATTCGAAAGGGAGATTCCAATCTGGTTCCATCATTATTGGGGCAGAGGTGAGAACATTCTTTAAGGTGTTGAAAGCTTGCATACAATCATCATTCCATTCAAATTTGGTATCTTTAGTTAATAATGCATAAAGAGGTCTTGAGATTTTGGAGAAGTCCTTGATGAATCTTCTATAAAAACCGGCATGTCTAAGGAAACTTCTAATGCCTTTGACCGTGAGAGGGGGGGGTAGCTTTGAAATGATGTCAATCTTAGCTTTGTCTACCTCAATACCTTTGTTTGAGATGGAGTGACCCAACACAATACCTTGTTGAACCATGAAGTGACATTTCTCCCAATTCAGTACTAAATTACTCTCTTCACATCTCATTAGGACATTTTCCAAATGATTTAGACACTCATTGAAATTAGATCCAAAGACAATAAAATTATCCATGAACACCTCAATATATTTCTCTACCATATCGAAAAAAAATGCTCATCATACATCTTTGAAAAGTGGTTGGTGCGTTGCATAAACCGAATGGCATTTTTCTATAAGCAAATGTACCGAAAGGACATGTGAATGTAGTTTTTTCTTGATCCTCAGGTGCTATAGCAATTTGATTGTATCCACTATACCCATCCAAGAAGCAGTAATAACTGTGACCGACTAGCCTCTCTAGCATTTGATCAATGAATGGCAGGGGAAAATGGTCTTTTCTAGTTACTTTGTTTAATCTCAGGTAATCAATACATACTCTCCAACCCGTTGTTTTTCTTGTAAGTATGAGCTCCTCATCTTCATTCTTTACCACGATAATCCCACTCTTTTTAGGAACGACTTGGACCGGACTCACCCATTTGCTATCCGATATAGGGTAAATGATGCCAACATCTAGTAGCTTCAATATCTCGGCTTTTACTACCTCCTTTATGTGTGGGTTAAGTCTTCTTTGAGCATCTCGAGTGGGCCTTGCATCTTCTTCAAGGTAAATATTATGCATGCACTTTGCTGGACTTATCCCCTTAATGTCAGCAATTGTCCACCCAATGGCAGTTTTATGCTCCCTAAGAACTCTTAACAGCTTCCCTTCTTCCCCACTACTCAAGTTAGTAGCTACAATCACAGGTAAAGTCTCATTTTCTCCTAAGTAGGCGTATGTTAAATGCTTGGGCAGCTACTTTAGTTCCAATGTTAGTGCAGCTGTGATGATGTCATCAGTAACATCTTCATATTCTTGCTCAATATCCATCTCCGTGAAGCTATGAGTGAGAGTAGTCTCCAATGGATCAATGTGTTGGACCTGAAAAGTTTGCTCAACAAAATCTTGTATCATGCAAACATTAAAGCATTCCAAGTCATCTTGAGGAAGTTTCATTGCATCAAATATTTTAAACTCTATTTTCTCACCATTGATTTTCATACTTACTATACCCTTTTTTACACAGATCTTAGTGTCGGCAGTTCTCATAAACTGTCTCCCTAATATGATAGGCAAAGGTAATGGCATAGGGCTTTCCTCCATATCTAATACAATGAAATCAGCAGGTAAAATGAACTCACCAACTTTAACTAAGACATCTTCGAGAACACCCCTAGGTCTTTTAATACTCCTATCTGCCAAATGTAAGGTAATAGAAGTCGGTTGTAGCTCCCCCAAACCTAGGGTTTCGAATACCGTGTAAGGTAGCAAGTTTACCCCTGCTCCTAAGTCTAGTAATGCCTTGTCAAATAGCTGATCACCTATTCTATAGGGAATAGTAAAACTACCCGGATCTTTCAGTTTTGGTGGGAGTTTTCTTAGCAGTACAACACTTACCTCCTCAGTTAATGCTACAGTCTCATGCTCTTGAAATTTTCTTTTATGAGTGCAACAATCTTTTAGGAATTTATCATAGGTAGGTATTTGGTGAATTGCATCTAATAATGGAATGTTAATTTCAACTTTCTGCAAGGTTTCAAAAATATCAAGTAGTTTATTGTCTTTCTTTTGTTTTACTAACCTTTGCGGGAAGAGTGGTGCATTCACCTTCTCCATCTCACTTACGCTTGATGCTGATGGTGTCTCTTTGGATGTTGCTGGAGATTCCTCGGATCCGATCACTTTGCCATTTCTCAATGTTGTGATAACCTTTAGTTGTTGATGCCCCCTAGGGTTGGGTAATGTTTGAGCTGGGAGCTCCCCTTGCTTTCTGCCACTGAGCTCTTTAGCTAGTTGTCCCATTTGTACCTCTAGTATTTGAATTGCTTGCTTATGTGCCGCATTAGTTTGTTTTTGCTGAGTCATGAACTGTTCTTGTGACGTCACCAGTTGTCTTACTAGACTTTCGAGGTCGTTCTTCTTTGGTTCGGGAGTAGCATGAGTAGTGGGATGGGGGTTTCATTGCTGTCCTTAATTATTCTGGTTGTTGCTCCACAAGAAATTTGGGTGGTTTCGCCATCCAGGGTTGTACGTGTTGGCATATAGGTTGTTCTTCGGTGGATAGTTGTTAGGCCCCATGTAGTTAGCTTGTTCCAGATCTGCAGATGAATACAAAGGACACGCATCAGTATTATGGTCGTATTGAGAACAAATTGCACATACCTGGAGTGGAGTGGATGGTAGGCTGGATAAGGATTTTTGAGTAGTCATGCCTTTTATAATCATATCTAGTTTTCTCTCCATTGCTGCCATTTGAGGGGAAGATCCTTCATTTACATTTACTTCATACATACCTTTACCCTTGGTCACATGTCTACCTCGATAGGAGAATTGTTGGGTGTGCTCGCTGAGGGTTTCGAAGAGCTTCATTGCTTCTTCACTGCTTTTCTCCATCAAGACTCCTCCACAACCTGAATCAACAATACATTTGTTAGTATCATTTAAACCTTCATAGAATGCTTGTACCAGTTCATCTTGAGGCAGGTTGTGGTGTGGGCATTTTAGTAGCAGCTCGTTGAAGTGTCCCCATGCTTCGAAGAAGAGGTCCCCATCCTTTTGTTGGAAGGACTGGATCTCCTTCCTCATTTGTCTCGTCTTTTGGGCTGGGAAGAACTTCTTCAGGAACTTGCTTGCCAACTCCTCCCAAGTGTAGATGGAAACTGCAGGCAAAGAATTATACCAAAGTTTAGCATTATCTTTCAAGGAAAAAAGGAACAGAATTAACCTTATTCCTTCTTGGTCTAGTCCTTGTATGTGCTGGAACTTGTAAAGATCAAAAAATTCTCAGAGGTGCAAGTGTGGATCTTCATTAGGAGTGCCTCTAAAATGAGTCAAAGCATTCAAGATTTGCGGAGATATGTAATAATTTCCCGCCACCTCAGGTTGATATGCGATGTATGATGGTTGATCAATGTTTCGAGGGATGAAGGAGTGCTTCATCGGTACTCGTGCAGGTGGTTGCTGGTTCTCGAGCTATTCCGCCATTAGTGTTTCATTCTTGACTTCTTCTTTGTTCTACTCGAAATTTTTCTTTAGCTTTTGTCGGATAGTCCGTTCAAGCTCGGGATCGAGGGGAAAGAATTCTGGATGTCGGGATCGAAGTCCGTGCATAAATCAGAAAAACTGGCTTCATTGTAGCAGTGCAACTCTACTGCTCGGGTAACTCTCTACCCTAAATGCGCTCGATCGCACAAGAGGTTGCAATCGATCGCAAGTACCACAGAAAGTGTGAATTAGGGCTTGATGTACCTGAAACAGAAAACAATTTAATTAGGTTTGATGAAAACTAAAGATAGTAAACAAAAATAGCGTAATAATAATGAAAGTAATTCTAAAAGGAACTTTTAGCGCAATCCCCGGAAACGGTGCCAAAAACTTGTTGTGCGTTTATATACCTAAATAAATAGGTGAATAATCGTACTGGTTATACTTGCAAGTGCACAAGGTCATCAGTGCAGTCTAGTGTGTAAAAGCAAGGTCATCTCCACAAGGATTGGTAAAGTTGCTTTTAGAATCAGTTTCTCTAAAGTAAAAAGAGATAAATAATTGTTGGAAGGTGATTTGATAATAATAAAGACATAGGGCTTTGATATCCACCACTAGTCATACTTTCCCAATTGTGTAAGGCATCAGTGCACTAGCTTTATTATGTATACCTACTGGTTGCCAACCTAAGGGCATAGTATCTACTCCTTAAGCTATTGATTTCCCTAAGCCACGAGTTAGGCATGGTATCTACTCTAACTCTTTTCTTCCTTAAGGGATTCAGCATGGTATCTGCTTGAGTTGTTCCTTAAGAAAACATAAGTACTATGGAAATCAACAACCACATGAGACTTAGGGCATGGTATCTACTCTCGGTTTCCCATGTTGATTAACCTGGGTATCTGGATAAGATATCCCTTGTTACTAATGTTAGACCCAGGACTCGGTCATCCAAATTGATCTAACTAACCTATCCATACCACATGCATACGTTGGCCTTACACATACATATGAGGAATTTAAATAAGCACAGGCATTAATCAAGTTAAGTAACATAATAAAAGCTATTGGCAAAGATTTTATCAATGAATATAAATATGGGAATGCATAACTAGGGCTTCAATCGAGCCCTATAAGAAAGTTAGTTACACATACTATCTAAAGTAAACATTATAAATAAACTAAACATTAAAGGAGAAGAATAAACCTGAGAGAAGAGGCGTCAATTCTCTCCCAAGCTCTCAACTCTAAGTAAAAGAAAAGAGAAAAGTGTTTTCTATCTGAGGTGTGGTATCTTGTGTGTGAGTTACAAGTGTATTTATAGGTCTTTGAGAGTCCTAAGAGACCCATGAGTTCCTAAACCTTCCTAAAACAAAAATTCTATTATTTCTAAAATAGGGTTCTGCAGTTTACTATTCACGCCCGTACATGTGCGCTCGATCGCATATGTCTTGCGCTTGATCGTAGTGTGCGCTCGATCCTTCATGTGTGCGCTCGATCCTTCATGTGTGCACACGATCGCAATGTGCGCTCGATTGCATTGCATGGCATAATCGATCGCAATTTGTCCAGAGAATGCTCAAGGGATTCCAGATTTCTTCTTTTAAGTGACAAAACTGCTTCTTTTTCTCCAAAACCCTATAAAAACATGTAAAACACACAAATGAAGTAAAAGAGACCAAATTAACGTAATTAAGGACCTAACAAATGTAAATAAGGGGGCTTAAATATGAATATTTAAGCATTTATCAGTAAGTGGCAAGGCTTTCCAAAAATAAGCGAATAAGGCAACATACCTAAGGGAGTTTTAAAGGCTGTTCGGTAAGCCCAAAACGCATCAGTTAGTCTCAAAGACCAATCTTTGCGATTGGGGTTAACTGTTTTTTCTAAAATTTGTTTAATCTCCCTATTAGCAAGCTCTACTTGTCCACTAGTCTGAGGATGATAGGCAGTAGAGATTTTATGTAATACCCCATATTTTTTCATTAAAGCTTCAAAAGAACAGTTGCAAAAATGTGTACCTTGATCACTAATAATAGTATGTGGTGTACCAAATCGAGATAACACTTTTTCTTTAAGGAATTTAATCACCGTTCCATTATCATTGTTTTAATAAGCTGCTACCTCTTCCCACTTGGATACATAATCTATTGCCACAATGATATATTAGTATCCGAAGGAAGGAGGAAAGGGTCCCATGAAATTGATGCCCCAACAATCAAATATTTCAATCACTAAAATAGGGTTTAGGAGCATCATATTTCGGCAAGACACAGCTCCTAACTTTTGACACCTTTCACATGAGAGACAATAGGTGTTTGCATCTTTAAACAAGGTAGGCCAATAAAATCCACACTGCAAAATGTTTACAGCGGTTTTTTTCATTGAAAAGTGGCCTCCACAAGCTTGGGAGTGACAAAATTCTAAGACACTCGCAATCTCTTCATTAGGGATGCAATGCCTTAGAATTTGGTAAGGGCAGTGCTTGAAAAGATAAGGGTCATCCCAATAAAAATTACATACCTCATATAAGAATTTCCTCTTGTCTTGAGCGCTCCAATCCATAGCTATCTCACATGTAGCCAAATAATTTATTATTTGAGCAAACCATGGTGAGAAGTAATGGAGAGTAATTGCTCATCGGGAAAATCATCTTTGATTGGCATGTCATCACAAGTGTCCTCAAAAGTGAGCCTAGATAGATGGTCAGCTACTACGTTCTCCACTCCTTTCTTATCTTTGATGGTGATATCAAATTCTTGCAAAAGGAGGATCCATCGGATTAGTCGTGCCTTAGCATCCTTCTTTGTAAGAAGATACTTGAGGGCTACATAATCTGTAAAAATAAGGATAGGAGAACCAATTAAATAAGCACGAAATTTATCTAAAGCAAATACTACAGCTAGTAACTCTTTTTCAGTTGTAGAGTTTTAGCACTATTTAAAGTCTTACTAGCATAGTAAATGACAAAAGGTTTACCTTCCCTTCGCTGTCCAAGAACAGCACCTACAGCATAGTCACTAGCATCACACATGATTTCAAAAGGTAAAGTCCACTCCGGTGACTGCATTATAAGTGCGGAAGTAAGCTTGCCAATCAGTGTTTTAAAGGCCTCTTGACAAGCTTGAGTCCACTCAAAGGGGGTATCTTTAGTTCGAAAAATTTTGTATGAACCTCCTATAAAAACCAAAATGAGCAAGGAAAGATCTCACATCCTTTATTGTCTTAGGGGTAGGTCATTTAAAGATTAATCAACCTCTATTCTTTTAGAAGAGACAATATGTCCTAAGACAATACCAGATGGTACCATGAAATGGCATTTTTTCCAATTTAAAGCCAATTCTTTTCCCTCACAGCGAATTAATACTCTTTCTAAATTCATTAAGCATGTTTCGAATGAAGATCCAAAAACAGTTAGGTCATCCATAAAGACCTCCATGCAATTTTCAACCATATCACTAAAAATACTCATCATGCAGCATTGAAAAGTAGCAGGGGCATTACACAATCCAAATGGCATTCTACGAAAAGCATAGGTGCCAAAGGGAAAAGTGAAGGTGGTTTTTTCTTAGTCTTCTAATGCAATTTCAATTTGATAATAACCAGAATAACCATCTAGAAAACAGTAAAAGGGATGACCAGCTACACCTTCAAGAATTTGATCAATAAAAAAGAGTGAGAAATGCTCTTTCCGGGTGGCGGCATTTAATTTTCTGTAATCAATGCACATACACCACCCGATCACAAGTTTGGTAGGGACTAACTCTCCTAGGTCATTCTTTATCACAGTGACTCCGGACTTTTTAGGGATGACTTGGGTAGGGCTTACCCACATACTATTAGCTATGGGATATATAATACCCGCATCTAATAGTTTCAGCACTTCATTTTTCACTACTTCTTTCATAGTGGGGTTAAACCTACGTTGAGGGTCTCTACGAGGACTAGTTCCTTCATCCAAATTTATTTTATGGGAGCAGATCAGGGGACTAATTCCCTTTAAATCAGCCATGCTCCATCCTAAGACTGATTTGTGTGCATTTAAAGTTTGAATTAATCTCTTACCTTGGGTCTTAGATAATTCATAAGAAATAATAACAGGAAAGGTATCACCTGAACCGAGAAAGGCATGTTTTAGACCCTTAAGTAATGGCTTCAATTTGACTTTAGGTGCTTCCACACTTGAGGGGAGTTGTGTCTTGCTTCTTTCGGATAGCTCCTCAAACCTTGGTTGTCATGCCCGATTGCCATAATCCTGAGATTTGTTAAAAATAGCACAAATATCAATTATATCAGTTTTATCATCAAATAAATCTATCTCAGAATTAACAAGAAAATTTTCAAGAGGATCATAATCATGAGTTAAGGGGACTCCCTCATTGATGAGTGACTCGATCATGTAAAGCTGGTGATTTTCATCCTCATATTCGGGCTGTTTTACAACATTGAAAATATTTACTTCAAAGGTCATGTTTCCAAAGGACAGCTTCATGAGTCCATTCCTACAATTTATTAGAGTATTTGCAGTAGCAAGAAAATGTCTACCCAAAATCAAAGGGATTTTAGAGTTAGTGTCAACAGCAGAAGTAGTATCAAGAATTAAGAAATCAACATGATAATAAAATTTATCAATTTGAATCAAAATATCCTCTATCACACCTCGGGGTACTTTGACTGATCGGTTAGCCAATTGTAATACCACGCCGGTTGGTTTGATTTCTCCTAACCCCAGCTATAAGTAAATGGAAAATGGCATCAGGTTTACACTAGCTCCTAGATCTAGTAAGGCTTGTCCAACCTTATGATTTTCAATGCTGCAAGCAATGGTAGGACAGCCCGGATCCTTGTATTTCAGGGGAATTCTTTGCTCAATTAGTGCACTAACTTGCTCAGTTAGGAATGTTGTTTTCTTGACATGGTGTTTCCTCTTAATCGTGCATAAATCTTTGAGAACTTTTGCATAGGTAGGGACTTGTTTAATTACATGCAAAAGAGGAAGATTAAGTTTCACTTGCCTTAAGTTCTCAAGGATTTCATTATTTATTTCCAGATTTTTCTTGTTGGACTTTAAGGCTTGAGGGAATGGGGCTTTAACAGGACTTTTGGTCACTTCTGGGTTTTTAGGCAACTCGGCTTCATTACTAGTTTGACCCTTTCTCACATCCTCGAGTTTATTCATTGATGGGATGTGTAGTGACTTACCACTTCGGGTCACAATGGCATTTACATCTTTCACATTTTCTTGTGCCATATGTTGACTGTGAGATATAGACTGAGCTTGGAAAGGGAACTTACCTCACTCAGTCGCACTCAAGGAGCCCATTAATTTAGACACTTAGCTCCTTATTTTTTTGTTTTCCTCAACCACTTGTGTAATTAAAGCCTCACACCTTTGGTTTGTCTTACCTTATGCTTCTATAAAAGCATGTAAGGTGTCTTATAAAGAGTTCCTAAAGAAGGAGGGTGCATGATAAGGTGCTGGGTATGATCTAGGGGGTTGTGCATGCTGCTGATTTTCAGATTTCCAGCTGAAGTTGGGATGATTTCGCCACCCCGGATTGTAAGTGTTAGAGAAGGGTGCTGGAGGCTTCTTGTACATGCCTAAGGCATTACATTGTTACTCGTACAACCCTCTCATGTCAATAAATGTGGGGCAATCTTGGGCAGGATGATCAACCCCGCCACACACAAAACATAGTTCTAAAAGTTCGGCTTGATTAACCATGTGTGTTGGTTTTTTAGTTTTAATGCCTCTAACTCCCTAGTAAGCATCTCGACCTTGGCCTTAAGGTTATCCTCTTCTCTAAGATGGTAGATTCCTCCACCACTATGGTTTCCTATAGGTCGTGACCTATTTATGCTTTCAGTAGCACTAGGTCCAGTCCATATGTGAGCTTTTTCAGCAAGCTCATTGAGGTACTCAATAGCCTCATCAGGGTCTTTTTGTAGAAACTCACCATTACATGTCATCTCTACAAATTGGCATTCTCTATAGGTAAGACCCTTATTGAAATAGCTCACTAAATGCTAATTTTCATACCCATGATGTGGACACATACTTAACAGCTCTTTAAATTTCCCCCAAGACTGATACAAAGTCTCATTTTCCTTTTATGCAAAGGTGGAGATTTGTCTTTTTAATGCATTAGTCTTATGTTGAGGGAAGTATTTATTAAAAAAGACTTGGGTCATCTCATTCCATGACCCAATTGATCGTGGTCTCAGCGAGTATAACCAACTCTTAGCTTTATCGTTCAATGAGAAAGGAAAAAACTTAAGTCTCACAATATCATCAGTTGCATCTTGACTATGAAAAGTCGCAACTGCTTCCTCAAATTCTTTAATGTGCACATAGGGATTTTCGTTTTCCAAGCCATGAAAAGTAGGGAGTAATTGTATCATCCCTGTTTTAAAATCTTGATGGCGAGTGTTAGCTAGAAACATAATGCATGATGATGTGGCTGTTCGGCTAGGATGTAGGTAATCTCTAAGTGTCCTAGCAACATTTTCATTAGGGTTTTCAGTCATGTTAACACAATTTTCTAAATTTTCTGTTGGGTGTACGCTAGGGTTTGATCTAGGCGAGATTCCACTAACGGACGTGGAAGGGAAGGGTATTTCTAGTTCGGTCCTTTAATGAATCTCCCTCGCAAATCTCTCGGTCTAAGCATACACCAACTGAATTTTACGAGTGATAAATAAAAACGAAACAAAAACAAAAATTAAAAATTTAAAGAAGGGAACGATAGTACCATTTGGTTTAGGGTTGACAATCTTCTTGTAAGTAAGCGCGTTTCCCCTACAACGGCTTCAAAATTTGATTACGCCCAAAGACTAACGCGGTAGTTGTAGCACAACTTTGGGGTATCGATTCCACAGGAAAACAATGTTAACTATAAGAGAAGATGTAAACCTAAACACAAATGATAAAAGTTAAACGAGAAAATCTGAGTTTGAAGTAGTGTGAAATAATTGTGTAAATATAATAGAGAACAACAAGGTTCCGAGAATCCTCCCTAGGCTCGTTGCCTTTATTCTGATCTTAATTCAGTTGTCTTTATCTCGATTGCAAGTTTCACATCTCAAACAAGCAATCAGTGGATATTCAATTAAAGCTCATATACAAACCCTAATGTAATTGATATGACTTACTCTTCTTTATTTGTTAAACACATATTACCTAAACTATAGAGTTATCAAGAAATGACAATATTGCAGTAATGAACAACCCTAGAGAACAAGCCTACCGGACTCAATCATATCCAAACAACCTTGACATGAGAAAAGCATGACTAAACTTATATCAAAGAGAAAGATATAATCACCGGATTAAAAAGAAATCTTCTAATTAGATTAAAGAATAAGTCATAACAATATTTGACAATAAATCCCCATTATAACTGAACTAATAAAGGAATTAAAGAACAACAAAACCTAGGGATTCATCCCTTCGCCTTGCTTGGAGATTAGTTCGCCATGGAACTCATGGCTGAACACTTTGATGGAGGAGAATGAGGCTGCTTATTGGAGTTTCCAGATCTTGATTGATTGCTTTTTCTTCAACCCTAAGTTCCCTATTTATAGTACAAGGGTTCAAGGGTATTTTTGGGCTCAAAATAGCCACTTAGAGGTCCTAATTAGGTTAGGAGACCGTGTGCGCGCCACGCCTCTCCCTTCTGGGTGGTGCAGCGCTCTCCTTTCTTCATGAGTGTGCCTTGTTGGGCGGTGCGACACTGGTCTGGCAGAGGCACGGCGCTAGCAGGGATGCCAAGATACTGTTCTGGGCGGTGCGACGCTGGTCTGGCAGAGGTGCGGCGCTAGGAGGGATGCCAAGATACGGTTTTGGGCAGTGCGACGCTGGTTTGGTAGAGGTGCGGTGCTAGGAGGGATGCCAAGATACGGTTCTGGGCGGTGCGGCTCTGGTCTGGCCGCGCCGTGGCGCACACTGGTACTCCTAGCTCTTTAAGTGCTGAAATGACTTCTCTTGGTCTTGACATGCTTTGGCTCTTGTGTTTAGAATGTTTTTCATCACTTTTGTCTCTTCATAACCACTATTCCATTCCTATATGTATCGAAACTTTGTACTTTAAGCGATGATATCTTTTCCATTTCTTTTGGACTCCAAGGCACTCGAAAATGCATCGAATTAAGTCAATGATTTATGAATATCACTTTAGAGTTATTAACATGTAAAAGTGCGATTAAGACCAAGATCAACCTCAAAATGCTAACGATTAAGCATCGTTGAGATGCATTTTATGGCTCTCATCAGTAAGCATCGTAAGACCAACCTTAAGGGTTAGGGAAACATGATAAAAGATGGTCTTGTGGCCATGATCTCTCAGATCAACATGGCAACTGAAAATTTTAGTTGGTGGCTCGATTCGAGAGCAACAGTTCATATCTGTAAAGACAAGTCATTCTTCAAGAAATTTGAGTAAGTGACTAGTGAAGTGCAAATGAGAAATGGTGAGCATGTCCAAGTCATTGGCAAAGGGTTGAAATCGATTTCACATCCAGAAAGTTGTTAACCCTTATTAATGTTTTATATGTACTCGACTTTTGGAAGAACCTTATGTTTGTTGACTTACTTTGTAAGAAAGGATTTTGGGTAGTGTTTGAATCCGACAAGGTTATCTTATCGAAGAATGGTATGTTTATGGGAAAAGAGTACTCCTCTGATGGAATGTACAAGTTGAGTGTTATTAATAATAAAATTATTTTTCCTGCTTATACTGTTGAGTTATCTATTAGGCATGAACGTTTGGCTCATTTAAATTATTGTACTTTAAATAATATGAAAATATTAAATCTGATTGATTTCAATAATATTGTTGAAAAATGTGAAATTTTTGCTAAGACTAAATTAGTGAAGAAACCTTTTCATAGTGTTAAAAGAGATTCTAAAATTTTAGAATTAATACATTTTGATATTTGTGAGTTAAAAGGCATGCTTACTCGTGGTGGTAAAAGATATTTTATTACTTTTATTGATGATGTTAGTAGATATTTGTATGTGTATTTGTTAAGAACAAAAGATGAAGCTTTTGATATGTTTAAGAAGTTTAAAGCTAAAGTTGAAAATCAATTAGAAAAGAAAATTAAAATTCTTAGATCAGATAGAGGAGGAGAATGCTTTATGCCAGATTTTTATGAAGAGCATAGTATTGTTCATCGAATAACAACACCTTATACACCACAACAAAATGGCTTAGTTGAGAGAAAGAATAGATCATTAGTTGAAATGGTGAATTGTATACTAATGAATGCTAAGTTGCCTATTAGTTTGTCGGCCGAAGCATTGCTCACTGCTTGCTACATACATAATAGAGTAATTTATAAGAAAAATAATGTTAGTCCATATGAGTTACAAAAAGGAAGAGAACCACATTTAGATTATTTAAATGTGTGGGGGTGCCTTGCGTACTAAAGAGTTCCTGATCCAAAAAGAACTAAATTAGGACCTAGAGTTATTAGAAGTGTATTTGTGGGATATGTTGAAAATAGTAAGGCCCATAAGCTCCTGGACTTAGATTCTAATTCTATTGTAAAATCTCGTGATGTAGAATTTTTTAGAATAAATTTTCTATTGATTTTGTGAATATTGATGAAAATAGTCAAATTTATTTTCTAGTACCAATGTGATTATAGAAACTCAAAAAAGAGTTACTAACTTACCTAAAGACCAATCTAAATCTAAAAGAAGCGCTAGAGCAAAGAAAGAGAAGGATTTAAGTCCAAATTTTATTTCTTCTCAAGTCATAGTATTTTTTTATTCAAGAAGATAGAAATAATTTTGCTCTTAATCAAATTTATGTGGTGCTAAATCTAGAAGATGATCCTAAAACTTTTAGTGAGACTATGTCATCAAGAGACTTTCCTTTTTGGAGAGAAGCTGTTAATGATGAAACAGACTCAATAATTGGTAACGACACTTTGGTTTTAGTGGATCTGCTCAATGGGTCAAAACCCATTGGATATGAGTGGGTCTTTAGAAGAAAATATACTATCTATGGCTCCATTCTAGCTTTTAAGGCTAGACTAGTAGCTAAAGGGTTTAGATAAAAATAAGGAATTGATTATTTTGATACATATGCACTTGTTGCACACATTACATCTATTAGATTCTTATTGCATTGGCATCCATATATCATTTGTATATTCAACAAATGGATGTTAAAACTACTTTCTTAAATGGGGATTTAAATGAAGAAATCTATATGGAACAACCAGAAAAGTTTGTTCTTCTTAGAAATGAGAAAAAAAATATGTAATTTAATTAAGTCATTATATGGTTTAAAACAAGCTCCTAAACAATGGCATGAAAATTTTGATTCTGTAATCTTATCTCTTGGTTTTATACATAATAATGTTGATAAGTATATCTATTCAAGGTTTACTAAAGAATATGGAGTTAATTTGCTTATATGTTGATGGCATGTTAATAATTGGAACAAACATGCTTGGTGTTAATGAAACTATGAAATGTTTAACTTCTAGTTTTAAAATGAAGGATTTAGGTGAAGTAGTAAGCATACTAGGTATTAAAGTTAAAAAGTATAGTGAAGGTTATGCTTTGAGTCAGTCTTATTACATTGAGAAGGTTCTTAATAAATTTCAACACCTTAATATCAAAGAGTCAAATACTCCTTTCGATAGAAGTGTTAAATTAATAAATAATATTGATATATCAGTAGAACAACTTGAGTATGCTAGAGCTATTGGTTCCTTAATGTATGTCATGCATTGCACTAGACTTGACATTGCATTTGTTGTATGTAAATTGAGTAGATATACTAGTAATCCTAATATAGTACATCGGAAAGCCATTGGCATGATCTTTGGTTATCTTAAAAGAACCATAGATTTTGGGCTGTTCTACAATGATTATCTGGTTGTATTGGAATGATACACTGATGTGAGTTGAATTACCAATGTTGACAATAATAACTCCACTACCGGATGGGTCTTTACCCTTGGTGGAGGGGCTGTTTCTATGGGAGCAAGAAACAGACGTGTATTTATCACTCAACAATAGAATCTGAATTTATAACTTTAGTAGCAACTGGGAAAAAGGCAAAATGGATACGTAACTTATTGTTGGATATAAGTCTATGGCCATATCCTATGCCTCTAATTTCCATTCACTATGACAATGAAGCTATGTTGTTAAGGGCTTATAACAGTACCTATAATGGTAAGTCCAAACATATTAGTTTGAGACATGAGTATGTAAGACAATTGATAAGAGATAGTATTATCACAATTTTCTATGTGAAGTCAAGTAAAAACTTGGTTGATCCTTTCACAAAAGTCCTCTCCAATGAGTTAGTGAGAATGACAACTTTGGAAATTGGCCTGAAACTTTTTTAAAAAAGAATCACCAATAATGGTAACCCGACTTTATTTCTAGCATTATACTAGCCAAAAAGTTTAATGGGTAAAAACAAGTTACTGATAAGTGATTGTATTAATACTGACAAAAGTTAGCCCTTAAGTGGTCATTATTGTATGTTGCTTTCTTGTGTAGGATGAGGTATACTCTTAATGAAGTCTATTACATATTTGTAGTGTGTTCTGGTAGCGGAAACGCATTGTAGACTTCACCTATATGAACTTAGAAATGATGTCACTTCTTAAGAGAGTTTTAAGATTTACTCTCAAGAGAGTTCATGAACCAGGATCAAGCACAATGCCATAACAGTGTTAAGTAATATGGAGTTTCTCACCGAAACAAGAGAAAGATATGTGTCATATTTCTGACTTTAGCGTATAGAGTTTTTAATTTAATGCTATTAAGCAATTAGATAATTCTTAGAGTTTTTAAATATTAACACTAAATAAAGATTTAAATCGAAAGATTTCTTTACATATGTATATCAATCTCAAATTATTATTGGTTGTATTATTTTATCAAAGTGTTTTCAAGAAAAGTGTTGTTTTTCAAACAAAAGTGGAGGATTGTTATAAGTTTGATTCAATCAACTGAATGAAGGACAGTGAGTTACAGTTTGTTTTTCCAGTTGACTGAATAAATCATTCAGTCGATTGAATACCTGAAACTTGATACTCTTCAGTTTTAAGTGTTGATTCAGTCGATTGAATAAAACATTCAGTCGACTGAATAAAACATTCAGTCGACTGAATATCCGAAAATTTTGAATTCGAATTCCAACTTCTATAACTTTTCAGAAAGTCATGACTTCTCTTTGAAGAGCTACGTTTTTAAATGATTATTCTTCATTTTCAAACGGTTGGAAGTTCAAAATTAAATCTATAAATACTTCTAATAATTTTCAAAATAAACTACTTTACTTTTACTTTCTTTTCTGATTTTTTAGAATTCTTCTTCTATTTTCTCTCTGATAAAATACAGTCACTTTTCTTCATTGTTTCAAAAGAGAACTCAAAAAAGAATCTCTGATTTTGCTCTTACAGATTCTTAGAAACTTTAAGTATCTTGGAGAAATATTTGTCAGAACCTAAAGCAATCAAGTGGAGACAAATAAAACTTTAAAGATAATGTAACATGCGTCTCAAAGTCATCAATTTCCTGTATTTCTAAACACTTTGAATCTACATCTTTCCCAACACATACTCGATCATTAACTTATTGTTTGGTCAAGTATATATAAGATATTAATTTAGTAAGCTCGAGTGCATCGCGAGCTCGAGTTTTTAACTGTTAGATCAACATCTACTGATCATCCAATATTGGTTGTAAGCTTTGTGCCCTCGAGTTATTTGAAAAATCGTCTATATAAAAAAAAAAAGTAGATAACTGGAGTCTATATTCACCTTTCTTCATCTCTCTTTTTCCATATATTTTAATTTTGTTATTGCTCATACGACCACCGAAATGAGAAAACGAATACATGAAGAAAGTATAATGCGTCACAATCTATAGTACAGTTTAATTATTTTAGTGTAAAAGATATATACTTAATTGGACGGTTATGATTATTGAATCCATGTTGTCATGATAAATAATTATAGGACAGTGCATTAGTAGGGGAAAAAATATTTGCATAGCAATGTTATATTCACCGAGTCTACATTATTTTATTATTTCAATTTCAGTAGAATCAAAATACAATTTCCATAAAGTCTCTACTTTCCTAGATATAGGTAGCTGAAAATGCTGGATTAAACATCATAAAAGAGTTCTTAACTTAGCAGCAAAACTTAACTTCAATAAATTAAAAATATGATGCTAAGCTCAGCTTAGTGGAATGTAAAAATTTATAAGTACTGTATATAAAAAATCAATTTGGAACACTTAATTCAGAATTTAAAATACCTGATTTGGAATTAGAAAAAAAATGACAATGAACAACCGCAAATCAACTATATTTCTTCATCATAAACACACATATATATACAAAATATTGTAATGCAATAAATATTTTAAAAAATAATTAAAAATAGAAAATAACAAGTGAGAGAGAGAGTGACCAGCGAGGACGTGCAAGGCTGGCCAGGCGGAGGTCGTGGCGGGGAGAGAGTCTTCTATTTTCTGAAACTGAAAAATCTGTCTTAGATAAGTTTTTAACATTAAAAAGAATAAAGAAATAGTAAAAAAGAGAAATTTGAATTTTATTAACAATTGTGATACTGTCGTCTCATATAGCATTTGAGACCATCAATAAAATCCGTCGCAAATAGTTATTATCTACGACGGCTATACATCCATCACAGATAATTGTCGCAAAAATTGATTTTTCTTGTAGTATATCTCTTACCTGTGATTCAGAGTTTGATAGATACTGATTCAAGCCTTTTATGCTCAGTTGTGCTATGGTAAGGCAAGATAGCACCAGAGCGTAAGAGAAGGGTTTCTAGAACCGGTCCACTCAGAGGGATCTTGACAAGAGCTCGAAGTTGTTCAATGGTTGAAGAGTTGGCAAGTTCTCAAGAGGTAATGAACCCCGTATCATTCCCTAATATGGAAGAATGGATGGGAAATTTAAAAGAAAGTCTTAAGCAAGTTTTAGTGATGATGCTTGTCATGGCCAAGGGGAAGTCAACTGATAATGCGACACAAACACTTGTTGTTAGCCCAAGATTTACACCACTCACCATCCTATTCCCATCACTGAAAGAAACCGAAATTCCACTGCCAGCACCACCATCCATACATGGATTCAAATTGGACCGCAGTGCTATCTCTAGCAGATTCGCTCCACCATATAGAGAATCATCCATTGCTAAACCATTAACTTTCCCGTCATTAAACTTCAATATGGAAACAACTCTAGAGCCCATGACAACTTGTGTTACCATACCTGATTCCCCAAAGGAAAGTTCTTTGGAATGGAAGATGATAAGATGAAAACTACTTAGAAACTTTACTGGAAAAGTTGAGAGCAGTGTATGGTTTTGACACCTTTGGAGCTGTTGAATTCTAGGATTTTGTGCCTATTTCCGAATGTGCCTATACATCCCAAATTTAATATGTCAGAATTTGAAAAGTATGATGGAAAAGGTTGCCCCAAGACTGATCTTATGATGTATTGTCAACGCATGACTGCATATGCTGGGAATAAGAGACGACTCATTCATTGTTTTTTTAAGCAGTTTGTGAGGAGCAACACTGAAATGGTTCTGACAACAAGATAAGATACAAGTCCAGACTTTGAAGGAATTGGCTGACACCTTTCCAAAGCAGTATCAATACAATATTGAGATAGCTCTGGATCGTTTCGAGCTTCAAAGGATGGAAAAGAAGGTTGTCGAGTCTTTCCGAGAGTATGCCTAGATGTGGAGGGAGGCGACTTCCCAAGTTTAACCTCCATTAACTGACAAAGAGCTTGTCACTACTTTTATTAGTGGTATTCGAGGACCTTATTTTGACAACCTGGTAAGAAGTGTCACTACCAATTTTTCTGATCTAGTGACTATTGGAGAAATGGTTGAAGAAACCCTAAATGCTAGAATGTTGAATGACCTTACCCAAGGCGAATCTCAAAAAAGGTCAGCTCAATCACGAAAGAAAGAAAGAGAAGTACAAGCTAGCATGACTCTAGACCCTCTTTACTACACTTCCACCCCAGAAAGTGCTCGATGCCGCCCACCAGCACTAGTACAACCCTTCCATTCTCTAACAAACAACAACTACAACCCAAACACCTCCCAAAACTCCCAACCATGAAATCGCCTATAAGCACCACGACCCACCACAACAAAATAACTGCCCCTCTGCACCAACATGACTCCGAAGACAAGTTTGTCATTGAGCCATTGCCCAGAGATGTGACTTATCCCATGTTGTATAAGTCACTCCTTGAAAAGAAGCTTATTAGGCCAGTACCCCCTCCGCCGATAAGAAATACGACCAATTTTGACCCCAATGTTTTTTTTTTTTCGAATATCACATTTGAATTTTAGATTATAATTATGATTTGATATTGATTAATACACTATTTTTATTATTTTATATTTGAATAATGATAGTTTTATTATGGTCTGTATCTATAATTGATATATATTTTTAAAAAAATATAATTTGACAAAAACATGTTTAAAAATACCGTTATATTCAAAATAGCACACCGAAATATTCCATTTTAATAGCTAAAATGAAATGTTGTCTAACGCAAAATTTAGAACCTTAATATATTGTGTTGTTTAAGACCTTAATTTAATAAAAATTGTTCAAGCTTTAACAATAAGGACTGCATAGCACTGTGGATTAGCATGTTGGACTTTGGATCGAAAGGTCATGGGTTTGCCTCCCACTGTGTTCGGGCGTTTTCTAGCTTTCAATTAATGGTTTTGATTTAAGTTTTATTTATTTCTTTTTTCAAACAACATAAAGACAAAGCCCAACAAAACTGGTCGTAACCTAAATCCATATTACAAGCCTAGATAGTAGACTTGAAGAAGCAAATTTTTTATTTTTAAGGGTATGGTTGGATATAGTTTTCAGTTTTCAAAAATGAAAAGAGAAAACAATTTTCTAATGTTTTTTTATAAGAAAATATGTTTGAATCTGGAAAACAATTGTTAAAAACAAAAAACAGTATAAAATCCTTTGGATAATTTATTTTAGAAACTATTTTGAAAAATGACATTGCAACCTCAAAACACATTCAAACAACATATTACTTCCAAAGGCTTCAACACTTTTGGTGACTAATAATCACATATTCAAGTGCAATTTTGGTCAGATCGAAGCCGAATTTCGAAGTTTGGTCGAAAATTGTCCTCCAGTCACGATGGCAGCGTCAGATCCGACATTTGGTGACCGAAAAAAGGTAGAACGATAGTGAAAAAGGAATGGGTCGGGGGTCGAGTCGGATCTGACCCGGTGCTTTTATGGTAAGATCAAAGCCACATTTTAGGGTTTGGTTGAAAATTGTCTTCCGGTCACGATGGTGGTGTCAGACCTTGTGTTTGATCATCGAAAAAAGGTAGAACGAGAGTGAAGAGGGAACAAGTTGGAGATCGGGTCAAATTTGACCCGCTGCAATTCTGGTCAGATCAAAGCTGAACTTCGGGGTTTGGACGAAAATTATCCTCTGGTCACGATGGCGACGTCAGATTCGACATTTGGTCGCCGAAAAAAGGTAGAACTGGAGTAAAAAGAAAACGGGTTGCGCCTCTGTATTTTGGTTGTTGACGGTGGATTAGGCGACATTACAGATTGGGCTTCTCTGGTCTTGGTCATCTGGGGGGTTCCAAACCAGTCGGTGGTTTTGCCCAACTCCTAGGCGGCGGGCAGTGGCGGGTCTATAGGTAGTTGTTTTTAAAACAACTCTCAGCTATTTTCACAAATGGGTTTTCAAAAACAGGTTTTTTGAAAATAATTTCTAAAAATCAAGTCTGAAAACTTATAGCCAAACAGATTTTTAGATTTTGAAAACATTTTTCAGTTTTTAAAAACCCAAAACTCTTTTTGAAAAGAGTATCCAAACATACACTAACTTATTTGTGTTATGAGATTTCAATTTTTAGTTTAGGGTTCTCCTATCTACGTTTTCCTAATTAAACCTGGAGTACTTGGATTTGAAAATATATATATATATATATATATATATATATATATATATATATATATAACTTCATTAAGAATTAAGGAAAGGCAATTCCTGTGAGTAAAGAGAAGCCACAACATCAAGGAGCTCATCTTCCCAAAACATAGGTTCATGAACAGACCTAGCCTGTAAAGAATGTTTTTATCTTTTGGAATCCAGGTTACGTATATAGTGTTCATCTTAAAAAGAAAAACTTTTATGTATTAGGTGTATCTCATTTTACGGAGTATTATTTTTGGTACAAAAACAATTCTATATGGAGTATGTTTTATTTTCTTGGGATATTGTTACCAACCACTTTCAGTGTGGTCAATGTTCCCTTTAAGTTTTAAATCGATTAAATAAATATTCTATTTTGTGGATGTTTTCAATTTCTTTTTTTAATTATATTTTTGGTTAAATTTAAAATCATGCACATGTTTAACACTCACGATCAATTCATGCGACATAATGTGATCGTCGAAATGTGAAAACACAAAAAAAAAAAAAAAAAAAAAACCTTCTTTGTTCTTTTATTTCTTCCCTCCCTAAATTAGCATTTTGTTTTAAGAAGATAAATGATTTTTTTGCTTTTTCACATTTTTATGGTTATATGAGTTGATCATTAGTGTTGCACGTTTGCAAACACGTGTCTATCATTTCAAATCTGATTTAATTAGAAGATATTTTTTAAAACACTCACGAAATAGAGTGTACTATTTGATTGATTTTAAAACCCGTGGGACATTGAAAGAGTGATAGAGATGCTAGTGACAATATCTCTATTTTCTTTTCCATACCTATAAAAAAAGTATACTCCATAATAAATTCTAATGTTTTGTCCTTACTTCTTAATTTGTTTGTATCTTAATATTACCCTTCTAGTCTTCTTCTTGTCATTTTTGGTATATCCCACAAGCTATCCAATTTTCTATTACCTTTCCTGGAAAGAAAAAACAAGAAAGTTGACCTTAACATGATAAGTGATAAGCAGTCCAACTGGTGACAATAAGGCAATAAGGCTTGTACCTAAGTTTAATGTACTTTGATGCTTTGAAATCTTGAATTTGATTTTTTGAACCAAAAAGTCCCTTATTAAAAAAAAATTGTATGGATGGATAGGGATTAGAAATATGTTAGATCTTTGTTGGAAAAAAAAAAAAAAACTTAGGCCTGCATTAGTCAAAAATGAGGATTTTAGGAAAAAGAGGCAAAACCTAACCCATTTCGAAAACTCGATCCAACCCCAATTCGACCATATCATAAAAATTCATTAAAATAATATGACTCAAAGCCGAGTGATCCAAAATTTGAAATGATCATAATTCAAAATGACCTAAATCTGAAAGGTTCAAAACAACCTGAACTCAAACAACTCGAGCCTAACCCAAAAATGATAGTTTTTAGAAGATTTTTTTTTTAAAAAAAAAAGTGATTTACTTAATAAACTGATGTGATAGTTGACTAGATGTTAAATAAATCAATTGTATCATAATTAATTAATTAATTGTTGTTTTTTTTTATCAGTTACAATATAGAGGGAACTTTGAATTTTCAAGGCTTTGATAAGTTTTATCTTATTGGGTACAATATCATATTGATTAATTTGGTGCTTCGAATTTTAAGAAGAAAAAAACTTTTGCATGTGATGATGTGGATGGTTCAACAATCTATTAATACTGGTAATCTAAATACTTCCAAATAAAAATCAAGGAGGCTAGTCAATTTACATTGTTCTTTGCATCACAATAAAATTTTACTTTTATGAAAAAATAAAATAGAATAAAGTGATTATATCAAACTTGTTAGGGTAGATATTGTTCAGTACCACGTGGCTAAGAGGTGTGCGTGTGTTTGTAATCCAATGGCCTTGATTACGATCAAGAAGTGCTTGATTGTAGGGGATTGTGTTATATGCACTTATTTTGGTCTCACAACTAACGACCGCAGATATGCTACCTTAGTAGACACAGTTCATCTCGGGTTTGCTTGTGTCATTAAGTCCAAGATTACACTGAGATATTGATAAGATTAGGGTGAACTATATTGTTTTGACTAGCTTGTGAATACACCTTAGAAGTAAGCATGTAACTGGATCGGATTCTTCTCGAATCAATGTATATCCATATCCATTTGTTATAAAATTATTGAATCAGATTATTAATCAGATATTTTAAAACTCAATCCATATCCAGATCTATGGGAATTCAGATTATAATTGGATTATCAGATTACTTAATGGATGTTGTTAAAACTCATCATATTATAATATACTTAAAATATATATCAATATAAATTAAAAATATTACACTTCTTTTAACTATTTAATCTTTTTATTAAGTACATGTAATTTAAATAATATAGTATACTTGAAGGGTGTTGGGGCCAGAAATCTCTATTACTTGACATGTGGCTGAGTTGGGTGTGTGGCAACAGATAGTAGATGGGATGCTTGTGGTCTTAGAGGATCTGACTTCTAGAGCGAGAAAATGAGATCAGTGTGTGATGCCATATGGGTTCGCAGTTGTAGAGATAGGATCTCAGTCTTCAACAACAAATTATATCCCCGTAGAGGACACCTCACCCTAAGTTCTTTGGAATCAAGTCCAGAGTCACACCAAGACAATTTCACTGCCAAGATAAACCATTTTTTGCTTCTATATTAACCTATAAAAAGGTACGAGGAAACAAGTAAAAGAGATAATACAAACATGGGGTAGATATGATAATACAACAGCAATTAGATATGATAATAATTATCAACACATATATAAAACATCAATATGAATAATAGGAAGGCCTACATGTAAGGAGAATAAAAATGAGACAGTGCTGTGGAATGCAAAAATGGTTGTGAGATTAGCTTCAAAGAATAATAAAATGAGATAGTATGTCTTGAGTAAGAGCGATCTCCTTGACGGATGTACAGAACATGATGCCGACGTTGGCAAAACACGATTGCTTGGTGGCCAGGGATCATAGATGGAAAAATATAGTGCTAGAATGGAATTTGGTGTTCTTAAAATCAAGAGAAAAGGTTGCAGCGAAGCTGCTGTGTTTTTTAGAGCTTTATTAGGAATTGATTAAAGGTGTCACAGGTTATGTGCGCGACAAAGGAATACTTTGATGGAGCTTTTAAGTAAAGCGGAATGAGCATTTTAGTGTTTGGGGGAAAGATTTGATGGCTAGTACAAAAACATGAGTTGTAAATGTGCTCTATTTCCCCTATTTTATTTCTTCAAAACAGAGTTTTTGTGTTTTCTCTTAATAACTCTTATCTTTTTGTTTCATCTTAGATCTCTTATGGTTTAAGAAGATGAAGAGGGTTTATATAGAGAATAAGAGTTCCAATTATGTGAAGGAGAAGCTTAGCACTAAAAACATTGTGAATTATAGAAGGAATCCACAAATTAGAGGATTTTAATCATAAAGGGCTATTGTAGCTACCTTGGGAAGAGGAGCTATATATAATATTGTTCAACATTTTTTATTGTTTGGGTACTGTAGTAATAATGAGAAGGACGATGAACAGTTGCTGGAATAGTGTTTTGGACATGTGAATGAGTCAACAATTTCTTTTTGGGGCATTGTTTGGGTGTTGTTTGGGTTTTGGATTTTCTCAACACTGTAAACAATGTATAAATAGTGTTTCTACAAAAGGCATGCTACATTCAACATTGTGATGATGAAAGACCAAAATCTTAGTTAATTGAAAGTTTTGTTAGAGATTACTGTGGGTATGAGAAAGCTTGGGTTCTTTTAAGTGTTTGATTACTCATTTTAGGACAGATATGGCCAATCGGCTTTTCTATGGAAGAAAATTAGAGTTTTGCAACTGTTTGAAGTGTTTCTTGATCTTGTGTTAATGGTGTGTCATTGTTTTTTTGTGAAAATATATTTAGGCTATTTATAGAGTTGGAGCCTGCTTCTTCCCTTTAATCATGAGGTTCTTGGACTCAAAATAAATGCTCTTTCCTCTAGTTAATCTTATGCAAATTTAGTTTTGTAATCTTAAAAATTTTGCAGGTTATTGTAGCTATCCAAATGTCATGTCACCGTATCTTTTTCTTCTTGTCTCATTCTCCTCTTATTTATCCTTTAGAAATAGCTTTAATCTCATGAAGAGATTGCAAGAAGTGATGTGTTGCAACTAGTGGGATCCAATCTTGGACTTGGAGTAAGGAAATTGATGGTTTCGTGCAAGGTGGTGGTAAAGTGTTGTGCAGGTGGATAAGGTTGGTGGATGGGATTAAAGCTTGATTTGTGACTTAAAGCTCTCATTTGAGGGTAAAAGATATGATTTAAATCTTAATGATGGGTTTAACTAAATCAAATTACATCTTGGTTTGGTTAAAAATCAACTAGATGCTTGCAGAGGAATTGTTAGTGCAAATGGAGTGTTGTTGCAGCAGTAGCTCAAACCTGTGATAACCAACCAATGACTTCCATGTGTATATAATTAATATTACCTTTTAAGCTACCACTTAGGCTTCCAAGTAAATTTTCATGTATACTTGAGGTGCCCAAATCACCTATGACCCACAATCCACATGGCACTTATGTGACTAATAAATCAAATCTTTGTCTTCCAAACCACTACCCCACATATCATATTCTTAATCAGTGATGTAGCTTGGGGATATAGCAACTCATAACTAGGCTTTTTGGGAGTTGATTTACCTTTCCTTTGTAGTCCATTTGTAATTTTTTATCCTCCTTTGCCTATCTTCTTCTCACATCTCTTTGGATGTTTAGACTTTGAGATGAATGCAGGTCTCCTAGGCTTTGCTTTGCTTCTTTGGCCTTTTGGACTCTCCATGTTTAATTGTTACCTTATGTCAATTTAGTCTTAATGGGCTATATATCATGTGTATTGGCCTCATTGGACTTTTCATGTTTATTTAATCTTGACAGGATTTCATGCTTAATTAACCTTAATTAAGCTTATCATGTAATTTAGCTTTCATGGGTTTTTTCATGTAAATTGGCTATAATGGGCTTTATCATGTAATTAGCCTTCATGAGCTTTGTCATGTAACATGACCTCAATAAGCTTTATCATGTAAATTGTGGTGGATGTCATTATAATTGGCTAAGTGTTTGGATATTTTTGTGAGGTTTTTATATCCAATGAGGACTTTTCATGGTGCAAAAAGGTAGATATCAACAAAACTTATCACCACAATATGGTACAACAAGTTATCAATGAAAATAATTCTGTAGACCAGTTGTCTGAGATTCAATAAGACCGAATTATGAGACTATAAGCCATAACATTATGTTAACATCTTAAATATATTATTTAGAAAACTCATCGTTAAAGAATTGTTAATTATATTTCACATATTTGAAAATGTAACTCGTTTAATCGTATTATATGCAAATAATATATTCTTAGTTAATTATACATATTAATTTAATTATTTAAAATTTATCATACCTTAATTATTATTAATCAAATTTGATTAAAGATAACACCTTTTAAAGTTTTAGTGTTAGTTTTTCATTAAGAAAAATACTAATAAAGCTCAAAATCTAAAGGCATACTTTAAAAATTATGGAATTAATTAGTTAAATATATTAAAATAGAAAAATATAATATTAAGTTATTATTGATATATTTTTGTGAACTTAATTACATTGAAAAAAAAAAACTAACATAGTGTACCAATCTAAATTTAAAGCGAAGTTTAAATGATTTTATCGAAAATTAAGGGAAAAGAAAATAGAAAAATTGAGCAAACCCGAGTCAACATGGTCACGCCTAAAACCTAAGATGACATAACTTGGGATAGCTCGAAACCCAAGATGACTCAACCCAATACGACCCGAAACGAAAGAACCCGCAACTCCGAAATGACCTGACTTGATTTCCACGTCTAATTCTAAGCTTTTTTATTATTATTTTCAGCTTAAAATTATGATCAAGTTAATTGATGATGTTTTAAACTAAATTAGTGTGTTGAATGAATGCTTAAAATTGAGTAATGTTTTCCGATGAGGTCTTGGCCTAGTGGTCAAGGTTGATGCCCTCGGACTAGAAAATCTCATGTTTGATTCTTATGGTATGTGAGTTAATTGTCTTATTTATATATTATTTTTTTTCACTTTAGGTGGATTGTGATAGTGTTGTGAAATTTGTATGGGTAATGGGATAGTACAGGTTTAAGCCATGAGGTGTTGAGGTGTAAGCCTCTTGAAACATTCGGGCGTTTCAAAATTTTAATAAAATAATAATAAGTAAGAAATTAAAATAATATAAAAATAATAATAGTAAATAATCAAAATTTAAATAAATTAATTTTCAACAAATTCTAATACTTTTACTAAATCTTTAGAGCATATAAATTATAATTATAATTTTATAAATATTAATATATATTTATGCATAAATTATATATAATTTTTTATTTTTATATTGTTGTAACTTGTAAACGATTAATTAAGTAGTTTGTAGTTATTATTAAACCAAATAACATATAATAAATATTTAGAAATCACAATAATATTATAATAAAAATAATGTTAAGACCTATTACGACTCCTTTAAGCATAGGTGATGTACATCCAACAAAAAAAAGCACCTAAAATTTGCGTCTCAAGATGTTTGATCTACGTTGCACGTCTGAGCACACCCCAAATGTGTGCAGAAAACACCCCTAGAAACACAGCTGATTATTCTGAAATAAACTGAAACAAACGAATGTAAAGCTAATCTCTCGTAGAAAACACCCCAAAAGCAGGTTGATTACTCATATCCTTTTTACTTATTTATTTAAGTCTGAAAGTATCAAACATATTCATCCAAGAGAATATTTTATATAATAAAAATATATATATATATATATATTATTTTTCGATTGAGTTGATATATAGACGATCCTATTGCTATATAGACAACGTTTAGTTCGTAAATGGAGAGCCAAATATCGGTAATATTCGTAGCAAAATAAGGTAATCAGATAGCCACCTAAAAGGTGTCTATCTTGCATTACCACATAGACGATCCTTCGAGAGAGTTGAACGTTTTTTAATATCTTTTTTACCCAACTGTACTTTTCTGTTTACTCCTGTCTTTTTAATATATGTACATATATTTTGGAATGGTCAACCCCACTAAAAAACAATCCTAAATCACAAAGATGTCTAAACCATCTATTTGAAGAAAGCCTCGCAAAGCATACAGAATAGAACTCAGCACAATTAAATCTTGAGTAGCACCAACCATGCCCATGATCAGAAAATCATTCTGTATACCTATTAGCCTCATGATAAACGTGAGAAAGAGAGCAACTCCAATCCCTCAAGTGAAATTGTTAACTGAAGTTAAGTAGCTAGGCACTTGGAATTTTATCTAACCAGTGAAAAGTTGGCCCAAAATCTGTACTTAGATATCATATATTGAAAAATTACATAAACTCTTTAAGATTTGATGTTAGCTACACTTAACTCTTGTTTGAGAAATAATTAAAAACCTATTTGATAGTTTATTATTTGATAAAATGCGTTAATCCCTAAAAAAAAGTGAAAAATAAGTGTGTGATTATATATTAACATCATATGAAATTGATTAAATAATTTGCAACTTGTTTTATTTCTTTATTTTTTTATTTTTCTTAATTTAAATCCAAATGGATTGCAAATATTTCAATTTTTTTAATTTAATATTTATATACGAGGATATAAAAGTATTTTTCCCATCTCCATTAAAAGTTACCATATTTCATCTGGTCAATGATGGTCAAACGAGGTTTTAGTTATTTTCTAAACAATAGAGAGGTGTGTAATTTACCCTATATTTTGCGATGCCACAAACCAAATATTCAAAAGTAGAAGGGTACCAAAGTAAAACTATGCAAAACAATTAAACAAAACAGAAAAAGAATAACACAATATTTTTTTTCCAAAAAAAAAAAAAAAGGAATTCACAGTTCAAAAACGTTGTGAAGAAGATTCGAATCTTCCCTCCGAACATTCCAAAATTAAATGCGCATCTGACGGGTATTAACCAAAAACACAGAAAAAAAATTATTCTAAAGCATTATTCTGTTGTCCCCATACGTCACCAGGCTAAACACCCCACACGACATTTGTGCCAACTTGGACTCTCATAACCATAACTCGCAACAAACAAACATCGACAAAAACTACCATTCTTCCTCCCTGTTTCTCTCCAAAACTCTCAACCTCACCCCCCACCCCCCCCCCCCCCCCCTTCTCTCTCTCTCTACCGGGAATTTCAATTTTCCGGTGGCGGGAAGGAGTTTATTCAACCGTTAATCGCCAACTGGGTCTTCGTTTTTTAACATATAAAAAATCTCAATTCTTATTTAATTCTTGCATAGGCCTTTTTTGGGTTATTGGTGGATTGTAGGGACAATGGCTACAACGGTTTCCTCTCCGAGGAAAACGGCCTCCATTACAGAGAAGGTATTTCAGCGAGTTTATAGTAGTTTCAATTTGACCAGCAGCAGTAGCAGCAGTGATAATCATCATCATCATAAGAAGAGATGTTCTCTTGAGTGCGAGGAGGATTTTTATGATGACGATAAGGAAGATGATGGAACCATGGAACTTGTGCAGATGGGTGCTGAAAGGACCAAGAATGTGCTCATCCTCATGAGTGATACCGGTGGCGGACACCGTGCCTCAGCGGAAGCCATTCGTGATGCCTTTACGATTGAATTTGGAGATGAGTACAGGGTAATTAATTTTCCTTCGATTCTTTTCTTGCCTTTTGTTTTCCTTTCGTTTCTTTTATCTCAAATTAATTTCTAGGTTGTTTTTTTCCCCTTAAGATCTAATTTTATTGGTGATGAACTTTTTGGTCCTGTTTAAACAAATCATGTGAATAGCTGGATGTGTTGGTGTTGTTCTGTTTTCGTATGATTTTGAGATGATAATCCCTTTTTCATTTTTTGTTTTGATTTCGAGGATATAGTAATTTTCAAATACCATACCATTTTCCTCTTGGATTTATCTGTTTCTTGTCTTATATTCCATTTCTCAGGTTTCAAACAATGGTATGGGTCTTCGGCTTTCAATTTCAATTTTTGCCCCCCTATTCTCTTTTAAGAGAAATTTTATGATTCTTTGGAACATTCTTTAGTCAATGAGTTTTCTAGTTCTATCAAACTTTTTATCATATGAGCTCCAAAATCTTGAAGTGTGCTATTCTGCATCCTAAGTTCATGACTTAATGTATAATTGAAACCTCAACCATGTCTTATTTTCATGTTTTTGGTTCTTTAAACTAGAGGATCTTTCTTTCCCTTTGATTTTGTCTCTCATGGGTGCCATTTTCCAATTTCAGATAATTGTTAAGGATGTTTGGAAAGAGTACACCGGGTGGCCGTTGAATGACATGGAAGGATCATACAAGTTCATGGTGAAACATGTACAGCTGTGGAAGGTTGCCTTTCACAGTACCTCTCCTAGATGGATTCACAGCTGCTATCTTGCTGCCATCGCCGCCTACTACGCCAAGTATGTTGATTCTCTTAGCACTTGTTTACCTTTCACTTCCACTTTAACCCAAAGTTTTTTTATTATTATTATATGATGGTGCTGATTTGTTGGTGCCAGCTGATCATAGATTTTCTTATTATTTTCATATTTAATGCCTTGATGCTTTTAGTTTGGTCGCTAATGATGTAATGTTGAAGTTGAATCTTAGGATTAAATATTATACTACTATAAGCTTTGATGTTTTCGGGATTCTTTCACCACTTCCACTTATGATCTTGTATTTGCTTTCTTTATTTGAAAATGATTCTTTATTACCCACTTGTCATTTAATCAATTGCCAGGAGTTTAATTATAAGAAAAAATCATTTCCAAAACCGTTGTTTACTATCCAAGCAGAAAATGAAACATTTCTCTAGCTGGAAATATCAAATTAAATTATACTTACTCGTGAAAGATGAGTGGATCTGATCTTTATATTCTTAATTTAATGGGATGTTTTCCTTTTTATTAAAAAAATTGTTGCATTGTGTGATGATTGAAGGGAAGTAGAGGCTGGTCTAATGGAGTACAAGCCAGATATTATCATCAGTGTCCATCCTTTGATGCAGCACATTCCTCTGTGGGTTCTTAAATGGCAAGGACTTCAAAAGAAAGTGATTTTTGTGACAGTTATCACAGATCTCAATACTTGCCACCCCACATGGTTAGCTTATTAAGCCGATTTTGAAGTTCCATTTCTCGATCATTTATTTACTCCCGTTAATCATAGCCCTTGTGAAAATCTTGACATTCAGGTTTCATCCTGGGGTGAATAGATGCTACTGCCCATCACAGGAGGTAGCCAAGAGGGCTTTACTAGATGGCCTTGAAGAGTCTCAAATCAAAGTATTTGGCTTGCCCATCCGGCCTTCTTTTGCCCGTGCAGTTCTTTCCAAGGTGGGCAGCATTCACATATAAATATATTTGAGTATACTGCTTTGATTGGAGGGAAATGTTGATTTAATTTTGCTTTGTTGTTTGTTCCTGGTTTTATAGGACGATTTAAGAAAAGAGCTTGAAATGGACCATGATCTACCTGCAGTTTTGCTGATGGGAGGGGGTGAAGGGATGGGTCCTGTTAAGGAAACTGCAAAAGCTCTTGGAGAATCATTATATGACAAAGAACTTGAGAAACCAATTGGGCAATTAATCATCATATGTGGCCGTAATAAATCCCTTGCTTCTACATTAGAATCCAAGGAATGGAAGGTGCCGGTTAAGGTAATTGATTTAACTTCGATCTTGAATGGAATTTTTATATACATTAAAAATAAAACAAGCAAATTTCACACATAGTTCGACATTACAACTTATTTGCTTCAATTAAGGTTCGAGGGTTTGAGACCCAGATGGAGAAATGGATGGGAGCTTGTGACTGCATAATCACGAAAGTATGTTAAATACTTCCTCTGCCTTGATAATCCTCTTTATACTATTTCCTCTGTATATTGTCAAGTAAGGTAAATTAATAATTTCTCTGTGTCGCTATATTTTATAGGCTGGACCAGGTACAATTGCAGAGGCATTGATCAGGGGGCTCCCAATTATCCTCAATGACTACATACCTGGACAGGTTATAATCAATTTTTTTTTTTCTTGTGCACTTTCTTAGATTAGATGACAAAATTTATATGGTAGCTTTTGGTTCATTATTGAACTAAACTTCCCCATTGATTTGAAAAAACACAGGAAAAGGGCAATGTACCATATGTAGTAGACAATGGTGCCGGTGTGTTTACCAGAAGCCCTAAAGAAACAGCTAGAATTGTAGCCGAATGGTTCAGCACCAAGACAGATGAACTCAAGAGAATGTCAAAGAATGCAAGTAAACTAGCGCAACCCGAGGCTGTGTTCGACGTTGTCAAGGACATTCACGATCTTGCCGAACAACGAGGTCCTCTAGCAAGCATCCCTTACATGTTGACATCATCGTTCACCAGCCTAATCTAAGTCGAGATAACATCTGCAGCTTCACTAGAATGCCATGTACAGCTAGCTTTTATATTTATCATTCTTTTTCTCCACAGGTTTGTTCATAAAAGAATGAATTGTCAATTCTAATAAGCAAGCTTTTTTATGTTTGGAAGGGTTGCGATTTTTCTTCGGTTGTTTTTGGAAGTTAGGATTAAATTAAAAAAAATGGTAATTTGATGTTGTATTAATCATGTCAGTTGTACATCTTGTTTTCCATTCACCAAAATGGCTTTAGTTTGTCACCTACGTAAACTTTTGGTTATGTACTTGTTGATTGTTCTTTAAGTGCAAGATGTAATGTTTGCTTTATCTAGAATTAACTCTGCATAAGATTGCTTTGAAGTTAAGAACAAAAAAAATCTTAATTGGCACACGGGATGATTATGAATTGCTTATTAGAAGAGTCGAGGCAAAATTGGTCCAAAAAAAGAAAATTTACTTTAACAAATAAATTGTTTAAGAAGACTGATCATGCCATCAGTCACCATAGATTTTTGGATAAATTATAAATTCATTCCTAAATTTTAATCTTAATTACATTTTACCCCTTTAGTTTACAACTCTGACAGTTCAATCCTATCACCATATGTTGTTAAATTTAGATGGAGATGTCTAAATTATCCCTAATATATATGGTGAATTCATCCAGGTTAGCTTTATATTAACAAAACTAAAATAGAAAATCACAAAACTAACATGTACGGAGTCAAGTAACTTCTTATGCTATTGACAACCAACTCAAATATAGTTTTTATGGAGTGAAGTATAGTGCTTTTGGTATTACGACGGGTTGTCAAAATCTACTTTGTTCACATAGTTTTCTAAATTTTGTATTTATTTTAGTGTTACGTCGAACTGCATTGATTATAAGTTACGATGTAAAACATTAAATTACTACATCTATTAGGAGTAACTGCAACAATTCCACACTTTGAAAAGTTATAATCTTTTTAATAAATATTTTTAACACTTTAAACTATCTTACTTTTTTGACAAATTTTTAACTTGTTACACCTATAAGAAGATTCTTCTTTCACAAATCATCATTGTCCCTCTCTTGCGGATCATCTTTTTTTTTTTTTTTTGAAGAAAAGCTTTCACAAAGATCAATTTTACTATTTCTTCTTTATTTTTTTTATCAAACATTCTATGATAAAAACTTTAATACGATAGAATTAAAGAATTATTTTAATAACCTAGGTGCATATTTTTTTATTCGTTTATTCAGTCCTATTGTGGATTTTGTTCTCTTCTACATGGTGATACTGTAATTGTTTCTTCTTTCATACTAAAATTTTATTTTATCCTTAAACAATTAATTAATTCTCTTAGTGTAGAAGTTTCAAACCAAAGCAATTGATGTTCGAACTTTTGTGATATCTTGAAAAAAAATCATACAAAGAACTATTAATACAAAATCGTGAAATATCTCATAGATTTTTTTAGCCAAAATGTTCATTTGTATAAATTTTTATTATTATGTTAATTTTAGATATTTTATATAATTACAATAATTTCATAGTTACGTTTACTAAACAGTTTGATTATTAAAGTTAAATTTGAAAGTAAAACTTACCAAACATTATACCGCACTTATCCCAAAACATTTTTGTAATTGCACTTCTGTAAATGACACAACAATCCCAAACTAAGAAGTAGCATAATGAATACTGTTTACTCACCAACAGCCACTAGTTTCATTTCTTCAATAGCATCATATCCGGTATGAAGGTGTTTTACACTTAAAAGAAAACCGATTAAAAAGCACGTGCATATCACGTGATGATCTAGCCATATAATCGATGGATATTTTTACCATTAAAAATGTCAATCAGTTTTTCAGTTCGATTTTTGGATGAAAGTTAAAGGCAAAGACTTATTTGTAAGGTATGCACTAATTTTTTGGGATAAGTAGATGGAGTTGCAAAATTAAAGAGTGGGTTGTAATTAGACTAAAACTTACAAATAAATTTGTAATTTGAGTTGAGTTCTTTGACTTGCAAATTTAAAGAGTGAGTTGTAATTAGATTAAAACTTACAAATAAATTTGTAATTTATCTAAATTTTTCCTTCGTCCAAAGTTGACATTATTTATTTTAAGGATAATAGTTTTGAATGTCTTTGAACTATAATCGTTTAGTGTTTAGATTTTTAAGCTATGAAGTTGATACAAAATTTTTTTTTAAACTTTCAATTAGTTACAATGTAACTCTTTCAAACATTATTGATTAATAAAATTGTCTTAAAAGATAAGCAATACAAAGAATTTAATTATAAATTTTTTTGTACACTTATAAAGATAAATTTGAACGACCACGAAGCAAAAATACAAATATCTTTTACAATTGACTTTTTTTTATTATTTTATTATAAAAAATAAAAAAAACAAAAAATAACACGTGAGTAAAATAATATTCAAAAATTATTAAATGATCATTAAATAATTTATAAAATTTATTGAAATTGTTATTTAGTGCACTGAACTAACTCGAAGTTAAAAAATAGATTTTATATTAACGAATAGGATGATATTACAACTAATTAAAGTGATATATTTATTTTTATACAATTTCTCCTTTATTTTACATCCCTCTTCCACCTCGACATAAAATTACAAGGCAATTTTGGGGACTAAACAGCAGATCTTGAACCAATTCCGTAAGACACAACGCCAGAAGGATTCTGGTACCCGAAGCCTGAGCACAGCTTCCCAAGTCCTAACCCAAATCTTCGTCTTCCACATAACGATCTCTTCTTTTCTTTGTTCTCTCTCACCAAAATTACGGCACCGACGGCCTATCCGACCACCGTGGAACCGACGGCTGTAAGTTTTCTCTCTCTTCTCTCTTTCTTTCTCAATTTCTCTTGCTTTGCCCCTGGTTCGAGTTTGCCACTTGCTAGGTCGTAGATTTGAAAGTTCTGTATGAGATTTATTTGTTAATCAAGCTATTCATATGCTTAATTAGCCCATCCCTTTCTAATTCTCGCTCTGTAATGATTTAGAAAGTAATAAATGGTGAAAAAGTAAAACATTTGAGATCGTAGGAAATGCTGGGAGCCTGAGATTAAGAGGGGGATGCGAAATGGGTGGTGATTATCATAATAATTGGTTGATTCTGGTTAATGGTCACACATTCGAATTGTTTTGTGGCTTTTTATTGGTGACAGTTGAATTTCTACAAGATGGTTTTACTTACCATTACTTACACATTCTGGTGATTATGGGACGGTTTTTAGTTCTTTTACTTTGATTTTGCCGTGAAAGTACTTGTACATTTGAATAGGATTCCATTAGTTTCTAATCTATCACTTCATTTATGTTTAGGAGGTGCCTTTAGATTTTGTTCCACAGGTCATTGGCAATTGGTGATAGAATATGCAATTATTGCAGGTTTTTTGAGATTTCTCATTGTTTTTTATTTTGGATTGTGAAAGCTGATAAGAAAAAAAAGGTTGCTACTGTTTCTACAGACTAGGAATAATCAAGTTTGCCTTCGTAATTTATAAAAACTTCATATAATCTTGATTCAACTAGCCATGGGTTATGATCACAGAAGAACAAGATTACTGGCTAGGTAATAACACAAATGGGTTATGATAACTTGGTTGTCTCACAATCATTAGTTTATCTTATACCAATAGTTTTTTCTTTTATTTAAATGTGTTTATTCTATCCTACAAATCTAACACCACTTTGGTATTTAGAATTTAGAAGTGAAGGGGAAAATGAAAGAAAATAACTTTAATGGAAACTTTTGCTCTTGCTTTTTCTTATTTCCTATTTTCATTTGATGTAGGCTGTTCAATAGAGAATATGAGCATATCTAAGTGAGTTAAATAATGTAGATTTCCCATCTTTTCAAGACTCTTATACATTGCTAATTAATTATATAAGTTCCAATATCATGAGCTAATTACTAGTTTTTTTAAAAATTTATAAATCATTACAAATTAATTTCTTTTGGCTTGTAATATATATGTTAAATCATGGAATGAAAAACAATTGATTATTTTTCAAGAAGAAAGTTGTGGAGAATTTAGAGAGTAATATAGAGACGGGTGAATTACTTTTTAGCCCCTGAGGTTTACTCCTAATTACTGGTTGATCCTTACATTTTAAAAAATATAGACTTTAGTCCCGTCGCCAGAATCTGACGAGAATCTTTACATCAAAAGTTAAAAAAAACTGACATCAATCACTTTTTTGTCGCACAGCTCACCATTTTTTTAAAATTCCCCAAATACCCTTATGACCACATTAGGTTTAAGAATTAACTATCAGTTTTTATTTTTCTTATTTCTACCGACTCACCAGCCACTCCTTCTTCTTCCCTCTTTCTTTTCTTCTTCTTTGTCCCAATTTCTGTTTCAACCACACCTAACAGCAAAACCAAGTAAATTGGAGACCTGCTAATGCATGTAACACACACCAATAATTTAAACCGCAAACCACTTGTCAAATTAAAAGAAGAATCTAAAAAAAATCAGACCTGAAAAATTTCACCCCAACCAGAAAAAAACAGAGTTCGATTTTTTTACAAGCACAACCACATAATAATATAACTTTAATTTGAAAAATTAAAAGAAAAAAAATATTACATAGCATCATGATAGACCGTTCTGATCAAACAGAATGGAGATCATCGTCATCACCTCCGTCGTCGGATTTCTTGCGTCTCCTGCAACCTACAGCAAGACCAGAGCCACCGCAAATGAGAGAGATCCGATTGATGATAATGAAGAAGGAAAAGATGCAATGGAAGCAGAGGGAGAGAGGGTGGACTCAACGGTGGATTTGATGGAGTTTTGTTGTTGCCTGCCCTTTGAGACAAAAGAAGACTCAATTTCTCGCAAAGACAGTGACCCTCTGGTACTTGCTTGGCATCCGTGCTCTTTTGCCATACCCGATTATCTCTCATATCTCTAGCTTTTTTACTTTTTTATAAAAAAATCCTCACTTTAGATCTTGGGCATTACGTAGCAGGAAGATAAAAATAATAGGAAACATGGATGATGGATTATTAATTTATGAAGTTCTAGATGATTGTGGAGAAATTACAAGTGTTTGGTTGCCGAGAAAATATGAAGAGAAATTATAAGAAAAATATGAGGTCAAAATTTCAATTGAAACTTAAGGAATGATGATTTTATTAGTTGGATAGGCACTAAAATTAATTTAATTAGTTAACCGAAAAAATAATTTAATCGTGGACCTAAGTTTTCTCGGCAACCAAACATGAGAAAAATTAAAAGTTAATTCATAAATCAATGTGAGGTACAAGCTCGAGAGGTAACTGAGTGAGTGGGTGGGAATAAAAAATATGAATTAAAAGTTAACTCTTAAACCTACTGTGGTCATAAAGGTATTTGGGAAATTTTAAAAAAAATGGTGAGTTCTCTGACAAAAAGGTGATTGATGTCAACTTTTTTTTTTTTACTTTTGATGCAAAGATCCCTGTCTGATTATGATGGCGGGGACTAAAGTCTATATTTTTTAACATGCAAGGACCGATATGTAATTAGGGGTAAACCTCAGGGACTAAAAAGTAATTTATCCACATAGAGACTACATCATCCATTTTTCCATCTGTATTGTTCGGTATGAGTTTTATCATTTCATTACCTTTCTGCAACATCTGTACAGCTTTTAATGCTTCTGTAAAGCATATTTGTCTTAGGTATCACTTGTTCTGGTTTGTGTGAAACACGTGCTATTGAACTTTATATAAAACTAATATTATCTGGTAAAAGTTTTATGTGCCTTGTGGACTTTTAGTAATAACTGAGTAATTGGAAAAAAAATTCCTGACCTTACGATCATTCATATATTTCAGCCCTACCTATAAAAAATTCCTGGCTTCGCTCATTTTCCCTCTCTCTCACAGACACACATGCACGCACATTTTTTAACCTTTTGTTTGGTTTGTGAGAAACTCTGCAAGGTAAAAAGAAAAAAAATATTCTGTCGTTTTTTGTTTATTTGTTAGGTGCTTAATGAAGTTCAGCTGAAAGCAAAATATTTGGTTAAAGAGTTAGGTAAAATATTTCGAGCACCTGAAATCACCTTGTTCACCTATTGTTCTCCTTATTAATCACTACTATAAATGGTGATTTAAATGTTGTGTTGATGATCATTACAGGAAAATTTGGTTGCCCAATTGGGAAATCTGGTTCTTGAGCTTGGACTGCTTGGATCAGAAATCGGTTTATTTGGAGAAAGAAATGGTATGTCTCCGTATGTGTATTTGTTTTAATGTATTTACTAATGTACTTATATTTCTCTTACATGCTGAAAACCTGTGATTTTATATTTATTCTATGGGAAAATGCCATTTATATTAGATTGGATGTCTCTTACTATTCAAAATTTACTTTTTTGTTGGAATAGCTGTGTTTAGGATTGGATTTGTGGTCTAGCAGTGTAGGTTTTATTTTGAGCATAGATAACCTTTAGGGATGCTATCATAATTCCTATAGGCCAAAAAAGTAACTACAATAGAAACCAAAATTCTATTAATTGAATCTTCTGGTCCCTATAATTTTTAGCACAATGTTTCTTACTTCTGCGGGTTTTACATGAGCAACTGATGTGGATTTTCGCTAATAAAACTGAAAAAATGGATGTAATGGCAGGTTTATCACTCCAGTTTTGTGGATGAGGAAGGAATTACTAAAGTATGTGGATGCCCTCTACTTCCACTGAAAAGCCATATAAAGGGTCCTGCTCCAGTTTCAGATCAAGGTCGCGCTTCTGTTTTCTTGTCAAAGTTGAATTGAGTAACTGTTTCCAACAATTTATTTTCTTCTTATAATGTTGTCTGTGCAGATAGTACTGATATTCTTGATGAAGCAATCACATTCTTTCGTGCTAATGTATTCTTCAGAAACTTCGATATAAAAAGTCCGGCTGACAAGCTCCTTATCTATTTGACATTCTATATTAATGTGGCTTTGAAGAGGCTTGCGGGCTGTAGGACCTTGGCTGAGGGGACTAAGGCGATCATCAACTTGGGTTTGGAAAAAGTTCCTGTGCCTGGAGAGTCAGGTTTTCCTTTCCCAGGCCTGTTCGCTATTCCTCAGTCTCAACAGGAAGCAGGTAAGCTCCTATTAATCTTTGTTTCAGTTAGCTTATTAATTTGTAGAAGTTCTGAGTAGTTTTCAAAACATTTTTCAAGATATGAGTTCTTAATACTTGTTTTAGGTATCTGCTTATTGCTATGCTGTTTTCTTGGACTGAGCTATATCTTTGATATCCATCCTATATTTGGCTTCAGAAAATATCAATAAGCATTACCCTTTGTGAGTTTTAATGATGTAGGACAGTAAGGAAGAAAATGACCAAGAACAAAACAAGAACAATAAAATAAAGATAGATTGATCCAAATCACATGGATCTTTTCAAATCACATGGGAATTGCAATCCAAATCACATAGATGCAAAGACACTGCAACCAAATCACATGGCATGAACAACAAACTCAATCACAGAGTTGTTTTGATTTCACTAATCTGATTGTTATTCATTCATAAGCTAACTGAAAATAATATAAGAACATCTCTTATTTAGAGATATTAAAACCTAGTCCTAGACTGATAAGGAAAACTAAAATAAGGAAACCAATTAAACATAAATAAATTCTAAATACCCATAATATTTTTCAATTACATAATTATCCCCAGAAGTAAAATATTCCCAAATTCTTAGATTAAAATCCCCTAATTCTACTCTTCATAGTGTACTCCATTATTCTCCACCAATTAGAAAGAACTCGACCTCAAGTTGAAAAATGTTGAAGTAAGAGCTCTAATGCTTGTAGAAACAAAGCATGGTCATGGAATTCTTTGAAGCCGAAGTCATTAGAAGGTGATTTTTTTTTTTTTTGAAATGTTTGTTGCCGAGGTGCTTGAAACCACGTAGGTAGGATAAAATCAATATCAAAGATAAGTGTATCAATCATAACCTCAATCTTGCTATCAAATTTGCCTTCCTGTTTGTATTGAACCTTTTCAACATCCTCAGTATACTCAATAAAATCTTGTTGGACTGGCTCAACAAAGTCAGCTGCACAAGGAATTGGCATAGCAGTTTTTCTTATAAAAAAAAGGAACGGACATAGCAGCGGCAACCTCCACTTGAATATCTTCATTCTCGTTGACTTCATCTTGGCTTGGAACTGGCTCATATTCCAAAATCTTCTCTTGTTGCTCTTCGGAGTCTTCCTAATCATAATTCGATATCTCAATGTGAAAGGGCTTTGATTGACCAATTCCTGGATTAGCTTTTGAGGTCAGAACATTCGGAGACTTGCACAATTCTTTACACTCTTCCACCAACTGAATTACTTTGCGGAGATTTGTAGGTGAAGCTAGTGAATGATGCTTAGGCTTTCGTTCCACCACAGACTCGTTATGATAACCATAAGTATCTCCATAAACACGACCATACTGATCATAATAACAATAAGCAACCCCATGAGTATGAGCACAACCATCATAACCATCTTAGGAGCATAATAATAATTTTTAAAAGCACGCTCATCATCATCATAATCATTCAAGGCATTGACATCTCGATTACTATACTCATACTCATTTTGGCTTTTCAATTCTTCCAATTCATTTTTCATCACGACGAACTAGATATGTAAGTTCCTTTTACTCTTCGTATATGTGTTGCCGAATATTACTCTGGCCATACTTGATCCCTATAGATCTCAACTCATCCAAAAGGGAGTAGTCAATTGGTAGCTGAGCTTGTAGGCTTTGAATACGAGTCCAAGTACGGTAAGACATTATAAACAAACTAAAACAACTCAAACATAAACTTTTCTTTTCTTTTCTTTTGTGTTTTTTTTTTCCTTTTTTTTTTCTAAATACAAAAAATCAAAAATGGGGAAATTACATAGAACTACATGAGGTTAGTCCTAACCTACAACTTTCACATGCATTTTTAAATATACACACTTAACTACCTATCTTATTCATAGTTTATATTTTGCATTACATATACCCACCTACTGTTAGTGCATCGTTAGTCAAATGTGAAATATCTAGTCAAATATGATGTTAGCTCATTAAAACTATTTGAAAACCTGAGTTTTCCCTTACCAAGGTGAAACAAGATTGTGCTAAATGGAAAATTTTAGTCCTTAACAACAAATCCTCGTAGACTAAGAATTAGAAACACAACACCCAACCCAAAATCAACTGAAAATCCAAACATTTTTTGGTATCTCTACAACCAATTTCATACAAATGAAGTTTCATATAACTTAAACAAACATAATCAAATCAGAGAAAATCGAGAGACTTTGATAGCAAAACAACTAATACATTCAACCAAATCCTGTTTCTCGAGTAGAATAAGCTTCAACCGGAGATCTTTGTATCAAACAACAAAAGCCCCACACTTTCCACACCAAAAGGGAAAACAGAATCACTGGTTCCACATTGATCTGTTAATAACGAAAACATGCAATCAATGCAAGAATTGGAAGTATAAGATTCAAATAAATTTCTTCCATTTTACTCTAGTTTTCTCAGCAACCAAACAAATGGAGAGTAAATGTTTCAAAATTTTATCCCCTTACCTCATAAAGCGTGCGATGATCAAAACTCCATAGAAGCACAATAAGAACCTATTAATAAGGGAAAGTATCTTAAGAACCTTCAAGGATCTGTAAGAGAAGCAAGGAGATGTTGATGGATTGCACGAATCAGAGGATCTGAACCCTACAGATAGATGTTTCGGGTTTGAAAGCCGGATTTTGGAATTTTTGTTTCGTGGCATTTGTTTCTTTTTTTTTTTTACTTTTTTTGTTTGGAACTATAATTATGAGGCTGAAGGCTGTTTTATATCAATGGCTTTCAAATCCATTTCCTGTTTGAGAATCTTCACCAGAGAGATCAAAATCTAAAGACAAAATGTTTGTGTATCCACTATTGAGTCGCGTCACTGGAGTAAGGCAAAGAGATAGAAGGTAGCAGCGGAGCTCTAACAGGGATTACGATGGTGTCTGATGGCTTTCTCATCGAATCTTTTTTGTTTTTCTACTTCTATTTATTTTCAGATTTTGAGGACTACAAAGAATTTAGGATCACAAATTGTTTAAAACTCTTTCAAAAATTTCTTGGGAATTTCTTAGGTTTCTCTTTATCAGAAACTTCAAATCTATTGAATCCAAAAGAAATTTCTCGTTTCCTCTATGAGAATGGTGAGGAAGCCTTCTTTCTTGGGTCATCAGATGAGATCCGAAAAGAAAAGGCTCACAGAGATCAGAGGAGAATGATCGATATGGCATCTGGTTCCTACTGATCTTGCCATTCTCTCAATCTATGAAGTTAGTCAAAAGAATTTAGAAAATCCTTTTGACTTCTGTATGCTTATGTGAGGGTAATCTCGTTATTTCACCCTCCTCCGTTAACATTTGACAGTTCTGTTTAAGTCAAAGTTGGTCAAAGTGGTAAATGTATATATTTAAAAATGCATGTGAAAGTTATAGGTTTGGACTGACCTCAGGTAGTTTTATGTAATTTCCCCATTAAAAATTAAGGAAAAAAGAAAACCTGAAAATTTGCTAAAAGTCTGCTCGATCAAAGTTTGGTCAATAGTCAACAACTGGTCAATGCGGCTTGGCTCATAACATTCGGTCAGCTAGAAAATGGCTCAGAAACAGTTGGGATTAGATCGCAGTGGAAAGTAGCGCAGATCTTCCAAAGGTTGCTGATAGTGGAGGAGGCGATGAATTGGATTAGGTTTGTTGGGTTTTGGTCGCTTGAGGCCAGCGAACACGATGGTGGTGGCGGATCAGAGATAAAATCACAGGAAGATTCAGATCGGAGGGCTGCTGTTTGTGGAGATTTTTGGCCATCTTCTGGCATGTAATTGGTGCGTGAATACCAAGGATGGATAGATCGGGAATTTTCGATCCGGATGGTATGGTCAAATTCTGGTGAAGAGGATTCCAGTGATGGCGGTGGTTGCCGCGGCGGCGGAACTGTCCAAAAATTTGAGGTTTTAGTCGCAAGAGGTCGACAGTTCTGATGGTGGTGGAGGTGTAGGCTGAAATGCTGCGGAAACTGAAGGATCTAGAAGACAACCTACATATCTAAAGTTATAGTTGCTGTTTTTGATGTGTTTTGTGATTGAATTTTTCTTTTTTTAAACGATTTGGGTCGAGGGTTTCTTTGGTGTGACGTACTGTGATGAGAGAACAAAGTTCGACTCGATGGTTGGAGTGATGGGGAATCGAAGTTTGGGCTCTGATACCACTTTGATGTAGAACAATAGAGAAGAGAATGGCCAAGAACAAAACAAGAATAATAAAATAAAGATAGATTGATCCAAATCTGATACCATACAGATAGGTAGAAGCAGAAATAGATTGAGATAGGAGAGATTAACTATAAAAAAATAGAGATAAATAGATTAGGTATAAAAGAAAACAGAACAAAGGAAGAATAGAACAAGCTGAGAAACAAAGATAGGCAAAGAGATACTCAATTTTCAATTCATAATCCAGTCTGTCTTACAATTTTAATATCAATGCTCTTATATAGGCACCAAACATTATTTAAATAAGAAAGTTAATCAAATCCTAATAATTATTTAATTTCCTAAATCTAATTTTCTTAAAATACACGTCCAATAATTAACATCCCAAAATAATAAATATTCTCTTTCCTATTCTACATCATTCTCTCCCATTTACAAAAAACTCGATCACGAGTTTTGAAGTTGTGAAGTATCAAAAATTGTGATTCTTGAAGTTGCATGGCACAGGCTTGCGATTTTCGAGATGTAGCAGTTTCGATCAAGCAAAAGAAGAATATCAAGAGGAGTTGTTGAGGAGCCTCAATCCAGTGCGGGAAGACAAAATCAATGTAAGGAAGGTCACAGGTACAAATCATGCCCTCATTTTGGCTTTGGCCTTGTTCGTTTTGAAGTGACTCAATAGTTACATCCTCACAGTGAATGATAGAGCTTTCTTCAATGATTTGTTCATTCGTTTCAAAGTCTGTGTGGATTGGAGAAACAACTTCAGATTCGTCTTGAATGGAATCCTAATTGGTAGAAGTTTTGGTTAAAGTTGCTTCCACTTGTTGTTTCGCTTGTTCAAGGTGTTGCATCTTTCAAATTTGAGTCTCAAAAGTGGAATACTTGATGTCCAATTGGCAGCAATTAGCATAAATACATCGACTATCCAACTTAGTTTTAGCCCAAATAGTTTCTTGAGGTCAATGGTATTGTACAAGAGCTTGAAATTCCATTGAATTGGAGAGAAGATTAATTTTCTCCACATGGCTAGACGGACCAAAAACTTGATAGAGCACATCTTCTGTGATGGGATACAATAGAAGATCTTGACTAAACTCTCTCATCCCACACAAGTGCTCCAAGTTGATGTAAATAAAGAAAGAACATAAATATAACAGAAAAAGATTTTTTTTCATTCTTTTTTCCTTTTTTTTCTAATTAGTTTTTTTAATGATTTTTTTTGTTCTCTTTTATTTTTTGCAATTTTTTATTACAAAAATCAACAACTAATAAGCAGAAAGAAAATAAATAAATAAACTCAACTTTCTTTTTGGGCTCAGTTGTTGGCTCGGCTCGGTTGGCGGTTCGGCTCGGCTTGGGGGCTGTTTGGCTGGGTCAAATGCAGATGCAAATCTGCTAGTCGGGTTGGATCCGGGCTGCGTGGATCCTGTAGGGGGTGGTCTGAAATGTGTCGCCGGTCATAGTGGTGGTGTTGACTGAGGCGTTGGATCGGGCTGCGAAAGATTTGCGGCGGTTTTGGTGGTAGAAACAGCAGTTGCGCGGCGCGTGGTGCCCGGGGTTGGATAGATCGGCAATTTTCGACCCCGGTGGTAGCCTTAGATCCTGGTGAGAGTGGCGGCAGCTGTGCGTGGGTCGGAACATGGTGAAATTCTGGGGTCTTGGTCGCCTTATAATTTTGTTATGATGGTGGTGGTGGCATAAGCTGTGGAAGTCCACGGAAAGTGGTGGAGGGAGCTTGTTCAGTTACTGTTTTTATTTTTATTTTTAATATACAGATGCAGTATGTGATTTAAAGGATAAATAGGGTAGGATGCAGGACCTTTCAGCTCTGATACCACTTGATATTGGACAGATAGGAAGAAACAGAAATAACTTGAGAAAGAGGAGAAGCAAGGAGATTAACCAAGAGAAAATAGACAGAAATAGACTAGGTAGAAAAGAAAACAGAACAAGCTGAGAAACAGAGATAGGCAAAGAGATACTCAATTTTCAATTCATAATCCAGTATGCCTTACAATCTTAATATCAGTGCTCTTATATAGGCACAAAATATTATTTAAATAAGAAAGTAAATCAGATTCTAATAACTATTTAATTGCCTAAATCTAATTTTCCTAAAATACATGTCCAAGAATAACATCCCAAAATAACAAATATTCTCTTTTCTAGTCTACATTAGAATCACATGGATCTTCCCAAATCACATGAGAACCGCAATCTAAATCACATGGATGCGAAGACACCACAAACTCAATCACATAGTTGTTTTAATTTCAATAATCTGATTTTTATTCATTCATAAGCTAATTGGAAATAATATAAGGATGTCTCTTATATTGAGATATTAAAACCTAGTCCTAGACTCATAAGGAAAACTGAAATAAGGAAATGACTAAATTTAAATAAATTCTAACACCTATAATATTTTTCAATTACATAATTATCCCTATAATTAAAATACTCCTCAATTCTTAGATTAAAATCCGTAATTCTACTCTTCATCGTGTACTCCATCATTTAAGCTTCTAGGCTTTGAGGGTAATTAATCCTAATAGATGATCCTGATGTTTGTCCAATTGATTTGCTGTATGTAGCTAGCAGTTGGAACTCATTTGTTTTCCTTTCTTAACGAAAAACTTATTTAGTTTCTTAGCTTTTTATCTTTAATTGAGAAGTATGTACAAACAGTGTAGTTAACTGGTAATGAGGAATGGAAATATAATTACATCAAAGGAAAATGGGGATCCCTTTTATAATATTGCCTATGAAGTATAATGGATACAAATAGTAGTAAATTTCTAAATGTTCTGATGGCTCACTTCTCATGTTAGCACTGTTTGTGCATGACTAGTTAGGGATTGATATTGTATTAATAATTGGACGTGGATCCCTTTATGAAGTTATTTATGACATGAACCTCTAGAAGTAGCCCATGAAAGCAATATTGTTGCATCGGCTCATGTGCATTGCTGCTTCAATATTATGGTCATCAATAAGGATTAAGCCCAAGAAATTCTGCTGGTTATTAAAGACCTAGTAGAGGTGTTAAGGCTACTTTTTATTTTTACATCTCATTACAGGCATTAGACTGTGAATCTCCAATTTTCGTAGTGAAATTTTGTATATAGGCGCTATTTTCACAATCTGGGTTCCTTAGGATACTGCTTTTAGATTAGAGTGCTGTTGCTGGGACAATTTATCCATTGATGATATGGACATTCTTGGTTGGCTCAGCTTTTGGCATATGTCTCTCTTTTTCGTTGGAAGAGCATTTATTTATCATAAGTTTGACCTGCATGATGTGGTAAAGACCTGTAAATAGAACTCCAAAGTGGGATGCGTGCTTAATATTTGATTTTTAAAGATGAATGGCATATCAACTTCAAGTTTAATTTTGACTTGTGAGTTTAGAATTTTAGCATGGTCCTAAGGGTTATGGACTTGATGTCCTTGCATATTGCTTGTTTTTATTTTGGGGGGAGAGTTTGTACAGAATCTTTCAAGTTGGAAACAAACTGTAAGATCTGCACAATTAGTTGATGCTTGTTATTCTAATCTAACCAACCTCAACTAGTTTAGAATTAAAGTACGCTTAGTGGAGTATCTAGATGCGTGCTGAATAGAATTCTTGAGGTTAGACAATCATATGGACATTTGAAATGTTGGTGTATATACACTCTGGACTCTGTTAATTGTTTGGGTTTTTTGGCTTTATGTACGAGTACTTGATATCTTTGATTATGCGATTTAGTTATATTACTATCATCTTAAGTACTTCAAACTTAAAAGTTTAAACTTTTTGTTTCTTTTCTAATTTTCATTGCTTAAATGGCAGAGCTTTTCAGGAATTATTTGAAGCAGATAAGGGAGGAAACAAGTGGGAGGCTATTGAGTGTTGCGTATAGACCCAATGGAACTCCAAATAAATGGTGGTTGGCATTTGCCAAGAGGAAATTCATGAACATCATTGTTCCTTGAGTGGTTTGTTTTATATCCAGCCAAAAATGACTTGTAAGCACGGATAGATTTTATAATGATAAGCAATGAAAGTGTTTTTTTTTTTTTTTTTTTTGTAATTGATATGTGATAAAATAAATCTGAATAACAGATCAAGGAGAATAATTGATTTCTAGATAATCTTTTTTCGTTTTTCCTTTACTTACAAGGAAAATGAAAATCTTTTTCATTTTTCCCTTTTCCACCCACGTTCTATGAATTGTTGTTTAATCCCCAGTATGACATTCTATTTTTTTTTTCTTTAGAAAAGCTTGTATAAGCAATTAGGTTTATATTTATTTCATTTAATTTGCTAATTTCATTGAACTTTTTTTAATGTATTTGTGTATTGTATTTTTCATTGTTGGATGTATATTTATTGAGTTTCTATCAATGTATGTGTGTATTCTCGAGAAAAATTGTACAGATTTCTGGAAGCAAGCTATCAAGAACTGAGATCATTCACATCAAGATTCAACATTCTCTTTTAGTTTAATGATTGGCAAAGTCAAAATCATTGCAATGATTTGCCCCCACGCTTTATTTTAAGGGGATATGCGTTTGAGGAAAGTCTTGAACGTTGGAAAAGGACATGACCAGAAAGAGGAGAAGCTGGAAATGGAGCTGAAGAGTGGAGGCTTATGGCAGCTCGCAAAATACTTGACGGTCAAGCTAGATTGCGGTAGAGAAATGGGGAGTAACAATCTCGAGCGTTTATCTGCAAATGCCAAGTTTGGCATATAATAAAGACATGATTAGTACTAGCCAAGGCCGTGTTTAGATTTGTTTTCTATTTTTTTATACGAGAACAGCGTTTTTGAAATTGAGAATAGAAAATGATTTTTAATTAAACATTTTTTATTTACAGTGATAGATTTAATTTACTCTTACTCTTTACTCATCCGCACAATAACCATTCTTATCTATAAAAGGAGACTTGTTGACTTGAGAAATTGAACTCAGAACTTCAGTGCATGCAAAAAAAAAAAAATACTTCAGTAACTATTGGTTTCAAAGTTGTGTTTTGTTTTGTTTTTGTTTTTCTGTTTTTCTGTTTTTTTTAATCCTCTCTATGAGTGACAGGAGTAATACAATTTGATAAAATAATACTTATTCTTCACTCTTAGATGCATTTTCGTATGTTACTTAAAATTGTTCTAAAAGACCATTTTTCAAAGAACATTAAAGATAAAAAAAAAATTGTTTTGCTAAATATCCCTTGTTTTTGAAACGGTGTGTAAACAGAGCTTGATGGCCGAGGGTTTGAAGAAGATGAGAGCTTTGAGGCAACTTGGCTCTTGTAATCATATTCGTTCCGCGCTTGTACAGTTGCAAGGTAAGCCACCCAGAGGGTGTTCCTCCAAGGAGGACCCTTTGATGATTAAGTCAATGAATATACTGAAGTGATGTAAGGAAAAAGGGTTTAGAGACATTGAAGTGAAAGAGTGAAAGAGATAGAACCGAGGTTCTAACGGTTGGAGCTTCTTTAAATAGGCATTAGAGATCTTATGTCTAGAGTTTCGCAGTGGGTTTTCAAAGTCTTGAGGTTTCGAAGTGAGTTTGCATAGCCTTGAACTGTGTGAGAAGCAACTTTCGGGAAGCGAACCTCTGCTTGTGAGTTCTTTCATAAAGGATGAAATCTTTAGGCTTCTGCGTGGTGAATCCATCATTATGGTACTGAACATAATTTTGGTCACATCAACTACCATTTCATCATTCGATTTCTTCCATTTACGGTCTTAGATGTATCATTTTTGGTTGGTTTTGTATGTAAAATCTTACCATTGTCATGGCTTGTCCATTGCGCATTCTAAATGCTTATTTTGTGGTAACTATGTGCTCATTCTATTATGCATTCATGGATTTAGTTTATTGAGATGAGTTATAGGAGAGGATCACCAAAACTTAAGTTTTTAGAGTTAACTCCCAAACAAGGGCCTAAGTCCTGCTTTTGTTATTTGTCTATTTGATGCATCAATTTTCTGTTTGTTATAACTTGTGCAACATTATATATTGATCTTTGCTAAACATAATTGCATTGGTTTCTCTCTATGCTTAGCTTATAGATCTAGTGTCATAAATTCGAGTTAATCCTCTAAAAAAAATTAAATTCTCATCACTTTGGCATTGAATTGCCTTAATATGGGATTAATGCTTAAAATCCTTCTTTTTCTTCGTTTATTGCTTGGTTTTTTCTACTCTATGCTATCCAAGACTTTTGGCTAGTGGGGACAATCAACGACTGTAACTATTTGAATTTTATTTTTTTTTCTATTTTTATATTATATGGGCTATGGATGTACATTGAGATTGGCTTAGAGTATCACTTACACTGACGAGATATTCTTTGAAATGTTATTACTTTATTGGTTGACTTAGTTTAATACTTCAAATATCCAAGTATAAAACAATTTCTAAACATGTGATGAAGATTTATCAATAAATATGTGGCAACAAAGCAATCTCTAAACTCTTTGAAAACATGTAGTGGAGATCGATCAACAAACATGTGGCTACAAAATAATCTATAAACTTTTTAAAGATATATATAAGATACAAGAGAACTTCAAAAAGATATAAAAGAAGTCCACAAGACTTAAGAAAATTCTATGTACAACTTAGTATAGAATTCTCTAAATTTGTCAAACCGTTGCTTTCTTGACATTTAGCAAGCAAAAGTATTGGTATTGACATGTCAATATGTGAGACTAGCATATTCTAAAATCTATTTGTTTGAAAGTTTTTTTTTAATGTAAACTAGTTAAATCTCTGTCTGTGAGTATGAAAGGAAAGTAAATGACACAAATGAATAAAAATGACATAATTTGAATATTCTCATCTTATTCCCTTTCATCACTCGATTCAAACATATTTTATCTTAAGTTAAGCTTTTTCACAAAGGTATCAGCAATTGATTGATTCATGTTTCCTCTCTCCAGTCTTGAGATCAAGTATTTGCAACCATTAATTGAAGTTGAAGAGGGTAAAGATAAGTGTTTACATTATTAAGCAAATCTATCACCACTTTGCATCAATTTCTACTTCACTAAAAATTTGATTCCTTGGTCACTTGTTATTGTTAGGCCACCTTTTAAGGCCCAAAATTCAGCTTGAAAAAAGAATGTGTTGTCCTAAAATCCTTTGAAACCCATAACCTAACAACCCATTGAATCTTTTTAAGCTGACCTATTTCAGCTGAATTTGGGTTACTTACAACTGAGCTATTATTTGTTTTTTTTTAATTCAATCTCAATAGTTATTTATTTATTTAGGTTTTTGAAAATTTTATTTCTAAATTTTCAAAGACTTACCAAGTTTAATGAAACAAAATATTGAAAGGCATATCATCAACAATGCAGATAGAATATTGAACATTTCTTTTACATCATAAGAAAATCAAATATAAATGGTACAAATGGATTGAACGTTAATTTTTAATTTTTACCACAAAATCAAAGCTTTGATGTCATAAAATTAACATTGAAAGTAACCCAATAAAAATATGAGAAAAATTTAAATTACAAGTATGGTCGAAGGTTAAACCTCTTTTTAAATATGCAAGTTTCCCCATTTTTAGGGGTCAAGTATTTTTTTATTTTAAATTAATCTTACTATAGACTAAGGTTCAAACCCAAGATGGATGAATTTGATTTTTAAAACTTTTTTACGGGATAAACAAGTTTTAAACATTTTTCAAGCATAAATAAGAGTGACAAGTATAATAGAACCGAAAGTAAAGATATAAGGAAGAGAATATGAAAACGGTATTTATAGTGGTTTTCCAATATTGGATGTTTTCGACCCTATGTCCACTCACTTTAAGGAACCTATTTGAAGCAATCCACTAATAACCAAATCGTACAAAATCTCTTCCGTTTAAGGGAGTCCTTTATAAGAAGTGTTTAACTCCTAAACACTCTAAGAGTTACATCAACTCTTTCTCTTTACAATGATTGAGAATTTAATGAACAAGAACAAGAGAGAATATGTATTTAAGGCTCTTACAATGAAGTAGATATATTTCTTAGAAGTACAAAACTTTTAAAAAGGGCTTATAAAAGTTTTTGAAAGCTTTGAATGATATGAAATGAGAAGATGAAATTAATTGGTCAAGAGTTGTTTAAATCTCTCATTTATGATGGATTTTTATAGTTAAAAAGTCTATTAGTCGTTACTCACTTAAAACTCCTGTTTGGGAGTGGTTTAGTGCATTTACTGCACTGAACAGAGTTTCATATTTGAAATATTACCGTTATTTTCGAACGTTCAGTCGACTGGATGGTTTGTTCAGTTGACTGAATGGACATTTGAAATTCAAATGTGTTAGGTATCTCATTCAATTGATTGGATGGATATGTTCAGTCGACTGAATCAGAAGGTAGAAGTGTTTGAACTTCATTCAGTTGAACGAATAAAATCATTCGGTCAACTAGATTCATTCAGTCAACTGAATAACTTATTAGTCGATTGGATAACATTCAGTCAACTGGATGACCTATGATATTGAAAACTATTTTCAGTTCTGTTTTAAAGAAGCAAGTCCAGTCAAAACAGTTTTGTTAAAACATTTTGCAAGTAAAATGTACCACTTTTAAAGCTAGGTATTTGTAAGTAGAGATTTACAACTTTATTTGACATTCAGTCGATTGGATGACATTCACTCTTTTGATTTTTGTTTGCCTATTGGAGAATAACCTAAATCATATTTTTTTTCACTCATTCTTTGGCAAGATAATACTTCATCTACTTTTTCTTTTCTAAGAATAAGTTTATATATAGTGTTATTTAACTCCATTACTTTCTTTTTCAAAACATTATTTTCATTTTTTAAGGTGCCAAGTGATGAGTTATCAAGCTCTAAGGAAAGTTTCTCTTTTTCTTCTTTTAGAGCTTCCACCTCCTTAGAGAGTGATGAGACTTGCTTTTTGAGATCAATGTTTTTTTAACCAAATTTCTTTAATTTCATATGCATTTTATTTATTGCCTCAATCAATTCCTCATTACTACCATCATTATCATTAATGGGGGAAGAACTAGTTACCTCACTTTCGTCATCGATTTCCATCAAGCAAAGGTTGGCAATCTCTTCATAGTTGATTCACTATCTGAGATTTCCTCATCATCATCACTCCATGCTGTAGCAACCATGACTTTCTTTCTGAAGTATTGTATGACTTGTTTGTCGTAGGGCCATCCGTCTTGATGTGTCTAGGTTTCTTGCAACCAAAACACACCATAGGTTCCCTTTTTGTGAAGCCCTTTATATGAGGCTTCTTGCTCTTCTTCAAGAAATTGTGAAATCTTTTAGTGTTGAAAGCCATCTCCCCATCTTATTCACCACTCTCACTTACTTCCTCTTCTTGTACTTTCTTTCTTGTGGAAGCTTTAAAAGAAATGAATTTATTTTTCTTTAACATTTAATTTGTTATATCTTCACTCATTTCCTCCAATTCATAGGTCAATAGAGAGCCAAGAAGAGTTTCTACTTCAAAAATGTCAAGGTTTTTGGCTTCATTGATTGTCGTCTTCTTTGCTTGCCATTTTGGTGGCAACGATCTAAAAATCTTCCTTATTAGCTCATGCGCCTCAACGTTCCTACCAGGACACTTTAAACCATTAATAATGCTAGTGAAACGAGAATACATTTCAAATATGGTTTCAGTGGGGGAAATTTTAAAAGATTCATATTGGGACACTAGCATATCGATTTTTATTTTCTTTACTTCACTAGTGCCCTTATATGTAACTTAAAGTTTGGCTCAAATTTCTTTTGCTGAATCACATGCTAAAATTTTATTATATTAATTTAAGTCTAATGCACAATGTAATATTCTAGTAACTCTACTATTTAGAGACATCATTATGCAATCCACTTCATCAAACTCAGTTTTAAGTTTAGGCATTGTATGAGTGACTCCTCCAATAGTTACATCCTTAGTAGGAATTCTAGGTCCTTCTTTAATGATCCTCCACAAATTTTAATCTTGTACTTCAACAAAGATTTTCATTCTATTTTTTTAATAATTATAATTTGTGCCATTGAACAAAGGAGGTCTGGTATAAGAATGACCTTCAGTGTAACTATTGTTAGCCATATGATCAAATCAAAGGATTTTAAGTCTTAAAATTGAGAATAAGGCTTTGATACCAATTGTAGAATAAGGTCCAAACCCAAGAGGGGGTGGGTTTTTAATTTTATTTTTTTTGCAGAATAAACAAATTTTAAATATTTTCAAGCACAAACAAGAGTAACAAGTATAATAGAGTTGAAAGTAAAGAGATAAGGAAGAGAATAAATGCAAACTCTTTTTTATAGTGGTTCAGAAATATCAAATTTCTCCGAACCTACGTCCATTCTCTTCAAAGAACCTCATTGAAATAATCCACTAATAACTCAAGCAACTTCACATGTGTTGCCCAAACCGTACACGATCTCTTCCATTTAAAGAAGTCATTTATAAGAAATGTTTAGCTCCTAAACGCTCTAAGAGTTACACCAGCTCTTTTTCTTTACAATGATTAAGAATTTAATGAACAAGAATAAGAAAGAGTTTATATTTAAGGCTCTTACAAGGAAGAATGTATCTCTTTTATAAGTACAAAACTTTTAAGAATGGCTCATAAAAGTTTTTGAAAACTTTGAATGATATGAAATGAGAAGATGAAAATTAATTACTCAAGAGTTGTTTAAATCTCTCATTTATGATGGGTTTTTATAGTTAAAAAGCCTACTAGCCATTACTCACTTCCGTTTGAGAGTGGTTTTATGCATTTATTGCACTGAACAAAGCTTCATATCCGAAATATTACCCTTATTTTTTTAATGTTTAGTCATATGTATGGTTTTTTCAGTCGACTGAATGGACATTTGAAATTTAAATATGTGTCAGGTATCTCATTCAATCAACTAGATGGATTTGTTCAGTCAACTGAATTAGAACTAGACTCATTCAATCAATTGAATAACTTATTCAGTCGACTGGATGACCTGTGACACTGAAAACCGTTTTCAATTCTATTTTAAAGAAGCAGGTCCAATCAAAATAATTTTGTTAAAAAAATTTGTAAGTAGAATGAGCCATTTTTAAATCTAGGTATTTGTACGTAGAGATTTACAACTTTAATTTGATTACTTTCGAACCTATTCTACGTCTTCAGATTTCTTTCAATATCTCTCTAGCATGTGTTCTTGTGAGTTTTGTGACTTGTCTTTGATTTGCGAGTCATTGAAACTTACAATAAATTGTTAGAACAATTTAAATAGTGTTTTATCATAATTAAAATCAAATGAAGGTTAACACCCGCATTTTTTATTTGAGTGTTAGAAATTTTAAATATATATTAAAGCATTCAAAGAGAACAAGTCTACTTTTTTTTTTTTTTGTTGGTGAATCTGAGTGGGGGAAATTTCCCACACTCAACACACTATAGATCCACCCATGTCTATGGGTGAGTGATGCATAGTGCAAGAGATAAAAAAAAGTGTAGTACTTGTTTAGCCTTTGTTTGTATGTGTGTGTGTGTGTGTGTGTTTGTGAGAGAGAGAGAGAGAGAGAGAGAGAGAGAGAGAGAGATTTGTTAGATGTCATCATGTCAATAGATGCCTATTTGTTTTTTAACAGTAATATTTTCAAGGGAAAAAAGGCATTATAGAATTGAAATTCAATAACTATCAAGCCTACTTAACTTTGTCTTTTTACTACCTTTGTACATTTGAAAAATAACATTTCATTTATTTTTTTTTTATCTTGGAAGTTGAGAGTAATAAATAGTAGCATTAAGGTGAGTTTGGGATTACTATAGCGTTTTTGAAAGTACAATGACGAAAGTGTTGTGAGACAATCACAATATAGTATTTGAAAAATTCCATATATAAAATTAGCTGTGAAATTATTGTAATTATTTAAAATATCTAAAATATACATAATAATGATAGTGTCTCTATAGTTGAAAAGAGTAATAAAGAATCTTTTATATATGAGGAAATTTAACTAAGTTGAAAGTATTTTTAGATGTATTTAATAGTCATTATTTTTTTATTTTAAGGAGCAATTATAATATAAATTTTTAAATCTCTAAAATAGTATATACTTTAAAAAAATTTTGAAAGTTGAGAGAGTGCGATTGCACATCTCACCATTACTACGCCCGTGTGAAATGAAGAAGTGTGGGGGTAGGAAATAAGGATCAATTGGGGCAAGGCTTTCTTTGTAGTGGGCCACAATCCATTCCTTGTATGAAATTGAGTCAAGATTCTTACATTAATGATGGATCCATTGTTTACTTTTGGACTTGATGTCCTTTGTGTAATAATTATATTTATTTTAATAAAAAACTTCAATTGAAATTCATTATTTATTGTTTATGAGAATGAATGAACATTTTTTTTACTCTTATTAATTTTGGAGAGTTATGAGAATAATATCAATGTTAATAACAATAGTACGAGTGAATAAATTATATTGAAGATTAACTAAAGTGTTATGATCCATTTTATTCTCATCTTGTAAATTAAAAAAAAAAAAAGAGAAAGATTTCATTTGACAAACCAAGTTCATTTTTTTTCAAATCAAGTTTGTTAATGCTGAAAATCTGCTACGAATTTGAACGGTCGGGGAGATGAACATGCACACATGAAACGATAAAAAACCTAAAAGTCCTCGGAGGGCCGGAGGGGGTGTGCCTCCGGGGGACTCTCTGATGCGTAAGTTAGAATAGGGATTTGGGTGAATAAGGAGTGCTAAATAGACTGAGAAAAGAATTGAATGCAGTTTTTGATTGTGAGAGCCCCTTTATATAGTATGTCAGAGCAGAGTCCGATTAGGAGAATGATTGATCACTTAGTGTCGTGATAGAAATAACATTCTCATGGATAAGATTGAAGTTATCCTTAAGCCGGATTTGCTTATATAGCAGTTTACTGCAAGCTGGAGTGGCGTAGTTGTATCAGGACATTGGTGTGTAATTACCATTATGCCTTTTTCTAAGTCTGGCGATTTGATTGATTAATCTGTCTAAGTCATGAAATTACCCTTTTGCCTTTAGAGGTTACCACAATGCCACACATTAGATGCCCCCACTTCCTTGAGTGTAGTTATGCAGTCGAGGACGTAGAGCTTATTTGGAATGATTTCTTTGTAAGACTTAAAGCAAGTTTATCTTTGTTTTAGGTACCCGGGTACTAAAGGGACGAAGAATGGAGATTCAATTTTGTTTAGGTGAAGATGTAAACTCCGAAGAGACCTACCATTCTGATGTCCCCTTGGAGTGATATGGGTGACGAGCTTGGATGAGATGTTCTTTGAGTTCAAGGAGATGATAATGAGTCAAATTTCTCGGATTCTTTAGCGAATAAGCCCAAGGAGATGACACTAAGTCAAATTGCTCAGATTTTTGGAGAATAGGTCCAAGGAGATGGCACTAAGTCAAATTGCTTGGAGTTTTGGAGAATAGGTCCGAGAAGATGACACTTAGTCAAACTACTCGTAGTTTTTAGTCAAACTACTCTGAGTTTTGGCGAAGAGGTCTGAGGAGATGACACTAAGTCAAACTACTTAAAAATTTAGCGAATAGATCTGAGGAGATGACACTCAGTCAAATTGCTCGGAGTTTGATGGAGACCTCAGAGGAGAATGATAAGGATCAAACTACTCGAAGTTGGCCGGAGACCTCCAAGGAGAATGATAAGGATCAAACTGCTCGGTGTTTGATGGAGATCTCCGAGGAGAATGATAGGGATCAAATTGTTTAGAGCTTGACAAAGACCTCCAAGGAGAATAATAAGGATCAAACTGCTCGAACTTTGATAGAGACCTCTGAGGAGAATGATAAGGATCAAATTGTTAGGTGTTTGACAGAGACCTTCAAGGAGAATGATAAGGATCAAACTGCTCGGTGTTTGATGGAGACCTCCAAGGTGAATGATAGAGATCAAACTACTTGGAGTTTAACGGAGACCTCCGAGGAGAATAATAAGGATCAAACTACTCGGAGTTTGATAGAGACCTCCGAGTAGAATGACAAGGATCAATTGCTCGGTGTTTGATGGAGACCTCCAAGGAGAATAATAAAGATCAAACTGGTCGGTGTTTGATGGAGACCTCCAAGAAGAATGATAAAGATCAAACTTCTTAGTGTTTGATGAAGACTTCCTAGGAGAATGATAAGGACCAAACTGCTCGAAGTTTGATGAAAATCTTCGAAGAGAATGATAAGGATCAAATTGCTTGAAATTTGATGGAGATCTTTGAGGATAAGGAACTTGTCCATATGAAATGTGAAAATAGGTGCAGTTGTGGGTGTTAAGCTCTTTTGATTTTTGGTGTTTATTGGCTAGGCCAAGCTTTCTCATTTTGGGGCCCATACTAAATTTTTGGATTTATTAGGACTCACTGAATGGGCCAAAGTCCTTCGATTTGGAGCCCATCAAGTGGACCAATGCTTCTAGAATTTTTCTTGGGAGTTAATAAGGACGTACACTTTTTCGATCGCTGCGAGGAGACAAAGTATTTCTGAAGGGCGGCATCTATTCTTAGTTACAACAATGTATCCCCTCGTTCGTGTAAAAAAAGTTGCGTGTATTCTTGGTTATTTGAAATGGCGTCACTTTGTTGCTGTCGTTTACAACTGTAATGATTAATTTCTCCTCGTTTGAATCATTTACAGTTATGGATAACTCTTTATAAGAGAGTGGATGACTTCCTTGCTCTTCAATTCACTCATTTACAAGCTAGAAAATCTTTGAAAGTACTTGGAGTTAGGAAGAGCTCGGAGTAAGAGCAGAGCTTCTCAGAGTTGTAGAGCGTTCGAAATTTGTTGTAGCAAAATTCTCAGAGTTTAAAGCCTTGCACTTTTGGTGAGTTTTTTTCCCCTATTTTCAATGTCTTTTGATAGTGATAAAAGTAGTAGTACTAATAGAAGTAGAAGTAGTGAGGAAAGTAGAAGTAGTGGTAGTAGCAATAATAGGGATAGTACTGAGGAGGTTGAGGTGGGTAACACCTTAGTGGATCTCATGCATTGGTGTTTTATGAAAGGGGAGAGGCTTTATCATCCTCGGAGGAAAACCATGTCTTAACTAGACTCTGAGAAGATCTTGGTGAGGAAGAAAGAGACAATATCATTTGTTGTGCTAATTCAGAGCCAAACAAATTGAAATGGGAAGACCTCCAACTACTTAGGGTCAAGTATAGGATCCTCAAGGAGTATAGGCTTAGAAATGCTGAGGTTGGGGATAGGGCTTGTGATGACTTGAGGAAAGATGGGCCCTTTGAATTGTATGTGTACACCTACTTCCTCAAGGCTAGGTTTAGGTTCCTCTCCACCATTTTTCCACACCATTCTCAATCACTATGGCATAGCTTTATGTCAATTGGTTCCTAACTCCGTGCGTTTGATAATGGTGTTTATATATGTCTGCACAAAAGTGGAGGGGGTGATGAACCTTAACGTCTTCAAATCTCTATTCTAAATAATTAAACACTCGGAGTATAGCTGGGTGGTGTTCAGTTTGAGGGAAAAGAAGGGGCTGTTGAAGAATAAGCCCTTTTTCTATCAAGGAGTGGAAGAAAACATTTTTCTATGTTTAAGAGTGATAGGAGCTTTGGAGTTCCTCTAAATTGGGACTTGGACCTACTGAGGCCCAATAAAAAGCCAAATGTCTTGAGGCGTGGGCTGGACATAATGGCCAACATGATGGGTGGACCTATAGATGTCACAAATCTACATAGCAATAAAGAGCTAGCTAGACTTGGGCTATGCCCAGAGGGTCCATGGGAGGACATAGGTAGAACCTTTTCTCACTTAGTAATTTTTTATCTTTCTATTGCTCGAACTTATATATTTTTCCTTGTTGTAGAGATGAACGCACTAACGGTTGCTTGGAGGAAGGCGAGTGATAAGTGCTTAAATATTCATATTTAAGCCTTTTAATTTAAATTTGTTAAGCTCTTTGTTTACGCATTTTATTCTATTTTACTTCATTTTTGTGTTTTCTATGTTTTTATAGGTTATTGGAGAAAAAATGGCATTTTGGAACTCAAAGGAAGAAATCTGGAAGACCTGGAAGCAGTCAAGTGCGACCGAGCGCAGAAGAGTGTGATCGAGCGCACAAGCATTCATGCGCACGCATAGAAGGCTCAAGTGCAAAAGCATGAGATCGAGTGCACATGTGCAGTAAAACGACAAAGCAAGTTTTGGAAAGAATAGTCTAGGTCTTGTTTTGAAAATTAGGGTTTCGAGATGTCCTTAGAACCTTATAAATAGGCCTGTAAAACACAGAAACAAGGACCTTTACTTTTTAATCTTCGTTTCAGTTTTAAGCTTTGGAGATGAATTGATGACTCTTCTTCACAATATTTTTCGGGTTTATTCTTTTTTCTTTAGTTTACATTATGAAGATGTTTAGCATAAGAACCATGTGTAACTAACTCTTAGTAAGAGCTTGATTGAAGCCCTAATTATGTTTACTCAATAATTCATTATTGGCGCCTTTGTGATATTTATGCTGTGATTCTTAACTTGATTAATGCTTGTTTTTATTTAAATTCCTCATATGTGTTTGTCTGATCAACGTATGCATGTGGTATAGATTACTTAGTTAAATCAATTTGGATGACTGAGTCCTGGGTTTAACAATAGTAACAAAAGAAATCTACGCCAGGTTCTTGGGTTAATCAACATAGGAAACCAGGAGTATACACCATGCCCTAGGTCTTATGTGGTTGTCGATTTCCATAGATTTTATGCTCTCTTAAGGAATAACTAGTATACACCATGCTGAATCCCTTAAGAAAGAGAAGAGTTAGAGTATACACCATACCTAACTCGTTGCTTAGGGAAATCAATAGCTTAAGGAGCGGACTAAGCCCTTAGGTTGACAAACATTAGGTGGTCATAGTATGAATAAAGCATTGTCATACTGTTTTGTTGTGGTAGCATGATTAGTGGTGGATATCAAGTCCCTACAGCTTTATCATTATTATTTCAAACTCAATATTTATTTCTATCATTTTATAATACGAACCTAATTCTAAAACGAAATTCACCAATCCCTGTGGAGATGATCTCGGATTTGCACACTATACTACTGTTGACCTTGTGCACTTGCAAGTAAAACTGTTGGGTTATTTGCTTAATAATTTAGGTAGATATTTGCAACAACAAGTTTTTGGAGCCGTTGCCGGGGATTGCGCTAAATTTGTTTTTAGAATTATTTTTCGTTTAGTTTATTTTTCTGTTTTATTTCATCATGTTCATCAAAACCTAATCAATTATTTTCTTTTTATTTTCTTTTCTAATTTAGGTATTGCAGCAGAATTTCTCTGAGGCACTATGATCAAGCGCACTCCTTGGTGCGATCGAGAGCATTTGAGGCAGAGACTACCTGAGCAGCAGTGCTGAAACTGCTGCACTGAAGCGATTTTGCTAATTCATGCAAGGGCTTCGATCCAGGAATCCCACTTTCTTTCCCTTTGATACAGAGCTTGAGCGGACCATTCAACAAAGGCTTAAAGACAGTGTTAAGGAGGTAGAAGAAGAATTCGAGGAAGAAGCATCAATAGCAGAACAGCTAGAAAATCAATAACCACTTGAGCGAAGGCTTATGAAGCAATCTTTCATCCCATGGAACCTTGACCAGCCATCATGCATTGCTTATCAACCAGAGGCGGAAGACAATTATTACATATCTCCGTAGATACTCAGTGCATTAACTCACTTTAGGGGTACACCTGCTGAGGACCCACATTTGCACCTTCAGGAGTTCTTTGATCTCTGCAAATTCCAGTATATCTGGGGCCTAGACCATGAAGGAATCAGGTTAATTCTATTACCTTTTTCATTAAAAGAAAATGCTAAACTGTGGCACAATTCATTGCCTGTAGTTTCTATCCACACTTGGGAAGAGTTAGCTAGTAAGTTCCTTAGGAAGTTTTTCTTAGCTCAAAAGATAAGACCAATGAGAAAGGAAATTCAATCTTTCCAACAGAATGATGGAGACCTGTTATTTGAGGCACGAGGACATTTCAACAAGCTACTACTCAAATGCCCACATCACAATCTAGCTCAGGATGAATTGGTATAAGCTTTCTATGAAGGTCTGAGTGATACTAATAAAAGTATTGTGGATTCAGGTTGTGGAGGTGTGTTGATGGAGAAGAGCAGTGAAGAAGCCGTGGAGCTGTTTGAGACATTTAGTGAGCACACCCAGCAATTCTCCTCTAAAAGTAGACAAGGAGTTAAGAGCAAAGGTATGTATGAGGTGACTCTAAATAGTGGATCCTCTAATCAGATAGCTGCTGTAGAGAGAAAACTAGATCTGCTTGTTAAAGCCATGACTGCTCAGAACGCCTCACCTAATCTACCAGCTACACCACTCCAGGTATGTGCTATATGTTCTCATTTTGATTATAATACTAAGACATGTCCTTTATATTCATCTGCAGATCCATAACAAGAGAATTATGTGGGACCAAACAACAATCTGCCAAAAAACAATCCATATACAAACACTTACAATCCTGGATGGCGAAACCACCCCAACTTCTCTTGGAGCAACAATCAGAATGCCTTGAACCTTCAAGGATAGCAAAAGAACCCCCAACCAGCAACCCACTCAGTTCTCGAATCAAAGAAAAGTGACCTAGAGAGTCTTGTGAGGCAATTGGCAACTCAGCAACAATAGTTGCTGACTTCACAAGAGCAGTTCATGGCAGATGAAAGTCAATTTCGAACTGAGCTAAGATAAACCATTTCAAAACATGAACAAGCCATTCAAAGATTAGAGGTACAAATGGGGCAATTGGCTAAGGAATTGAGTGACAGAAAGCAAAGTGAGCTTCCAGCTCAAACACTACCTAATCCAAGAGGACATCAGCAACTGAATGTCGTGACAACTCTTAGAAATGGTAAGATCATAGGCGCTGATGAGCCTGCACAAGCATCTCCAAATAAAGCGTCCACATCAAAGGTAAGTGAGATGGAGAAGGTAAATGCACCACTCTTCTCTCAAAGGTTAGTAAAGCCAAAGAAAGAGAATAAGTTGCTTGATATTTTTGAAACTTTGAGAAAAGTAGTGATAAACATTCCTTTATTAGATGTAATTCAACAAATTCCTCCTTATGCTAAATTTTTGAAAGATTGTTGCACTAACAAAAGGAAGTTTCAGGAACATGAGACAATGGCTTTAACTGAAGAGGTAAGTGATGTGTTGTTAAGAAAACTACCACCAAAACTAAAAGATCCAGGTAGTTTTACCATTCCTTGTAGGATGGGTGATCAGCTTTTTGAGCATGCATTATTGGATTTAGGGGCGAGTATAAATTTGCTGCCACACACTGTATTCAAGACACTAGGATTGGGGGAGCTTCAACCAACTTCCATCACCTTGCAATTGGCAGACAGAAGCATCAAACGACCAAGAGGTATTCCTGAGGATGTCTTGGTGAAGGTAGGTGAATTTATTTTACCTACTGATTTTATTGTATTAGATATGGAAGAATGTATTATGCCATTACCTCTGCCTGTAATCTTAGGAAGACCCTTTATGATAACTACTGATACAAATATTTGTGTGAAAAATGGCATTGTCACTATGAAGGTAAATGGTGAAGAGATAGAATTCAAAATATTTGAAGCATTAAATTCACCTGAAGATAATATGGAATGTTCTAATGTATGCTTGATGCAAGGTGTTGTTGAGCAAGTTTTTCAGGTCCATCACATTGATCCATTGGAGACCAGCCTCACCCATAGTGTCATAAGATTGGATATTGAGCCATAATATAAAGATGTTACTAATGACATCATTGAAGCTGTGCACCTCCTTGAGGCCTCTCCAAAGCATCCTAGTGAAACTTAGTGTCTAGCTGAAGACGTAAAACTTAGCGCTCATGGGAGGCATCCCACAGCATATCTTTTTATTTTTAGTGTTTTTCACATTTATTGTTAGTATTTATTTTTATAACTGTTTATTATTAGTATCTTTTATTTTCTGGTATTACGTTTGTTTTTCTTTTTCAGGGACAATATGTGTGCATCAGTTCAAGTTTGGGGGTGTGCTACGAGCCATACCAACCAACTAGTTCTCCATCTCCCAGGTCAAATCTTTCCATGTCACTCACACATTGGGCACAATGTGTAAATTAAGTTTGGGGGTATGGGAAACACATTCACACACTCCGTCCCAGTATTTTTAGTATTATTGAAAAGATAAATGCATGTTCATATTGTTTTGAAAATTTTGGTTGATTTAAACAAATATTATGATAAGATTTCATCAGTAAGCTTAAACTCTAGAACACATGGTCTAATAATAAAATTTTAAAAGTTTAATTACTTATTTCAAGGTATTTAAGAATTCACAAGTTTGATCTAAATCTGACACGAGCACATTAGCACATAATTGTGTGGGGTATGACATATAATTTTTATGTGTATGTTTCCATGGCCTAACCATAATCAGATAACTTTTTAGAAGAACACCTTGGCATAAAAAAATAAAAAAAATTTATTGCACAAAAAGAGAAAATAAAATGCTCCTAATGATCATTAAATAAACTTTCCACTAAGTAACTGGACCTCCCGCCTCAGTAAGCAGTGAGTGTTCACGTCAAAATGTGGAAATTGTGCTTATAATGATCATTAAATAAAGTTTCTACTGAGTAATTGGGCCTCTTGCCTCAGTAAGCAGTGAGTGTTCATGTCAAAAGGTGGGAATTTTGTTTGGCAACATTAAGACCAGTTAGTTTCGTAGTCTTTTTTACTCGAATTAGTAAGTCATTAGGGTGTCTTTACTCCTAATGCCCTAAAACCATCTGGTTTGGGAGTCATTGGCTAAACACTCGCTACATGAGTCAATTAGAAAGCTTAAGGGAACTCAACGTGGCAAAAAATCTCTTAATAAAAGAAAAAAAGAAATAAAACTATGCCATTATTGTTCATTATGATAGGAAATTCGATGAATGTTGAGACATCGAAACACTATACATTGGAGTTATTTGGAAGCTTCATCTTTTATGTGCTAATTCATCACACACTAAGTTAGACTTATGATGTTTTAACCAGCCACAAATTTTATGCTCTCTTAAGGAACAACTCAGTATACACCATGCTGAATCCCTTAAGAAAGAGAAGAGTTAGAGTATACACCATACCTAACTCGTTGGTTAGGGAAATCAATAGCTTAAGGAATGGACCAAGCCCTTAGGTTGACAAACATTAGGTGTTCATAGTATGAATAAAGCATTGGCATATTGTTTTGTTGTGGTAGCATGACTAGTGGTGGATATCAAGTCCCTACGGCTTTATCATTATTATTTCAAACTCAATATTTATTTCTATCATTTTATAATACGAACCTAATTCTAAAAGGAAATTCACCAATCCCTATGGAGATGATCTCGTATTTGCACACTATACTACTATTGACCTTATGCATTTGCAAGTAAAACTGTTCAATTATTTGCTTAATAATTTAGGTAGATATTTGCAACAACCGTGAGGAAATAGAAGAAGAAGATGTTTTCTAAGGGTGGCTCGGAGGGTCAGCCTTCAAAGAAAAGAGCTGCATTTGAAAAGTCTCAGGATCCCCCTGCTCTGACTGAGGTTCAAACTCCCATTCTTTCTCTTGCTCCTCTTTCGAGGCCACTACTGTCTGCTTCTCCCTCTGTTCGTCTGTGCCTTCCGAGGTCTTGAGACCTAACTAGTGCATGGAGGTTATAGACTCGATCTTCGGGAGCTCTAAGATTGAGATGGAGCATTTGGTTCAAGACATCCTCATCAAGACTTTGTGAGGTTGAGGGAGGAACCCATAGAGACTCTGGCTGAGGTAGTAGAGGACCTGGCCTCAAAGGTAGAATTTTATTCCTTAAATTTATCATTTTAATTTACTTGAGTCAGAAGGTGATTGACTTGCGTATTTTATTTTTTTATATTTTTTTAGACGAGTGTGGCAGCTAGCGTACTTACCTGCCACTGTCTTGACCTTAATAAATGGTTGGAAGAGTCTAAAAAGAACCTGTAGGATAGTCGTACCCTCTGCAAGAGCTTAGAGGACCTCCTCACTGCCAAAACCACTGAGATCGAAGGTCTGAAGGCCATTGTAGTTGAAATGGAGGAGTCCAAGGCACTTGCCGTGGCTGAGCTAGAGACGACTAAGGCTGAGGTGGCAAGGATGGTCCAGGAGAAAGAAGTGGCAATGAATGAGGCCATTGAACATGCCATGACATCTTTCAAGGAGTCTCAGAAGTTCAAAGATACCTTGAAGGAATCTTCTGGGTCATTTTATTTGGGCTTCGAGAAGGCCATAAAAAATGTTAAGAAGACATACCCAGAGTAGAATTTCTAAATGCTTAAGCTTGGAACTTCGGATGACGAGGCTACAGTCGTGGAGGATGCTAAGGAGGATAGAGAGGGGGAGATCCAGAACCAGGCCCATGCCACTGAGGCAGAAAATAATGTAGTTGTAAACTAGAGTATTTCTTTTTTAAGTTTCTTGTATTGTATGGTTGTTTAGTGCCTTTTTGTAAAAATTCTTCCAAGTTAATGAAGGTTTCTCCCTTTTTAGTGCAATATCTCTCTCTTCTATTTTTTCTACTTTTTAAGTTATCTTAAAATAAAGTGTTCGAGGAGGAAAGGCTTGGGAACTTCTCCTTTTGAGTAGTAAGGTTTCAGGATCCTTTATGATGGCAAAAGTATCTGAGGAGTAAAGGTTTAGGTTTTTTTCCTTGGTCTTTATATGAATTAACAAAGCTTAGGACTTCTGTTAAGATAAACGTTGAAGAAAAATGGAACTAATCTTTTATGAGAATATTTGGGGATTACATAAGTAAATAGGTGAAAAACTGATAATAAATTGGAGAAATAGGAGAAACTCTAACAATTAGGAGAAATAGGAGAAAACTTATATTGATAGAACTTGTAGAGATTTTTAGTGTTTCAAGGCCGAGGTATTGGCTTGCCATTGAGGTCTTCAAGTTCAAATGTGCCAGCTCGACAGATTTTTTTGATGATGTAAGGTCATTCCAAATTTGGGAGGAGTTTTCCTGTTTCTCAAGGGTAAGACACTTCGTTCTTTCTAAGAACTAGATCATGTAACTTGAAAGTTCTTTCTTGGACTCGGGAGTTGTAATACCTTGACATCCTTTGTTGGTAAGCAGCAAGTTTGACCTAGGATTTGTCCTGGCCTCATCATTCAGATCAACGTTCATTCTTAGGTTCTCTTCATTATAAACTTCTTCAAAGCTTTGTATCCATAGTGATAGTGCCTCTATCTCGAGGGGAATAACAGCTTCCGATCCATAGGCCAAGAAAAATGGAGTTTCTCTAGTGGAAGTTCGTGTGGTCATCTGATAAGCCCAAAGAAAATTTGGGAGATGGTTAACCCATTGTCTCTCGGCATCGTCAAGCCTTTTCTTGATGCCTTGTAGGACAGTTCTGTTGGTTACTTCGACTTGCCCATTGGCCTAGGGGTAGCCTACTGAGAAAAAACAATGCTCAATCTTGAGGTCTTGGCAAAAGGACTTGAATAGGGAGCTGTCAAATTCTTTGTCGTTATTGGTTATTAGAATCCTCAATATGTTGAATCGACATACTATTTACTTCCAAATGAACCCTTGGGTTTGATAATCAGTGATACTGGCCAGCGGTTCCGCCTTTGTCCATTTGGTGAAGTAGTCGAAAACTACTATTAGGTGTGTTTTCTGCCTTGGGATTTTTGGAAATGACCGAGTATGTCTATTCCCCACATAGTGAAGGGAAGAGGACTAATGATCAAAGTGAGAGGATTGGTCGATCGCCGAGGTATAGAGGCGAATTGTTGACAATTGTTGCATTTTTTTTACTATCTCTATGGCATCTTGGGGTATCTTCAGCCAGTAATAGTCGTAACGGAGTATTTTGAAGACCAAAACTCGGCCTGCTAGGTGATTGCCACATATACCTTTATAAATCTCTCAAATGGATAATCGACATCAATAGTTCCGAAGCATTTCAGCTAAGGGGTGGTGAGACCCTTTTTGTACAACTATCCTTTGATAATGGTATATCGCGAGGTATGTGAGATGATCTTCTTGGCTTCATTTTTTTGACTAGGAATTGTACCATCTCTCAAGCACTGGAGGATTGAGTCCATCCAAGATTACTCTTCAGTTACAAGCAAGACCGGTACTTCATTAACACTAGGTGCGTCAAGGGTTTCAAGATAGATTGCTTTGGTGAGGTTGGACTGTTTAGAGGAAGTGAGTCATACTAAGGCATCTATTTTTGAATTTGTGCCCAGGGCACTTGAACTATCCAAAACCTTTTGAAGGTCGTGGTGAGTTCGAGTGCTTTTTGGAGATACTTGATGATCTTCGTGCCTCTAGCTTCGTACTCATTAGTCATTTGATTGACCACCAGTTGTGAATCGTTGTATTCCTTCAAGGTTTCAATAGCCAATATCTTTGCCAGTTTTATTCCTACGAGCAACGCCTCATACTCAACCTTGTTGTTTAAGGCTTTGAACCCGAACCTTAAGCCATGCTCTACTGTAAACCCTTTGGGACTGTTGAGGATAAGTCTGGTGCCATTTTCTAGTGTTATTGGATGACCCATCAATGTACAGCGTTCAACTTGGTATTTGTTTACTTTTCTCTGATTGTTGCTTTTTGACATAGTTTTCGGGGAAGGTGGTCTCTACTATAAAATTGACTAAAGCTTGGGCTTTGATGGCTGTTCGGGGCTTGAAATGGATGCCGAACTCTCCGAGCTCTATAGAACATTTCACCAACCTTCCAGAGATGTATGCTTTATAGATTAATTTTCTTGGAGGCTGATCAATGAGTAAAGTGATGGTGTGAGCCTGAGAGTATGGTTGGAGCTTTCGAGCTATAATAAGAATGGCGTAGCCCATCATTTCAATGGAGAATATCTTGTCTCGTTGTTGTGGAGTACCCAACTGACATAATATATAGGCTTCTGGATTCCACATTCATCCTGGATCAAAACTGAGGCCATTACATCCTGTTATACTGATACATAAAGAAAGTGCTCTTTCTCGATAGTGGGCTTAGTTAGGAGCATTGGAGAGTTTAAGTTCTGCTTCAATTCTTTGAAAGCTTTTTCATAGTCTTCGGTCCAGACGAAATCCTTAGCCTTCCAGATAGCTTTGAAGAAAGGTAGGCTTCTTGAGCTCGAAGAGAATCACTTTATAACAGTATAGGCATCAGTCAGTGAAAAAGACGATCTTAGACTGATCAATCTCATGCGTGAGGATCTGATTATAACCTGAATATGCGTCCATGAAACTAAGAAGTTCATATCCAGAGGTGGCATCGACCAATTGATTTATCCGGGGAATGAGAAAACTCTCTTTTGGGCAAGCTTTATTTAGGTCAATGAACTCGATACAGATCCTCTATTTTCCATTGACTTTCTATACCATTACTACACTAGCCACTCACTTTGGGTAGTCAGCCTCTTGGATAAAATCAGCCACAATAAGCTTGTCTACCTCTTCTCTTATGGTGTCTTGCCACTCTGGGACAAATGGCCTTTTCTTACGGGTTTGTGGTTTGGGTCGACATTCAGTCTGTGGACAATGACTTAGGGGTCAATCCCAAGCATGTTGAAGGTTGACCATGCAAATAGGTTTTGATTTCTTCAGAATAAAGAGATTAGTGACTCTTTGAGGTAATCTAGGAGGTTGGATCCGATCTGTAAAATTCTTGAGTCTCCTTCGTTTAGAGTAATAACATTAGTTCTAACATAGGTTGGCTCCATGGGGTCTTGAGCTCATCTCTTAAGTCCTCGATATCTAAAGGTAAGGCTTAAGATTTGTTTTGCCCCTTAATGGAGTTTAATTAAAAAGACCAAGAGGTTTGTTGGTTCTCTTAGACTTCACCCGCTCCTTGGCCCATAGAAAATTTTATTTTCAAATGATAGGTGGAGATCATTTCCCTCATTTCGTTAAGTGTTGGTCTTCCAAGGATCATATTATATAAAGACGAATGTTTGACCACTAAGAATGTGGTCATTACAGTAATGAGTCGTGGAGCTGTTCCTGTGGTGACTAGAAGGGCGATACTACCTTCAATAAATATTAGCATTCCTGAGTAGCCATATAGTAGGGAAGACACTAATTTGAGCTAGTTATCATTGAGTTCATCTTCTTGAAGGTGCTGTAATAAATAATATCTATCGAGCTTTCGTTGTCCACTAAGATTCATTTGACACTGTAATTGGCGATAAGGAGCGTGATAACTACCATATCGTCATTGGGGGCTTGCAACCTTTCTAGATTATCATCCGTAAAGAAGATTGCTTGGTCTGTCTTGATCTACTTGTGAGGTCCACTGATTGATGCTACTGACTGGGCATAGACTTTTCTTGAATGGTCACTCTGGGGTGTCTATCATTTCGACCTTGTCTACTAAGACTTGACTTTCACATAAGATTATGCCTTAGGCTTCGTGGTAACTCTGATCATAATTTGACTGCCCATCGGTCTATCTATAGGGGTGTCGGGGTTGATTTTCATTATGTTGGCATGGCCTAGTGTATTCCTTCAAATACTCTCGTCGAATGAAGGATTCAATATGGCTTTTGAGGGTGTGACACTCCTTGATGTCATTACCATAATCTTTGTGAAAATGACACCACCTGTTTTGGTTCCGCTCTCATTGGGGTGAAGTAGTTTTGGAGGCCAACGGAGAAGGTCTCGGTATTGAACATTTATAAGTATGTTTGTCCCAGAGGCATTGAATAGAGTGCAGCTTTCGAAGAGAGGAGTAATCTTGGTTTTTCCCTTTAGACCAAGCCTTTTGTTGAGTTATCCTTTGGTTCATTGGTGTCATTCTTTATCTTATTTATTCCTCTCTCTCTCTCCTTTAGAAAAAACGAATCTCCTTTAGCTCGAGCAAGAATTTCATTCATGTCCTTAGGAGAGTTCTTGGTCCTAGCATGTAGGGAAAACCCGGCAGTAGAGTAGCTGCTAGCTTATTTATTGGGAGATATTCACAATTGGGACTTGCTCATTCATGGTTCGCTCATCATAGGGCTCACTATGGTTCTGACTGAAGGTGGTATGCTCAGAGATAACAAGGAGTCGCAAACCGGACTGTTAGCTGTGAGTGGATACTCGTATGGCTACAGAACCGATACTGGTATTCTCGACAGTGTTCTTGGGCAGCATGGTAACCGTTAATTATTTTTCCTTCAAAAATAAGAAGCCCATCCTTCTATCGCAAATCTGTCAAGAATTTAAACGGTCAGTGAGATGAACCTGCACACACGAAACAATGAGAAAACCTAAAAGTCGCTGGAGAACCAGAGGGGGTGTCCCTTCGGGGGACTCTTTGATGCCTAAATTAAAATAGGGCTTTAGGTGAATAAGGAGAGCTAAATAGACTGAGGGCTGTGAATGAAAATTGAATGTACCTTTTGATTGTGAGAGCCCTCTTATATAGTATGCCGGAGCAGAGTTCGATTAGGAGAATTTGATCACTTAGTGCTGTGATAGAAATAACATTCCCATGGATAAAATTGAAGTTATCCAGAAGCTAGTTTGTTTAAATAGTGGTTTATCCGCAAGCCGAAATGAAGTAGTTGTATCATGAGTTAGGACATTGGTGTAAAATTACCATTATACCCTTTTTTAAGTATAGTGATTTGATTGGTTGATCTGTCTAAGTCGTAAAATTATCTTTTTGCCCTTGGAGGTTGCTACGTGTAACGATATTATTAAAGGGGTAATTTTCCCATACATCAAAGTTTTAATTCAAGACATAATACCTTTTTATAAAAGATTTTTCATAAAAGCAAAGAGGATAAGCATGACATGATCTTATTCCTTTTTGAATTCATTCATATTATGTGATTCCATACTATGACTTTTACTCAAACCATTTCTTCACTAAAATCACTTCTTTAAAAATTAACGTTAATACTTACACTTCTATTTCAAATATGATTTTATTTTAAAATAAGGAGGATAGACATGTGCTTTGTCATGGTTTTCATCTTATTTGCATTTATCCATATTATGTGATTCCATAATATGGATTATGTTCAATAAAACCACAATATTGTGAAATGCTTTTGAAAATATAAAAAATTTCTTGATACTTTTAAGCAAAGTGAATAAGCATGTATATGGATATGTTTTTTGATCTCCTTGTATCAATTCAAGTTATGCGGTTCCATAACATGAAATTCATTTAATAAAAATCTCAATCTCATTTTATACTTCAAAAGAAGTTCATTTGAAAAACATCAATAAAGGATAAAAGAATTTAATCAACTTGGTATCATCGTGAGATGAAGATTGTGAGGGTGGTTACCTTCCCCGGGCTTAATAGACTTCCCAAGCTCAAAACTAATTAACATAGACTTATGTGATTAATTAATATTAGAATTAGGGGTCTAATATTGTGTTAATCACCTTCTTTTGAAGGTGTTCAATCAAACCTACATAATTGATTGATGGCAACTTCATTTCACCTTTATGTTGATTGCGCCTCACTTCCTTCCTAAAAAAAGAAATAAAATAACATAAACAAAAGTTTGTCTAGTTTTTTTAGGACCCCAAGGCGAGTGTATTGACAGTTTGGCGACTTCGCTTGGGATAGTGAGAGGTCGGGCTAATTAAAATTAATTTCTTATATCCCTGTTTTGATTTACATGAAATGTCTATGTTTTTCTTTTGAAGTTCTTCCATTTTGACATAAATTAAATGTTTGTATGAATTTCATTTTTTATTATCTTAAGCATGTATCCTTTGTTATTTACCTTGCTCGTTTATCTTGACAATTAATTTGTGAGTATTTACCATGTGAATGCTTTGTTTCCTTTATTTAAATTTTAACAATTTTTATATACCTCGTAAATATATACTTGTGGGCTTTTGAGTGAAATGATCAAGGTAAAGGTAAGAAGTTCCTCCCACACACTCACTTTTAACCCTCTCTAATTCTTCTCCCTTATGATATTTTCTTCGGGTTAAACTCGTCCCTATACATCATGATTAGCAGGGAGTAGCTAACTCGGTGATTCTTTGATCTGTGAGATTGCTAAACCCTAGCCATCTCGGCGATTCCCAAGTTTGGTCACCATAGGTGTGCGTTTAGAACAAAAAATTGAATCACTCAATTAGATTATTATGGTGATAGTAAACCTCTTTTCTTAAATAGAATGAGCCTTAGGTTACAAGCTGTAAGCCTAAGAGAAATAGCAAAAAATGAATTAAGACACTTTGGAGGAACACCTTCTACCCTTTATCTTCCATGCGTCCATGTATTACTCCCACATTGAGGAGATTCTTAACATCACTCAAACCATGCTAGTCAGCAGTGGCATCATATTACCTAACCGGGTGCTAAGTCACCCATCGCTGAATCCTCACTAATTTTACATATCCAAACAAAAAGAGCCCTCCTAGCACGTTGTGCTATACCGAGATCACCTTGTGCATTCAAAAGAGAGTCTGTGACTCATCTTTCATCACAAATGGATAGACTTTAAGAAAATTTTGGTACGACTCTTTACTTGGTGAAGGAGCTTAAAATCCAACTTATTTGACCTCACCTAGATATTCTTGTGCTTGCGCATGCAGGGGAAGGCCAAGTTAGGATCATTCCGAAATTCTCTAAAAGTCTTGAAATTATTTTCTTGGAATACATTGTACATGTTTACCATTTAAGAATATATATACTCAAACTTGTTCCTTTCTTTCTTTGTTTTATTTTATCCTTTTAACTTGGTATACATTCAATTGTATCCCTGATCATTTCTTCTCTTTTTCATTTTTTTTATTTTACAGGTAAAAAGATTAGATTACCTCTAAAGCTGTTTGATTGTTGAACATCTAAATTGCACCATGACAGACCATAAAGAACAACTTAAATCATCCAAATCTCTCCATATCCTACAAAAAAAAAAAAAAAAAGAATTGAAAAAATGGAACAAAGAATAGCTCATATAATCAATTTATTAGAGAAGTCAATCATCGCACTACAAGGCACGCTAGTCCAAAATGAGAATCCTTTCGATGTGCAGACAAATATACCTTAGACTAATTTTCTAAAGGCTAATCTCTTGAATCTTAACTTAACACCAAATGTTAAGATATCAAAGGAAATTAAAGATCAGAGCAAAAAGTCTCAGAATGATGATTGCATGTTATACCTCAAAGATTAGCTCAGAATCATTCAAAGATTACAAGATTTTGGGAATTAAAAGCTTTTTTGATTTATGTTTGTTTCTTCATGTTGAAATTCCACTAAAGTTCAAGATCCTTAACTTTATAAAGTACGATGGAGTAGAGTTCCCCAAAACCTACTAAAATATAAATGAAAATGGATTCTCATACTAGTAATGATAAACTCCTAATGCACATATTTCATGAAAGTCTTACGAGACCTGCTTTGTATTGGTATTCAACACTTGATCGAGATCAAGTTAGGAAATGGATAAATCTTGCCAATGATTTCTATAAGAGATACAAATTTAATTCTAATATCACCCCTGAGTGGATTGACTTACAAAGCATAGAGGTGAAAAGCTCGAAATGTTTTCATGAATATGCCCAAAGATGGATCAATTTAGCTACTTAGGTTCAATCTCCATTATCTGATAGGGAGATGAATTCTCTATTTGTGAATACTCTGAAAGCACTCTACTACGATAGAATAATTGGTAAAGCATTCACAAATTTTTCAAACTTGGTGGCGATGGTGAACATATGGAAAAGGCATCAATACTGGGAACTATATGGATTATTTTGCCCTCAAATATTTTATCAATCAATGCCAAGAAAGCTATGAGAAGTCGGATAGTCAAGGGAGGAAAGAAAGTTTGGCATGTTGTACTCAAAATGTTCAAAGAAGATAATGAAAATTTGTTATTCTTACCATTTTATCTAACCCATGCATAGCCAAAAACTTGTATATCCTCCTTATTCCTAAGAACTTTACCCCACAGATTTCCAAACAACATATTCCCATCTATTTACCCAAAATACTTTCCACTATAAATTAACCAAGTCTCTCAAATATTTCAAGCCATGATAGCTCTTACACTGGCCCAACACCTTTAGAACAAATTTTCCCGATCTTGTTGCCAAGTCTTCCTTATACGCCCAAAATCTCCCAACCAAATCCTCATTTAACAAATGATAGTGTACACTCTTATATTAATGCTTATTTATGATCTTTATCGAGTGTTGCTAGCTGAAGGAAAAATCACTCTTGATTCAGCTCAACTTTTTAAAACCATACCTCTATTGTATCACACAAATGCCTTTTATGAGTTTTATTATGGAGAACGGGGGCACTCCACCAAAAGATTCCTAGTACAAAGTAACCAAGTTGAGTGATTGATCCAAGCTAAATCTTTATTCTTTAACCCAATCAATGCAACAATTATTGGAAACACAACCAATACTTCAAGAGACTAGGATGGGACAACAATTGGTATGGTGGACAATTCTTCTTAGAGGCCTAAAAATTGTCCTAAGTTTCCTTGTTCAATGGCCTACTTATATGAGATTTTCAGGAAATATATCCATGTCACTTCAATTCATCCTTCTACCGATCTATTTGTTAGGTCAATCCGTAATAAGCTATTTTTTTTATCACTCTGGGGAACCATCCCATTCTATAGAATAGTGCACAGACTTTTAGAAAAATGGTTCAAGATTTGTACGAAGAGTGCATATTCAACACTGGTCGAAGAAAAGAAGAACACATTGTAAACATAATCAGCTCTGATGGTGCCTCTACACCCTCAATTGAGGATAGGATGAGAGATTTGGAATCCAACTTGAAAAATATTATAGAGATGCTATTAGTATTAACCAATAAAATAACTCTTCTCTAATTTACACCTCCATCCATGTGAGTGCAACAGCCTGTACCTCAGCCACCCATGGAACATTCCAATCCGTCTCTAATAGAGGACACTCTCCATACTTTTGGTCTCGATCTTGCAAGTGTTTTACTCCTCAAGGATTTATTACTCTCACAAGAGGCAAACTCGATCATCCTGAACCAGTTTATCCATAGATTCCACCAAATCACCCTACAAATGACCTAATTTGCAAGAGTATCTCAAGACTAAAGTCTTGTTGATTGAAACTACGACCAGACTCTAGATGAAAACTGAGGAATTAGAGGCAATTTATAATTTCCAAAAGAGACATTTTTCACCTTTTCCTAGTAGTAACATGGGCCTAAGCTTTTGATTATCTCACCAAACTGGGAGTGCTACTGTAACACCCGTGTTCTTAAAGTATGGATAAAGAAGCAATTTGATAAATATGATATGAAATTAAAATAAAATAATATATGCGTGAAAAGTTTATTATTTGAATAAAACAATTCTTAAAAAAAATGTCCAGACATTAAGGGATAAGAAGGATAAAAAAATAAAAAAAATAAAAGGAAAAAGATTGAAAAAAAAAAACAACAGATGATGAATTTCATGGCAGCCAAATGAGAGGGGGGGTTATGCTGAGACTTCAAATTTTACTCGTGTGTGTGTATATATATAGACACACACACACACACACACACACACACACATACACTTTTTGCTTTACTTTAATTTTTCTTAGCAAATCTTTGGTTTTCTTACTTCTTCAATACAAACTACTTTATTTCTTTAAACACTTGGGGACTGAAAGAAAAGTTGAAAGAGCAAAATTTTGAAAAAGTTTACAGGATAATTTTATAGAGTCACAGAAAACTCTCAGAAAAACAAAAGATAATAATGTGAATTTTATTTTTGAAATTTAGCATACATGAAATTTCTCGGAATTCAAAGTGAGAATTTTCAAAGGGTATGATTTATGGAAGAATTGAAGAAACAAAAATTATAAATTTTAATATAAATATTGTGTCAGGTGTTGATGAACAGCAACCAGGGGAAATTGCTGAGAGGAGCAGGTAAGGCAAGGAAGTGATCCACGAGTAGCTCTAAGTGTTTCGTGGTGAGTTAGATTTACTTGAAGTAATTAAGATAAATATGAAATATCTAGTGATAATATTAGAATAAATTATTAACTTATGCTTTGGTGATAAATGAAAGTTGGTTGATAGATGTGATAGGAATAGTGGATGTGTAGAGAATTATTTTATGAGAAATAATATTATTGGAATAATGAGTCGATTTAATAATAAAAGTGATAAGTGAAATTCTTGATGAGCTATGGTTGATGATTTGATATGATTTATGAGGAGAGGAAATTTAGTGGACCTTAACAAGCTACGATTGATGATTTAATGTGATTTATGAGGAGAGGAATTTAGTGAAAAATTTCAAATAATAATTTGAGAATAATCAAGATAATTAATTTAAATATTTGAATTCATGTTTGTTTTTTATATTATTATTCATATGCATATTTTATATCATTGTTCATATGCATATGTATAAAATAAAAGAACCAGGAGGGGGGTCAGTCTAATTGAAAAACCGTGACAGCCGGTATATGCTGGAAATAAATGAGAACCGTGACAGCTGATATACGCAGGAAATAAATGAAAACCATGACAGCTGGTATATGTTGGAAATAAAAGAACCAGGAGGGGGCCGGTCTAAGATTAAAACATGTCGACATATAGGAAGACGTTCCCTAATAATAATTCATGCATTGCATCTGTTTTAAATATTAATTGTATTACTGAAATGCTGAAGTGTTGTTTGTTATTGTACATTTATTTATAGATGAATGAGTCTCACAGAGAGACAGTTATGGTGAGAAAGAAACATAAAAGTATAATATGATAAGAACCATATAAATGGTACATTTTTTAGCTGTGAACCTCGTTACGAGGTAATTATGAGACAATTGATGGTCTTAAGGTGAACAAATATATAAGAAGAAGAGATTGATAGAGAATGGGACTTATGATATGTGTAGTGATAGTAGAATGCTGTTATTAAGTTATATGAGATATCAATGATTAAATATTAAAAGACTATTCATACAAATTGAATATTTCTAGTAAATTTAATTCACTGAGCTTGTGAAGCTAATCCCTCATTGTACAATGATTTCAGGTAGCAAGCAAGACAAATAGTTTGGTGAATTGAGGTTCAGATGAAATTATTATCTATAAGTCACGTACGTGTCCACATCCTCAGAATAATGAGAAAATAAAATAAAAATTTATTCGTAAATAGTCATGCATTTTACGTTGTATATAATGTTTAAGACAATATCAAAATGATATGTCTCCCTTGTTGAGGGTTGAGGAATGATGTAAATATTTATGTTGGCGTTATTTTCTTGTTGCATATATGTGTCGTGCTGGGATTTTCAAAATGTGACAATACCGTCTCGGGGGTGGCCAACTCGAGATGGGTCGTTACAATTTTGGTATCAGAGCATTAGATTTTATGATTCTGTAGACTGCATAAAAAGTAAGAAAGTGAAAGATTAAAAAAATTATATTTTAATAGTCTGAGGATGACACGTGGATGTGCTAGAGCTTGAGTTAGAGTTTTTTATTTGAGTGGGCGTGGTAAGCCCCCAATATTTTGACAAGTCGAGGTTGAGTCTGAATCTGTGGTTCCTAGAAGGGAACATGTTGACAGTATAAATGATATTAGTAAAGGTATGAGAGAATTTGAAGTTGAAAGAGATGAGCTAAAATAAGCCCTTACATATGCTCTTGAGAAAATGAATGTAACTGATGATAGAGTTGTAGCCTATAGCATAGACTTGATGAACAGGCTAGGGTAGTCCTTGAGGTTGTTGTAAATCTAGTAATAATAAATGTTAAAAAGAGGAAAAGTGAGTTTATGCACGAGATGCAAAGAGATTGTTTTGTTAGATATATTAAGTTTAATGCCTTATTGTTTAAAGGATCTATGAATCCTTTTAAGCCTGAGTTTGGGTAAAACATGTAGAGAGATTATTTGATACTTTACCAGTGACTAGCAGACATAGGGTCACTTTTGCTTTACTTGAGTTAGAAGGAGAAGCTTTAGAATGATGAGAGGATACTCTTCCCAGGGTAAGTGCATACATTGATAGACCTTTTAACCTGGAACAGGTTTAAGAAGGTTTTCCTTGATAAATACTTTCCTTATACCTTTAGAGCCCAACTAGATAGAGATTTTATTTGAGGCAAATTTATTGACTATGACTCAGTATGATAAGAGATTTGTGGCTTTGTCAAGGTTTGTACCGAAAATGGTAGACCTAGAGGAGAAGACGTGTAAGAGGTTTATAGATGAACTATTTTTTAAGATTTGATCAAAACTATCTTACATAAGGCATATAAATTATGTCAGGATGGTGGATATAGCACTTCAGATTGAGAATGATGTGATGGAATTTAGAAGAATGAGGAATTGCTAGAAAAATTCTAGATTTGAGGAACCTAGAGGTGATACTAGTATGAGTGTGCAGGGTGGGAGACCACCCAAAAGAAACGTTCCTTATCACAGGGAACTGAAGTACAGAGTCAGAGGCAAGTAGGATCTGTTACTTCTGTAGCTCAGAATACTATCGGTGGAACTCTTAGATTTGGGAGACAGGTTATGGGAACTAAGAGTCATGGCAGAGGAAGTAAGTATGCCACCAAGGGGAAGTGGTAATCTGATATATGACCAGAAACAGAAGTTTGTTATAAATGTAATCAGATAAGATATTTATCCTAGAATTGCCCTAATTTGAAGTGCTTTGTATGTGAAAAAAGTGGACATATCAATGTTAGTTGATATTAGTGCAACTCATTCTTCTGCATCTAGTATTCTTATAAAGTCCATTGAAGTATGTATTAGTACTTTGATATATAATGTTATTGTTGAAGTCCCCACTAGAGATAGAGTGATAATCATAAATGTTTACAAGGGTTATATGATTCGTATCAATGATAGAGAGTTTGAAGTTGATTTGTTTTCTTTGAATATGATTTACTACTTTAAGGAAAATGTATTGTTCAGGATACCTGGACAGGAGGAGTTAAATTTTTAGGAAAAACCTCAAGATACTTGCAAATTGTCTTATTTTTGCTTTGACTACTAGTAGATGGTTGAAGAAGGGTTGTAAGGATTATTTGGCATACATAATGGATTTTAAAAAGGAAAATAGGAAGTTAGAGGAAATCTTAGTAGTGACAAATTTTTCTGATGTATTTCTTGATACGTTGTATAGGTTACCTCCCAGTAGAGAGATTAAATTCTCTATTGATGTGATACCAGGTTCATCACATATATCTAATAGTACCCTATAGAGTGACACCCACTGAGTTAAGAGAGTTGAAAGTTCAAGAATTGTTAGATAAATAATTTATTTGATTTAATATATCACCATAAGGAGCCCACGTAGTGGTTGTGAAAAAAAAGAAAAATGGAACAATGAGATTGTGTATAGACTATAGATAATTGAATAAGCTAACCATTAAGAACAACTATCCTTTACCCAGGATAGATGATTTATTTAAGAAGTTGTATAGAGCAAAGGTATTTGCAAAAATAAACCTGAGATCAAGTTATCATCAATTGAGGATAGAGAAAGGAGACGTGTCTAAGACTGCTTTTAGGACACATTATGGTCATAAGCTTCTTGTGATATCATTTAGATTGACTAATGTTTCAGAAACATTCATGGACTTGATAAATAGATTGTTTAAACTATATCTTAATATGTTTATGGTTGTATTTAACATTATGATATATTCTAAGAAGGAAGAACAACATGTGAAACATTAGACACTGTGTTGGAGATTCTGAGGAGAAAGAAATTATATGTAAAGTTCTTTAAGTGTAAGTGTTGGCTGAATGAAATAACTTTCTTGGAACATGTAATATCTGGAGATGGTATAACAGTTGATACACAAAAGGTAGAGGCAATGTTGAGTTGGGAGATACCAACTAATGTAACTGAGATTAGAATCTTCTTGGGGTTAGCTGGTTATTATAGAAGATTCTTTCAGAATTTGTCTATTATTATAGTACTATTGACTAGATTGACCAGGAAAGAGGTGAGATTTGTATGGTGTGGGAGGTGTGAGAAAAGTTTCCGATTACTAAAAGAGAAATTGACTACAGCTCCAATATTAGTGTTTCCTTCTGGCGATGAAGGATTTGTAGTGTATAGTGATGCATCCCATCAAGAGTTGGGATATGTGTTGATGTAATATGAGAAGGTAATTGCATATGCTTCTAAGTAATTAAGGAATCATGAGAGAAATTACCCTACTCATGACTTAGAGTTGACTGCCATTGTGTTTACTTTAAAGATTAGAGACATCATCTGTATGGAGCCACTTATGAGATATTCATTGATCATAAAAGTTTGACATACTTACCTACCCAGAGAGAGTTGAATTTAAGGCAAAAATGGTGGATAGAGTTGATTAGTGACTATGATGGTACAATTTAGCATCATCTAGAAAAAGGTGAAGGTGGTAGTTGATGCATTGAGTAGAAAATCTACAAGAAGATTGTCTACTATTGAAAGTCATGATGTGTAATTGATGATAGATTTAGAGAGATAAGAATGAAGTTGAATATCAGTAATAGAAGATCATTGTTAACAAATATGGTTGTACAATCATCCATAGTAAAATGCTTGTTAGAGATGCAAGATAGAGAAAAAGAGATAGAAAAGATTAAGCATTGAGTTATTACTAGAAAACAATATGAGTTCAAATTTTGAAATGAGAATACTTTGGTATTGGAACATAGGATTTGTATTTTCAATGATGTGGAGTTGAGAAAGAAGATATTGAGAGAGGTACATGATGATGTATATTCGATGCACTCGAGTAACAATAAGATGTATAGAAGGTTGAGACAAAACTTCTGGCAGTCAAGATTGATGAGGGATGTAGCTGAATATATTTCTAGATGTTTGGTTTTTCCGTAAGTGAAATTAGAGAATCAACATCCAGGAGCCTTACTACTGCCTCTTTCTATGCTCGAATGACCATAGAAAAATATGAGCTTAGATTTTATTTCTGGATTTTTCCACACCCAGAGAGGTCACGATACTATGTAAGTGATAGTAGATAGACTTTCTAAGTCGTCTTAATTTCTTCAAACTAAAACAAATTTGAGTCCTAAAAAGTTTGCTAAACTGTATGTAGCTAAGATTGTGAGATCGTATGGGATATTAATAAGCATAGTGTCAAATAGAGATGCTAGAGTTACATCTTGGTTTTGGAGAGGCTTTCAGAAAGCCACAAGTACACAGTTACAATTTAAAATAACTTTTCATGCTCAGACAGAAATGATTTTTAGAGTACTAGAACATATGTTAAGGGAAAATGTGATGAGTTTCTCAGTAAGTTGGGATGCTTACATGTCATCGATTGAAATTTCTTATAATAATCAGTATCAAACTAGTATTGGGATGTCACCATTTGAGGCCTTATATCGTAGGAGGTGTAGAACTTCAGTATGTTGGGAAGAAGTTGGAAAGAGAAAGATATTTGGTCCATAAATTATTGAGTTAACAACTGAGAGGATTAAATTAGTTAGAGAGAACCATAAAGTAGCATTGAGTAGACCAAATAGTTATGTTGATAATAGAAGAAGACCTACTGAATTTCAAGTAGCTGATTGGGTGTAATTAAAAATATCTCCATAAAAAGGTGTGTTGAGGATAAAAAAGAAAGGAAAGTTGAGTCTGAGGTAAATGGGACCCTATAAGGTTATTGAAAAAGTTGGACTAGTTGTGAATAGCTTGGATTTGCCTCCAGAGTTGAAGTAGTGACATAACATATTCCACATTTCATGTTTACGAAAGCACTTACTTGATAAATCTCATAATATTTCGAGCCCAGCTATAGAAATTCAAAAAGATTCAACTTTTATACAAGTACCAGTGAGAATTTTAAATAGAAAAAAACAAGGTTGAAGAGATTATGTGAAAGTGTGAGGCAACTATGAAGAAATATTATTCACAATTGCTTTCTTAATTAGGTAAAGAAATTTAGAGGACAAAATTTTTATAAGGTGGGTAGAATTGTAACACCCGTGCTCTTAAAGTATGGGTAAAGAAGTAATTTGATAAATATGATATGATATAAAATTAAAATAAAATAAAATATATACATACGTGAAAGGTTTATTATTTGAGTAAAATAATTCTTAAAAAAACATATAGACGTCGAGGGATAAGAAGGAGAAAAAAAATAAAAGGAAAAGGATAAAAAAACAACAACAACAACAACAATAACACCTGTCTAACATGCAAATGCATGTTAGACAACTCATGAATTTCGTGGCAGCCAAATGGAGGGGGGGGGGGGGGGGGTATGCTAAGACTTCAACTTTTACATGTGTGTGTGTGTGTGTGTGTATATATACACTTTTTGCTTTACTTTAATTTTTCTTAGCAAATCTTTGGTTTTTTTACTTCTTCAATATAAACTACTCTATTTCTTTAAACACTTGGGAACTGAAAGAAAAGTTGAAAGAGTAAAATTTTGAAGGGGTTTACAGGAAAATTTTACAGAGAGTCACGGAAAGCTCTTAGAAAAACAAAAGGTAATAATGTGAATTTTATTTTTGAAATTTAGCATACATGAAATTTCCTGGAATTCAAAGTGTGAATTTTCAAAGGGTGTGATTTATGGAAGAATTGGAGGAAAAAAAATTAAAAATTTTAATATAAATATTATGTCAGGAGTTGACGATCAACAATCGGAGGAAATTGCAGAGAAGAACAGGTAAGGCAATGAGGTGATCTACGGGTAGCTCTAAGTGCTTCGTGGTGAGTTAGATTTACTTTACGTAATCAAGATAAATATGAAATATCTAGTGATAATATTAGAATGAATTTTTAACTTATGTTTTGGTGATAGATGAAAGTTGGTTGATAGGTGTGATAGGAATAGTAGATGTGTAGAGAATTATTTTATGAGAAATAATATTATGGGAATAATGAGTTGATTTAATAATAAAAACGATAAGTGAAATTCTTGATGAGCTATGATTGATGATATGATATGATTTATAAGGAAAGGAAATTTAGTGGATCTTGACAAACTATGATTGATGATTTGATGTGATTTATGAGGAGATGAATTTATTGAAAATTTTCAAATAATAATTTGAGAATAATTAGGATAGCTAATTTAAATATTTGAATTCATGTTTGTTTTTATATTATTGTTCATATGCATATCTCATATCATTGTTCATATGCATATGCATGAAATAAAAGAACCGGGAGGGGATCGATCTAATTAAAAAATCGTGACAGCCGGTATATGCTGAAAATAAATGAAAACTATGATAGCCGGTATACGCTAGAAATAAAATAACTGGAAGAGGGTCGGTCTAAGATAAAAACATGTCGACATGTGGGAAGACGTCCGCTAATAATAATTCATGCATTGCATCTGTTTTAAATATTGATTATATTACTGAAATGCTGAAGTGTTATTTGTTATTGTACATTTATTTATAGATGAATGAGTCTCACAGAGAGACAGTTATGGTGAGAAAAAAAACATAAAAGTATGATATGATAAGAACCATCTAAATGATAGACTTTATGCTGTGAACCTCATTACGAGGTAATTATGAGATAATTGATGGTCTTAAGGTGAACAAATATATAAGAAGAAGAGATTGATAGAGAATGAGACTTATGATATGTGTAGTGATAGTAGAATACTATTATCAAGCTATATGAGATATCAATGATTAAATATTAAAAGACTACTTATACAAATTGAATACTTCTAGTAAATTTAATTCACTGAGCATGTAAAGCTCATCCCTCATTGCACAATGATTTCAGGTAGCAGTCAGGACAAATAGTTTGGCGAGTTGAGGTTCAGACAAAATCATAATATGTAAGCCATGTACGTGTCCACATCCTCAGACTAATGAGAAAATAAAATAAAAATTTATTTGTAAATATTCATGCATTTTACGTTGTATATAATGTTTAAGTCAAGATCAGAATGATGTATCTCCCCTGTTGAGGGTTGAGGAATGATGTAAAAATTTATATTGGCATTATTTTCTTGTTACATATACGTGTCGTGCTAGGATTTTCAAAATGCGACAACACCGTCTTAGAGGTGGCCAACCCGGGATGGATCGTTACAGTTAACCATGGAAAGCCCTTTTTAACCTTTCATGGACCTCGAGACTAAGTTTTGTTTATACCACAACTTGTAGGGGCTACGATGTGAACACTTGCCTTAAAATCCGCTATAAAGTCCAAGAAATCCTTGACTCTAGCTCCATAAGCCCATCTGATTTGATCCTTAACCCTTCCATAAACATATTGAGCCTTCACCTCCCAACCAATCCTACTTCTCTAATCAAATCAAACATGGAAAAAAATACACCCGAACCAATCATACAAGAGATATGAAGTGATAGTGATGGGGACAATGATACATGGGGAGACATTGTGGCCTATCAGTAGATGCAAGATAAGGATATGTGAGATAGTTTTGAAGGAAATGTGGAACGTTTGACTAATGGGGGACACTATTTCAATGTAGATCATCTTGAGAATGATAACCAAACTTTAAAGCTAAAAAGATAAAGAATAATGGGGAAACAAAAGCAGTCAATGAAAAGGAAAATCCTGTCTTAAGAAAACTTAAGAGGACTCATGCAAATATTTCCATATGAGGCTCCTCATATCATTTCAAAAACATTGACAATCCATGTTAAATCATCTCAACAAGGTTGAAGTTTCCACTGGTACATCCCTCGAAAACATCATTACCTTAGTCAATGTTGTCGTGCAAAAATCTATCTAAATTAACAAGCAAATATTTGAACAGTTTTACTTGCAAGTTCACAAGGTCAACAGTAGTATAGTGTGCAAATGCTAGATCATCTCCACAGGGATTGGTGAATTTCGCTTTAGAATCAGTTTCACAATATAAAATGATAGAAATAAATATTGAGTTTGAATTTAATAATGATAGAAACATAGGGCTTTGGTAAGCGCCACTAATCATACTTTTCCAATAAGTAATGTGCCAATGCTCTAACCATACTATGAATACCTAATGTTGTCAACCTAAGGGCATAGTGTATACTCCTTAAGCTATTGATTTCCCTAAGCCATGAGTCAGTCATGGTGTATACTCTAACTCTTTTCTTTCTTAAAGGATTTAGCATGGTGTATACTGAGTTGTTCTTTAAGAGAGCATAAGTTATGTGAAAATCGACAAACACAAAAGACCTAGGGCATGTTATATACTCCCGGTTTCCTATGTTGATTAATCCAAGAATCCGGCGTGGATTTCTTTTGTTACAATTGTCAGACCCAGGACTCAGTCATCTAAATTGATCTAACTAAGTAATCCATACCACATGCATATGTTGATCAAACAAACACATATGAGGAATTCAATAAAACAGGTATTAATCAATTAAAGCATCATAATACAACTATTGCAAAGGCAATAATACTCATATATGGAAAAGCATAATTATGGCTTCAATCGAGTCCTATTAGTAAGTTAGTTACACATGGTGGTGATAATACACATCTTCATAATGTAAACTAAAGAGAAAAGAATAAACCCAAAAAATACTGTGGGGAAGAGTCGTCAATTCGTCTCCAAAGCTTAAAACTGAAAAGAAGATACTGTTTCTGTGTTTTACAAGTCTATTTATAGGGTCCTAAGGACACCTCGAAACCCTAATTTCCAAAACAAGACCCGAACCATCCTTTCCAAAACAGGTTCTGCCGTTTTACAGCACGTGTGCGCTCGATCTCATGCTTGTGCGTTCGAGCCTTCTATTTGTGCGCACGAGTACTTGTGCGCTCGATCACAGTCTTCTGTGCTCGATCGCACTTGGCTGCTTCCAGGTCTTCCAAATTTCTTCCTTTGAGTTCCAAAATGCTACATTTTCTTCGAGAACCTATAAAAACACAGAAAACACAAAAATGAAGTAAAATGGAATAAAATATGTAAACGAAGAGCTTAACAAATGTAAATTAAGGGGCTTAAATATGAATATTTAAGCACTTATCAAATGTAAGCCACAAAGAAATAGAGATCACCTTTATAGACGTGAATCTACCACCTCAAGGGGCTAGTCATAAAAGAGCATTGTACCTAACAGTAGAAATCAGAGACAAGAACATCCTTATGGTTCTGGTTTATAATAAGTTCACTCTAAATATCTGCCCACCCACTTTGCACATCTTAAGTCCTAGGATTGGATCCATCTATGTTTTCAGTAAGCAACCAAATGGTTCGAGCTTATGACAATACAAAGAGAACCATGGTAGGGATGGTCAAGCTGATATGCAAAATAAGGACCTTGGTTGAGAAAGTGGAATTCTGTGTCATAGACGTTCTTGCCTCCTTCAATTTGCTGCTAAGGAGGTCATGGCTACATGACATACAAGCAGTCCCCTCTACCCTCCATCAAAAGGTTAAGATCAAAAGAGGTGATGGATTTATAACCTGGAAATGAGAGGAATCCGAGAGAATCACACCTATCTTTGGTATCCAATCAAAATTGATCGGACTACGTGGTTTTATCTAAGAGGAAAAGAATGAGAAGTAAATACAAACAAGGAAACTTATGCCAAAATAGAGGAACGCATCCCATTTAAAAAGAGGAGAAAGATAAATCTTGTATCTGTTCTCCCTTAAAGTTAATTAGGCCCTTTCTCCCCCTATTTGAATAAAGAACCTAGATTCTCAAACCAATTTGAGATTTCTTTCGATTTTGTTTCGAGTTTTAATTTTCACTATTTCGAAGGATAATGAAATTGCTCAGCGAACTTTAAGAAAAAAATCGGTTCATTAACTTGAAACATTAAGCTAAAGGGAATTGCATTATTGATTCCCATTTTAAAGGACCCAAATCCTTCACACCACTTCTGAAGGAACCAAAAGACCATCCTTGCACCACTTAAAAGGAAGAAACCCAAAAAGGAATCCAAGTACCGACATAAACAAATGTGCTTAAGATTCTGCCTGTGATACTATCCAAGGGAAGCATCTCCAAAAAGCAAAGAGCCTTCTCACACCACTTGTGATAAAAACCTAATTCCCATTATTACCACTTTCCCATGAAGTGTCCTAAAAGTCTTAAGTTGAGATAAAAAGGGTATCTTCGAAAAAGCCACCTGAATCCATTTCCTTAATTCCCATGTACAAGCAATAAAAAATCCCAACTCCTTACACCACTTTAGGGAGTATTTCAAGTAGATTATCAAACACACACAAAGCACAAAGAATTTCGAAAAGAAAATGCTCAATTTAAGTGGTCAAGAAAAAGACAAGTGAAGAAACCTGGAATCCAAGCAAGTGAAAGACTAAGCACGGTAAGCCGAGTTATGTTAAAATCAAGCAAGCCAGCAAATGAAATGAAGCAAGTAAATCAAAGGAAAACTAGAAATGAGTGGAAAAAATGAAAAAGAAAACAAAAGTAAAGTGTGTTTTTTTATCTTTATTTAAAATAAAAATGAAAAATGTCCCTTTCTCTTTTCTAAAAAACCACTCATAAACCTGAACTGCAAGTGGCTTGATCCCAATTAGTGTACCTAGGCAACCTCATCAGCCCAACCTCGAAGCCATTTCGAAACCTACCTTTCATTTCATGGAAAACTGTGTTTTGAAATGGGAGAATCAATTGGAGAAGCTAACTTAGGGGACAAGCTTACTGAGAAAATTAAATAATCGTTGATCAATAGAAATTTGACTTTAAATAAAATGTGGAAATGATTTTCTCTTGACAAGATTAAAGATAAGCCCATGGAAACGAGAATCCTTATTTTTATCCTCTTTTTAAAAGCCCCTTTGAAAGCCTATTTTAAAAATATATAAAAAAACCATCAACCTCCAAACCTCCTTTTTGGCATAAGAAATCCTATTAGGTCATTACTCCGTCTTTCCCCATAGAGCACAATCCAACTTTGGTTTCCATGAGACTTAGAGAAAGGCTAGCCTTGTGAACAGAACGATGGCCATCCAATAGATCCTCAAAGAAGAAAGGACGTGAACTCGCTTCAAAAATAAATAATGATGATGACTGAGAGAGCCTAATAGGTTGAAAATCTGAAATGTCAGCTTATGCAAAAGTTAGGGCATGCTTGCTAAATTGAATGTGAAATGGGGCGATTTATAAAAAAAAAAAGATAAAGCATAAAGTAAGCCTGCTAGGTGAGAACCCGAAAGTTCAAACTAGGCAAAAGTTAAGGTTAAAAAAAAGAAGGAAATTTGGGTTTGTTTGGGTAAGAAGTCAGTTTTAAACTGGTGCTTATTTTTAAAAATTTATAAAAAAAAAAAACTTAATCAAATTAAATTAAACTTCATTAATCTTCATTAAATAACAATTAAAATATCAACTAATAGATGGCTTGATATGGTTGGACTAAATTATTTTTTATCAATTTTTTTAAAAAAAAGCATTGGCTGAAAACTGGCTTTAAGGCCATCCAAACAAAGCCTTTTGATCAAGTTGAACTCCAATTCCGAAGATCAGATGGGTGCAATTGGATCTCAAACATTGAACTCCATGCATCATTTAGCATTGCTTATAGAAAGAAAAAAGAATCACATGCATTGTTTTTATTTATGCATTAGAAGTTAGGTAAAGCCTAAAACACATGCATGAACATTGGCATCAGAATGTTTTCACTAGCATGATCCTATCATGGTAGTATTTCCATTGCTCTTATTCAATGGGCTTTATCATGTAATGCATATACAATGATTTGTAATGAACATGATAAATAAGATAAATGCCAATAATAATATTTTATTATTAATAAAGGAATGAGATTAATTACAAGTAATATATCCATAACATCAAATGTGATTGGCTAGCTTGAAGAGCATAGTACTATCAATCCCCCACTTGCACTAAAGTTAATAGCCAAAGTATCTCATACCCATTGCTTTACTTAGTGGATCCGTAATATTATTTGTTGATAAAACTCTTTCATTTTTACATCACTTGTTCTAATGATTCCTCTAATCAAATGGAATTGTTATAAGAATTGTTTCGATTTCTGATGATACCTTGGTTCCTAAGCCTCCACAGCAATGCCATTGTTGTCACAATATCATGATATTGAACTTACATTGTCAAAAACCATACAATCTCAATGATAAAATTCTTTATCCAAACAGCATTCCTCGCAGCCTTAGATATAATAACGTAATCAATCTCCATGGTCGAATTCATAGTGGTCGCTTACTTGGAACATTTACAGCTCACTGCTCCACCATTTAAGGTGAACATTTATCTGTATATTGACTTACTGTCATATTTTTCAAACTGAAACTAGAGCTTGTGAAGGCTTTTAAATTTCAAATCTTTTTCTCCATTTACGAGTAACAAATCTTTAATTCTTCTTAAGATATTAAGAATATTTGATGAGTCTTAAATATTACATATTTAAGACCCTTAACTTATATTTGTTATACTCTTAGTTAGTAGTATTTCACTTTATTTTATGTCCTTTTTGTGTTTTGTGTATTTTTATAGGTTTGTGGAGAAAATGAAGCATTTCAAGAGATGTGAAGCTTCAGGAGCAATAGCGATCGATCGCACTATGCTGTGATCCAGCGTATGGTCAACAATCCTACATCGAAATGTTTGCAGTACAGTGCATCTGCGATCGTGCGCACAAGACATACGATCAATCGCACCGTTCTGAGATCGAGCGTACTCGGGCTAGTATCCCACATCGAATCTGAAACCTACAGTGCTCCGAGATTCCCCCTATATAAACACCATCTTACTTCATCATTCGGTGTACAATTCCTAGGCCACTTTGGTGTTAACCGGTGGATGTCTGCTAGCATTCTGGTGGATCTCGAACGCTTTGCAACCACGAGGGGAAGCGCCGCCCATCAGCGAATGGAATTTCTCCCATGTAAAGTTATTTATTTCTTTTAATTTAGTTGTTTTAGTTTAATGTTTAGCTAAGGTTGAAGATGAAGCCTCGCCGTTGTTTGGAATAGTAGTTCAGATTTGCTTGTACAAATCTGTCATTTTTTTAGTATAAATGTTCTGTCAATTATTTGAGTTAATCTTGTGATTGATTGAGTTTAAATTGTTCTGTTGGATATTCCTTGTGTTTCATCTGATGGATACATCGAATTGTTTTCGATTAAATTGGACTTCCTTTATGATTTGTTAAGAGCGGATACATTGGATGCTTTTGGTTTAATTGGGATATTTGTTGTTTTTGTCTTAAGTTGGATTCGTGGAATTTTTTGATAGGCTATCTTTAGAACATTGAGATATATGCTTAACTTTGGCGGGGTGGATTCAGAAACCTTAGTCTTTTTATTAGTTTTTAAAATCAATTTAGTTTAGTTTTTATTTATTTTGCAACATATAATACAAAACTCGGAACTAGGTTAAGATAAGATTAGTTTAGATAAATTTATATTTTCACAACGCAATTCCATGTGGATTCGACCTCGCACTTGCACAACGCTATATTGCAAATGACTCGTGCGCTTGCAAGTAATTTAAAACTCGCAACAAGTTTTTGGCGCCGTTGCCGGGAAACTGTTTGGTTTGTGAAAATTTTTGGTTTGAATTGATTTTATTTTTCTACTAGTTAGTTATCAATTTTTTTTTAAAAAAAAATTAATTTTTGTGAGTAGTGTGTTTGCTATTTTTGCTTTATTTTGTTGTTTCTGCTGGTTAGTACCTCATTGTTTTCTGTTAGTGTATGCTTGGTCGAAGATCATTGAACTTAGATTTGATACATTTAGATCCTAACTTAGAAAGAACTCTTAGAAGACAGAGAAGAGCACTAGTTGAGAGAGAGACTGTTGAGATGGGAGAGAATTTTAGGGATGCACATCATCCTGAATATGTAGAGCAACCTAGAGCTTGGAACGTGGACTCCACTACATCCCTTAGGGATTTGTTCACACCCGTTGCGACTAACTCATCCTCTTGCATAGTGTTGCCACCTACCAATGCCACCCACTTTGACTTAAAGCCACATGTTATCCAACTCTTACCCTCATTCCATGGCTTAGATCTTGAAAATCCTTATAGTCATGTGAAGAAGTTCAAAGACATTTGTGCCACATTTAAATTCTAGAACTTCTCTGAGGAGTCAGTCCATCTTCGATTCTTCCCTTTTTCTCTTCACGATAGAGCTAGGGCGCAGTTGGATTATAACACGCCCGAGTCTATTACATCTTGGAAAAACCTGCTTAGCAAATTTTATCATAAGTTTTTCCCAATGTCTAGAGTGAATGAGTGCCAAAAGGAGATTAGCTCTTTCACTCAGGATGAGGATGACAAATTTTCTGAGAGTTGAGAGCGCTTCAAAGAGCTACTGATCAGATGCCCTCCACATGGATATGAGAAGTGGAGACTCGTTCAGTTCTTCTACCAAGGGTTGACTCAACCTAACCGTAGCATGATCGAGTCTATGAATGGGGGGGCATTCTTGAGTCTGAAAGGAGATGAAGTATATATGGTGTTTGACAAGTTGTCCAACAACTCGCAGCAGTGGGATTTTTCAAGCTGTCGAGATAAGTCCATTCATGCTCCTAAGAGGGGAGGCATCTATGAGGTCAGGGAGGACGCTGATTTGAGGATAAAGTTAAATGCCCTCACTAAGAAGATTGACGCTCTCACTGTGAGCCAATCCATCAATGCTGCCAACACATTCAATGTTGAAAGCTGTTCCATCTGTGCTAGTCCCATGCATCTAGCACAGAATTGCCCATCAATGTCGGCTTGTGCTGAGCATCATATGGAACAAGTAAATGCTTTCAATGACTATCGAAGGCAGTCAAATGGATCGTACTCCGAGACGTACAATCAAGGGTGGCAGAACCACCCAAATTTTTCATGGAGGCAGAACCAACCAATGAATTAAGGAGGAGCCCCTCATATTGCTCAAAATCAATATCCTCCTGGATTTGCCCAACAAATTCCTAGTCATAGTCGTTCGTCCCATCCAGCACCATTACCTACTTACCAAGCTCCCACTCAAACACCAGCGCTAGTTTCACAGTCACTAGACGACACCATTAAGGAATACATGAAAATGAATAGCCAATCCATGAGAAACGTAAGGAGTGCAACAATGGTAAACACCTAAGCAACTACCAAGGTAGAGAGTTAAATAGGGCAAATTGCAAGTCACTTGGGTGAGAGAGAGAAGGTGAAGTTCTCTAGTCAGCCCGTGCCCAACCCGAAAGGATAATTTATGGTTGGGAGTTCATCAACTCCTACACACAGGGAGGAACAAATACAGTCGATTGTCACGCTGAGGTCTAAGAGACAACTAGACAATCGAGTAGAAGAGAGCTCTGCTATGCATCAAGGGCAAGGGAGTGGCAGCAAGGGCAAAGGAGTGGCATCAAGGGCAAGGGAGTGGCAACAAGGAGAAGAGAGATGCTGAGCCATCTACAGCCACACCTACTGAGAAAGACCCTCCTAGGTCATTTGTACCTAGAGTGTCTTACCCCGATAGACTACAGGTGCCCAAGAAAGAAGGGAAGTATGAGGAAATTCTGGAGGTATTCAAACAGGTCCAAATCAATATCCCATTTTTGGATGTTATCCATCAAGTGCCATCATATGCCAAGTTTTTAAAGGACTTGGTCACTATCAAGAGGAGGACGAATGTCCCAAAGAAGGCATTTTTGACCGAGCAGGTCAGCTCAATCCTTCAGTAAAAGCTACCCATCAAGTATAAGGACCCGGGGTGTCCTACCATCTCTTACACGATAGGAGTTAGCCATATTAAGAGGGCTCTTTTGGATCTAGGGGCGAGTGTGAATCTTCTACCCTACTTAGTCTATTTACAGTTAGGGTTAGGAGAATTGAAGCCCACATCCACGACGCTTCAATTGGCTGACAGGTCAGTGAAAAGACCGCGGGGAATAGTTGAGGACGTCTTGATAAAAGTGGATAAATTCTATTTCCCAATGAATTTTATTGTGCTTGACACAGAGCCAGTCCAGAATGTAGAGATTCAAATACCGGTGATTCTAAGACGACCATTCTTAGCCACGGCTAACGCCCTAATCAATTGTAGGACAGGGGTAATGAAGATCTCCTTCGAAAATATGACAGTGGAGTTGAACATCTTTGATATCACTAGGCAACCACTTGAATATGATGAAGTGAGAAATGTATGCTTGATAGAGGAGATTCTTGAGGAAACTTTGAATGAATCAAGCATTAAGGACCCCTAGAGGCATGTTTTACTCAATTTGGAGAGGATTTAGATTTAGATAAATTATTTGAGCAAGTAAATGCCATTTTGGAGTCTTCTCCTCGGAAGAGCAATAACAAGGAGGAGACCACCGAACCTGAAACCCCTAAGAAGGAACTTAAACCTTTACCAGATAATCTTAAGTATAAGTTCCTAGGTTCAGCCGATAGTTTGCCTGTGATTATAGCTTCAGATTTGGGTTAAGCTCAAGAGGAGAAATTATTAGATGTCTTAAGAGAGCACAAGGAAGCTATCGGGTGGACCATTAAGGATATCAGGGGAATCAGCCCTTCGGTGGTGATGCACAGGATACATTTGGAGGAGGATGCTAAGCCATCGAGGGAGCCATAAAGAAGGCTCAACCCTGCTATGCAAGAGGTCGTGAGGGCAGAGGTTATTAAGCTGTTAGATACAGGGATCATTTATCCCATCTCTGATAACAAATGGGTGAGCCCGATTCATGTTGTGCCCAAGCGACCTGGACTAACGGTAGAAAAGAATAAAGAAGACAAGTTTGTGCCAACTCGTGTTCAGTCAGGGTGGAGAGTGTGTATAGACTACCGTAAGCTGAACGCTGCCACAAGGAAGGATCATTTTCCACTCCCATTTATTGATCAGATGGTGGAGAGTTTGGCTGGGCACGAGTATTATTGCATTTTGGATGGTTATTCTGGATATAACCAGGTCCCCGTGGACCCTGAAGATAGGAGAAGACGACGTTTACCTGTCATTTTGGGACTTTCGCCTACCGTCGCATGCCCTTTGGGTTATGCAATGCACCCACTACTTTTCAGTGGTGCATGGTCAGTATATTTTCTGACATGGTAGAGCGATTCTTAGAGATTTTCATGGACGACTTCTTCGTCTTCGGTTCAACATTTGAGGAGTGCTTGCACCGTCTCACTTTGGTTTTAGTGCGGTGCAAGGAGAAGAACCTAGTGCTTAATTAGGAGAAGTGCCATTTTATGGTTAAGCAAGGCATTGTACTGGGGCATGTCGTATCTCATCAGGGGATTGAGGTCAACAAAGCGAAGGTGGACCTGATTTCCAACCTTCCACCCCCACGTACAGTGAAGGAGGTTCGATCTTTTTTGGGCCATGCAGGTTTCTACAAGCGATTTATCCAGAATTTCAGCAAAATCGCCAGGCCCTTGTGCCAGTTATTACAAAAGGATACCCCATTTATATTTGATGAGGACTGTAAGAAAGCATTTGGGGATCTAAAGAAGATTCTGACGTCTACACCCATTATTCAGCCACCCAACTGGGGTGTGCCTTTTGAGATTATGTATGATGCATCAAACTATGCTATTGGAGTTGTTTTGGGGTAGCGTGTTGATAAACTTCCCCATGTTATCTATTATGCAAGTCGAACTATAAACGATGAACAACTTAATTACTCTACCACTGAGAAGGAGTTGTTAGCAGTCGTTTTTGCATTAGACTAGTTCAGATCCTACTTGTTAGAATCTAAGGTCATCATCTACTCGGATCATGCAACCTTGAAGTATCTTTTCTCTAAAAAAGATGCTAAATCTTGTCTTATCCGATGGATCTTGCTACTTCAAGAGTTCGACATCGATATTCGGGATAAGAAAGGTTCTGAAAATATGGTGACAGACCATTTATCTAGATTGATTGTGGATTTCACTGAGGTCGCCATCCCCATTTCTGAGACCTTTCCTGATGAGAAGTTAATGCTCATTGCTCAAAATCCCACTCCATGGTTTGCTGATATAGTGAACTATCTTGTCACCAGACACATGCCTTTGCATTGGGGGCAACAAGATAAATCAAAGTTTTTAGCCATGGTGAAACATTTTTTCTAGGATGATCCTTATCTGTTTAAGTATTGTCCCAATCAGATCATCAAAAGGTGTATTCCTGAGCATGACCAATCTAACGTCATCGCCTTTTGTCATGATCATGCTTGTGGAGGCCATTTCAGTGCTAAAAAGACCGCTGCAAAGATTTTGCAATGTGGATTTTATTGGCCTACTATGTTCCAAGACTCTCACACCTACTGTGTATCTTGTGAGCGTTGCCAAAAGCTAGAGAGTCTTTTTAGGAGGAATATGATGCCCCTCAACCCTATTCTGATTGTTGAGATTTTTGACGTGTGGGGCATTGATTTTATGGGACCGTTCCCAAACTCTTTTGGCAACTTATACATTCTAGTTGTTGTGGATTATCTGTCCAAGTGGGTGGAGGCCGTTGCGTGCAAGACCAATGACCACAGAGTTGTGGTCCAGTTTTTTAAGGACACTATTTTTGCTAGATTTGGTACGCCTCGAGCAATCATAAGTGATGGAGGTAAGCACTTTTGCAACTGGATTTTTGAGCAGTTGATGAAGAAGTATTTCATCACACACAAGGTTACCACCCCATATCACCCGCAGACGAGTGGACAAGTGGAAATTTCTATTCGCGAGATCAAACACATTTTAGAGAAAACTGCGAACCCTAGTAGAAAGGATTGGTCTCTGTGATTGACTGTTGCACTGTGGGCATATCGGACAGCCTTCAAGGCGCCAATTGGCATGTCTCCCTATCGTATTGTGTACGGAAAGGCATGTGACCTTCCAGTCGAATTAGAGCATCGTGCGTATTGGGCTATCAAGCAACTGAATTTCAATCTTTATAAGGTTGGCTCACAACGGAAGCTCCAACTCAATGAATTAGAGGAGCTGCAGAATGATGCATATGAGTGTGCCCGATCATACAAAGCACAAATGAAGAAGACTCATGACCAAAACATTTTGAGACGAGCTTTTGAGCCGGGTCAGAAAGTTCTTTACAATTCGTGCCTGTATCTTTTTCCAGGCAACCTCAAATTTCGATAGACAGGCCCATTTATTATTCGGTCGGTTTTTCCTCATGGGGCCATCGAGGTTGAGGATCCAAAGAATGGTAATACTTTCAAGGTAAATGGACAGAGGCTAAAACCATTCTTGGAGTTGAGGAGTCCGGACATTGAGATGATACTGTTGGAGGATCCTAGTTACTCGGATTGAATGTAGTTTTCTAGGGAGAAGCTGAAGACTTTAAACTTAGCACTCATGAGAGGCACCCCACAGCTTATATTTTCTGTATATTTCTTAATTTTTATAATTAATGTTTGTTTCCAGTATTTTTTGTTTTCCAGTTTTTATTTTTCAGGGACAATGCGTACTTCAGTTCAAGTTTGGGGGTATGCTATGAGCCATACCAGTCCAGATAGTTCTCCATATCTCAGGTCAGCTCTTTCCATATTAGTCACACATTGGGGTCAATGTGTAATTTAAGTTTGGGGGTATGGGAGACACATCACACACTTTGTCCTAATTTGTTGTCTTTTCGTCGTAAAGATAAATACATGTTCATGTTCGTCTAAAAATTTTGGTTGATCTGAAAAATTGTGATGTGATTTCATTGGTGAGTTTAAAACTTTGAACACATGATCTAATGATAGAGTTTAAACTTTAGTTACTTACATTAGGCATTTTCGAGAATTCACATGTTTGATCTAATCTCACACGAGCACATTAGCACATATTTGTGTGAGGTATGACATGTGAGTTGAATGTATACGTTTCCTTGTCTTAACTGAAACCGGATGACTTGTTGGATAAACACTTGGGCATATATATATATATATATATATATAAAAAAAAAACTACTAATATTTATAATGATCATCATCAATAAACTTTCCACTGAGTAACTGGACCTCTTGCCTCAGTAAGCAGTGAGTGTTCACGTAAAAATGTGTGAATTTTATTCATAATGATCATTGCGAAACTTTCTGCTGAGTAACTAGACCTCTTGCCTCAGTAAGCAGTGAGTGTTCACGTGAAAAGATGGAAATTTTGCGTTGTAGTATTAAGACCAGTTTAATTTCGTAGCCTTTTTTACTCGAGTTAGTAAGTTCTTACGGGTGCCTTTACACCTAATGCCCTAAAACCATCTGGTTTGGGAGTCATTGACTCAATACTCGTTACATGGGTCAATTAGAAAGCTTAAGGGAACTAAACATAGCAGAGCCTTATATATAAAAATAAAAAATAAAAAAAAAACTATGCCATCGTTGTTCTTTCCGATGAGAAATTTTGTGGATCTTGAGACTTGAATTACCTTGTACATTGAAGTTATTTGGAAACCTCATCTGTATATGCTAATTCACTTTACACTGATTCAAGCTTGTGATGTCTTACCATGCCTCTTGTAAGTAATTAGGTTTTAAATTCCTATTCATTGTGAAGATGGGTTCAACTTATTTAAGCTTGCTCATGAATGAATCTCATGATTTTGTATGCTCCTTAAATTTTTGGATACCATGAATATTGAACTTATCTTTATAATTCTTGTTGTTCATTTAGTTTTTTATTTTGTTTTGCTAAGGTACTAGCAAAATATAAGTTTAGGGGTATTTGATGAGTCTTAAATATTGCATATTTAAGACCCTTAACTTATATTTGTTATGCTCTTAGTTAGTAGTATTTCATTTTATTTTATGTCTTTTTTGTGTTTTGTGTATTTTTATAGGTTTGTGGAGAAAATGAAGCATTTCAGGAGATGTGAAACTTCAGGAGCAATAGCGATCGATCGCACTATGCTGCGATCGAGCGCATGGTCAACAATCCCACATCGAAATGTTTGCAGTACAGTGCATCTGCGATCGAGCGCACATACGATCGTGCGCACAAGACATACGATCAATCGCACCATTCTGAGATCAAGCGCACTCGGGCCAGTATCCCACATCGAATCTAAAACCTACAGTACTCCGAGACTCCCCCTATATAAACACCATCTGACTTCATCATTCGGTGTACAATTCCTGGGCCACTTTGGTGTTAACTGGTGGACGTCTGCTAGCATTCTGGTGGATCTCGAAGGCTTTGCTACCACGAGGGGAAGCGCCGCCCATCAGCGAGTGGAATTTCTCCCATGTAAAGTTATTTATTTATTTTTATTTAGTTGTTTTAGTTTAATGTTTAGCACTTTTATTATGAATTGTAGTTTCATAGTTATGAGTGGCTAGAATCTTCAGCTAAGGTTGAAGATGAAGCCTCGCTGTTGTTTGGCATAGTAGTTCAGATTTGCTTGTACAAATCTGACATTTTTTTAGTATAAATGTTCTGTCAATTATTTGAGTTAATCTTATGATTGATTGAGTTTAAATTGTTCTGTTGGATATTCCTTGTGTTTCGTCTGATGGATACATCAAATTGTTTTCGATTAAATTGGATTTTCTTTGTGATTTGTTAAGAGCGGATATATTGGATGCTTTTGGTTTAATTGGGATATTTGTTGTTTTTTTGTCTTAAGTTGGATTCATGGAATTTTTTGATAGGCTATCTTTAGAACATTGAGATATATGCTTAACTTTGGCGGGGTGGATTCAGAAACCTTAGTCTTTTTATTAGTTTTTAAAATCAATTTAGTTTAGCTTTTATTTATTTTGCAACATATAATACAAAACTCGGAACTAGGTTAAGATAAGATTAGTTTAGATAAATTTATATTTTCACAACGCAATTCCCTGTGGATTCGACCTCGCACTTGCACAACGCTATATTCCAAACGGCTCGTGCACTTGCGAGTAATTTAAAACTCACAACAATATTCTTTGTAGCTATCCAATTACCCTCATCTAGATTGGACTGATATTTTCTCGTAACACTTAGAGTATATGTAAAATTAGGCCTTATACATAACATGGGGTACATGATGAATCCAATCTACTCATGCATTCTCTCTCTCCTTAGGCATCTTTAGGGATATTTCTTTTATGGGAGCAATTCCACTACTCATATTGGATTTTTCCTTACTATACCCTTTTAGCATTTTGTCAATATATACGGATTCAAACAAGCCTAACATCCATCTAAATCTATCTTTATAGATCGTATTTCCGAAAATATAAGACGTTTTACCCAAATCCTTTCATGGAGAAGTTCATTGACAGCCAAACATTGACTCACTATAACATACCTACATCATTCTTAATGAGTAGTATGTCTTCTGTGTAAAGCACTAAGAATGTCATAGTGCTCCCACTAATATTCTTATACACACATAGTTCATCTTCATTTGATTGTCTTATCAAAACAGATGTTTCAACTTTGAGAAGCTTACTTCAATACATTAATGGATCTTTGAAGATTGCATACCTTGTGGTCACTGCCATTAGATGTAAAACCCAGAGGTTATGTCATGTACACATCATCCTCTATGTTTCCATAATGAATGCAACCTCTACATCCTTCTGCCATAACTCATAGTTATTGTATGCAACCATAGCAAGTAAAATTCCAAACAGATTTAAGCATGGCAATTGGAGAGAAAGTTTCATCAAAGTAAACTCATTTTCTTTATTTGAAACCCTTAGCTACTAGCCTTTTCTCATAGGTCTCTACCTATCTATAGGTACTATATCAAATTCCACACTTTGTTAGACTACACGGAATCCATTTCAAATTTCATGACTTCTAGACACTTCTCGGAGTAAATGTCTAGCATTGCTTGTTCGTAGTTAAAAGGTTTCTTATCATCTATAAGGTGTACCTCTAGGTCATCATTTATGAGAAATCCATATATTTTTAGAGCCTAAAGTATTATGCTAAATCTATGAATTGATTATGTATTAGAAAGATCTATTGATTTAGGTTCTTTAACTTAAAGAATACTGGGTTGTGGTTCTTGTGACACTATATCAAGCTCTATCTTCCTCCTACTGCTCTTTTCTTGAATAATTTTTTTTCTAGAAATGTAGCATGCTTGGAAACAAACATCTTTTATTCCTAAGGATGATAGAAATAATATCATAAAAATTTTTTAGGATATCCCATAGACCTACATTTGTCAGACCTAGTTCACAACTTGTCTGTATGAAACTTATTTACATAGGTGATATAACTCCAAATCTTAATGTGTTTAAGATTAAGTTTTCTCTCTTTTTATATCTTATATGCTGCTTTAAGTACTACTTTTAATGGAAACTTGTTCAATAAGTATATATCAGTTAGGACAACATATACCCAAAAGGATATAGGAAGATCAGTATAACTCATCACATATCGTACCAAATCCTATAGGGTGTGATTCTAAGATGAGTTCACTAAGAGAGAATCTCATTCTCTTTGAGATAATCAAGAAAATCATCAGTCAGGTATTCATCTCTTTGATCAGATCGAAGAGCTTTAACACATTTCCCAGTTTGCTTTTCAACTTCATTTTTGAATTCTTTGAACTTTTCAAATGATTCAGATTTGTACTTCACTAAGTACACGTACCTATGCCTTAAGTGAGAATCGGTAAAGGTAATGAAGTAGGAGTAACCTCCTCTAGCATTGACTATTTAGGGCCTACACACATCAATGTGTATTAACCCTAATAGATCTGTGGCTCTTTTTCTATGTCCAATAAATGGAGATCTAATCATCTTCCTATGAGATAGGTTTCACAGGTTAAATAGGATTCATAAGTTAGATAGGATTCACAATATGATAGATCCAAGAATCCATCTTTTACTAACTTTTTTGCACTATCCTCATTGATATGACCTAGTCTTAAGTGCCACATGTACAAATGATTTAGATCATTATCTCATTTCCTATATTTTTCAATATGATATATTTTACCGTCTACTTCTATATGGTAAAACTAAGTAATAAGTCCCTACGGTTAATGTAGCAACGCTTTCTCCATTTCTAAGGTGAAGGTTGACTTCTCCTTACTTAGATTCTTGTTTTTTCTCAGCTTCTGCAATCTATTGCAAATGTGAGATCCATTCTCGATATCTAATACCCAAGTAGAAACATTATTAACTAATAAGTTAATTTCATTAAAGAACAACTGAGACTTGCCTTCCAAAGGCTTGTCTTGCAAGGTGATCCTTGTAATTTCTCTTCTATTGCCCATCCCTGCCACTACAAGAGCACTTTCCTTTATCCTTCTTGGCTTTTGAAAAAATAGCCTTGTTGACACATCCCTTTGCTTTCAAAGGTTTCTTCTCCTTTTTCATGACTTTCTTTTTAAAGGAAAAAGCTCCATCGACAAGTATAATGGGTGTCTTAAACTTTTTTGATCTTAGATTCTATAGTCTTCAACATATAACAAGTTCTAGAAGCATAGCGTCAATCTCGTTCATATTTTAGTTCATAACATACTGCGATAAAAACTCTGGAAGAGATTGAAGCATTAAGTCACTACTTATCTTCACACCCATACTAAAACGAGTCCTTTTAAGTTCTTGATATAATTGTTCATCTTTAGTTCATGCTCATAGACTAATGATCCTTTAGGCACACTATCCCTAAAGAGGTTTTTAGAGATTTGGAGCCTTGCATTGCAACTATGCTCACCATACAAATCTTATAGATGAAGCAATATTACATAAGCAGTTTCCACCTTATCATGTTGCTTTTAAAGCTCATTAGATGTAGATGTTAGCATGTAGTGCTTCGCCTGTATGTCATTCTTTTGCCACTTCTTATAAGTAGTTACCTCTTTTTCTAGAACATTCTCAGCAACAATTGTTGGAAGCGACTTATCAAGAAACTAAGACATTTTTATGAATTGAGAACGATCTCACTCTGTTTGCATCAAAGTATGCATGATAATTGGTTTAGTTATTTTGATTTACGATGTAACAATAGATAAAACTAGTGTATATTCATATTATTAACCACCATAAAGATTTGGTCTTTAATCTAAATTGTACCTCCAACCATTCTTTTTTATTCCCACAAGCTTTAATGCGGAAAGCAAAAAACTCTTTTAGAAGGTTTTTGAGTGGGGACTGGGATCTTATCATTTGTGTATTATAGCCTTACATTTGTGCAACAAACTATAGTTCACTTGATAGTTAGATAACTATTATCATTTGCATCTCATGCAATTCTTAATCATAATTTTGTCTCTTAAATGCATATAACTTTACATTTCCACAACAAATCATATCCACTTTAGTAAAGTTAAGCCCATCATTCCTTACAAGTCTAAATTATTGATATAGCCCTTACGTTTGGTCAACAAAGCTATATCATTTGTTTACCTTATACGCATCATATGTTTAATAGTAAATATAATTTTCCTACAAGTGTAAACCTTACATTTGCGCATCAAATTTACAAACATAAGAGACTTCTCATATTGACTATAATGGCGAAAGGCTACGAACAATCATTCCTATTTATTTTTGTTTACAACTTAATATTAAATTTTTCGCGTGAGAGATTTGTATCTTTACATTTTTTATCTCATCATTTAATCATGCATCAAATACATATAACAAGCATATAATCTAATTACATTCATAGTATACATACATCACATGCATATATATTAACCTAAATAGATGACTATGGACCTTCTAAGCATGATTTACTTGAGCTAGTAAAGTAAATCATTTGGGAAACCCTAGGTAATTATTACATGAATGTATCCTATACATTCATGGATCTTCAATGTCCAAACGGGCCACCATGATTCCTTGCACACTCCTTGATTAGCCTCAAAAACTCTATCTAACTCTAGGTAACTTTACATACATCAAATATATATAAGAAACCTTGATAAAAAGTTAGGGAGAATTACATTGTAGGGAGACAAAAATTTACATTTAGAGAAATAAGAGAAGGTGTGGTATGCAAACTGCATTTAAAATTGAATGACAAAAAATAATACCATTAAATTTAACCAAATGCTAAGGTCTAGGTCCAATAGTCATTCACTCATACAATCAAATTGCATAAATAAATAAAAGTAATTTTATTCTAGTTATGACCTTCATTCTTAGATTTCATTCCTAATCCCATTAGGTTTTAGAAACTTTTCCTTAATCCTGTAGGATTAAGATTCCTATGTTCATTAGAATTCATAATTCCAATGTGATAAAGATTTTTGAGTTTCAATTCCTAATCAAACTCCAATTTCTTAAAACTTTATTCCAAAATTTTAAAAAAAAAAATCTTAGTTAACCAAAACATATTTTTTACAATAAAAATTATATATTTAGTTGAATTAAATTTCATATTTCAAATTTCAACCCAAAACGAATTCGGAATCTAAAAGGCAAGCAAAAACTTGCAATTTTGAAAAACAGTTTTTTCTAATTTGAACATTGTCTGATTTTTTTAATAATATATTAAAAACTACTTCCAATTTTTAAGGAAAAATTAGAGGAGTATGAAAGTAGACTTTTGTATCTTTTCAATACCTATGAAAATGCCGCAATCCGATTTCAAATAAGTAAATTACACATGTTTGAAGTTGGATCAAGAAATTTGTTACTGCAAGTTTTTTAACGCGATTTTCAAATTTGACATCCCTAAAACAATTTTTTTTTTTCATGTAAAAAGATATTGTTATCATCAAAAAAATTTCTATCAATCTCCATTTATTTAATATGTTTAAAAAATAATCCTTAATAATTTTATCATCATCATATTATGATAATCAATTCAAGAACACATTCTTGAATTTTCTTGATCTATGGTTTTATAAACCCTAATCTAACTTTAAGATTATCAATTTAAAATTTGATGAATTTAATATAAGATATTTAAATCCATAATAATAGAATTAAACTCATTCTAATAATTCATAGAGTTGGCTCTGATACCACCATAAGTTTACCAGTATAGAAACGCAACAAAATTTTAAATTTTTTTCTGAACGAATAAAATTAATCCCATGAATTTCTCTACTAATCTATTAGAATGATAATCCATCTCCATATAAGGTTAGAGGTTTATACCTTTATGAAGATTTTGTTTGAGCATTCGATGTAGAGTTCATGAGTCGTTTAAGCGTCCGGCTTCTAAGCGTATCCATATGAGTAACAAAGAAATAGGATCTCTTTCTTCGGGATGTCTAACACAACGTGAACAGGAGGACTAGGGCTAGCCGAAAATTCCCTTAGTGCTAACTTTGAAATATTCGGTTTTTGAGGGAGAATGAGAGAAAGTCTAAAATCTGATTTTTAGTCTCACAACAATTATATTAAGTTTTCCATCAAATAGAACCTTTGTATAGAGCCCTTACTCCTAAAAGTTTTAGGATTTCTAAAATTACAATTAAACCCCTAGTTTAATTCATTATTAGAAATCTCTCCATTAGCTCATTATTTTTCCTTAATCTTGCACTTACCCAATTGTATAGAACCCTTTATGTTCAATATTGCATTGGTAGTAGGTCGTAAGTTTTACGAAACAATTGGATCTTATCCGATTAATTAAAATTCCTTTTAATTTTAATTCGAATTAAAACTCTTTTTAATTCTCCCTTTAACAAAGAATTAATTACAATTAATTCTTAAGGGTTTTTACATGTCATGATTGATGCCTAGCAGTATGTCATGACTACCTAGACAATGTGAATTAATGTGAATCTTTCAATTGTCAGTTACCGTACAATTTGATCATTCCATCATACAATGTCCTTGATTAAACCTAAGATATGGAATTAATGTTAAACCTTAATTATTTAATCATATGTATCTAGATCTGAAGTCCATAACTTAAATGGTGAAATTAAAAACTCCTTTCTAATTTCCACCCTACATTGGCAAAGGAATTTCCAAGGTATAACTTAATCAGATCATATAAAACATTTTCTCTTTTTTACTGGGAGTAATGGATCATTTAGTATACGCTTACATACCTCCATGCATAAGTGGTCATATCCAATTATTACCTTTTTGTGACCCTTGATTAGAATCATATTTTGATAGCATCAAATCATGATGGCCTATACAAAAGATACCTATGGTGCCTCAAGTTCAATGATCACTTGTACAACTGTAAGGTAAGAATTCCTATTAACATCTAGTAAAATTTCTAGTAGGAATTTCTTAGTCCAGTCAGGTTGGTGTACCTGTTCTATAACAAGCACCTTCATAACCTGTTTTAGTGTCTCACATATTAGTGATAGTGAGATCAATCACTCGGAACTCCTTGAGGAAACATATTATGTACTAATCTATCTGGATTCATTAATACCATTCTTAGTATTCCTATGATTAAGAACATTTAAGAATAAAGCTTAAAGAAATACATCTCACTAGCATGATCTCATCATGATGCTTATTTTCATTGCTTATATTCTATGGGCTTTATCATGTAATGTACATACTAGATTTGTAATGAACATGATAAATAAGATAAACGTCAATAATAATATTTTATTATCAATACATGAATAAGATTAATTATAAGTAATATTTTCATAACATCAAATGTTGTTGGCTTGTAAGGCATACTACTATCAAAATTCTTACCGAACTTGATTGAAGATTTGAGCTTCTCACAATGGAGATTGAAGGAAGAAAAGAAAAACCTTAAGAGCTCAAATCCTTCTTTAATGAATGGAAGGGGAATGGTAATAATTGAAATTTTGTTATGTGTGTGTAATGGGTAATGATTTTGAGGAAGAAATTTCACAAAACAAGAATATGGTGAAGAACAAGTCTAGAGAGATAAACTTGGAGGGAAAGCTATGGTGGAAGAAGAGGAAGAAGAAGATAAGGTAAAGATAAAAGGTTGGTTGGCCATACCAAAATAGGGAAATAAGATTAGAAAATTAGGATAAAAATAAAGTGAAAAGAAGAAGAAAAAAAATGTAGTTAATTACTAAGATTAAGAGTGAGAAAAAAAGTGGGTTAAAACAAAATTAATAAAAATATAAGAAGAGCTAGGTTAGAGTGAAAAGTAAGACACAAAAGTAGGAAAAATAAATATGATTAGAGAACGCTTAAAGAGCAGAAACCTAGGTGACCTGAGGCTCTAGTAAAATTAAACCAAGTTTGGATACTTATTCTTAGAGGGTGTAAAAAGATAAAGTCACTTAGAGAGTGCTTCAAGGAGAAACGATGTTTAAAAAGCAAAAAAAAATCTAGGGAAATGGAAGGTCTGAAGCTCTAGAAAAACAGAACTATGGGAAGGCATAGCAAATTAAAAAAAACAAAGATTAGGATGTTTAAACTCGGTGAGTGTAAAATGATAAAGTCGTTTAAAGTCACTTAAAGAGCACACTTACTCTTAACACTTAGTGGGTGTAAGAGTTTAATTTCTCTTATGCTCAGAGGGTATAAGCTAAGATGAAGTCGTTCGAAGAATGCCTCTAAGAAAATTTGCTTAAAGAGCGCACCTTTACTTATACTCAAAGGGTATAAGTCACTAAAAGTTGCTTAAAAAGTGCAAACTCAACGCTTTTGTCGAAACCATAAATTCACTTAAAAAGTGCACAGACTTAAGAAACTAAGGTATCTAAATCGAAGAGATTTAAGGTGATAGAAAATGAAAACAAGAAACCGCACAGACTTAAGAAGAGCTGATGCTAAAGGGGAGGTTGAGTCTGTGGTTCATGCAAAGGAACAAGTTACTAGTGCAGCTGATACTAGTAGAGGTAGGAGAGAATCTGATATTATAAGGGATGAGTTTAGAGAAGTTCTAGATCATGCTATAGAGAGAATGAATGCAGCAGAAGAAAGAACTGATAATCTACAGAGGATATTAGAGGAAAGGAGTAGAATAGAACTTGATGTGGTGAGACAAGAGGCCCACGAGGGAGAGGGTGTGTTTGCACATGAGATGCAAGGTGATTGTTTTGTGAGATTTCTTAAGTTTAAACCTTAGTCTTTTACAGGATCTGTAAATTCTGTGGAAGTTGAGCAGTAGATTAGACATGTTGAGAAATATTTTGAAGTCTTACCAGTGATAAATAGACAGAATGTTGTTTTTTCTTCATTTATTCTAAAAGATGAGGCTTCTCAATGCTGGGAGGATATTCTTCCTAGATTGAGTACACAGGTAGAACAACCCTTAACTTGGCATAAGTTTAAAGATGTGTTCTTTGCGAAATATTTTCAGATACATTTCGAGCACAGCAGGAGAGAGATTTTATTCATTTAAGGCAGAGTGCTTTATTTGTGGCTGAGTATGATAGTAGATTTATAGCCCTGTTGAGGTTTTTACCTGTGTTAGTGAATACAGAAGAGAGAAAATGTAAGAGATTTTTAGGTGGGTTACGCTATGAAATTCGGACTAAACTCTGTTATATAGGTATTCAGAATTATGCTATACTAGTGGATAAAGCATTACAGATTGAAAAGGATTAAATGTAGTTTAGAGGTAGGAGGGATTGGCTGAAGAGATCTAGATTTGAGGGACGCAAAGGTGGTAATAGTATGAGTATACAGGGTGGGAGACCACCCCAGATGGGGCATTCCTTATCACAAAGAACTGTAGTACAGAGTCAAACGCAAGTAGGGTCTATTGCTTATGTAGCTTGGAGTAATATTGGTAGGACCCCTAGATTTGGGAGACAGGCTATGGGAACTGGAAGTTATAGTAGAGGTGTAAGTGTGCCACCAAGAGGAAGTGGTAATTTGGTGTGTGATTGTGAGGTAAGAGTTTGCTTTAGATGTAATCAGATGGGGCATCTGTCTCAGAATTACCCTACTCAGATATGCTTTGTATGTGGTGAGGGAGGACATGTTTGTGTAGATTGTTGATTAGGGCATGAAAATGCACTTTAGATAGAGTTAATTATATGCATTTGTTGAGATTAATTTTGATTATTCATTGAATTTCTTGGCAAGTGTGGTCCTTTAGAGAATTTTTTGTTTTTGTGTGTTTTGCAGATTTAAAAAAAACAAAGAAGCCTTAAACAAAACAATATATAAAATACGCTCGAAAGAATCCACAACATCCGAACTAGTTCAGAGTAGGGAAACCGGGTGTCTCAAGAGGAGTGCAACAAAACCCATCATTTCTAGACTGTTAAATATAAATTGAGCATTTTGCTAAGTCATGTTGTCACTAGCAAAGGGTGAAAATGAGTTTTATTTAATTTCCAGAATTGCCCATACAGATCAGTCATATTTACAAATTAAATTGTATTGATTCAGGAAAAACCAAGACATGAGCCAATTTTTGGAGAATTTTACAATCATAAATATGATTTTTCTAGAGAAAGTTATGGCAGTTTTAGTAGACAAAGGTCAGGTTGTGCGTGATTTCAGCGTGACAGAAGTGAAGGAGCTATTAAATTCTGATTTTTTTGGGATTTGCATTGCTTGGACAGCAGCACAACTGGACCAGTTCAGGACAGCAAAAATCGGGCCTGGATAGCAGCAAACGCACGACCTGGACAATAGCATAACCGGGCCTGGATAGCAACAGAAGCACATGGCCTGAACAGAAACCTTAAGGCGACTCTTTTGTCTACAAAGTCGTCTCCATACAGCTATGAATAGGATTTTAGACTCAGAGAACAGGGGGCTGAAGAGATACACACTAAATTTCTAAAGAACTGTTGTGATTATGTATTATTGGCTAGGCTAAGTTTCAACCAAGGCGAAGAGATGAACTCCTAGACATAGCGGGTTTGGCTTGTATTTAATTCAGTATTTGTGTTTTTAACATTGAATAATTATTTTGAACTATTCCCTTTATTTAATATTGAAGTTGATGTTTTTGTGTGATAGATAATTATATTTTCTTCTCCCATAGATTTTATTTAACTCCAGTGATTGTTGTTCTTTTTCTCTATATAAGTTTAGTCATGCTTCTCTTATGTGTAGAATTTAGGATGCAATTGATTTTGGTATATTAATTATATATGCTGATCCTTTACTATGTTATTGTCTCCAGATATATCGTCGATTTAGGATATCATATATGATTGACCGTTGCATTACTTGTAAAAACAAGAAGGGGATTTCTCATAATAATTTATAAAATAATATTTTTGGTGCTTTCACTATTATTTTTCGACTACGTATTTGGGCTGTGAAATACGTAGTTGAGTTATAATTACTGAATTGATACAAGTTGAAGCTGTGAAATTTAGAAAAGATTCTTGGACCCTTGTGTTACTCATTATTGATTTTCTTTCCCTTAATTCAATTGTATCATTTAATTGATACATAGTAGGTTTGGCTTGTATTTAATTTAGTATTTGTGTTTTTAACATTGAATAATTATTTTGAACTGTTCCCTTTATTTAATATTGAAGTTGATGCTTTTATGTGATAGACAATTATATTTTCTTCTCCCATAGATTTTATTTAACTCCAGTGATTGGTGTTCTTTTTCTCCATATAAGTTCAGTCATGCTTCTCTTATGTGTGGAATTTAGGATGCAATTGATTTTGGTATATTAATTATATATGCTGGTCCTTTACTGCGTTATTGTCTCCGGATAAATCGTCGATTTAGGATATCATATATGATTGACCGTTGCATTACTTGTAAAAACAAGAAGGGGATTTCTCATAATAATTTACAAAAGAATATTTTTGATGCTTTCACTATTATTTTCCGATTACATATTTAGGATGTGAAATACTTAGTTGAGTTATAATTACTGAAGTGATACAAGTTGAAGCTGTGAAATTTAGGAGGGATTCTTGGACCCTGGTTTTACTAATTATTGATTTTCTTTCACTTAATTCAATTGTATCATTTAATTCACAACATTTTCTTAATATTAATTTTTAATTTTGTTTCCATTATTTTTTGCCTGAGACTTTGATTGTAGAACATTCTCTTCATGGGATCGACACCCCATTCTATACTACTGCTACTGCATAGTACTGTTTGGGCGTAATTCAAATTTTGGTGTCGTTGCCGGGGAGAGTGTCAGTCTACAAAGAGATTTTTGGGTACTATCTTTCTGAACTCTTTCTTTTAGTTTCTTTTTAATTCTAATTTTAGTTTATTTTTCAATTTTCTTTTATTCAAGAAAAAAATTTTAATTAATTAATAAATTTAAAAAAATAAATCAAATAAAAAAAAGTGAGTGTTGGTGGATATCCGTTGGGATAGAGATGAACACGGACGATTGGTTAGAATCATTCAATTAGAATACCCATCGAATTACATTAGGAGTGAAATGGGTTCAAACACAAGCTCTAACACCATAAGCTATCACAGAGATGGCTCTGTTAGGACCCTAAATGACTACCTTCATTCCACACGCACATCTACATCATCATGCATCATGTTTCCACTAAACACACCATATACAGATTTCAAGCCGGGCATGATAGCATTAATACGCACCTACCACGGTTTAGAAAGCGAAAACCCTTATGTTCACACTAGAGAATTTGAGGAAGTGGTGGCCACATTTCATGGCAGACCTGAGGCTATTTTTTGGTTAAACTAAGGTTATTTCCTTTTTCTTTAAAGGACAAAGCAAAGAGTTGGCTATACTCTTTGCGGCCGAGGTCCATAGGTTCATAGGAAGAAATGACGCAAGCATTTTGCAACAAATACATCCCACTTCACAAAATCAATGGTCTGAGAAGACAAATTTCAACATTTACCCAAAAGGATAGCGAGACATTATATTAGGCATCAGAGAGGTATAAGGATTTATTAAATATGTGTCCACACCATGGGTATGAGAGTCAGGGCGTAATTAGTCATTTTTACGAGGGACTTACGAGTACAGAGTGTTAATTCATAGAGATGATGTGCAATGGGGACTTTGTGCAAAAGGATCCCGATGACGCAATTGATTATCTGAGTGACTTGGCTGAGAAGGCCCACACTTGGACAGGGCTCAGTCCTATTGAAAGCACAAATAGTGCAAGACTGTAATACCCGTATTCGTAAAGTAAGGGTAAAGAAGTAATTTAATAAATATAATGTGGAATTAAAATAAAATATATGTGAAAGGTTTGTTATCATTTGAATAAAACAGTTCTTTAAAAAAAAGGACGCGTGGAGACGTAGTTACAAAAAAAAAAGAAAAAAAAATCGTGAACAGTACAAAAGAAAAGGAAAAAGAAAAAAAAATGTTTTCTTTAAAAAAAAACAAAAAAACAAAAAACGTGACAGTAGGTGGGAACACCTGCTACCAAGTTAAATGTGGAGCTTACATGTTATACAGGTAGCCAAAACGTGAAGCGTTGTGGGAGAAAGTTATGTTGAGAATGCAAAAAGGTTGGGGCTGCCATTTTCACAATTTTTCCTATATATATATATATATATATATAAATGTAAATTATACTTACTAAATCACGTTTAGTTTTCCTTCAATTACTCATTTTCTTTAAACATTTGGGGATCGAAAGAAAGGTTGAAAGAGCAAAACTTTGAAGGGGTTTACGGGAGAATTTTGTAGAGAATCGCGGGAAGTGCTAAGAAAAATAGAAAGTAATAACGTGAAGTTTATTTTTGAAATTTTAGCATACACGAAATTTCTCGGAATTCAAACTGAAAATTTTCAAAGGGTGTAAATTATAGAAGAATTGAAGAAATAATTAGAATTTTTAATATAAATATTATATCAAGTGTTGACAGTCAGCAACCGGGGAAAATTTCTGAGAGGAGCAGGAAAAACAAGGAGGTGATCCACGGGTAGCTTTAAGTGCTACGTGGTGAGTTAGATCTAATTAAGTAATCTAGAAAAAAAATGAAATATCTAGTGATAATATTAAAATAAATTATTAACTTATGCTTTGGTGGTAGATGAAAAATTAATTGATAGGTCTGATAGAAATTTTGGAAATGTAGAAAATTATTATGTGAGAAATAATATTTTTTGAATAATAAGTTGGTTTAATACTAAAAGTGATAAGTGAAATTCATGATGAGCTATGGTTAATGTTTTGATACGAATTATGAGGAGACGAAATTTAGTGGATCTTGACAAGTTATGATGAATGATTTGATGTGATTTATGAGGAGATGAATTTAGTGAAATTTCTTTCAATAATAATTTGAGAATAATCAGGATAGCCAATTTAAATATTTAAATTCATGTTTGTTGTTATGTTATTGTTCATATGCATATTTCATACAATTTTTCATATGCATATGCGTTAAATAAAAGAACCAGGAGGGGGCCGGTCTAATTGAAAAACCGTGACAGCCGGTACATGCTGGAAATAAAGGAAAACCGTGACAGCCGGTATATACTGGAAATAAATGAAAACTGTGACAGCCAGTATATGCTAGAAATAAATACCGTGACAACAGGTATATGCTGGAAATGAAAGAACCAGGAGGGGACTGGTATGTGCTGGAAATAAATACTGTGATGATAGAAGCTTAAATATTCATATTTAAGCCCCTTAATTTAAGTTTGTTAAGCCCTAGTTTATATTATTTTAGTCCATTTTACTTCATTTCTGTGTTTTACATGGTTTTTATAGGTCTATGAAGAAAAGGAAGCATTTTGGAAGCTTTTGGAGCTTAAAAGGAAGAAAACTGGAAAACTTGGAGCAGATACTGTCTGAAGTGCGATCGAGCGCACCAAAAAGAGCGATCGAGCACAATAGTGCGATCGAGCGCACTCTGCTCGCGATCGAGTGCACATGTATGGGCGTGAACAGTAAAGTGGCAGAACCAGTTTTGGAAATAAAGGAGTTTTTATGTTTTAGGAAATTTAAGGTTTCCTGAGTCTTCTAGGATTATTCAACCCCTATAAATATACCTGTAAAAAACACAAATTAGATATCCCCTCTTTTATCTTTTAATCTCCCTTTGGAGTAGATCTCCCTTTTGGGGGATCAAGCTCCCTTTTAGTTTTAGTTTTTGTTCGGGGAGGCCGGAAGCTAGACGAGCCCGAAGGAAGAGATTGTGGAGACGAATTGATGACTCTTCTCTATAATGTTTTTGGGTTTCTTCTTTCCTTTTTATTTTATTATGTGTAATTAACTTCTTAGTAGGGCTTGGTTGAAGCCCTAATTATGTTTATTCAATAATTCAGTATTGGTACATTTGCAACATTTATGTTGTGTTGCTTAACTTGATTAATGCTTGTTTTTATTTAAATTCCTCATATGTATGTGTATGGCCAACGTATGCATGTGGTATGGATTGGTTAGTTAGATCAATTTGGATGACCGAGTCCTGGGTCTAACAATAGTAACAAAAGATATCCACACCGGATTCTTGGGTTAATCAACATGGGAAACCAGGAGTAGATACCATGCCCTAGGTCTCGTGTGGTTATCGATTTCCACATATCTTATGCTCTCTTAAGGAACAACTCAGTAGATACCATGCTGAATCCCTTAAGAAAGAGAAGAGTTAGAGTAGATACCATGCCTAACTCGTTGCCTAGGGAAATCAATAGCTTAAGGAGTAGATACCATGCCCTTAGGTTGGTAACCATTAGGTATACATGGCATGATTAAAGCATTGACATACTGTTGTATTGTGGTAGCATAATTAGTGGTGGATATCAAGTCCCTACACTTTTATCTTTATTATTTTATCTTTATCAAAATCAACTCTTTTACTATTTCTATCTTTTTACATTGCGAATATAATTCTAAAACGAAATTCACCAATCCCTGTGGAGATGATCTTGCTTTCACACACTATACTACTAAGTTGACCTTGTGCACTTGCAAGTAAAATGAGTGCGATTATTTGCTTATTTATTTAGGTAAATAAACGCACAACAAGTGACAGCAGGTATATGCTGGAAATGAAAGAACCGGGAGGGGGCTAGTCTAAGATATAAATATGTCGACATGTGAGAAGAAGTTCCCTAATAATAATTAATGCATTGGATTTGTTTTACATGTTGATTTTATTATTTAAGTGTTGTTGATATTATGTATTTATTTATAAATAAATGAGTATCACAAAGAGACAGTTATAGTGGGAAAGAGACATAGAAGTATGATATGATAGGAATTATTTAAATATTAGACTTGTTGTGCAAAAATCTACTTAAATTAATAAGCAAATAATTGAACGGTTTTACTTGCAAGTGCACAAGGTCAACATAGTAGTATAATGTGCAAATGCGAGATCATCTCCACAAGGATTGGTAAATTTTGATATAGAATTAAATTCGCAATATATAACGAGAGAAATAAATACTGAGTTTGAATCGATAATGATAAAAGCGTAGGGACTTGATATCCACCACTAATCATGCTACCACAACAAAACAATATGCCAATGCTTTAATCATGTCATGAATACCTAAGGTTTGTCAACCTAAGGGCATTGTGTATACTCCTTAAGCTATTGATTTCCCTAAGAAACGAATTAGGCATGGTGTATACTCTAACTCTTTTCTTTCTGAAAGGATTTAGCATGGTGTATACTAAGTTGTTCTCTAAGAAAACATAATATCTGTAGAAATCGACAAACACACGAGACCTAGGGCATGGTATATACTCTCAGTTTTCCATGTTGATTAAGCCAAGAACCCGACGTGGATTTCTTTTGTTACTATTGTTAAACCCAGGACTCAGTCATCCAAATTGATTTAACTAACTAGTCCATACCACATGCATATGTTGATCAGGCAAACACATATGAGGAATTCAAGAAAACAGGCATTAATCAAGTTAAGCATCATAATATAACTATTGCAAAGGCGCTAATACTGAATTATTGAGTAAACATAATCAGGGCTTCAATCAAGCCCTTACTAGTAAATTAGTTACACATGAGTTTGATGTTAAACATCTTCATAAAAATAAAATAAAGGAAGAAGAAACCCGAAAATACTATGGAGAAGAGTTGTCAATTCGTCTCCATAATCTCTCTCCGAATCCCCTCTCCTTTCCTTCTATGTTTACAGGCCTATTTATAAGGTTTAGAAATATCTGGAAACCCTAAACTCGCAAAACAAAATCCTACACTACTTTCCAAAATAGGTGCTACCGTTTTAATGTTTCACTGATGCACGTGTGCACTCGATCACAGACTGGTGCACTCAAGCGCAGGTGTGCTCGAGCCTTCTTCTTGCGCGAGTGAGCGCAGGTACGCTCGATCTTGGCATGGGCGTTGAGCACTGTTGCGCTCGATCGCACTAGGCAGAACCAATTTTTGCTCTTTAAGCCCGACAGTTCCAAAATGCTTCCTTTTCTCCAAAAACCTATAAAAACATAGAAAACACAGAAAAGAAATAAAATAGCATGAAATAACACAAACTAAGAACTTAACAAATGTAAATAAAGGGGCTTAAGTATGAATATTTAAGCACTTATCACACCCCCAAACTTACATATTGCTAGTCCCTTAGCAATACGAAACTAAAAACTAACTGAAAAATAAAGAACACAAAGATAAATCAATCATTCATGGAATCCAAAAATTTAAGTCGCACACAAAACCATGATATTCGTTCATGAGCAAGCTTAAAATACAGACCCATCTTCGCAATGAATAGGAGTTTTAAAATCTAATTACTCACAAGAGACTAGCTAAGGCATCACAAGTTCGAATCAGTGTTAAAGTGAACTAGCACATAAAAATGAAGCTTCCAAATAACTCCAATGTGTAATGTCTCCATGTCTCAAGATTCACCGAATTTCCCATCAGAATGATCAATAATGGCATAGTTTTATTTCCTTCTTTCTTTTATTATGAGACTTTGCCATATTTAGTTCCCTTAAGTTTTTTAATTGACCCATGCAGCGAGTGTTGAGTTAATGACTCCTAAACCAGGTGGTTTTAGGGCATTAGGTGTAAAGACACCCCTAAGGACTTACTAACTTGAGTAAAAAAGGCTACAAAACTAAACTGGCCCTAATGCTACCAAGCAAAATTCTCACCTTTTGACGTGAACACTCACTGCTTACTGAGGCAAGAGGTCCAGTTACTCAGTGGAAAGTTTATTAATGATCATTATGAGCAAAATTCCCACCTTTTGATATGAAAACTTACTACTTACTAAGGCAAGAGGTCCAGTTACTCAGTGGAAAGTTTATTAATGATTATTATGAGTATTATGAGTATTTTTCTCTTTTTGTGCAAATTTTTTTTTCTATTTTTCTATGCCACAATGTTCATCCAACAAGTCATTCAGTTTTAGTTAAGCCATGGAAACATACACATTAAAATCATATGTCATACCTCACACAATTATGTGCTAATGTGCTCGTGTCAGATTAGATCAAACATGTGAACTCTTAAATGCCTAAAGTAAGTAACTAACTTTAAAACTCTATTATCAGATCATGTGTTCAAGATTTTAAGCTTACTAATGAAATCATATCACTGTATTTGTTTAGAATAACCAAAATTCAAAACAACATGACATACATTTATCTTCTCTTTTAAACACTAATAAAATAATAATAAAAAAACTGGTACAAAGTGTGTGTAAATGTGTCTCCCATACCCCCAAACTTAATTTACATATTGTCTCCCATACCACCAAACTTAATTTACACATTGTCCCCAATGTGTGACAATCATGGAAAGAGCTGACCTGGGAGATGGAGAACTAGCTTGACTGGCATGGCTCATAGCACACCCCCAAACTTGAACTGATGCACACATTGTCCCTGAAAAAGAAATACAAAAGTAATACTGGAAAACAAAATTACAAAAAATAAACAGTAATAAAAAATATGAAAAACAACCCCAAACCTAGTGTCTCAAATACAGTGTATGGTAGTAAATTGACACCAGCCCTTAAATCCAGTAATGCCCGCTCAAAAAGCTGGTCACCTATCCTGTAAGAAATGGTAAAACTACCTGGGTCTTTTAGCTTTGGTGGGAGTTTCCTCAACAATACTGCACTCACCTCTTCAGTTAAAGCCATTGTTTCATCCTCCTGAAACTTCCTTTTATGAGTGCAACAATCTTTCAAAAATTTAGCATATGCAGGAATTTGTTGAATTACATCTAATAAAGGAATATTAATTGCTACTTTTCTCAAAGTTTCAAAGATATCAAGCAATTTACTTTCTTTCTTTGGCTTTACAAACCTTTAAGGGAAGGGTGGTGCATTCACTTTCGCCATTTCACTTACCTTTGATGAGGATGCTTTATCTGGAGATGCTTGTGTAGACTCATTGGCTCTTATGATCTTACCATTTCTGAGAGTTGTAACGACCTTCAGTTGCTGGTGTCCTCCTAGATTAGGTAGTGTTTGGGCTGGAAGCTCACCTTGCTTTCTTCCACTTGACTCATTAGCCAATTGCCCCACTTGTACTTCCAGTCTTTGAATGGCTTGCTCATACTTTTCTTTTGTTTGTCTTTGCTCAGTCCGAAATTGTCTTTCCTCTGCCATAAATTGATCTTCTAAAGTCATCAGTTACTGTTGTTGAGTGGCTAATTGCCATACAAGACTCTCTAAGTCACTTTTCTTTGATTCTGAAACTGATTAGGCTGCTGATTGGGAATTCCTTTGCTGCTCTTGAAGATTCAGGGCATTCTAATTATTGTTCCATGAGAAGTTTGGGTGGTTTCGCCATCCAAGATTATAGGTATTTGCATATAGATTGTTCTTAGGAGGATAATTGTTTGGTCCCACATAGTTTGCTTGCTCTGGAACTGTAGATGAATACAAAGGGTAATTTTCAGCAGTGTGATCAAAATGAGAACATATAGCACATACCTGGAGTTGTGTAGCTTGTGGACTAGGTGAGATGTTCTCAGCGGTCATGACTTTTACAAGTATATCTAGCTTTCTTTCCACAACAGCCATCTGATTTGAAGATCCACCATTTAAGGTCACCTGATACATACCTTTGCTTTTAACTCTTTGTCTACCTCTAGATGAGAATTGTTGGGTGTGCTCACTTAATGTCTCAAACAGCTCCATAGCTTCTTCACTGCTCTTTCCCATCAGCACACCTCCACAACCTGAATCCAAAATACCTTTATTTATGTCACTCAAACCTTCATGGAAAGCTTATACCAGTTCATCTTGAGGTAGATTATGATGTAAGCATTTGAGTAGCAGCTCATTAAAGTGTCTCTATGCTTCAAAGAAAAGGTCTACATCCTTCTATTGGAAAGATTGAATCTCTTTCCTCATCTGTCTTGTCTTTTGTGCTAGGAAAAACTTCTTTAGGAACCTACTGGACAGCTCTTCCCAAGTATGGATAGACACTGCAGGCAATGAATTGTACCACAACTTAGCATTATCTTTTAATGAAAAAAGGAAAAGAATTAACCTAATTCCCTCTTGATTTAGGCCCCGGATGTGCTGGAACTTGCAGAGATCAAATAATTCCCGAAGGTGTAAGTGTGGATCCTCAACAGGTGTACCCTTTAAATGAGTCAAAGCACTGAGTATCTGCGGAGATATGTAATAATTACATTTTGCCTCAGGTTGATAAGCAATGCATGAAGGCTGGTTGAGGTTTCGTGGGATGAAGGATTGCTTTATGGGTCTTCGCTCTGGTGGTGGTTGGTTGTCAAGCTGTTCCACCATTGGTGCTTCTCCCTCGAATTCTTCTTTTTCCTCCTCAAAGTTGTCTCTAGGCCTCTGTTGAATGGTCCGCTCAATCTCTGTATCGAGTGGAAAGATGGTTGGATTCTTAGATCGAAGCTCTTGCATGAATCAGCTGAGATTCTTCAGTGCAGCCATTTCAGTACTGTTAGACTTGCGCTCGATCACTCCAAGAACAGTGCTCGATCGCAGTGCGCTCGTTCGCGATGGACTTGCGCTCGATCACAAGGCCAGAAATTACTCTGCCAAAAACCTGGGACAGAAAACAGAAAACAAAAAAGAAATAAATTAGATATTTGATGAAACAAAATAAAACATAACTGAAAAACAAAATCGAACGAAAAATAATTCTAAACAGAAATTTAGCACAATCCCCGACAACGGTGCCAAAAACTTGTTATGCAAAAATCTACATAAATTAATAAGCAAATAATTGAAAGGTTTTACTTGGAAGTGCACAAGGTCAACATAGTAGTATAGTGTGCAAATGCGAGATCATCTCCACAGGGATTGGTAAATTTTGATTTAGAATTACATTTGTAATATATAACGAGAGATATAAATATTGAGTTTGAATCAATAATGATAAAAGCGTAGGGACTTGATATCCACCACTAATCATGCTACCACAACAAAACAATATGCCAATGCTTTAATCACGTCATGAATACCTAATGTTTGTCAACTTAAGGGCATGGTGTATACTCCTTAAGCTATTGATTTCCCTAAGCAACGAATTAGGCATGGTGTATACTCTAACTCTTTTCTTTCTTAAAGGATTTAACATGGTGTATACTAAGTTTTTCTCTAAGAAAACATAATATCTGTGGAAATCGACAAACACACGAGACCTAGGGCATGATATGTACTCTCGGTTTCCCATATTGATTAACCCAAGAACTCGACGTGGATTTCTTATATTACTATTGTTAAACCCAGGACTCGGTCATCCAAATTAATTTAACTAACTAGTCCATACCACATGCATATGTTGATCAGGCAAACACATATGAGGAATTCAAGAAAACAGGCATTAATCAAGTTAAGCATCATAATATAACTATCGCAAAAGCATCAATACTGAATTATTGAGTAAACATAATCAGGGCTTCAGTCAAGCCCTTACTAGTAAATTAGTTACACATGAGTTTGATGTTAAACATCTTCGTAAAAATAAAATAAAGGGAAGAAGAAACCCGAAAATGCTTTAGTGAAGAGTCATCAATTCGTTTCCACAATCTTTCTTCGAATCCCCCCTCTTTTCTTTCTGTGTTTACAGGCCTATTTTATAAGGTTTAGAAATATCTGGAAACCCTAAACTTGCAAAACAAAACCCTACACTACTTTTCAAAATAGGTCCTGTCGTTTTAACATTTCACTGATGCATGTGTGCACTCGATCACAGACTGGTGCTCTCGAGCACAAGTGCGCTCGAGCCTTCTTCTTGCGCACGTGAGCATAGGTGCGCTCGATCCTGGGATGGGTGCTTAAGCACTGTTGCACCCGACTGCAGATCTTTGTGCTCGATCGCGCTAGGTAGACACTAGCTTTTGCTCTTTAAGCCCGACAATTCCAAAATGCTTCTTTTTCTCCAAAAACCTATAAAAACACAGAAACGAAATAAAATAGCATGAAATAACACAAACTAAGAACTTAAAAAATATAAATAAATGGCTTTAAATATGAATATTTAAGCACTTATCAAGACTATATGATATTATCTAGTCATATGAGAAATAAATGATTAAATATTAAAGGGCTATTTATACAAATTGAATACTTCTAGTAAATTTAATTCATTGAGCTTGTGAAGCTTATTCCTCATTGTATAATGATTTCAGGTAGCAGACAAGACAAATAGTCTGATGGGTTGAGAGTCAAACAAAATCATTTTCTATAAGCCACGTACGTGTCAACGTTCTCAGACTAATGAGAAAATAAAATAAAAATTTATTTGTAAATATTCAAGCATTTTAAGTTGTATATTATGTTTAAGTTAATATCAGATTGATGTACCTCCCTTGTTGAGAGTTAAGGATTAAAGTAAAAATTTAAGTTAGTATTATTGTTGCATATATGTGTCGTGCTAGGATTTTCAAAATGTGATGACACCATCTCTGGAGTGGCCAACCCGGGATGGGTTGTTACAAAGATCGGTCGGGATTTACCAACTTACGGAAGATGATAGCATGAAAGCCAAATTAGAGCGAGTAACTCGAGAGTTAGAGGCACTTAAGACCCAAGATAGTAGACTCACGCATACTATTGCAAGAGTCGAGTCACAAGGTGCTTGTTTCGTCTGTGGGGGAGTGGAACACTTAGCTCAGGATTGCCCAACTTATGCAGAGATGAGAAGGGTTTTTGATGAACAATGTAACGCCTTAGGGATTTACAAGAAGCCTCATAATCTTTTCTCTAATATATGTAATCCTGGTTAAAGTAACCACCCAAACTTTAGCAGGAGGCCCGACTCAAACCAACCCACACACGCACATGCACAACCACCTGTGTCATACCCTACAACCTCATACAATGCATAACCTAATAGAATCCCTTTGGAGGAAAAATTAAACGCATTGATGGAGTCACAAGGTAAAATTATTCAGAGATTGGAAAGTGCTGTGACACATGTAATGGAAGAGAACAAGGAAATTAAAAGTCAAATAACTAAGCTAACAAGTTCTCTTGCAGTGCAAGAGCAAGGAAAATTCCCATATTAGCCTCAATCAAATCCAAGGGGGCAACATATGGCACAAACCTCTACTTCAGATTCATAAATATCACAAAGGTCAATGTCATAACTACTCGGAGTGGTAAGGTGTTAAATGGACCAAGTTAGATGATGACCATGAGCACCTCTCCGAGCACTGAGGAGAATGCCCTTAATAACGAACCAAATGAAATTTTTTTTGTTCAAGTCCCCTTTTCCCCAAGCGTTCCGACTAAAAGGAAAAAAAAATCCGAAAATACAAGGTAGGATCCTAGAATATTTGAAACAAGTTAAGATTAACTTGCCTTTACTTCATGTGATTAAACAAGTACCAACCTATGCAAAGGCGATCAAGGATCTGTGCACCATAAAAATAAAGCATAAATTCAAGAAGACTGCGTTCTTGACTGAGCAAGTGAGTGTAGTGATTGAGCAAAAGACACCACTCAAATATAAAGACCTGGGGTGTCCCACGATCACCTGTCAAATTGGGACTCATGAGATCAGTCAAGCTTTACCGGATTCAGAGCCAGTGTGAACCTAATGCATTACACTGTCTACTTTCAACTGGGTCTAAGAGAGATCAAACCCACATCTGCGGTACTACAGTTGGCCGACCGGTCGACTAAGCAACCAAGGGGGATAGTCGAAGATGCACTGATGCAAATAGATAAGTTCTACTATCCTGTTGATTTTCTCATTATGGATACTTATTATGTGGTTGATACAGAGTCTAAAGTTACAATCATTTTAGGAAGACATTTCATGGCTACCTCTAACACTCTTATTAATTGTAGGAATGGTCTAAAGAAACTGTCTTTTGGGAACATGACTCTAGAGTTCAACATTTTTAACATCGGAAGATAACCACATGATGATTATGATTGCCATCATACTTATATGATAGACACACTAATCCTAGAGGAGGCTCACTTGAGAAAAAATTCATAATCTTTAGAGTATCTCTTTGGTATTTTTGATTATGAGAGTTCACTTTATCATATATGACTGACCGTTGCATTACTTGTAAAAACAATAAGGGAATTTCTCATAATAATTTACAGAAGAATATTTTTGGTGTTTTCACTATTATTTTTTTATTACGTATTTCGGATGTGAAATACATAGTTGAGTTATAATTACTGAAGTGATACAAGTTGAAGCTGTGAAATTTAGGAGAGATTCTTGGACCCTTGTGTTACTAATTATTGATTTTCTTTCACTTAATTCAATTGTATCATTTAATTCTTAAAATTTTCTTAATATTAATTTTTAATTTTGTTTCCATTATTTTTTGCTTGAGACTTTGATTGTAGAATGTTCTCTTTGTGGGATCGACACCCCATTCTATACTGCTGCTACCGCATTGTACTGTTTGGACGTAATTCAATTGTCTAGTGGGGAAATCTACTAACATTGGTGCTGCATATGTGGGGAAAAGACAGCTGGAGAGAGGTGGTGGATTAGGGAGTATGCGGGGTAAAAGCAGAGGATCAGTAGCTGAAAGAGGACGAGGTAGTCAGCTAAAGTCCAGAGACAGCAGAGTCTATGCACTGACCCAACAGGATGTATAAGCCACTCCTGATATTGTTATGGGTATATTATTTATTCTTAATAAACCGCTAGATTATTGATTAATCCTAGTGCAACCCATTCTTTTTCATCTAGTGCTTATATGAAATCTATTGATGTTAATGTTAGTCTTTTGATGCATGTTGTTATTGTTGAGGTTCCTACTAAGGATATGGTTATTATCAAGACAATTTATTAGGGTTGTGTGATTAGTATGGCTGGTAGAGAATTGAAGTTGATTTGTTCCCTTTAGATATGACAGATTTTGATTTAATTATGTGGATGAATTGGTTATCTGCATATCATGCTTGGGTAGATTGTTTTAGGAAGAATGTGGTGTTCAAGATACCAAAACAAGAGGAATTTAATTTTCAGGGAGAACGTAAGATACTTGCCAACTGTCTTATTTCTGCCCTGACTGCTAGTAAATGGTTGAAGTGAGGGGCATTTGGCATATGTGGTGGATTCTATAAAGGAGATTAGGAAGTTAGAAGAAATATTGGTAGTGAAATATTTTTATGATGTATTCTCTAAAAAGTTTTCTGGTTTGCCTCATAACGGGGAGATTGAGTTTTCTATTGAGGTAATTCCGAGATCAGCACCCATATTTATAGAACCTTATAGAATGGCACCAGTTGAGTTGAGAGAGTTGAAAGTTCAGCTTCATGAGTTATTAGATAAATAGTTTATTCGACTTAGTATGTCGCCTTGGGGAGTCCCTGTGTTGTTTGTTAAGAAGAAGGATGGGACGATGAGGTTGTGTATTAATTATAGATAGTTGAATAAGATCACCATCAAGAATATATATCCTTTGCCCAGGACAAATGATTTATTAGAGCAGTTATAGGGGGCTAGGGTGTTTCTAAGATAGACCTGAGATCAGGTTATCATCAATTGAGGATATAAGAAGGGGACGTGCCTAAGACTGCTTTTAGGACACGTGATGGCCATCATGAGTTCCTTATGATGCCATTTAGGTTGACTAATGCTCTTGTAGCATTTATGGATCTAATGAATTGGGTGTTTGAACAATTCTTGGACAGATTTATGATTGTATTTATTGATGATATTCTGGTATATTCCAAGAATGAAAAGAAGAATGGGCAACATTTAGAGATAGTGTTAAAAATTTTAAAGAGGGATAAATTATATTCAGAGTTCTCTAAGTGTGATTTCTGGTTGAGTAAAATATCTTTCTTGGGGCATGTTGTGTTAGGAGATGGGATAGCAGTTGACCCACAGAAAGTAGAGGCAGTGTTGAATTGGGAAAGACCCACTAGTGTAACTAAAATTGGAAGCTTTTTGGGCAAAAAAATTCTATGATTGCTAAACCATTGACTAGATTGACCAAAAAGGAAGTGAAGTTTAGGTGGTCAGAAGAATGTGAGAGGAATTTTTGGCTTTTGAAAAAGAAATTGACTACTGCTCCAGTATTAGTTCTTTCTTCTAGTGATGAAAGATTTGTGGTATATAGTGATACGTCACATCAGGGGTTGCAATGTGTGTTGATGAAACATGCGAGAGTTATAACTTATGCTTCTAGGTGATTGAAGAACCATGAGAGGAATTACCCGACCCATGATTTAGAATTGGCTGCCATAGTTTTTGCTTTGAAGATTTGGAGACATCATCTATATGGAGCCACCTATGAAATTTTTGCTGATCATAAAAGTTTGATGCATTTACCTACTCCGAAAGAGTTGAATTTGAGGTATAGAAGGTGGATGAAGTTGATTAATGATTATGACCATACAATTCATTATCATCTAGAAAAGACTAATGTAGTAACTGATGCATTGAGTAGAAAGTCTACAGGGAGATTAACTGCTATTCGGAGTCATGATATTAGCTTGATGATAGAACTAAGAAAAATGAGGATACAGTTGAGTGTTAGTGATAGAGGAGTATTGATGGCAAATATGGTGGTACAATCTCCTATTATTGATCGATTGTTATAAATGCAGAGTAGAGATGAAAGGATAGAGAGGATCAGACAGGAAATATTGAGTGGAAAGTTGACTGGGTTTAGAATTAGAGAAGATGGTATGATGGTATTGGGACATAGAGTTTGTGTTCCTAATGATGTGGAGATGAGAAAGGAGATACTAAGGGAGGCTCATGATTCTGTATATCTATGCACTCAGGTAATAATATGATGTACAGGGGGTTGGGACAGAATTATTAGTGGTCATGGATGAAGAATGATGTAGCGGAGTATATTTCTAGATGTTTAACTTGTCAACAAGTGAAGTCTAAGAATAAACATCCAGCAGGTTTATTACAACATTTTTTAGTACCTGAATGGCCATCGGAGAATGTGAGCATGGATTTTGTTTCTGGTTTTCTCAATACCCAGAGAGGTCATAATACTGTATGAGTTATAGTGGATAGACTTTCTAAGTATTTGCATTTCCTTCCTATTAAAACTACCTAGAGTCTTGAAAAGTTGGTTGAATTGTATGTAGTGGAGATTGTAAGATTACATGGAGTACCTTTGAGTATTGTCTCAAATAGAGATTCTAGATTCATTTCTAGATTTTGGAGGGGTTTTCAAGAAGCTATGGGTACGCAATTGCAGTTTAGTACAACTTTTCATCCACAAACTGATGGGCAGACAGAAAGAATCATCATAATACTAGAAGATATGCTGAGGGCAAGTGTATTGAGTTTCTCAGTGAGCTAGGATGCTTATATACCTTTGAATGAGTTTGCATACAATAATCAATATCAAACTAGTATTAGGATGGCACCATTTGAGTCTTTATATGGTAGAAGGTGTAGAACTCCATTATGTTAGGAAGAAGTTGGAGAAAGAAAGATATTTGGTCTAGAAATAATAGATTTGATTACTGAGATGATCAAACTGGTTAAAGAGAACCTTAAAGCAGCACAAAATAAATAGAAATGATATGTTGATAATAGGAGACAACCTCCTGAGTTACAGGTTAGTGACTGGGTATTTTTGAAAATGTCTCCGTGGAAGGGTGTATTGAGATTTAAAAAGAAGGGAAAGTTGAGTTCGAGATTTGTGGGGTTATATGTGGTGATTGAGAGAGTAGGACCAGTAGCATATAGATTGGATTTGCCTCTAGAGTTAAAGCAATTACACAATGTGTTTCATGTTTTACTTTTGAGAAAGTGTTTACATGATGAATCTCATAGTATTCTGAATCAGGCTATAGAACTTCAGAAAGATTTGGCCTTTATACAAGTACCAGTCAGAATTCTAGACAGAAATAAACAAGTCTTGCGTAATAAATTCATTCCTTTGATTCAAGTATTATGGCGGAATAAAGATGTTGAAGAAATTACTTGGGACCATGAGGCAAGAATGAGGAATAAGAATACCTCCAACTTTTTTATGAATTAGGTAAGGAAATTTCGGGGATGAAATTTTTATAAGGTGGGTAGAATTGTAATGCTCGTATTCTAAAAGTAAGAGTAAAGACGTAATTTGATAAATATGAAATGGAATTAAAATAATATATATATATATATATATATAATATTTATTATTGAATAAAATAATTCTTATGAAAAAAAATGGACACACCTGGATGCATGGGAAGATAAGAAGGAAAAAAAACAAAGTGTCCATGCGTAATGCATGCAAGACAACAAAAAAGGGTAAATGGTGCAAATGACAGGGGAGGTATTGTATATATATAATTAGTTTTAACTTATTTTATTTATTTCTTACCAAATCCTATTTAGTTTTCTTCTTTCTTCAATTCAAATTTCTCTCTTTCTTTAAATACTTGGGGACTCAAAGAAAAGTTGAAAGAGTAAAATTTTATAGAGATTTACGGAATAATTTTAAAGAGAGTCAAGGAAAGCTATAAGAAAAATAAAAGGTAATAATGTGAATTTGATTTTTGAAATTTAGCATACATGAAATTACTCGGAATTCAATGTAGCAATTTTTAAAGGGTATGAATTCTGGAAGAATTGAAGAATAAATTAAAAGTTTTAATATAAATATTATATCAGGTGTTGACGATCAGTAATCAGGTGAAATTGCTTAAAGGAACAGGAAAGGAAATAAAGTGATTCACGGGTAGCTTTAAGTGCTACGTGATGAGTTAGATTTACTTTTAGTAATCCAGATAAATATGAAATATAAATCGATGATATTTGAATTAATTATTAACCTATGATTGGATGATAGATGAAAGTTAGTTGATGGGTACGATAGGAATAATTGATATGTTAAAGATTTATTATATGAGAAGTAATATTATTGAAATAATAAGTTGATTAAATATATAATGAAAAGATAAATGAAATCTTGACAAGCTATGATTGATAATTTGATATGATATATGAGGAGATAATTTAATGAATATGATAAAATAATAATTTTGAGAAAGAGTTTGATAGCTAAATTGAATGTCTGAATGTATGTTTGTTTTTATATTATTGTTCATTTACATATTTTATATCATTGTTCATATGCATATGCATAAAATAAAATAACTGGGAAGACAGTTGGTCTAAATGAAATAAAAGAACCGTAACAGTCGGTATATGCTGGAAATAAAAGAACCGGGAAGGCAACCAGTCTAAATAAAATTGTGACAGCCAGTATATGCTGAAAATAAAAGAACTGGGAAGGCAGCCAGTCTAAATGAAACGGTGACAGCCGATATATGCTGGAAATAAAAGAATCAAGAAGGCAGCCAGTCTAAGATAAAACATGTCGACATGTGGGAAGATGTTCCCAAATAATAATATAATTTAAATTCATGCATTGAATTTGTTTTAAATATTTATTATTATTGCTTGAGATGTTAAAGTGTTATTCTTGATTGTAAATTTATTGATAGATGAATAAATCTCACGGAGAGACGGATATGATGAGAAAAAAATACGAAAGTATGATATGATAAGAATTATCTGAGTGATTGATTATATGTTGTTAACCTCATAACAAGGTAATTATGAGGTAGAATTGATAGTCTCAGGATGATTAAATATATGAGAAGAAGATATTGATAAATGATGAGGATTATAACATGAGTAGTGATAATAGAATGTTGTTATCGAGTCATATGAGATATAGATGAATTAATATTGGAATACTATTTGAACAATTGAATACTTCTAGTAAATTTAATTCATTGAGCTTGTGAAGCTCACTTCTCATTATTAAATGATTTCAGGAAGCGGGCAGGACGGATAGATTGGTGAGCTAAGATTTAGACTGAGTCATTATCTGTAAGCCATGTGGTCCATATCCTCAGACTAATGGAAAAAATATTAGTAAATATTCATGCATAATATTTTGTATATAATATTTCAGTTGAGATTTTAATAATGTAACTCCCCTGTTGAGGGTTGAGGATTGATGTATAGATATATATAATTTCAGTTGATGTTTATATTGTTGCATATATGTGTCGTGCTGGGATTTCAAAACGTGACGACACCGTCTCGAGGGTGGCCAACCCGTGATGGGTTGTTACGGGCCAAATGAGAGAATTCTAAGAATTAATTAAGTTAGGAGCTTAATTAAAATTTTAAAAATCTTGGAGCCTTTGGGAGTAAAGTTTATATAAATATGGCTCCTACTTGATGGAAACCTTAATGACCATTATTGGAGATTAAGATAAGATTTTAAGCTCTCTCTCCATAATCCAAACACTGAAAACCCTAGGAGCTAATGTTTGGTGGGGGTTGAATCCAACAAATAATAAAATTCTCGCTCTTGAAAAATACAAATTGTAACAGTGATGAGCAATGTCGTATCCAAGAAGATTGGGTAGATTTATTTTAATGAAAGTTAAAGCGGAGAAAAAAGGGGGGTTTTGAAATTTCGAAGTGAAATAAACGAGAAAACAATTATAATCAACTAAAAACTAAGGAGAAATCAATATCAGACAAATATCCAACCAAAGGTATAACTTCATAATTGGTTCAGAGAATTGATCACAGATACAAGGATAAAATCTTCTATTCTTCACTAAATTGGTTATGGTTGTTAACAAGCTCTAACAACATATCTCTCCTTACTTTCTCGATAACCAAAACAAGCTCTTTGATTACTTCCCTTGTTAATAAACAATCCTAAACAAGCCCTTAGGATTTAATCTATCAACAACATTAATAATTAGAGAGACTACCAATTCTAGCAAACAAATACACAAGCTCGATTCATTTAGAGAATGTTATATATCTCCATAACATAAATCAAAAATATCTCTATAATCAACTTTGTTATTTTACCACTAATATTATAACATTTAAACAATTACAGATTTAAAGTTCTAAATGGAAATTTATTGATCTGATAATTGAACAACGGGCCCTTTGCATTAATCAACCAAGACAATAATTTTTAATAAACACAGAAGATATATAAATGGAGAAGAAATAAAAGAGCAATGAAAATTATTTAGATCTCACAATTCTTGAAGAACCAAAACTTCAATTATCCTTCAGCTGGAAGAAAAGTATTTAGCTACTCATAATTAAAAGAACACCTAATGAAAAGAGAAGTGGAATTTTTCTGTTCAACAGTCGCGCCTTCTATCCAAGATCTCCCTTTTCTTTCAGCTAGGGTTACTATTTATAATATTCTAAATCCACCGGCCAGCGCTGCATCGCCAACTTCCCGGAGTTGCAGCGCCAGAAACAAATCAAACCCTAACCAGCGCTGCAGCACCAACTTCTCGGCGCTGCAGCTTTGAGTTTCTGTCCTCTTTTCACATATTTCGCAAATTCCAGCGCTGCGGCGCCAACTGAACCAGCGCTGCAACATTGAGCTTCTGTCCAATCTTCACAAATCTTGTCATTCCAGTGCTATTCCAGCGCTGCAGCTTTGAGCTTCGACTTTTCTTCACAAATCTCTTAATTTTGAATTCAATTTGATTTAACTCTTCAATCTACTCCATAAAATACGAAACATAATCAAAATGCAAGATTTAAGCATTTATAACCATTAAAACATGAGGAAGTATAACAAACATATAGATATTATGAATCCTTATCAAATTCCCCCACACTTAAACAATGCTTGTCCTCAAGCATACAATAGCTCAAGTCCGTCACCTTTTCTCATCATCGTTCCTTCTTCTACCTTTACTCATCCTCTATAATCCAAATTATCATGCCTTAAAGATTTAAATCTAAAGACAAATAAGAAACAAACAATTTCATAGTGTAAATTCTTATAAACCATACCCATGAACAATCACCTCAATGATCTTCTCGAAATCAAAATGTAATAGGATCTAACACCCTCTCATTGGATTCACTCAATACGCTCAAGGTGTTTAGGGTATCAATGAACTCTCAAGTCAAAACATAGAAGATCTTTACCATAAGCTTGCTAATATATCACATCTTTATCATCAATAGATTGAATTGAATGCAAAGAATCTAAGGGTCTTAAATGTGTTGTAACGGGGCTTAGGTAAGGTGTGGTGAGAAGGGATTTTTGGGTACTTTTATCAAAGGAATTACAACAACTTCTCCACACAAAGCATAACTCAATAACGTCAAATGTTTTCTTCAATCAATTCACTTCCAAACAATTGAAATTGCACAACTTTTCTCTCTTTCTGGCTGCCCATATTTTTTTTTCTTCTTCTCTTCTTTTTTTTTAATAGAGAAGAAATAAAGAACTTGTAACTTGAATCACTTTATTCCCAGTATCTTTCAATCCTTTCAGAGATAATTTGAAGCTTCATGTGAACAAGCTAGTACGATCCTTCAATTCAAGGTTCAAAAGAGGGAAATCGACAAAAGAGTGGGTTGACATTGCTTATACCATGGTTAACTTCCAACAAAAAGACCAAGGTTCAAAATCGGCTTTCTAAGGTAAAAATCAACGTAGGCTTTTTAAGAAAGCTAAATGACTCTACCTGAATGCCCTTATTAATTCAATGCATTCAATTCAACAATGTAGTCTCCTGACATGCATAACAAAGCAAGTTCTAGAAAAATCAACTATGTATGACAATCACTCAATTAAGAAAATGGAGCATAATATAATATGAATGCTCATTGGCTCAAAAGCACAAAAAAAGAGTCATGTGCATTAGCTCCCACATATTTTTCGTTCAATCAATCATCAAGAGCAATTAATCACTATGTAGTAAATAAGAATTCAACCATTCATGCTAATCCCTTATTATGCCTCAATTTATCTCAATAATTCACAATAATCTAGATCATTTAAGACAAGCATCGATAGAATCTAGAATTAAGAAGAGAAGGATCACAAACAAGAACTAAAGTATCACTTGGATTTTTGAAAATTTTCTTGAAAAATGATTCAAAAATTGATCAAAATGGAGCTAAAAGTGAAGTTCAAAGTAAAATCAAATTCATATGTCAAAGACCCCCCCCACACTTAATCCATACATTGTTATCAATGTATCAAAAATAGATACTCAAAAACTATAAAAGAACAAGAGTAAGTAGAAAATTCCCCTGAAAATGTTGAGCATCAGCTAAGATATCAGTCACGTGCTTGGGGGTGAAGGTGGTGTGAATCCCATGTAAGCAAGGAAAGTTGTCATGTTTCTGTCCAATCTGGCAACTTGGTCTTCGAGTCTCGCAAGCTTATCGCAAAATAAAGAAAAAGGAATAAAACAAAGAAAACAAGGAAAGTAAGACAAAAAGTTGGGTTGCCTCCCAAAAGCATCGTTCTTTAACGTCTTTGGCTAGACTTTCCGATTTATAGCTCTTGGAGAATGGTTGTGGACGATTGAGGGTCAAATGTCCCCATGATGTAGTACTTCAATCTATGCCCGTTGACCTTGAACGTCGCCTTGTTTTTCTTGTGTCGTATTTCAACGGTACTAAAAGGTGATACACTTATCACGGTGTATGGTCTAGTCCACCGAGATTTCAGCTTTCTCAAAAATATATGCCTTCTTACGACTTCCAGCAACTGTTCTTCCATTTTACCTGTCAATGAAGAAGTTATTATAATGGGGAAAATAATTTTCTCTAAATAAGCATATTTCAAATGAGCAAGTAAAGTTTTCAATTCAGTTATTATTATTTGTTCTTCTGGCACTTCTTTTCCCATTTCAGACTCAAAGTTCCTTGCTTCTTCTTGGATGACGAGTTCTTCAGTTATAGCAGTCCCTTCAAGAGTGAAATGCCTGCTAAGTATAACTTTTAGCTTATCATCATCAATTAGATCAAAGATTTCTTGTGCCAACGGGTCAATAACATCCATAACAAAAACAGAAGACACATCATTAGGGTACCTCATGGCATCATAAATATTGAATTTAATAATTTCACCATCAAACTCCATTGTGAGTGTACCATCATGTACATCAATTTTTGTCCTAGATGTTTTAGAAATGGCCTTCATAATAACATTAGTGTTGAATTAGAAGAGTCATCTTCTTCCATGTCAAGAACATAAAAATCAGTAGGGAAGACCAACCCATTAACTTGTACTAAGACATCCTCCAAGACTCCTTCAGGATATACATTAGATCTATTAACAAGTTGAATAATCACACCTGTTTCTTTTAATGGACCAAGATTCAAAGATGAATAAATAAAGAGAGGTATGACATTTATTGAAGCTCCTAGATCTAGCATTACTTTCTCAATCCTAACATCACCTAGTTTGCAAGGGATAGTAAACATACCTAGGTCCTTGCATTTTGGAGATAATTTTTTCTGGAGGATGACTGAAACATTTTTCCCCATACTTATCTTTTCATTACCTTTCAACTTCCTCTTGTTGGTGCACAACTCCTTGAGAAATTTAGCATATCGAGGCACTTGTTTAATTGCATCAAGTAAGGGAATATTTACCTCAACCTTGCGAAAAGTTTCAAGAATTCCCTTCTCTTCCTCTTCTTTCTTGGACTTAGTCAATCTAGTAGGAAAGGGAGGATTTGTCACCAATGCCTTTGGTTTTTCACTATCGAGTCCTGTAGGCTGGTCAGTTTGAGGTTGAGGAGCAACTACTTCTTTTTCAATTTCTTCTCCACGTGCAGCCTTACTGGGTTCCTTCAACTCCTTCCCGCTTCTCAAGGTAACTGCACTAGCATTTTGTTTTGGGTTAACAACAGTTTAGAAGGGTAATTTACCTTGAGATTCTAATCTGTTCATAGAAGATATCAGTTGACTCATTTGATTCTCCAGTTGTTGAATCCTTGTTCTTGTCTCCTGTTGAAATTGCTGCGTGTTAGTTGCAAGTGATTTAACAATTTCTTCTAGAGACATACCTAAACTTGTGGAGGTTGGTTGTGGTGGTGGAACAGGTGGTCTATGCTGAAAGTGTTGAAATTATGGTCTTGCTCTATAGCTGAAATTGGGATGATCCCTCCATCTTGGGTTGTAGGTATTTGAGTAGGGATTGTATCTCCTTTGTGGTGGGCCTGGAAATCCTCCAGCTGCATTGGCATGCTCATAGGAATCATCTCGAAGTGTAGGGAAAATGTCAGTTGGATGACCGATGGTAGCACAAATCCTACAAGCTTTCACTTGTTGCATATTTCCTACAGCTAACTGTTGAACAATAGAAGTTAGCTTGAATATTTGATTTTCAAGGGAAGATATACTTACCTCATTCACCCTTATTGGAGATGTGTCCTGCCTGAATCCAAATTGTTGTAAGTGCCATAATGGAGATCAAATCTCTAGCGTCACAAGGAGTTTTGTTCACTATGGCACCTTCACTCACTGCATCCATCATCTTCCTTTCCATGGGTAGGAGCCCTTCGTAGAAATATTAATGAGGAGTTGTTCAGAAATTCCACGTTGTGGGCAGCTTGCATAGAGTTGCTTAAATCTTTCCCAATACTCATGAAGGGTCTCTGTATCTTTCTGTTTTATTCTGCATATCTCCCTTCTAATGCCAGCAGCTCGTGATGCAGGGAAAAATTTATCAAGAAACAATCTCATCATCTCCATCCATGTGGTTATAGAGCCAGGGGGCATATAAAATAACCATTCCTTTGCTTTTTCATAAAGCGAGAATGGAAAAGCACGTAATTTAATTTGTTCTTCGGTCACTCCTTGCGGTTTCATGCTTGAACACGCCACGTGGAATTCCTTCAGATGCTTGTGAGGATCTTCATTCTCAAGACCACGAAAAGTTGGGAGCAAATGGATCAATCCAGATTTTAACTCAAAACCCACTTCCAAAGCTGGATATGTAATGCAGAGTGGCTGTTGATTTACATTTGGTGCAGCCAATTCCCTTAAAGTTCTCTCTTGATTGGCAATTGCTTCTTCTATTTCAGAATCACTAGAAGAATCAACCAGGTCAGGTACTAAATTAAATCTAGAGGGTGAGGATGAAGATGCTTGTTTGTCACGCAATTTAGCTTCCTTCCTCAACTCCCGAACCGTCTTCTCAATCTCATGATCGTATTGGAGTTCACCTGCACGAGAAGATCGAAGCATTAAAATAAATCTAATTAACACCAATCCCCGGCAATGGCACCAAAAATTTGATGGGGGTCGAATCCAACAAATAATAAAATTCTCGCTCTCGAAAAATACAAATTGTAACAGTGATGAGCAAGGTCGTATCCACGGAGATTGGGTAGATTTATTTTAATGAAAGTTAAAGCGGAGAAAAAAGGGGGGTTTTAAAATTTCGAAGTGAAATAAAAGAGAAAGCAATTATAATCAACTAAAAACTAAGGAGAAATCAATATCAGGCAAATATCCAACCAAAGGTATAATTTCAGAATTGGTTCAGAGAATTGATCACAGATATAAGGATAAAATCTTCTATTCTTCACTAAATTGGTTATGGTTGTTAACAAGCTCTAACAACCTATCTCTCCTTACTTTCTTGATAACCAAAACAAGCTCTTTGATTACTTCCCTTGTTAATAAACAACCCTAAACAAGCCCTTAGGATTTAATCTATCGATAGCATTAATAATTAGAGAGACTACCAATTCTAGCCAACAAATACACAAGCTCGATTCATTTAGACTAGGTTATATATCTCCATAACATAAATCGAAAATCTCTCTATAATCAACTTTGTTATTTTACCACTAATATTATAACATTTAAACAATTATGGAATTAAAGTTCTAAATAGCAATTTATTGACCTGATAATTGAACAACGGGCCCTTTGCATCAATCAACCAAGACAATAATTTTTAATAAACACAGAAGATATTTAAATAGAGAAGAAATAAAAGAGCAATGAAAATTATTTAGATCTCACAATTCTTGAAGAACCAAAACTTCAATTATTCTTCAGCTGGAAGAAAAGTATTTAGCTACTCATAATTAAAAGAACACCTAAAGAAAAGAGAAGAGGAATTTTTTTGTTCAATAGCTGCGCCTTCTATCCGAGATCTCCATTTTTTTATAGCTAAGGTTACTATTTATAATATTCTAAATCCATCGGCCAGCACTGCAGCGCCAACTTCCCAGAGCTGCAGCGCCAGGAACAAATCAAACCCTAACCAGCGCTGCAGCACCAACTTCCCGGCGCTGCAGCTTTGAGTTTCTGTCCTCTTTTCACATATTTCGCAAATTCCAGCGCTGCAACGCCGACTGAACCAGCACTGCAGCATTGAGCTTCTGTCCAATCTTCACAAATCTTGTCATTCTAGTGCTATTCCAGCGCTGCAGCTTTGAGCTTCGACTTTTCTTCACAAATCTCTTAATTTTGAATTCAATTTGATTTAACTCTTCAATCTACTCCATAAAATACGAAACATAATCAAAACGCAAGATTTAAGCATTTATAACCATTAAAACATGAGGTAATATAACAAGCATATAGATATTATGAATCCTTATCAATGTTCTATAGATTTCAACCACCATGATTCAAGATCTCTAGTTCTTGTTGCTCTATGGATATACTTAGAGGCTAGACACTTGAAAGACTCATGAACCCATTTTAAAGTTCCAACAAAATCTCTATAAAAGCAAAGGTATAAACCCTAACTCTTTGTGGTGATTGAATTCTTAACCTAAATCCTAGAAAGTTTCTTAGTGAAATTATATTGGCATAAATTTTTTTTTTTAATTCCATTGTGTTTTCTATGCTAATACATACACACCTCTCTTACAACAAAATCTCTAAAAAGTCTCCATTTCTCTGTAGTAGAGAATTTATGTAAGGTTTTGATTTTTCAGCCTTTCTCCCCTTTCTTTTCTAAGAATGCCCAATGCGTTCTTGAGCAAAAACTAGAGTAGATCTTCTAAGATCAGGACTCTAGCTCTCTGAAACATTCGAAAAATCTCAGCCCTTATTGAAGATCCTCTACATACAACACAAGAGGTGTAGCACTAAAGGGAGAGTCATACTTTAAAGATCTACATCCCTTGAAAAAGTTTTCCTAATGTACACACTCCTTCTTCCTTTCTTTAGATCTAGGCATGATGTTTCCCTATAAACCTCCATAAGTGTTTAATTACGTGTTCATGTTATAGCTTGCATGATAATGTAAAATGTAGATTTTGTGTTTTCGCTTGTTTACATGTCAATAGTTGTTTTATTTAACTTGCATGCTTGTGCATGAATTAGAAAGCATCAGTATGAACTATTTTTCATTATTTAAAGAGTTCTTCTAAATGAGTAAATGCTAGGCTTCTGCCTAGGCCAGATGATGAGTTCAACCCATTCATCTCGTTAACTGGAAGCATGAACCTTGAACCTCTAAATCGCATGCCCTAAATGGATTTACAAGGGAGTTCTTTATCTTTCGCTCAAAAGGTAAGTTTAGACTCCTCACCCCACAAGTCATAGGCTTCAGCTTATGAATCTTTTCATAGGGCCAAAACCATCAAAATGACTATAAAGAAAAAGGCAAGGATGAAGGATGGAAAAGAAACGCACAAAGCACACGAAAGGTAAGCCTTTGTGTGTCTCTAAGGTGAGTTCTTTTTCACCTCACTTTGAACAGCACCAACTCGTTCACCCCAGGGAAGAGAGCCTTAGGAAGAAAGGAATGGAGGGGAGGGGAAATACGAAGACTATAGCTTAAATATGGCTTATGGATTCAATTTTTTAAAAGCATAAAATTTGATTAAAATTAAAAATTGATAAGGCAGATATCCTAAAGACATAGACTACTACTACTATTATTTTAATAGTAGATTATCTTTGATTTGTGAGTATAGAGTGTTTATTTATAATTGCAATAATTATAGGTGCAGCTGTCTCCGCACTTGAAAACACCATTCTTAGCCAAAACACTCATCTCGCCAAATCCCTCGTAGTGTACGTTCCCTGGTGTAACACAAAGAACAAGGGACTTTGTGGTTGTCTTATATGCAAAGCTCATGTCTGGGTACATTTTGCACCATCTACAATCATTGCTGCACTTGCAGCCAGAATCATAACCACAGTTTTCTCCAAAGCAAGACATTTTCAGATTCTTAAGAAAAACCTTGATTAAAATTGAAGTTATTTTTCTTGAAGGTGAAAAATTAATACTAGGTGAATTTGGTTTTAAAACTTGTTCAGAATCTTTATCCAAAGCCCCTCTTTCGCGAGCTCAATCAAACAATCATTAATGTACAATGTAATATATAATAAACAAATTTTATCACCCAATAAGATTCATAATTAAAACAAATAGTGTCTAATAATTTAAAGAGAAATGATAGAGAGAACAAATGCTCGAGATGTATAGAGGTTCGGTAACATCGAGATCACACCCGATCCCATGTATACTCTATCATAGGCACTCTTGGAGGTTCCACTATAATCTCCCCATTTACAATATACAAAGGGTTTTACAAGTTCACCTCAAACTTGTTGTTTTACGAGTTAACAATGAACTTGGTGTTTTCCCAAGATCACACCAAACTCATAGAGAAATTTACAAGCTGATTCCTAACCATTGTTGAGTTTTATTAAATTAACACAGAATCTTTACAAAGTGTTTTACAACCTCATACTTAAACCTTCACAAAGTTTTTTAAATTCTAACACTTAATTTTTTTGAGTTTCTTGAAGAATAATTTTTTTCTCTCAAATGTATGATGAAAAGATCCTTTTTAGAGTGGGTGAGAAATCCTAAGTTAGAATGTACTCTTTGCATGATTGATTTACAATTTAAAGCTTTAGCTTGTGGTTAGAAAGAATTTGAATATGCAAATGCTCAAGCTTAGCTCTTTGGGAGAGGAATTTAGAATTTAGCATATAACATGTGTAGTTATTTCTCACTTTGTATTCTCCTCCAAAAGGTAGCCCTCTAGAAATAAGACCATTTGGTGTTAGAAATAATCGTTGTGGCATTGTTGGTTTTGTAACCTACAAATGTCAAGCTGTTAAAAATATATATGTTAGAAGCTAGACGTCAACGCCCCTAAATGATCACATCGACTCAATTTTGGTTACAAGTTATACGGAGTATAAGATAAAGCCAAGGTCGACGTAACTCTGTCAATAAATGACTAGTAATCTATTGTTGACGTCTACTCAAGTTGTAAATCGTGTTGACATGGTATAACAATTTGCTTTATCTCTTTAATAGAGAAGAAGAATGTGTAGGATAAGATCCTAACTTGAGCTAAAACATAGAACATACTTCTCTTACCAGCTATTGAAGGTTCTAAGACTCTTCTAGATTCAACTCTTGATGAAGCTCTTAATCTTCAAATCTTCATGTGTTTCTTCATGGTTAGTCTTCTCAAGTGGATCATTTTCCTTTTCTCTTGAAGCTTTTTATCTTCTTGCTTCAGAAGAATGTCAATTATCCTCAATGTCCTCCTTCTTCTTGTGAAGTAACAGATTATGCCTTTGAGCTTTGCTTATAAGGATTTGGACTTTGATGAAACATCTTAACCACATTTACTTGAATGCTTTTATTGTGCCTTTGGCTTGCTTCAAAGATGGTCAAATTTTTTCATTTTATCTTTTAGAATTGACTATTTAAATGTTTCTTTAGTGGATTGAGTTGACCATTGGTTGCCCATTTGGATGTCTCATGACCCTTATTTCCAAACGTAACCCATAAACCTGGGGATAACGGGAAAGGGGTGTGCCATGCAGAAACTCATTAATATATTGCTGAAAATAATAATAAATTGAAAGTCTCATTATTTTAATCTTTATATCTATGTTCTTCCATCCGTACTAGTTTTACGATTATAATTATTGTTAGGAAATTCAAGAACACAATACAAGCACAAGATGTACAGATTTTGCAAATTCAATTTTCATTCATAAAATCAAAATAACTTCAACATAAACACATATACTACAATAAGAGTTGCAACAATGATTTTTAACAACAATTTCACACACCCAATATCCCTTTTTAACGTAGTTGGCTTTTTTTTCATCCCAACAATTTCTTTCTTTAGGTCAACAAAGGCAATAGCTTTTTCATTATTCTTTTTACACACTTAAAATTGAAATGCTTGTTCCTTTAAAATATGTGGTATAGCTTTTCCTTATTGTTTGCTGACTCATAAATCTTGATAGTCACTCAACTTCCACATCTAAACAAAATGTTGCACAATTTAAAGTTGTATACATTATGGAGCCATGAATCCACTACTTGATGTAGAGGGAAACATTGTCACTTACACTTAAACAATTCATCAAACACATTGTATGCTTACCTAAATGTGAGGTAGAAGATTAATCAAACAAATTACAAGCACTTCAACAATTTTATCAAACACATCGCTTGCACTAAGCCAATTCATCACATTTTACAAGAATTAGACATAAAAAAACATTGCTTGCACTTAGACAATTCATCAAATTTCAGGCACTTATACGATTTAACCATTAAAATTGTTATGTATACTTAACAAAACTTTTGAAAAAAAATCTAACCTCTAAAACTCATCCCTGTCAAACAAAAATTTTGGATAGCTTATGGGTTACTAGTTACTTTTATCTTTGTCCTAAACTACATAAGCTACAACGTGCTAGTCTTCATTTTCTCCAACTATAAATGTTGAAATTCTCTTTGTAGGAATGGTGTTGTGTGTTGTTGTGATAAAGAATGAAGCATTAAAACATAACATGTGTCAATCACATGATCTTAATGGCATTTTTATTATTTCACACCATTGATAGATGCCCAAGGGGTATTTTGGGTCTATTTATGACCATGTGGAACGCACATAGAGCCATATAGGCATTTTGGCCAGATTTTTTGTTATATGTCAACAGAAAGGCATGCTTTGTACAATGCGGATCAAACTATTGTGGTGGCTTGTTCTAATTTCAAAATAGAGAAATGAGTTGTAAAAATAACTAAAACATAATGATGAATTTATAATTTACCCAATTAAAAATCAATATAACATATGTAATATTATAATCATATTGATATAATATAATAAGATGTACAATATTTTATACTAACATCTCAACATGCGTGTAGTACATGTTGATCTGTTTTTTATGAGATGAAACAAAATAATGAGATTAAAAGAGTAAGCAATCTTAAAAGTAAATTTAAATATCATACATACATATATACATAGATTTGTTCATACCCATGCATTCTTTTAAATTTTAATGATCTAAATTTTCAATCACTTGAACCCATACATCAAAATTTCAAAGTGAAAAAAGCTTAAGAGATTTTCACAATAAAGCCAAATGCAATGTAAATTAGTAAACTAACAATTTTTTTTAAAAAAAACCATGAAACCTGTCAATTGTATTTTAAAATAGTCTTTAAAAACACTCAAAGCTTTTTTTTTATTTTATTTTTATAGATTTGATGATAATTACTTACACATAGAACATTAGAAATATTAGGTATTAAAGAAAACAAAGAGAAGATGAACATCCATAAAGAAATTAGAAGATAAAAAATCATTAACACTTGCCAATCTTGAAGGGATCAGAGGATAAAAATGATAATGATCAAGATGGTTTAAAAGTGGTGAAAGAAATTTTTTTTATTTCAATTTGTTAATAAGAAAAGTTTTAATTTAAAATAAGATAAATGGAGATAAGAAAGATTAGAACTATTTTAAAACCAGTTAAAGATTGAGTGGCTAGTTACGTAAGATAAGAAGATTGAGAGACACAGAAAGAAAGAGAAGAGTTGAAATATGGTGTAGTTTTTTGTACAGTTTCGAGTAGTTAAAAGTAATAAAAGTAGGAAAATTGGAGAAAGATGTGGGTAGTTTCCGATATTATTTTTTAGTGTTAAAATCGAAAGTAATTGACTGATTGCTTGTGGTACAACATAAGGAATGTATAGTTACATTTTTATCCTTATTTCTATAAATAAATAAATAAATAAACTTTAACACTTTGATTTATGGTTTTTCATGAATTTCAATATGTTAATAATATTTTTTGGAGGGTAGACTCTAAAGGGCTCTTCTGGCTTTATAATAGTAATAGATGATAATACATATTCGATTCAAGAAATAATTGTGATAGGAATGTAATCTTTGACCTTGAAACTGAGGGGGAATCAAACTCAGTCACCATCTCTATCTCACAGAGACAAAATCCCTCTTAAACCTGCCTAGACAAGGTCAAGATTGGTAGGGCCTTGTTGGTGCGGTGATTTTGACATCCCTAAATTTACTTTATTGGGCATGGGTGTGATTGCTCTGTTCGTGTTAGTTGAGTCAATCTAAAGAAAATAAGTATATGGCTTCTGTAAGTAGTTTAAAGCACAAATAGTGATATGTCCAAATAATAATGAAAAAAGATCATAAGAGAAAGAAAGGTGGTTTGAAAGAGAAATTATTTTCTTTTATTTATTTCTAAATTTTAGGTTTGATGTATCAAGTTTGTTGGTACAAATTTAATGTTGTTAGTCTTATTTAACAAACCACATAACTTAAGATACTAAATACTGGTTTGGCCTATTAGTATAAATGATTTATAATTTAGTTTATATTTTTTTAAAAATAGTTTATTGTAAAACACTTGTGGCCTTATACAGTATTTAGTATTTGGTAAAATAGTGTTGAAAGACAGTTTTTCTAACACAGATTTTATTTCTTAAAATATAAATCATTTTATTCGTTATGTTTGATACGAAACAGTAACCATTTCATAAATTTTTAATTTGAAAAAACTCAAACCACAAAATACTTATTTGTATTTTTTTTTGTAAAATAATACTTCATGAAAATGTAAAATTTTAAATGTAACTTAAGAAACCAGACATTAAGTAAGCCTATTTTAATTCACATGGTGTTGAAAATAAAATATTGGAAAGAAAAACAACCAACAATCTCTTTCTATTCTCACTGCCACTTTGATTCTCAGTCTCTCTCATTTTCCACCATTTTTCTGTCTTTTTGGATAAAAAATCTAGAAAATGATTAAACCCAAATTAGTATAAAATCTATAAAAAAAAATTCCATCTCATTATTCGATTTTTCGCTTTAGCAAAGTATACAAACCTAAGCTGAACAAGATCTGAATGCTAAGGAGTTTAACAGAATCTCAGGCCCCTAACAGAGGTGATCTCACAAATACTAGATCAACCTCATCCTTATCAACCCCGATGATCCCTCACTCCTGCTTCCTCTATCTGAGCCGTTAATCTCCTCCGACCCTGGACCCTTATGTTCTTCCAATCTAGGGTTTCCTCCATCATCATCAATTTCTACGCAGTCATCCACTGTCACCATCATGTCCTCCAAGATCAATCACCAAAACCACCACAACAATTACCACCGAATAAACGGCCAGATTTCTCAACCCTGTCCCCACTTGAACGATTTTCGCGCGCGGAATGGCTTGGAGCCGTTCCGGGCCCTCCAGAACTGCCTTCGGGTCAAGCCACCCGGAGGTCGCGCTGCAATCCGGCGGGACCCGTCCGAGGTTCCCAAGTGCGGCGCGTGCGGAGAGTCGGCTCGGTCTCGACTGTACGTTTGCGTGGCGTGCGCGATGGTTTCTTGCCACGCGCCTCCGCTCCCATCACACGCTGCGGCACACTCCCAGTCCATGCCCCAAGGGCACGAGATCGCAGTGGACGTGGACCGCGCCGAGCTCTTCTGCTGCGCTTGCCACGACCAGGTGTACGACGGCGACTTCGACGCGGCCGTAGTCCTTGCACAGACCTCTTCCATGAGCACAGCATCGCAATGTACAAATCCTGAAAACCTCCGTAAGCGGCGCAGAGTAGATTACCGGCCTTGGAGCCCTGACGTACGCGAGCGCGTGTTGATGGGGAACTGCTCCAGCCCTCTCAACGACGCCAACAACTCCTCGTCATCTTCGATGTCGGACTTTCCGTGGGGATTGCGTGGATTGAACAATCTAGGAAACACGTGCTTCATGAACTCTGTTTTGCAAGCGTTTCTCCACACACCGCCCTTGCGGAACTATTTCCTTAGCGATCGGCATAATAGGTATTACTGTCAGCAGAAGAATGGTGTTGCCGGTGGTGGCAGGAGGAATGCCGGTGGTTCTGCCAAGTTGTGTTTGGCTTGCGACATGGATGCTATGTTTTCGGCGGTATTTTCGGGAGATCGAAAGCCTTATAGTCCTGCCAAGTTTTTGTACAGGTTTGTGGTGTTCTCATATATTTTGTGTTTCGAAAAATTTGTAGTGTTTGATGTAATTGAGATTTCTTGTGGGGTTTGTTGTAGTTGTGGTTTGTGCAAGTGAATGGAGAGAGTAAGACGGATTGGTTTGCTTGCAGTATAGATTTGGGGTTACAGTGTATTCTTTTTATATTTTGACTACTAAATTTTAGTTTCACCTGTATTTAGCCTTTACTGACCAGAGGCTTCTTTGCAGTTGGTGGCAACATGCTGCGAACCTGGCAAGTTATGAACAGCAGGATGCACATGAATTTTTCATTTCCATGCTTGATGGGATCCATGAAAAAGTTGAGAAGGATCGACGGAAGCCCCTGAATCAAGGTAGTTTTAGTTTTTCTTTACCCTGTATATCTACCTGTTTTCTCAGTTGAAAGGTCACTGCCACCAAAAAAAAATGGAATTGTTGTGAATTGTAAATTGCGCTTGCACAACATGTGGAACATACTGGTTGACATTTTGTTATAATATATGCCTCTATATTCTCTGTTGTTTTCCGTATTGAGAATTTGAAAAAATGGATTGTTGATTTATATGCAAAATTAGAGTGTCTTCTAGATGTTACCAGTTCTATTGTGGGCCCCATATCTCTTGGCATGCATCATTGACATACTGGTATCTGCATTGTCTTGGTGTAAACTTAGTTCAGGTTTACTTGGGTTCATTGTCAGATTCTGCAAGACATGTCTGTTTTAGTGAACAACTCAACATAAATTGAGGCAGCAAGTGTAACAGGTTAAGGATGTAGATTGCGATGGATTAAATGTAATTTCTGAAATTTAGTTTGCTACTGTTGGGGTTGTTGTATCTATTTGAATTTTGTATCGGTAATGCAGTCAATTATAACTTATGATTACTTCAAGCTGAAAGCTAGTTTGTGCTTTTATAGCTCCTATGAAATGTAGTCAAATCTTTCAAGTTGTTGATTTTAGTTGATATTCTATGATCCACAAGCTCTCTGCTTCAGTCAGTGTAGGACATACTTTATATTATTGCCATAACTTTACTGTTTTAGTGGCAGCATTGGGTAACCAACAGGCAAGAACCCATAGGTGGCTTAGGAGAACACTCTTTAATTAACTTGATAAGTCATTGGAGGACTTAATCAACTTTAAAAGCATGCAACATCTACAAACTTGCCGCCATTCTAAGACCAGATGATGATCAAATGTAGACATCTCTTACTGTTAATGAGCGACCTCTTTGCTTTTCTTAGTACTGCTTTTCAATCAAGATGAACTAAAATACTTTTAAAGATTAAGAAGTAACCATAACATTTAACTGCAGGTTGTTGGTTTAGGTCTTTTATCTTTGCCCTAGGAGTTGACCAGTGCTCTCAGATTTAGGGCTAATACTCAACCTCAATCTTCAGGCTTGATGATATCATCTGCTTCACTCCTGTAAGTCAACTTTTCCTTAGCCTATTTGGTTTCATAATAGGAGAGTCTTGTCACTCATAATTTTCATGTTTATTCCACCTTTGCACTGTTTAGGGTCCTATCTTTTGACTAAGTTGGACCCGGGCCAGAGAATGAAGGAGACTAGTGTTAGGTTAACAGCCAGCATAAACTTTGTCAGGGAACTTTAAATTATCATTTTGTTCTTCTACCAAACTTCCCTTTGAACCTGAGGAAGTTCCTGCTCATTGGTAGTATCAAGTTTGTATCTGCCAGATTTGGCTATATTTCTTCCATCTCTGTCCTGCAAATCATTCACTTTTAATTTGTTTATGGTCTCTGGTACTTGGTAACAGGGACAGATCCAGGACCATTACCCGGGGCAAGGTGTTCATTCAAAAATGTTCATCGATCATAGGATTAGAAATTCATCGAACTATATATAAAAATTACTAATCAAATATATAACCAAAAAGAATTCCATGTATCGGCTTACACGTCAACTACATTACAAATATTTTTCAATGTTTTTCATATTACAAAATTCATCTATGATTGAATTTGTATCACTAGTTTATTGCCTTTTCATGGTTTCAGTTACTTTGTTTAACTTTTGATATAATATATTTTTGGTGCCTAGTATTGACAAGTCTGAAGAACCTTTAATATAAAATTATACAATCAAACTTTTCTATAATAATATTATTCTTAAATATGTTATAATTATAGCAAAAATTATAAAAGGAATCTTAATATTAAAATGATAAATAAAAAGAATCTTAATATTAAATTTATCTTAAATCAAACTAGCCATCATTAACACTAATGAAGAAGCTCACAACATTATTTAGTCATTAAACTAGAAAAAATCGATAAAGCACTGAAACTGAGATGTGAAGTTTTTTTTTCTCCCTCTCGAAGTCTATCTCCGCATGAAGTCTCCAAAGTAAAAGCACAAAACCTTTTTGAGGTGGCAAGCATATATGCTCATCAAATCTATATTGAGTTAATAAACCATTTTTTTTTTATATTTTTCTTATTTGGGGGTTGGGGGGGACCTCTTATTTATTTTTTTGTTTAATTCTCATGAAAATCTTCAAGACTATTTGTCGAAAGATATATATTTTTTAAATATCTGTTCTTGCTTGACAAGTAATTATAATATAAAAGGAAAATTAGCCATGAGATGTGGTGTAGTTCACATTGTTCAAATATTTGATCTTTTAGGTGCTCTTTAAAGTGAAAAAGGGAATTAAAGACAATAAATTTTGATCCTACGATGGCAATAACTTTCTTGTTATTTAGGTTGAAAGCTTTCTCATTTAAATTCTGTTGGTGGGCAAATTAAATATGGCTTACTTTCTTACGTAAAAGTGAATTCAGGCTGTAGTTTCTTGGTTACTGTTATGATAAAGCAATTGTGAGAGAGAGGTTCTGGATGCTTGATGTTATCTTTCCTTCACTGGTACCAGAAAAATATTCAGCATGGCATTCATTTGATCTTTTAGGTGCTCTTTAAAGTGAAAAAGGGAATTAAAGACAATAAATTTTGATCCTAAGATGGCAATAGCTTTCTTGTTATTTAGGTTGAAAGCTTTCTCATTTAAATTCTGTTGGTGGGCAAATTAAATATGGTTTACTTTGTTACATAAAAGTGAATTCAGGCTACGGTTATGATAAAGCAATTGTGAGAGAGAGGTTCTGGATGCTTGATGTTATCTTTCCTTCACTGGTATCAGAAAAAAATTCAACATGGCATTCATTTGAGAATGCACTTTCATTTTTGTATATTTAAAAGTAGTAGAAGTCATGCATTGATTCTATATTCTAGAAGTATCTTTGCTTTCTTTTGGCATTTTTACCAGGAATATCATGGATTTAAGGTATCATTTAACATGTATCTGTATAGCATTATTATTGTACAGTGGCAGGATTTTGATTAGAAAAACATTTATATTCTTTGTTTGTGCAGGTCATGGAGACTGTTGTATTGCTCATAGAGTATTTTCTGGTATCTTGCGGTCTGATGTGATGTGTATGGCTTGTGGCTTCACATCAACAACATATGATCCATGTGTTGACATCTCCTTGGACTTGGAACCAAATCAAGGGGGTTCTGTCAAGAAATCATCTTCGAAGTCTCATAATTCTTGCAATGGGGAGGCAGATTGCATGAATTCAAGCAAAAACTGCGGGATATCTACCTTGATGGGGTGCTTAGATCGTTTTACAAGACCTGAGAGATTGGGGTCTGACCAGAAATTTTTCTGTCAACAGTGTAAGGTGAGGCAGGAGTCTCTTAAACAGATGTCCATAAGAAAACTTCCTCTGGTTTCTTGTTTCCACATCAAAAGATTTGAGCATTCTTCATTACGGAAAATGTCGAGGAAGGTTGACCGGTATCTGCAGTTCCCATTTTCATTGGACATGGCTCCTTTCCTCTCTTCTTCAATACTGAGAAGTCGATTTGGTAATAGGATTCTTCCTTTTGATGGAGATGAGCCAGATTCTCCTAATGAGATGTCAACAGAATTTGAATTGTTTGCAGTTGTCACTCACACCGGAAAACTAGATGCTGGCCATTATGTGACGTATTTGCGGTTAAGTAATCAATGGTACAAGTGTGATGATGCTTGGATCACTCAAGTAAATGAGAACATTGTGAGAGCTGCACAGGGCTACATGATGTTTTATGTGCAGAAGATGCTTTACTATAAAGCAAGTGAGAAACAGGTTGCCTCATGATCTGCTGACAAGAAATGAACAGTTGTTGGAGTTAGACTTGGGGGACTTAATTGGAAGTCAGGTGACTGCATCTGTGAAATGCTGTGGCCAGTTCTGTATACCATGGAAACAAATTTCTCCTCAGTGAATGACCAAAAGCAGCTTGCTGTGCTCTCAGTACTTACAAGTGAATTTATTAACACTCAATTGGAGTGTAAAGTGAGCCTGAATTTTTGAGGGACTCCAGCATTCAGGAAAATTAATTTTATAGAGGTACGGATAGCTTTGAAATGATTTCTGATTTGATTTTCTTTTTCCTATAATGAGCTATAATGCTCATTCAAGTGTTCGGCTTCTGATTATGTTTTCTTATGGATCCTTTTAGAAGTTGGAATGCTTGTAGAGTAGTTTACCAGCATTTTTATCCTCTTACATGGCATATCAGTGCCAAAATTCTGATTTAGATATTTTAGAGTTCTCCTTCTCATTAACATTGGGTTCATTTCTTTTCCTTGAACTTGATGTTTGAGTTGGGATCACTAAAAAATTTCGGGTGGTAATTATAGATTCAATGAAAAGAATTTTTCGTGCAATTGGTGTCTTCTCGTTCATTGTAGTGGACTGTTGGGTATTGATTGTTCTCCTCTCTCTCTCTCACAAAAGGAGTTTGGTGGTGGTTTCCTCATCTTGATTGTTCATTTTCAGTAATTGATTGATATTTGAAGCAGAAAAAAAGGATAATCATGCAGAACAATTTCGTGTTTAAATGAAAATAACACTTTGGGATATTTATTTCAAATGTGTACGTTTAACACTTACATTTGAATTTTAGCCAATTGTTAATTAAAAGTATATATATGCATCCTTAAATTTGATACAAGTGTATACTTTTAAAACAGACGGATAAAATGTATTTTTCATGTAAAAGCAAAGACCAGAAAAATATAAATGAGGGTAAACTGCATTTTAGTCTTTTGAGTATATTTGATTTTTTATTTTAGTCATTCAATTAAAAATTTTTCCAATTTATATCATCAATTGCGAATTTCATCATATTTGGTGTCTCGTTAACTTTACATCGAATGTAGACTGTCAAATACGAACTGGTTAAAATTTGTTGAGAATTGACACTTTTTTAAACACAGCATAACACCTACCAAAATAACACAAAGCTAAAACGACAACATTTTTTTTTCTTCTTTCCTTTGCTTTTTCATTTTCCTCAAAACCAAACATTTTTACCAAGTTAAAAAACATCCATTGAGACTTTACCTTAATTACAAAGAACAAGATAATTAGATAAACAAACAACCATTTTATAGTTAACTACATAATAATTACCTAACAAACAAATAAATGCATAAAATTGAGGACCATCAGATTCAACCATGGAAGTGAAGATAAAGAAGGAAACAGCCATGACTGGAACAGGGGGCAAAAATTTGAGGACATTCAAATCCAGCAGTAGGGAAGAGAACGGTCGCCGGGGTCGTCCTTTATGGCGAGCTTAGTTGTCAGGGTCATTGTTTTCCTCTTATTGTTTGGTAGGGGTAGGTGAAAATTTGTTTGTGGGGATGAGGGAATGGTGAGTTTTGGGTTTATATACAAAAGGAACATGAAATTAATATTTTTGAAAGGAATTATTGTTATGATTTTTCTGCTTGGGATGATTCTTGAGCAATGGGAAGACATCTAAGCTACCAAACCTTAGTAAATCTGGCCAGATCCCGTCGAATCTATACCAAATCTGATAAAGGGTAACAGAAGAGAGGAAAAATGGAAAGAAAAAAAGGAAAGAAGAAGAAAACAAAAGAAGTGATGTGGAGAGAGTGAGTTGCAGCCTTGCGGGGAGGAAAGAAAAGAAATGGATGAGAGGAAAAGCAAAAAGTAAAGGAAAGAAGAAAAAAAAATGTTGTTGCTTTAGCTTTGTGTTGTGTCATTTTAGATGGTGTTATGTTGTGTGTTTAAAAAAGTATACCAATTGAGATGAGCTTAAAAAAGTTTAACTCAGTCAATATGTTGATTTGGTTTTTGACGATCTAGATTCAATGAAAAGTTAAGGAGAGACCAAAATAGAAAAATATGTAATTAATGATATCAATTAAAAAAAAATTTAATCGAAAGAATAAAATAAAAAATTAGGTAAATTTAGAAGACTAAAAGTACGTTTTACCCTGTAAATGATAAGACAAAAGAGAGATGGATTTGACCATTATGGGGTATTTCTCAACCAATCTAAAATTTAAACCTACATGAAAAGCTTTGCACATATTAAATTATGTATATTCAACAAGTGATAGTTTTAAATGGGGAATGCAATACAATTGCAGGCAAGAAAATATATACTTTTCAAAGCTTTTTTTTATTTATTTATAAATGAAGAATCTTCATTAATTAGGAACAGTGTTTTCACAAGTGTTTTTTGAGCTTGCCTAGAGACGAGACATAGGAAAAATGCCTAGAAGCACAAGTTTTTAAGCATTTTTTTCGATGGACATATGTCTTTTACTTCGGAGCGTTCGTCTTTTACACCACATTGAAGTTTTTTTAAAAGCCTTAAAAAAATACCAGTCTAAGGCTTTAACTCATGCCCAAATAAGTACAAATACATACCTTAACCGTTGGGCTAGTTATTCTTGTTGTAATATTTTGCGCTTCATAAATATTTATTACATGTTATCTGGTTTAATAATAACTAAAAACTATTTAATTAATCACTTACAAGTTATAATAATATAAAAAAATTATATACAAATATTTAAAAAATTATAATTATAATTTATATGCTCTAGAGAGTTAATAAATGTATTAAAGTTTATTGAAAATCTATTTTTTAAAAATTTTACTTATTATTATTATTTATTTATATATAATTTATATTATTTTAACTAATTACCTGTTATTATTTTATTAGAATTTCAAAACGTCCCAACTTCCAAAAGGTTTACGCCTCACTTAATGCCTTCACTTTTGAAAATATTGATCAAGAATATTAAACCAGTTAACATATCTTGTAGCCATATGAGCAAGATTATAAGCTTGATGCACTACCTACATACCAACTTTAGTCACCTTACAAAAAACAAAAAATGAGCCTAGATTAACAGTATCATGCAAAATAGTGGGGAAGCTAAAGCTAGGCAAGATATTATAGGCAATGTTTTCAGAGGCATTTTCTAGGCGTGCTTGGAGATAGGGCGGACAAAAAAAGCTTTTGGGTGTAAAATTTAAGGCGTAAATTTAACGAGGCATACGTTTTTTTAGCTGTGGCGTACACCCCGTATAGAGGCGTTCATATTTTACGCCCAAACAACCAATGCTTACACCTTAGTGGACCTTTTTTTTCACTTTGATTTTGTTTATCACTTCATCATACCTACAGGTCTCAACATATATAGGTAACCAAATTGGAAAATCACAATCAAATTAATAAAAAAATGCTATAAAAATATGAAATAAGCCCGAGTTGAGAGAGGAAAGGATCTAGAGCAAGGCTAAAAAAAACTTGCTTTAATGGCATTGGTGATATTCCCGTAGCGGCGATCTATAGCTACGATGACGAGTTGTCTCTTTTGATGACACATGTATGGATAAGAATGAAATTTGTTAGAATCTGAGGGAGGGATGAGGGCGTGAAAGAGATTAATGGAGGTTTTAGTGTTGAAACTTGAGATTAGGTAAGATGAGTGAGGCAACGAGATTGAAGGGGTGAAATTTTTTATATTTAGCCGTTTAGGCCTTAGGGAGTGACTGTGAGAAGGATATGAGAAAATATAATGATAAAGAGGCTTCTATATCTAGGGTTTGTGGTAGGTTGGACTGGGTAGGGTAATGGGCTTGCGTGAGTAGTTTGTGTTTGATTTTCATTTGTTTATTTGGGTTAGTTTTAATGTGCTTGGTGAATAGTTTTAATGCATTAGTTGGGCTAGTGTTTAGGGGTTGCATTTATTATTTATAATATTTTTATAATTTATATGTTTTAGAGACTTAATAAAAATATTAAAGTTTATTTAGAATTAATTAATTTAAATTTAAATTATTATTTTTATATCATATATATTATTTTAATTAATTATTATTAGTATTTTATTAAAATTTTGAAACGCCCCAACATTTCAAAAGGCTTATGCTCCAACGCCTCAAGGTTTACGACTCGTCTCATTTGGGTAAAATGCCTAGGCCAACGCCTTCACTTATGAAAACACTAATTATAGGAAGTCTCTGTCAAAAAAAAGTGAATATGCATGACAATAGCAGAAGAGTCTGAGCTAATAGAGATGTCAATGAAAAGTCTTTATTTGGCCCATTCCATAGCAGACAAATAACAAGGGCTTCATCATGAAAAGCAAAACAAGCACCGATTGAAACAACTCTCCTGAAAAATGCAGTGTCTTCCTTGAAAAGCCACAAAACCTAACCTAACCCATTTATCAATTTGTTTCCAAGCTCCATCAGTTAGTAGAAGGATGATGAGAGATTCATTTTCCCTCGTTCTCTGGCCAAGAAAGCATTATGACTAGGGATTGAAGAATAACTACTGGTGCCAAAAGATGGTGCATGTGAGGAAGGATAAACTCCAGATCTGTTAGTTGACATAGCTAACTGATAGTTAGCTGACATAGCTAACTGATAAGCTTGAAAACTATTAGGACCTAGGGTCTTCCAATGAGGGTTTGGGAGATCGTTTTAAGGACTTTGACTTTATTGAAAGGAGAAGAGACAGCTTGAATTTGATCCACATTAAGCGAGGTGGAAAAGAATTGAAGACACTATAATATGTCTAACTTGGAAAACTGGCTATGAAAGGAGTATAAAGTCCGGAATGTTTGAACATATGGTCATGAAGCTCCTTCAGATAAGAAATCCATTGTAGGCATTTTAAACTTATATTGGCTTTCAAAACTGATTGGTCGTTTTATGATGAAATGATAAAGTTTGTAGGAGTAATCAAAAGTTTCTTGTCAATAGTAAGGTCTTTATGGTTTAGGTGGGTACTTATGACATCTTTTTTTCGTGTTATCTCTTTAGTAAGCAAAAAAATAAATTTTGGAAAAAGTTAAAACTATGTTTTTTATTTGTGTTTTGTTTCTAAGAAATATTACAACTCAAGTTGGAATTGTAATTAATTATGTATCTTTTTTTTTATTTTCTTGATTTGACTAGTGGAATTTTTTAGGAAATGACATAATATTGTTTTTCATATATTATTAGATGGTTGGTTTCGTTGCGCACTAGGTTTAGAAGGGTAACCTTATGGATTTGGGTTGTGACAGTGCACCTTTCATGAGGATCCCCTTACTAATGTCAAAGGGTAGTGAAAAAGTAGTAGAACTCTCATTTTCTATAACTTGAACCACTTCGATCAACACCCTTGCTCATTGCCCCTTAGGGAGGAAGAAACTGGGTATTTAACCTGAATTGTGGAAGAGACAGATTTTAAACGTTACTTAATTAGAAATTTTCCTATTTTATGGGCTTACATTAATTGTGGTTTATTGGGTTTTTTCATAAAATAGGCTAAGTGTTGGTCTATTAAGTGAGAAATAAAGTGAGCTCAATAGAGAAATCTATTTATAGTGGGCTTAATACTCTAATGTGTCAAATATGGGCTATCTAATGTAGGCCATAATAGACATTTGGACCTTTGATGGACAAGTCATTGGATCACTATATAAAGTATAAGCTATATCATCCCTCCAATTCTCAATGCTAGAGACATCATATTCTCTACATACATTAGAGTTAACTACCCCATTGAAGCTAATGTAGTATAAGAGAACAATGAAGGGAATCACCTATTGCTTAACGAAGGATTATTCCTTAGATAGATTGAAGATTTCGTTGCGCATATAAAGATGGAGCTAAATGATGTAAGGTATACATCATATTCTTTCTATCTATGGATTATTAGGTGTTCTTTATTCATCTATGGGGATCTATAAGATTAAGTATACTTACTTGAAATCCTACATGTGGTATCAAAGCCACCATAGATTAGGTTTAGAATCTTGATTAAACTCAGTTAATTGATTGAATAAAGTATGAACCCTAATTGAGGCTTAGTCAATTGATTAAATAAAGTTTGATAGAAATCATGCAAGGGTTTTTAATTATATCACTGAAGTTATTATGATGGATTGATTCATATGATGGGTGATGCTAATATAAATATTAATTCACATGTTCGTATGAATTGATTCAATATTTTTAGAAACATATTTTAGGGATTTTGATTGTATTGATTCAATTGATAGATTGCTAGTTATTTGATAGATTAATGTTATTTGGTTGAATCAATAGTGTTTATAAGGATTAAAACACACTAAGTATCAATTGAAACCTTAAATATTGTTTGGATATAAAGAAAATTAATTTTGGGTGTGATAATCGAGTGAATAACATAAAGTGTTAGGTTCACAGTTGATTGTCACTTGTGGATAGTCGACTGTGGTAAGAGAAATATCTGGACAAAAACTTTCAATAGTCGACTATCCTAAAGTGGAAGTTTTGGACATAAACTTTCAACATTCGATTGTGGCTTGCCATAGTCAACTGTCATCAGGACAAAAAATTTGGGTTGTCGACCACTTTGTTTTTGCCCAATTTTCCCATAAACTGCCTCGAATCACATCCAAATTAAATTAAAATCATTCCTAAAGTAAATATAAGGTTGTAATTAGCATGAAATATGATTTTAGAGACAAAATTAGCGCATTGTCTTCAAGTCTAAGATCATATTCTATTCTTTGGTGTGAGTAATATAAAGTATGTCCTATTATAGGAAAGTTTAATGAGTTTAGTTGAAATGCAGCCGCCAAAGTGATCATTTCAATTGGATTTGTGAAATATTAGTCCTATACGGTAGTGAGATATCTTTAACTCTAGTATATGGTCATTCACCCAAAGGTGGTTATTATGTATTTGAATTAAGAGGGTCATATAGGAAGCACATAGTTGAAAAGTGACTGACTCAAATGGTCTATACTCTGTACAACTAAAAGTGGTAGATTTACTAAGGTAGGGATAGATTTTCATTGTTGCTACTATGTGGAGAGTTTCATAATTGTGTGTCATGAATTCTTCCCAAAGGTGTTTACATGATGATGCGTATGAAATCTCAAAGAATACACTTGTTTATGGTTTTGGAGTACATTATTACGCCACATTTTGCTAATAAAGTTGCATTGTTTCACTGAACAACTATTGTTTTAAGTGAATCCAGCGTAACTGAAGTCGCATCTAGTGTGGCGGCTAGACATGGTAATTATGTTGCTTTTATCATAGATGGATTCATATGAACGAAAAAACTAAATAAAGAAGAGTTTAAGCTCGCGATTGACATCTATAATGAGTTGGATATAAAGTTTATAGGAGTAGCTAGTTTAAATTTAGATTTTAGATTTAAACTGCTATTAGGGACACACTTTATATATGATCCCAAAGCAGATTTTTTTATAGGTTTTGGACAAGATTGACTACACTTTTGATATTAAAGGTTATAAAGTTAAATTATCTTTTGATTCGAAAGCTATTAGCCATTGCACCTTGTTCTACGGATTGTATAGATTTTATGTTAAGCTCCAAATGAAGTCTACAAAACCTCATATAAAGTTGAAGTGTTTCCAAAAGATCCATAATTAAGGAAAGTATTCCATGTTGAGGCACAAATGCTTTGGTCATATTTCTATGGAGAGAGAGAGAAAAAGACTATAAATAAATATATTTGACCTACTCTTAACTAGACATGTGTTAATTTGTTTAAGGATAAATTAACCAAGATGAAGAAAATTATGCATCTCATAAATTTGATATTTTGGAAGTCATCTATAGTTATTTTCAATAGATATTGTCCAACTACATTGTGAAAGTATAAACACTTGTATCATTCATTGATGATCGATCTTATTGTGGATACATGTTCTCAGTTAAAGGAAAGTATGATTTTCTTGATAAGTTCAAGATTTAGGACTTAAACTGAGAAATAGTTGGAAAAATTCATTAAAAATAATTGAGCTTGATTAGTAAAGTGAGTATTTTAGCAACCATAAAGTTTCAGGATAGTTCAAGGGTTTGTTTGTTAGATGCTTGAAGGATTGGGAAATAGTGACCCGAAACACTATATTAGTTAATCTTGAACATAAAGGTGTGGCCAAAAGGTGAAATCACACATTTAAGATTGTAGAAGGAATCATGTAAGAACTAGATTATCTTTGGGTTGAAGCCATTGCTATGGTTTAGTAAGTCTTTAATAAAGTACTCAGTAAAGTTATATCTGAAGTTCTATTTGAATTATGGACTAGATGGAAACCTTAACATTGATAATCTTCGTATTCATGAAATATTTTGCAAAAATATACCTATATATATATTCCAAAAGAAGGTAAGTTGGATTCAAGATACTCTTGTTTCTTCCTCATAAAGTACCAAGATCATCCTAAGAAATAAGTTTCACAGTCTTACCTAAAAATACTAGAATTATGGAATAAAAAACAACTAGGTTTCTTGTGTTGATATGACTGAAAATAGTAGTTGTTCTCATATCATTAAAGATAGTGAGGATGTTTAAATAGTTTCTTTTCTCTACCTATAAAGATGGACATATTAGTTCCTGCATCTATAATGTGGCCTGTGGAGAAACAGGAACTAGTTACTCAACTAATTCCTGTTAAAACTCCTCAACAGCAGGATGCAGTTATGTAGGGTACAAGTTTTGATCCATTAGGGAAAAAATATCTATCAATATTCTGATATATACGATTTATTCATATGAGAGTGACTATAATATTGGCTATATAGTGGATCACCCTGTGACTCGTAAGAATTTTTTTTTTTCTTCAAGTTTTCAGTTAGATCTGTTGTGAGAAGAGATGAGAGATGAGAGATGAGTTGCATTCAACGAGACTCAATGTTGATTTTAGAAAGCTTGGGAAAGTTGAGCTTGTAGAATATTCTGATGGTTGTAAGACTTAAAAGAACTCCAAATGATTAAGTCCATATTGGTGGCTAAATGGTTATGTAGGTACTGCTCTTTTCGGCCTAAGACCCATGCATTTGGCTCATTACCCAATGCCACTACCCTTAAAGAAGGTGGATATAGAGATGGTGTGGATTACAATAAGTAGGCATATGGAAACAAGTAAAATCTTTCAAGTCTAATACAAACTCTTTATAAGTAGCAAGGAGGCTCTTGCGATGAGTGCACTTTTAATGTATTAGATAATTGGTCGTTTGTCATCCAAGCATAAAGCAAGGATGACGGGTAAGGAGTCGTCATTTGATCTTGAAGGGGGTCAAATCCTTTATCATTGGTTTACATAAAAAAATTCTAAGGATCAGGGGATTTGGGTGTAAAGGAATGAGGATTTAAAGCTCCCTCTCTTATCTAGACCAAAGTCTAGCCCTTTGTGTTTCAAGGAAAATTAATCGAAATTTAAATTCAAGTATTATTACTATACACTACTAATAAAGCCAAGTACACATTTTACAATTTATATTCAAACAAGGGGACACCAAACAACAACATTAAAGTAGTAGGGTAAAAAATAAATGCTATAAAAGTAAGTATGTAGAGGAAATGAATTACTTGAACTATGAAACAAAGAAAATATTAAAACTACTTGTGAAGTATGGATTAAAAAATGGAAAGTAGATTAAAGCGAATTTATTTAAACTAAGTGGATTAATTATATAAGTTAAATTAGATGGATTAGGAATAAGTTATTTTAAACTAAATGAATTAAACTTGAAGATTAAATTAAATATATGTGGCATGCATGCAGATTAATTCTAAGTGTGTGTGGGTGTGTGCACATGTGTACAAGGTGCACGTAAAACTGTGCACATGTGTGCAAAAGTGTTCAAGTATGTGTGAGTGTGTGGGACAGTGTGCACGTGTGTGCAAGGTGTGCACTAAAATGTGCACCTGTGTACAAGGTGCATGCAAAGGTGTGCACATGTGTGCAAGTGCATGAAGCAGTGTACACATGTGTGCAAGTGCATGAAGCAGTGTGCACATGTGTGCAAGTGTGTGCAAAAGTGTGTACGTGTGTGCAAAAGTGTGTACGTGTGTGCAAGTGTGTGCAAAAGTGTGTACGTGTGTGCAAGTGCATGCAAAAGTGTTCAAGTGTGTGCAAGGTGTGCTTGTGTGTGCAGGTGCATGCAAAAGTGTGCACGTGTGTGCAAGTGTGTGGATTTGAATTAGATGGATTGAAACTAAACTAATTGAATTAGATAGGTTAAACTAAGTTACTTTAAACTAAGTAAATTAAAAAAAAAAAGAAGATTAAACCAAATGGATTTAACTATTACATGTAGTTAATAACAACTTAAAATAACACAAGAAGACATGAAATAATCTTAAAGGACTAAACTAAATGAAAGAAATTTAAAACTACCATTGACTTAAAATTATATTTATCAAAGGGAGACTACATTATGACTAGTAGCTAGCTAAAGAAAAACATATAACTAGTGAAACAGAAAATAAATACTAAGAGACTAGTGATTACCTCAAGATGAAATTTATCAAGTGAGCTAAATTAATCTAGTACATTTTCAAGGCGGATTAAACACATAAATCATGCTATTAATTTATTTTGCAAACAAAAGAGGTTTAACTAACCTTTTTAGTTAAAGAAAATTCTCATGTATGGGAATTATCCTCGGAGATTCACGTGCTCTTGTGGACTTAATGAAGTTGGAAGAACAGTTTGATTGAAGATTAAAAAACAAAAAAAAAGGGTGGCAAAAAATGATGAAGAACTCTCACTAGTTCTTCATTTTTGGTTTCAATCTTTACTCTGTTCTTTCTTTTCTTGAATATTCTCTTCTCTTTTGTTGTGTTTCTCTCCTTAATTTTATTATTCTTTTCTCTTTTCTCACTTCTTTCTTTCTCTCTTTTCTCTCTTTTTTGCATTACTTTGCCTTAGCTTGTGTTGGTGTGTTATGTTAACAAAAAGGGGTATTTATAGGAGGAGAGGAGTAAGGGCTTTCCAAGGGATTAAAAAAAGAAAAACAAAAGGGAAATGAAAGAAATGGCTGGCCATGGGGAAGAGATGGGGGAAAGTTAGTGACTTTTGAGGTGGAAAGGTAGGGCTAAGAAATGTGAGGTGTGGTAAACCAAGTAAAAAGTCAAAGGAAAGAGAAATGGGATTTTTTTAGGTGAAAAAGTGAAGAAGAAATGTGTAATGACCCATCCTATGGGTCATACTAGAGGAGGTATCATCACCTTTTAACCTTTCCCACACCGATCTATATGCAAACATACAATTTTACATAAACAAACAACCTTTACAATACATGGGAGTCAAAGTTCAAAACTTTGGGATCATACATAAAGGGAAAACTTACCACTACAAAACTCTTTAATAGACTCCTAAAGAAAAATCCAAAAGATGAGAATGCCGTAGATGAAAGCCTTATGAAGGTCTCCCTTCGATTTGACCATAAAACTTTCGGTACTACCTGAAATATTAGCAAATAAAGGAGTGAGCTAAAAAGCCCAGTGAGACACACAATACTAACAATAATCGTATTGGAAGATAAATTTTTGTTTTTAATTATAACTGTAGCATATAATTCATCAAATTTCAAAAGTACTAATATTTAAGTTTTATTGAGTTTCATCTAATCAACTATCTCTATTTCTTAACAAGAAAAAATAATAGTTAAGCCAGGACTTACCAAGATCCTTACAAGCCTTTCAAGCATACAAGGTTATGACACTATACATAACTATAAAGTTAATAAGAATAAATAACTTCCAATGAAATACCATTCCAGCATCACAATCATTATTCATGCCCTTCATTGAGCCCAACATATCACATGCCTCTCATAGGCCAATCATAAATGCATGCCTCTCATGGGCCAATCATAAAGCATGCCTCTCATTGGCCAATCATAAATGCATGCCTCTCATGGGCCAATTATAAGGTATACCTCTCATGGGCCAATCATAAAATATGTCTCTCATGGGCTAATCATAAATTATGCCTCTCATTGGCCAATCATTAAAATTCACTAACAAAAAAAGTAATTGGATGTATAATCATGTTTATAGCTTTGTATCATTATAATGCACTGTCATTGGGAAAGTCATATAACAACGGGGGCACCTCCCACGTATCTATATATCAATCTTCACAATACAAGTCAGATCCTCCCTTACCCCTTACTGGGTGAGGACTTTTTATCAACCACATCAAATCATTTCTAAACTCGTATCTCAACGCATATGTATATAATTCTCATAACATTTCTCTTTATATTTTATGTATTGAAATCTTATCTACTCACCTTTCTTATAGTTCTATTAATTGTGATTTATTCAATCATATCATACTTTCATACTTGTATTTCCATTATACAGTTTAACATGATTACTAAAAGTAAGGTGTACTCACCTTTGTCGAACCAAGATCCAACTTCGGGTTTACTTCCTAGCCTTTGAGTTTTTCTTCTAATCACACTAAACAAATACATATACATTTAGTATAATTACTCAAAAGCACACACGCATTTAACAGCCAAAGTCTATCACGGAATTTATACTAGCATATAGAAATTTATGGGTTAAACCATAAACCCTTTTTCGTTCTATTTAAGACTTTTATAAAAATCGTTCTAATATATTTTAAAACCAAAGCAACCCCTCCAAGATATTAAATTTTAAGACTTTATCATGTGTTCAAACTCATAGTACCTTTAAAGAAGTTTAGGATTGAAATACTCCAACAAAAGTCACTTATTTTCGAAGAAGAAGCTGAAAAACAGGTTTAGGGGCTTGGACAGTCGATTGTCCCTCTTGGGCAGTCGACTGTAGGCTGCCCATAAACTTCCACTGGACACTCATCTGTTCAAGATCCAAAGAATTCCACAGTCGACTATGCTCAATGGACAGTCGACTGTCTGGTCGCGAAATCTGAAAATTTTAGGACAAAAACACATTTTTCTTCAAATCAAAACCCATATCTCCTATGGGACTTTCAAATCAAATCAGGCACAAGTTCTCAAAAGTTATAAATCAAAGATTTAACACTTCCCAAGAGATAAATCAAACTCAAAATCATTAAATCAACACACCTTGTACATAAACCCATTTTTCTTCAAGAACAAAACACTTTCTTAAACTTTCTTCATAAATCTTACTTTCAAGAACTCAAATCTTTAATCGATGAACATACATAACAACCAAAGTAAAGGAAATCAAGTTCTTATCCAAGATCTTTGCCAAAATCTTCCACAATTTCCCCTTCTTATTCTTTTTCCTTCATTCTTTCATTTCTCTCTTTTCTTTTCTCTTTCTCTTTTTTCTCCTTCTCTCTCTCGATCTCTCTAGACTCTTCAAATGAAAAAAAAATCTAATTTTCCTTCTCCTGTTTATACTAAAACTCCTACTGAATTGCACTCTCATCCTTCAACTCTTCATTTCTTCCATTAACCACCCAAAACTCTTTAAAAACCTTACACTTCCCCTAAGACATCTATTAATTACCAAACCTCAATTAATTTACTTGCTTTCAAGTCCCACAAATTCAAGTATGAAAAATTGTACGACTCAAACTACATCAAGTCCCTCAATATCATAACATTTCAATAGAAATTACTGGGCTCTACAAAATGTGTTTTCAGTAAAGAAAAAGGTGAAGAAGAAAGTACAAGCTATGGTGTTTTCTATAAAGCAAAAAGTGAGAAGATTTTCTCTTTGGTGTGGCTGACCGTTTGTTGGGGGGGGGGGGGGGTGACTCAAATTTTTTTGGGGTTTTGACACATAGGAAGGTGGGAGAGTTTAAGTGAAAAAGTGTGCAATTGACAAAGCAAAATAAAAGGGAAAGAAGGCTTCCAATTTGCACATTCATATAAAAAAATATTTTAGTTTTTTTAAGTGAATAGTTGTTGTGTTTTAGGTAGAAAATGAGTTTTTAAGGTAAAAAAATGTGGTATTTGGCATATAGATTGGTGGAAGCTCAATGAGGTAATTTTTAATTAATCAAGCAAAAAGAGAAAAAGAGAAACTCTTTCTTTTTGGCACACATACCTATCTAAAGAGGGAGAAAAACTGATGTTTTTATGTGGATAGTTGCTGTTTTAAATTGCCATAAAGTAAAAACAAGGGTACTATATGCAAGTAGCCCCTAAAACTACAGGTTATGGATGCATTAAGCCTATAATATTTTAGTATTCTATTAGAATTTGGTTGTTGTAATATTCTATTATTCTATTAATATTTGGATTAAGTCTGAATAGAGTGTAAAACTCTTGATAAACAAAAATACCTTTATTCAACTCCATATAAATAATATGTTTATGTTTATAGAAAACCATATCAATTAATTTGGTATTATCAAAATTTATTTTAATTATTCAGTATTACTGAAATATTTAAAAAAATGTATTATATATAAAAATGGGTAATCAGTTTTACCAATATATATTTAAAAAAATGAAATGATATCAAACCAAATTATTGAAGTTTTAAAAAAATAATACTGAGTATCAAAATAACTTAACCAAAAATTGTACTATGTAGATAAAGTTTTTAAACTGAAAAATATTAATAAGTATTAAATTGATAATATTTTTATCTATTTTAATATTTGATTATATTAATAAATTAATAGCATTTACATTTTTATTTTATAAAACATTTTATTTACCTAAAATAACAAAAAAAAAGTTTTGATGATTACATATTATTTCATGATTATCGAAATCAAAGAAAATTACTAAATTTTTTTTAACTTATAAAAAATTAATCACGTGTAATATTTATCATGTGCGCTGAACATTTCTTTATAGTTAGTACTTAAAAAAAATGCAAGATTTTCAACAAGTGTGTATAAAATAAGAAAGAAATATGTGAAACATCAAAAACCCATAGAATTCAATATAAGTTTTATCTTATTTGTTCAACAACCATAACCTAAAAGTAGACATAACTTGCAATAAGTTGAGAACAAAGGCACAAAAATTAAACCCACTTGAGAGAGAGAGAGAACATACTCATATGTCATTTTTACAGAATCTAGCCTATTGTATTTGATAGGGGTGTACACTGACGTGGCGATATAAATGGTTCTTATTTATTTATTTTTAAAATTTTCGTGTTTTTAAGTCACTTTCTTTTAACCAAACTGATTTTTTTAGACATAATAAATCTCTCTCTCTCTCTCTCTCTCTCTCTCTCTCTCTCTCTCTCTCTCTCTCTCTCTCTTTATATATATATATATATGAAAATAAAAATGTATTCAACAATATTAAAATAGGGTTCAATAGTCAACTTACAAAGTTTAGTATCCAAATTGACTCTCCTCACTTTTCTTTCCTAATTTTACATTTTTACTACACATTTGATGCAGGGGAAAATTCTCCCTCTAATAACCTCACGACACATGTCAACCTCCAAGGGTAAAAAAAGCAATTTCACAATCCAAATAGATCAACCAGTCAATCGCCACAATTGAAAAAAGGTATAATGGTAATTTTACACTAATATCCTGATACTATTATGCCACTCAACTTATGGATAAACCGTTATTTAAACAAATCAAACTTATGGATAACTCCAATCTTATCTATAGGAATGTTATTCCTATCACAACAGTAGGTGATTAATCACTGTCCTAATCAAACATTGCTCTGAAACACTATATAAGGGGGTGCTCACCATCAAAGGGTACATTCAATTTTCATTCACAACTCTCAGTCTTATTTAGCTCTCTACTTTCTCTAAAAGCCCTATTCTAACTTAGGCATCGGAGAACTCCCCCCCTGAGACAATCCTCCGGCCCTCCGATGACTTTTTAGGATTCTCCTCATTTTGTGTGTACAGGTACCGCTTCCCAACCGTTCGCTTTCCTAGTAGATTTTTGGCATCAATAGATTTATGCTAGAATGAGGGCCTTTAATCTTGAAGGAAAAATAACCCTTCTGTAATGATGCCACCTAAGAACACTGGTACCAGTTCTGTAGCCACACTACCATCCACTCATAGCCATAGTCTGGTTTGTGACTCCTTGTTATCTCTGAACATACCACCTCCGATCAGAACCATAGTGAGCCCTCTGATGGGAGAAGCCAAAATGAACAGCCTCATCAACTCGACCAAGTAGATATTGGTTTCTAAGAGAACCTTGAAACAGCCCCTACACCAAACCCTGCTACTCCAGTAACTCAAGAGTAGTTCCAGGAGCTCACCTAGCTCCTCACAAATCTGTCTACAAGACTCAGAGGGAAAGCAGGTCCTCCTATGCCTCTACCTCCATCTCAGTAAAGCCCTCTGCTAAAGAGGCGATATGGTCCTAATAAATCGACTAGCAGCCACTCTAGCATCGGGTCTTCTCCACATGCTTGGACCAAGTCCTGAGATGTGAATATCTCCACCTCTAAGCCTTCTCTTGGAACTAAGTCCCAAGGTTTCTCCATCTCCAAGAACTACACCGACCTGGACAGAAAGTTGGAAGAAATGGATAAAAAAATATGGGAAACATTCAAAGGAAGGAAAACCAACGCTCTGGATGAACTTAACTCTCAAGTTCTACCTTTCACTCGAGAGATCCTCGAAGCTCATCTCTCTTAGAATTTTCAAATGTCAATCATAAAGGCATACGATGGCTCCATGGACCCCATGGACCATCTCCAACTTTACAAAACAATCATGCTACTGCACTACCACTCTGATGTTGTCATGTGTCGGGCCTTTCCTTTGACGCTTGAGAAGATCGTGAACACCCAGTACTCACACTTGAAGCCTGGAAGTATTAACTCTTTTAAGGAGCTTAGTCGTGCCTTTGCAGCACACTTTCTTAGTAGCAAGGGACCCTGAAAGGCTTTGAAAAGTCTCTTCAGTATTATTCAGTGCAAAAGAGAGAAGCTCCGAGAGTATATTTTGCGGTTTAACGGCGCTGCTTAGGAGATTTCGGATCTTGATCCAACAGTGTAAACTCTAGCCTTCAAAAATAAACTCAGGTCCAAGCTCACTAAGCCTCCATCCAAGGATATAATCAACATCCTTGCTTGTGCTGAAAAATATATGATCGCCGAGGACGATCAAGTTTTCTGAAGGGAAAGAAAAAGAGAAATAGAGAAGAAGAAAAGGGACACCAATGAACCTAAAGACAACCCAACAAAAAGGCCTAGTCCGAAAGGCAAGGCAAATACCACCCCTCTCTTCAAAATCTTCACTCCACTCAATGCCTCCAGAATAAACTTACTCATGAATATTCAGGATCAAGACATTCTCCATTGGCTTCTGAAACCACTTTACCCCAATGAAAGTGGGAATCATAACAAGTGGTACCGTTTACAAAGAGATTATAGGCACGACAACGAGGAGTGTCACGCCTTCAAAAGCTAGATCAAGTCCCTCATTTGACGAGGGATTTTAAAGGAATACACTAGACCTAACCAATCCCAAGATAATAAAAATCAACACCAACACCCCTATAAGTAGACAACAGACAACCAAAGTACGATCGGAGCAATCATTGATGACCTAAGCCGAGCCCCATGCCAAGTCCTAGTAGACTAGGTCGAAATTATAGACACCCTCAGAGTGACCGAGGTCACACCACCATAGTTACAAAGTCCATCAAAACTATATTTGGAGGACCAACGGTTGGAAGACAGTCATTCCACGCAAGAAAAGCCTTTGCTAGGTTAGTTGCATCAATTAGTGGACCTCATAAGTAGGTCAAGACAAACCAGGTAATCACCTTTATGGATGATGATCTAGAGAGGTTGCAGACCCCCATGATGATGCAGTAGTTATTGATGAGTGAAAAATATTGCATATTTTGGCCCCTTAATTTACATTTGTTAGCTTAAGAATTCGTTACTTTGAGTTGTTTTTCGTTGTTTTACAGGTTTATAAGCTTGGAAAAAAGTTTCACTAAATTGCCATAATTGCTCGTACAGATCAGCCATTTTCGAGGATTTAACTGTATTGATTCAGGAAGAACCAGAAGATAAGCCATATATTCTTGGAAAGATCCGAATGTCTATTTTCTGGAGAATTTTACAGATCAATAAAATGATTTTTCTAGAGAAAGTTATGGCATTTTTAGTAGACAAAGGTCAAAGAGCAAAAGCTGGAATCTGCAGTATCCCACATCGGATTGGAAACACATTGCACTTGTGATGTTTCCTATATAAGCCCCTCTTCACTTCATCTTTAGTGTGCAATTCCTGAACCACTTTGGTACAAACCAGTGGACCGTCTGCTAGCATTCTGGTGGACCCCAAAGGCTTTGCTACCACGAGGAGAAGCGCCGCCTAACAGCAAGTGGAATTTCTCCCTTGTATAGTAAATATTACTTTTCATTTTGTTTTTGTTTAGTTTAAATGTTTAGCACTTTTATTATGAACTGTAGTTTCATAATTATGAGAGGCTGAAATCTTCAAACTAAGGTTGAAGATAAAGCCTCGCCGTTGTTTGGCATAATAGTTTCAGATTTGTTTATACAATTATGATGTTTTTTAGTATAAATGTTCCGTCAATTATTTGAGTAAAATCTTATGATTGATTGCGTTTAAATTGTTCTGTTGGATATTCCTTGTATTTCATCTGATGGATACATCAAATTTTTTTTAATTAAATTGGATTTCCTTTGTGATTTGTTAAAAGCGGATACATTGGATGCTTTTGGTTTAATTGGGATATTTGTTGTTTTTTGTCTTAAGTTTGATTCATGGAATGTTTTGATAGGCTATTTTTACATGAAGATATATGCTTAGCTTTGGTGGGGTGGATTCAGAAACCTTAGTGTTTTTATCATTAGTTTTTAAATCAATTTAATTTAAGTTTATATTTCTTTTGCAAAAATACAACTCAAAATTTGGAACTAGGTTAAGATAGGGTTAGTTTAGATAAAAATAATTTTTCACAACGCAATTCTCTGCGGATTCGACCTTGCACTTGCACAACACTATATTGCAAACGACTCGTGCGCTTGCGAGTAATTTAAAACTCACAACAAGTTTTTGGCGCCGTTGCTAAGGAATTGTTTGGTTTGTGAAAATTAAATTTTTGTCTGAATTGATTTTATTTTTCTACTAGTTTAGTTAGCATTTTTGTTTTATTTTTCTTTTGCAATTTTATTTTAGTTTATTTGTTTCCATTAGCAATTGCCCATAATAAAAATTTAAAAAGAGAACAAAAATATGGATGAATCCAGCACCGGTTTCACAATCTTTAGAGGACGCCCTCAAGGATTTCATGAGGATGACCGATCAGTCCATCAGTGCAGCCAATACATTCAATGTTGATAGTTGTTCCATCTGTGCTAGTCCTATGCATTTAGCACAGAATTGTTCATCAATGCTGGCTTTTGCCGAGTATCCCATGGAACAAACGAATGCTTTCAATGACTGTTGTTGGCAATCAAATGGATCTTACTCCGAAACATACGATCTAGGGTGGTGGAACTACTCTAATTTTTTATGGGAGCAGAACCAACTAATGAATCAGGGAGGAGCCCCTTATCATGCTCACAATCAATACCCTCCCGAATTTCCTCCACTAATTCCAAGTTATGGTCACTCAGCCTATCCAACACCATCACCCGCTTACCAAGCCCCCATTCAAGCACCAGCGTCGGTTTCACAGTCATTGGAGGATGCACTCAATGATTTCATGAAAATGACTAGCCAATCTATGAGTGAAGTGAGGAGTGTAACAATAGTAAACACCCAAGTGATTGCTAAGCTAGAGAGTCAAATGGGTCAAATCATAAGTCACTTGGGTGAAGGAGAGAACAGAAAGTTCCCCAGTCAACCTGATCCTAACCCGAAGGAACAGTTTGCGGAGGGAAATTTATCAACTCCTATAAAAGGGCAAGAAAGTGGCAACAAAGAAAAAAGAGATGCTGAGCCATCTACAGCCACACCTATTATTAAGGATCTCCCTAGGTCGTTTTTACCTAAAGCGCCTTACCCTGAGAGATTACAAGCGCCCAAGAAAGAAGGGGAGTATGAGGACATTTTGGAGGCATACTTTGCTCAGTTTGGAGAGGATTTGGATTTAGATAAGCAACGTGAGCAAGAAACTGTTATCTTAGAGTCTGCTCTTCAGAATAGCAGTGAGACGGGAGAGACTATGGATGAATCATGCATTGAGGACCCCTTGGAGGCATGCTTTGCTCAATTAGAAGAGGATTTGGATTTGGATAAGTTGTTTGAGCAAGCAAATGCTACTTTGGAGTCTGCTCCTCAAAAGATCAGTGAGACAGAGGAAACCACAACACCTGAACCCCCCAAGAAGGAACTTAAGCCTTTACCGGACAATCTTAAGTATAAGTTTTTAGGTCCAGCAGATTCTTTGCCTGTGACTACAGCTTCAGATTTGGTTGATGCTCAAAAGGATAAATTATTGGACGTTTTAAGAAAGCACAATGAAGCTATCGGCTGGACTATTGAGGATATCAAGGGGATAAGCCCCTCGGTAGTGATGCACAAGTTATATTTTGAGGAGAATGCCAAGCCATCGAAGGAGCCACAAAGAGGGCTCAACCCAGCTATACAAGAGGTTCTGATCCTTTATCCAATCTTTGATAGCGAGTGGGTGAGTCCGATTCATGTCGTGCTAAAACAGGTTAGATTGACAGTAGTAATAAATAAAGACGACGAGTTGGTTCCAACTCGAGTGCAGTCACGATGGAGAATGTGTCTAGACTACCGTAAGTTGAATGCTACCATACTGAATGATCATTTTCCACTCCCATTTATTGATCAGATGGTGGAGCATTTAGCTGGGCACGATTACTAATGTTAGGTCTGGCTAAAGACGTTAAACTTAGCACTCATGGGAGGCACCCCACAGCTTATCCTTTCTGTTTATTTATTATTTTACATATTTATGATTAATGTTTGTTTCCAGTATTTTTTTTTTCCAGTCGTTATTTTTCAGGGACAACGCATACTTCAGTTCAAGTTTGGGGGCATGCTATGAGCCATACCAAGTCCAGATAGTTCTCCATATCCCAGGTCAGCTCTTTTCATATTATTCACACATTGGGGTCAATGTATAATTTAAGTTTAGGGTTATAGGAGACACATTACACACACTTTGTCCTAATTTGTTGTTGTTTTTTTTTCGTTTAAAAAAAATTAAGAAGGTAAATGTATGCTCATGTTATTTTGAAATTTTAGTTGATCTAAACAAATATTGTGATGTGATTTCATTGATGAGCTTAAAATTTTGAACACATGATTTGATGATAGAGTTTTAAAACTTTGTTACTTACTTTGGGCATTTGAGAATTCACATATTTGAGCCAATCTAACACGACCACATTAGCACATATTTGTGTGAGGTATGACATGTGATTTTAATGTATATGTTTCCTTATCTTAACTGAAACTGGAGGACTTGTGGGATTAACACTTGGGCATAAGAAGAGCATAAAAAAATAATGATCATCATCAATAAACTTTCCACTGAGTAACTGGACCTCCTGCCTCAGTAAGCAGTGAGTGTTCACGTTAAAAGGTGGGTATTTTATTCATAATGATCATTGCAAAATTTTTCACTGAGTAACTGGACCTTTTGCCTCAGTAAGCAGTGAGTGTTCACTTCAAAAGATGAAAATTTTGTTTGGTAGCATTAAGGTCAGTTGAGTTTCCTAGCCTTTTTGACTCGAGTTAGTAAGTCCTTAGGGGTGTCTTTACACCTAATACCCTAAAATCATCTGGTTTGGGAGTCATTGACTCAACACTCGTTACATGGGTCAATTAGAAAGCTTAAGGGAACTAAACATAGTAGAGCCTTATATAAAAAATAAAAAAAATAAAACTATGCCATCGTTGTTCATTCTGATGAGAAATTCTGTGAATCTTAAGACGTGGAAACATTGTACATTGAACTTATTTCGAAACCTCATCAGTATATACTAACTCACTTTACACTGATTCAAGCTTGTGATGTCTTAGCATGCCTCTTATAAGTAATTAGGTTTTAAATTCTTATTCATTGTGAAGATGGGTTAGATTCTTTAAGCTTGCTCATGAATGAATTTCATGATTTTGAATGCTCCTTAAATTTTTGGATACCATGAGTAATGAACTTATCTTTATGTTCTTTGTTTTCCATTTAGTTTTTATTTTTATTATTTATTTATTTATTTATTTTGTTTTGCTAAGAGACTAGCAAAATGTAAGTTTGGGGGTATTTGATGAGTGAAAAATATTGAATATTTTGGCACCTTAATTTACATTTGTTAGCTTAAGAATTCGTTAATTTGAGTTGTTTTTCGTTGTTTTACAGGTTTATAAGCTTGGAAAGGAGTTTCACTAAATTGCCATAATTGCTCGTACAGATCAGCCATTTTCGAGGATTTAACTGTATTGATTCAGGAAGAACCAGGAGATGAGCCATATATGCTTGGAAAGATCCGGATGTCTATTTTCTGGAGAATTTTACGGATCAATAAAATGATTTTTCTATAGAAAGTTATGGTATTTTTAGTAGACAAAGGTCAAAGAACAAAAGCTGGAATCTGCAGTATCCCACATTGGATTGGAAACACATTGCACTTGTGATGTTTCTCTATATAAGCCCCTCTTCACTTCATCTTTAGTGTGAAATTCCTTAGCCACTTTGGTACAAACCGGTGGACCGTCTGCTAGCATTCTGGTGGACCCCGAAGGCTTTGCTACCACGAGGGGAAGCGCCGTCCAATAGCAAGTGGAATTTCTCCCTTGTATAGTAAATATTTCTTTTCATTTTGTTTTTGTTTAGTTTAAATGTTTATCACTTTTATTATGAACTATAGTTTCATAATTATGAGAGGCTAAAATCTTCAAACTAAGGTTGAAGATGAAGCCTCGTCGTTGTTTGGAATAATAGTTTCAGATTTGTTTATACAATTATGATGTTTTTTAGTATAAATGTTCTGTCAATTATTTGAGTAAAATCTTATGATTCATTGCGTTTAAATTGTTCTGTTGGATATTCCTTGTGTTTCATCTGATGGATACATCAAATTGTTTTTGATTAAATTGGATTTCCTTTGTTATTTGTTAAAAGCGGATACATTGGATGCTTTTGGTTTAATTGGGATATTTGTTCTTTTTTGTCTTAAGTTGGATTCATGGAATGTTTTGATAGGCTATTTTTACATGAAAATATATGCTTAGCTTTGGTGGGGTGGATTCAGAAACCTTAGTGTTTTTATCATTAGTTTTTAAATCAATTTAATTTAAGTTTACATTTCTTTTGCAAAAATACAACTCAAAATTTGGAACTAGGTTAAGATAGGGTTAGTTTAGATAAAAATAATTTTTCACAACGCAATTCCCTGTGGATTCGACCTCCCACTTGCACAACACTATATTGTAAACGACTCGTGCGCTTACGAGTAATTTAAAACTCACAACAATTATCACACTCCTTAGCGCCAATTACAATGTCGAACAAATCCTGGTGGACAACGGGAGCTCGACAAATATTCTTTATTATGATGCCTTTAAGAAGATGAAGTTGAAGAATGATCAGCTCAAACCAGTATCCTCTACATTGTATGGCTTCTCGGAGACACCAGAGTTTGCTGAGGGTAGCATAGCCCTTCTGGTCACTACGGGAACAACTCCGTAACTCACCATTATAATGACCACATTTTTTATGGTCAAGCATCCATCCTCCTACAACGTGATCCTCAGAAGACCAACACTTAATGAGATGAGGGCAGTGGTCTCCACTTATCATTTCAAAATGAAATTCCCCATGGAGTAAGGAGTGGGGGAAGACCGAGGGACTAACAAGCCTCTCGATCCTATTGCTTGAACTCCATCAAGGGGAAAAAAAGCCGAAGCCTTACATTTAGAGATTGAGGACTTGCGAGATGAGCTCAAGACTCCATGGGGCCAACCTGTAAAAGAACTAATCATTGTTCCCCTAAACGAAGGAGAATCGAGAACTATATAGATCGGATCTAACCTCATTGATCACCTCAAATAGTCATTAATCTCTTTCCTCAAAAGAAATCAATACCTGTTTGTATAGTCAGTCTCCGACATACCTGGGATCGATCCCCAAGTCATTGTCCACAGACTAAACGTGGACCCAGACTAGAAGCCTGTTATTCAAAAGAAGAAGTCTTTCACTCTAGAACGACAAGATGCCATAGAATATGAGGTAGATAAGCTCCTTGCGGCTGACTTTATCTAAGAGGCTAACTATCGAAAATGGTTCGCCAATGCAATAATGGTAAAGAAAGTGAAAGGAAAATGAAGGATTTGTATTGATTTCACAGACCTAAATAAAGCCTGTCCAAAGCACAACTTCCTTCTCCCTTAGATAGACTAGCTAGTCGACACCACCTATAGTCATGAGCTACTCAGTTTTACGGATGCCTACTAAAGTTATAATTAAATTCTCATGCATAAGCCAAACCAGCCCAAAACTGCCTTTGTCATCGACCGAGGCTTACATTGCTACAAAGTAATGCCCTTCGGACTGAAAAATACAAAGGCAACCTATCAGAGGTTGGTTAACAAGATTCTCAAAGAACATATCGGGAAGAATATGAAAGTGTATGTGGATGATATGCTCACTAAGAGTATTAAGGCCGAGAATCATGAGTCTGATTTAGAAGAGGTATTCAGAATACTCTAACACCATCGAATGAGATCAAACCCAGGAAAGTATGCCTTCGGAGTCACCTCTAAAAAATTCCTAGTTTTATAGTCATACAACGAGGGATAAAGGCTAATCCCGAAAAGATCAAAGCAATCCTAGATATGACTCTTCCTCGGAACATCAAAGAGGTATAGAGGTTAATTAGGCATATAGCCGTGCTCAGTTGGTTTATGTCAAAGTCTGCAAAGATATGCCTACCATTCTTTAAGGCTATCAGAAAAGCCAAAGATTTCACTTGGATAGAGGATTGCCAAAAAGCCTTTGAAGAATTAAAGGAAAACTTAAGCTCACCATGACTCATAATTAAACCCATCACTAGGGATGAGTTTTTTCTTTACATATCAGCGAGCCATGATACAGTGGCCTCAGTCCTGATCCGAGAGGAATGTGGGATATAGAAATCTATCTATTATCATAGTCGAGTTCTCCATAACGCTGGGACAAGGTATCTCCTTATAAAAAAAATGGCATACTTTATCCTAGTCACAGCTCGAAAGTTTTGACCGTACTTTCAGGCTCATACTATCAGCTTATTGACTGATCAGCCCTTGAGGCAAGTACTCTACAAGCCAAACCTCTCTGAAAGTTTGGTAAAATGGTCCTTAAAGCTTAGAGAGTTCGACATTTGATACAGACCTCGTACAGCAATCAAGGCATAAGCCTTATCTGATTTTATCATGGAAACCACGTTTTCTAAAATGCCTATTGAGAGGCAAGAGTTAGAGGAAGGTGACCAAATACTGAGTTGAATACTGTATGTTTATGGGTCCTCTAATAACACTGACAGCGGAGCCAAACTTATCTTCAACAATGGAGTATGCCTTAAGGTTCGGGTCCAAAGCTTCAAATAATGAGGCAGAGTATGAAGTGTTGCTCGTAGGGATGAAGCTAGTAAAGAGATTGGTTGTCGAAGCCTTAGAAACATACAGTGATTCACAACTGGTGGTCAACCAGATAACCAATGAGTATGAGGCCAAAGGTACGAAAATCATTAGGTATCTAAAAATTTCCTGTGAACTCCCTGTAACCTTTAAGAGGTTTCAAATAGTTCAAGTACCCCGAGCATATAATTCAAAAGCAGAGGCTTTGGCATGACTTGCCTTCTTCAAACAATTTAACCTCACCGAAATGGTCTATCTTAAAACCCTCAATGCACCCAACATTGATGAAATTGATCATGCCTGTGGCAGAAGAGCATTCTTAGATGGATCTGATCCTATAGTACTTAAGAGATGGTACACTTTCCAGTCAAAAAAATGAGGCTAAGAAACTCATCTCTCGTACTTTGTGGTATACTATCATCGAGGAACAATTGTATAAAAAAGGGTCTTACAACCCCCTATCTAAAGTGTTTTGAGCCTATTGATATAGACTATGCCATCAGGGAGGTTCATGAGGGCATATATGGTAATCATCTTGGAGGCCGAACACTAGACTATAAGATACTCTGCTACGGCTACTATTGGCTGAAAATGCTCTGTGATGCTATAGAAATCGTTAAGAAGTGCAAGATATTTCAATAGCATGCCTACGTGTCCTAACGACTAGCCAACCCGCATACATCAATCACCAGTCCACTTTCTTTTGCTATATGAGGAATGGACATCCTCAGTCATTTTCGATAAGCTCCAAGGCAAAAGAAACATCTAATAGTAGTTATCGACTACCTCACCAAGTGGACAGAGGCCGAGCCTATTGCTAGCATCTCCGATTACTAAACTCAAGGATTCTTCTGGAAGTCGATAATATATTGATTCGGCATACCAATGTTACTTATCATCGACAATGGCAAACAGTTTGATAACTCCTAATTCAATCCTTTTTGCCAAGTACTTAGGATTGAACATTGTTTCTCCTCGATAGGCTACTCCTAGGCTAACAGGTAAGCCGAAGTAACCAACAGGACTCTCTTATAGGGAATCAAGAAGAGACTTGATGACACCGATAGACAATGAGTTAAATACCTATCGAATGTCCTCTAGGTCTACCAGACGACTACACGGACTCCCACTTGGGAGACTCATCTTTTCTTGGCTTATAGATCAAAGACTATTATGCCACTAGAAATAAAGACACCCTTACTATGGGTACAGAGCTTCGACTAAGCTAATAATAAAGAGGCCCTCGGGATGAACATCGATCTAATTGATGAAGCAATAGATAAGGCCTAAGTTAAACTTGTAGCCTACCACTAGAAAGTGTCGAGGTATTACAAATCCTGAGTTTGTTGAAGAACTTTCAGATTACATGACCTGGTGCTCTGAAAAAATAAAGTGTCTCATTTTCGGAGACAAGAAAACTTCTCCCAAACTAGAAAGTAAATTACCGCATCAATAGGGATCTAGATGGAAAGCCAATACCTCAAACTTGGAACACTTAAGCTCAACTGTGGAGAAGTCCTGCCCTGGGTAGGCTCTTTCAGCCTTCTTTACAGCCTCTTCAAAGCCCTTCGGATAAAATTCCCCAGCAGGCTTCTTAACGACCTCCCTGAAATCCGTAGATTGCTTGAAGGTCACTATAGCTAGCTCAACAGCCTTCTTCACAGATGCTTCCTTCTCCTTGGCAAGCCTTGCTAATTCTACCTTGGCTACATCCCTCGCAATCTTAGTTGTTTCCCTCTTAGCCATAGCACTCACCGCCTCAGCCACCACGAGGGCTTTTTCCTTCTCCACCTCAGCCAAGCTTGCATGTAGGCCCTTGGTCTCTGTGGTTTTCTTCTCGAGAAGGTTTCGTAGCCACTTGTTGACATTACACATGTCCCACAACCTTTTTTTAAGATCCATGCAGTGATGAGACATTATACCCGAAGCTATGCTTGATTAAGAAACACACGAGTTAGTATTCCATGGCTTTAAAAAAACTAAGATAAAAGAGAAACTTTAGAAGTTACCTTAGAGGCCATGTCCTCAACCACCACAGTGAGAGCCTCTATAGGCTCATGACTTAGTGCGACCAGATCCTTAGGGGGAATGTCCTGGATCAAGTGCTTCCCAACAACATTGGTGCTTCCAAAGATCGAGTTGGTGGTCTTCACAAACTAATTTGGCTTCAAGGGCCCAAGAGGAGAGGAAGAAGAAGTATATGTGAGCCCAGCCACCAAGTGCTTAGGAACAGGAGGAGCAAGGGAAGGAATAAGAGCTAAATCCTCAACCTTGATAGGTGTAAGGGGAGTATCTTGAGGTTACTCTTCAACAGTACCTCTCTTTTAAGAGGGCTGGCTCTCAACCTAAGTCTCAACAAGTCTCTTTATTTTCACCTTCCTTGCCTCCATCCGAGCACTCTTCAAAGTATCCATCTCTGTAATAAGTAAAAGAAAATCATGAGTCCGAGTAGTATGGAGAAGTAAAAATCAAAAGGAAGAAAAAATAATTCTAACTATATCTTCCCTTGGGGCCTTTGAACAGAGTTTGAGCCTAGCTAACTCCTTATTACTATACAAAATAAAGAGACTAGGCTTCTTGTTAGGCTTCAAAAGGTCCAAATCCCACTCTAGAGGGACCTCAAAGTTCCAATCACTCTAAATAAAAAACAAATTCTTCTCCCATTTATTGATGGAAGTAGGCTTCTTTTTCAACAATCTTTTCTTGGCCTTCGAGCTAATCATCACCCAACCATACTCGGGATGCTTGCTGACTTGAAAAGGGATTTAAAGAAATTAATATTAATCATCTCTTGCACTTTTTTGCATACATAGATGAAAGCCATCAACAACCTAACTGATTATTATGAATCGAAAGAAATAGTGAAGGGGGAACCTAAGGGCTGTTTTTAAGCTATGTGTGTACACTTAGAGCTCGAAGGAAGCTTATCCTCGGATATTGTCACAAGTACACTTCCCTATCCAAGAATTTTTGGGACCATACTCCTCAAGGATCCTATATTCAATCCTAAGTGGAGGAAGGTCCTCCTTATCTAATTCATTTGGTTTCGAATTAGCATAGAAAACCAGATTCTCCCTAGTTTCCTCACCTATTTCTTCTTGGAGTTCCTGAGGGCATGGTTACTCTCTAAGGAGGAAGAAGCATTCTCTCATTTATGTAACTACTAGTGCTACCATTAACTCTACCACTATCACAAGAAATTGAAAGAAAAAGTAAAAAGAAACTCACCACAAATTCAAAGCTTTAAAGTCCAAACACTTCAAAGCTCATGAATCCGAACACCTTCTACCTCTTAAACTTCGAACTCTTCCTATCTATAAGACTCTGAGTGTTGTCAAAGATTTTCTAGTTTGCAAATGAGTGAAGTGAAGACTAGGGGAGGTCTCCACTCCTTTATAAAGAGTTTTCCATAATGGTAATTGATTCAAGTGAGGAAGAGTTAATCAATACAACTGTAATCGGCCGTAATGAAGAGAAATCTTTTCAAATAACTAAGCACATGCGTAACCTTTCTTTTAAAATAATCGAGGGCATACACTGTCTTTCTTACATAATCGAGAATAGGCGATGCCCTTATGAAAAACCAAGAAATGTTCTGTCTCTTCACAGTAATAAAAAATTATTGTAACGACCCATCCCAGGTTGGCCACCCCCAAGATGGTGTCGTCACTTTTTGAAATCCCAGCATGTAAAGGAAAGAAATTACTTTGACTATGAAGAAGAAAAAAAATTAAAAATTCTTGCAAAATATGGATGAGAATTAAATAAAGTGCACACATTTAAACTAGGTGAATTAATTATGTAAGTTAAACTAGATGGATTGAGACTAAATTATTTTTAACTACATGAATTAAACTAGAAGACTAAATTGCATGAATTAAACTAAGCTTTTAAACTATATGAGTTAAAAAAAATAAGGAATTAAGCTAAATAGATTTAAACTAAACTACCTTAAAGATGAGATTCAAAATAACTAATAACTAGTAACATTTTTAATGAGCCAAAGAGGACCCAAAATTAACAAGGACGAAGAGGGCCCAAAATTCTTCTTAAAGAATTAAAGTTCACATGTAATTAATGCAACTTAAAATAAAACATCTAACTTAGAGAACATAAAAATTCTTAAGGTACTAAACTAAGGAAAGAACTTTAAAACTACCATTAACTCAACATTGCATTTAACGAAGAGACTACATATGACTTACTAGCTAACTAAAAAAAGACGTATAACTAATGAAAGAGAAAATGCAAAAAAACTAGTAAGTATCTTAAGATTATACTTTCTAAGTGAGCTAAATTAATCTAATATATTTTCAAGGTGGTTTAAACATATAATTCATGCTAGCAATTTATTTTGCAAAAAAAAATAGAAGCTTAACCAATCTTATTTGGCTAAGGAAAATTTCCATGTGCGAGGATTATCCTCGGAGATCCTTTTGCTCTTATGATCTTAGTGAAGTTGGAAGAATGATTTGAATAAATATTAGAAGACCAAAAAACAAAGGGTGACCGAAAATGATGAAGATCTCTCACTAGTTCTTCTTTTGTGTTTCACTCTTTGCTCTTTTCTAACCTTCCTTGAACACTCTCTTCTCTTTTTATTTTTATTTTTTATATTTCTCTCTTTGATCTTCCTATTCTTTTCTATTTTCCTCTTTTTTCTGTCTTCTTTCTTTCTCTCTCTTTTGCATTACTTTGCCTAGTGTTGTGTTGGTTCCTTGTGTTAGCAAAAGAGGGTATTTATAAGAGGAGTAAGGACTGGCCAAGAGATTAAAACGAAGCAAAATAATGGGTGAAAAGTAGATTCAACTTTTGAGATGAAAAATGTGTTTCACTTTTTGTGGTGTAAAGGTGGGGCTAGAGAAGTAAGGTATGGTAAACCAAGTCGAAAGTGAGAGGGAAAATACTTTTAGGTGGCTAGCCATGGGGAAGAGGGAGTGGTTTCTTTGAGGTGAAAAAAAGTGAAGAAGAAGGTTTGCAAAAAGGTGAACAAGAAAGTACATTTTGGAGTATTTTCCATAAAGTAAAAGCAAAAGCAAAAAAATGAGGAGAAACTCTCCTTGGTTTGGACGACCATTAGGGGGAAAATACAATTTTTATTTGGTTTTTAACATATAATAAAGTTGAAAAGCTTAAGGATAAAAAGTGTGCAATTACAAAGCAAAAGAAGGCTTCATACTCTTAAAAAAAACTATTGTTTTTTAGGTGCTATTTTTTGGGTGTAAAATATGATTTTTTTTATGTAGAAAAAAGTGGTATTTGGCATGTAGGAAAGGGTGGGAGCATAATAAGATAATATTTAATTAACTAAGCAAAAGGAGAAGAAGAGAAACTCCCTCTTTTTGGTACACATGGTTATCCAAAGAGGGAGAAAAATCAGCAACTTTATAAGTGCATTGTTACTGTTTTTTAGGTGAAAAAAGTATTATTTTGTGTGGAAAAAAGGTAGCATTTGGTACAAAAGAAGATGACGGAACCTAAGAGGGAGAGATGAATTCAAAAATAAAAAAAAGAAAGAGTAAAAATTTCTCATTATTTCCAGCCATATGGGGAGATGAGAGAGACATATTTTTGGTTGTAAAATAGTAACTTTTACTTCGAGAAAAGTGAACTAATCAAGAAGTGCCAAGTGGAGGGTGAAATTAGAAGTTCACCATTAAAAATTAGAAGTCTTCTTGAGCTTGAAATTTTGTCTAAAAGTGTTTGGGTTTATGATAGATCAATGAGTTTTAGTGGTTTTTGGATTGGGTCAAAATTTAAATGAAGACTTTGGTCTTGGATTAGTTGAATCAAATAAATTGGATTGAACAAAAAGGTCTTGTAATTGCTCATACTCTCCAATTAAATCAAAAATTCCCCATTTACCAAGTCCGAGCACACTAGGATCAAAGATTCATTATAGGAACCTGTGCGTAGTCTGTTCAAAAATTTTGTCTACACACTCTTCTCTGATCTATCTCCAAAATTCAAAGTTTGTATTACTTAGACTCATCACCTACCTCACTTTGGGGAAATCAATTGAAAGTTTGTATTTCACACTCACTACTCTCCTTTCAGAGAAAGCACCGAACTATCAGATCTCCTCGGAATCTACATCCCCACCTGAGCAGCTAGTGTCAAGCTACTAACCCTCCTTAGGCACATCCAAAGGGTAGCCCTCCACACTAACCCTTACAATGCTCTAACAAGATTCAAGTCTTTATTTTTCGCCTTTTTAGTACCCAGGCACCCAAAGCAATGACAGACTTAATCTGAACTACATGACATCGAAATAAATTGCTCCAAACAAACTCTACTTCTTCGACCGCATAATTACACTCAATGTAGTGGGGGACATCTGATGTAGGAGAAAACTCCCCCTCCAATAAGCTCACGACATGTGGCAACCTCTAAGGGTAAAAAAGTAATTTCATAATTTGGACAGGTCAAACAGCCAAATCACCACACTTGGCAAATGTAATGATAATTTCACACCAATGTCCTGATACTACTATCCCATTCCAGCTTATGAATAAACCATTATTTAAACAAATCTGGCTTATGGATAACTCCAATCTTATCTATAGGAATGTTATTCCTATCACAAAACCAGGTTTATCAATCCCTCTCATAATCAAACACTGCTCTGAAACACTATATAAGGGGGCTCTCACCATCAAAAGGTATATTCAATTCTCATTTATAGCTCTCAGTCTTATTTAGCTCTCCAATTTATCCAAAAGCCCTATTCTAACTGAGGTGTCAGAGAATCCTCTCGGAGGCACAACCATCCAGCCTTTCGATGACTTTTTAAAATTTCTCCTCGTTTCGTGTGTACAGATATCACTTCTCAACTGTTCACTTTCATGGCAGATTTTTGACATCAATACATCATAACAACTCAACTTTTACTCCTATCAATTATGTTAGTAATTAAATTTTGATTCCATTGTCAACTTACCATTACCACAATATATTTTAATAAATTTTAAATTTCAATTGAACAACATAATTGTAGTTTGAATTTGAAACAAAAAAACACGTGGAATAACATAAGAATGAATGCTGATCATAATTAACATTGATTATGCTTCCATATTCCTTTTAGAGGCTTCTAATTCCTTCTATAAATGACTCCAGTTTTAGTGTGTTGAGGGTAGCAAGAAAAATACTATTCTATCCTTTTATAATTCTCTTGTCTTGTTTGGGTCATTTCTCTACTATTATTAAAGTTTTATTTGCAAGTGCATACAAATTGAGCTACTATTGTTTCTTGAAAAGGAATAATTAGAGCCATTTGCATCATGGTATGACTAAATCACTTAATGGAAAAATATGCATAGCAATGCTACTTTTATTGTGGTTATTCAATAATTGAATTTGATGTATTGTACATTTTATTGAACAAAATTGATATTAATATATTTTTACCATTTTTAGCATGATTATCTATTTTATTGACAAAAAATATATTTAATCTTAATCGGTGTAAGCCAAAGCAAACAGTAGAGAATCTAATGTTTTATTCACGCTCGAGTATGGATTTCTTGTTGTTCCTCCCCTCTACAACATATTGTAAATTAGTTTCTTAAATTAAATAATTTGCTTTTATTATATGTCATTTTGAAAATATTATTCATTATATATCGATAAATAAGGTTTTGTTTTCAACCTAATTATTTTTCCTTTGCAATTTCCCGTGTCAGTACTAGTAATTCACTTTGACACTGTCATCTATTTTTTCTTCAACTATCAGTTGCTACAATATAAACTTGCAGATTATGTTTTGCTAACAAATTAATAAAAGAGAATTGCGACAAGAAATATATGCATTTGCAGTTGGCTCTTGTTTTATTCTCAAATGGCATATTATGGTATCAACTTCCAACCAATTTTTTCCTCAATGTAATGTGAAAAAATGAAATATTGCAGAGGCTATTATTAATTCATTTGAATGAATTAATCTTGTTTACGACATGTTTCTTTTTTAATTTTTTTTTTTTTTTTTATAGGAACTCAACAACCCTTGCCTCCAAAGTTTAGTGTCTTGGCACAAGCCTAAAACTTCAATTGTTGATAAATCGATTTTTTTTTTTTTTTTTTTTTTTTTTTTTGTGTTTCATCTTTCTTTTATCAATAGAAAAAGCACAGAGGAAATTTCTATTATAATTATGGATTTTTTTTTTATTGAAATGAGACATTGCTTTTACACATATAAAGTTGAATTTATATGCTAGTTAAATTCCATATGAAAATGGAATAGTAATTTGAAGAGTCTATCTCCCAACGAAAATAAACATACACAAATTTAAAAAAGATTTGATGGCTTTAACCCAAATAAAAACTGAGAAGGGCTTTAGACTAAGTGAGTGTTTAAAAGGTCAAAAAAAAGTGAGTGCTTAAAATATAATAAATAATATTTTTGTATATTTTATCTGCAAATAAGTATGGTACTATTTAAATATAAAATATGTATATATATATTGAAATATAATTTTAAATAATTCTATATCTTTTTAAATATTAAACAAGACTGTACAATTCATAAAATTGTTGCATAACATTTTTATTTTTTTATAAATATATTTTAAGAAAACAAAAAAAATTTCGGACCCTCCACAATGTGTAAGTTCAACTCTGATTTTTAATTAGGTTTAATTATAAAAAAAATATCTTTTGATTGATTGAATTTTTAAAAAATATATCGTGATTGATTTTATTTTCAAAAAATATTTTGAAATTTTTTTTATGGTAAAAAATAGCATGTAGTATGTTTCTATCAGCAAAAATTACATACCACAGAGTATTTTTTGCTAATAAAAATATGCCATAAGACATTTTTTATCACAAAAAAATTTTAACTATTTTTTAAAAATAAAATGAACCACAAAATATTTTTTATTATAAAAAAATCTTAAAGTATTTTTTAAAAATAAAATTGAGTTAAATGCATTTGCCTATTCCGATGAACAGAAGAGCCGAACAAGCCCAGCCCCTTCTTAGTTCCCCTTCTCCATCCGGGAAATGGGGCCAGTGGAAGTCAAAACGACTTCGTTTTACTCCAGCTCCAGAAAAAACAAGATAATTATTTGGCCACGTGTAAAAATTAGGAATTATCCAGTATACCCAAAGCCTTGTAATTTCAAATTTATCCAGCCATGAGCCACAATAGAGCAGAATTTTATTCACTCTGACGGTCAACACAAAGGACCAGCGTGGTTCTGCACGCAGGTGATCTTGCATTTTTCTCTTTAATTTTGAATTTCGTTTTTATTTTAAAAAATAAATAAAATTTCGAACGATTTTAAAACATCTTCGATCTAACCAAGAGTATTTTTGAGGATTTAGGCGCAAAATCAAAACAACAAACTAGGAAGTGTGTCTCTATCTGTGTCTTATCTGATCCTTCTTTCCCCTCTCAGCCTTATCCTCGCTTTCACCGTACGATAACTATACCGATAAATTCGGAGCCGCTCGCCAATAGGAATCGGATTTCGGATGAGAAATTTTACTGTATTATTCCTTGTCCTCTTTGAGTTTTCATTTGATTTTTTTTTTTGTGAGATTAGGCTGATTAATTGCTGCTAAAATTCGTCTCACGTTTTAGGACAGGAAATGAGTTTTGTACGTTGAAGCAGGAGGGGCTTGTTTTATCTGTGCCCGTAGATTGAAGTGTAAATAAAGTTCCATTTCTTTAATTGGTTCAGGTAAATCTTTCTACCAGCTTCTTTTTCATTTTAAGCACTTGTTTTATTGCTGAATTGAGAATGCATGAGAATTTTAGATAAACGAGTGATTATTCTAGTGGGATTTCCAATTTCGGTTATTCATGCTTTTGCCTTTACTTGAAAGTTTTTAGGTACCCTTTTTTTTTATTGAACTAATTCGGCGTCGTGATCTTAAAATGAGCAGCATAATTGGGGTCACATGATCATCAATCATGCAATAGAAAAAGAACAAGAAAAGGAAAAAGTTTATGTAGCTGTGCGATAACTGGTTAGTGCAACGTATTTGTGAAGGTTTTCGTTTTGGTAATCATAATAGACGACTTGTTGACTCTATTTTAATCCTATGAGTGCTTAAAATTGAGAAATATTTTAGCCGGTGAAGGAGCTGGTTTAAGCTTTACATGCCTTGGTTTCTTTTTGACGAGATTCAATTCCATCGTATTGGGATTTGGAAAACATGTAGCTTCTGTGTTAAATTGTTCTATTCGCCTAGCAGTTTATTTTTTTTATTTGCAATTCGCCCAGCAGTTTATAAAATATAAGTGGATGCTAATGATTTGTCATCCACATTTAATATGAGCTTGCAACCTTTTTTCTGTTCTTTTTTAATGTTGGGTGCATCACTTGTATTTTCCTTGTACTGGGTTTGCCCACGCTTTGGTGTTTTTAAAATATATTTATGATCTATTAAGTAAGAGAATTTGATGAGAGCATAACAAGTATATTTATTAATGAGTTGATAAAAAAAATTCTGAAAATTTGTAATTTATTTTAAGCGATGTCCTCATTGATTTCCTAAACTGAAGTTATTCTGGGTACAGTTCCTAGAAACCTTTATTTATTGTTCATATTCTTCTCCCTGTGTTGAAAGAAGAAATATTTTTTGCGTTCTTAATTTCTTCTCCCTCATGTGCTGGCAATCAATTATCATCATATAGCCTTTGTCATTTTTTTTGCAGGAAAATGAAGGGTATCAGGGATTGGGTATTTTCTCAAATAGTATTTAAGTCATTGGCCTCATCTAGATCGTTGTCAAGCAGTGATAGTTTCTTTCATGAGGGATATCCAGATGAAGAATTTGATGGCCAAAGTATTGCAATCTTTCTTCTCCTTTTTGTGTTTTTACTTAACGATATATCCTTTTAAGTATTAATTGCTAGAAAATATAAACATGCACCCATATATCGATATATAACATGCAAATCCACATTTACAAAAGATAATGAAAAGGAAAAGAAATATTACTTTTCATGAATAAAAATTTGTGCTTGATAATTGAATAAGCATTCTGTTTCATTTTGCATTGATAGAATTCTCTCAAGGAAATGGAGTAGAGGAGAGTACTTGCCTTTTAAGTCTTCTTGGAGAATGGATGTTTCAGATTTGGAATTGATTTGATAACTTCTTGCATGAACAAGATGAAGTTTGAACCAAGTTTTTAATGGAGACTTCGGATAGATAAGTTGCTTCTCAGGCTGTTTGGTTGACAATAGTAGTTTGAAGAAAATATAGATTCTTTCAATAAAAGAGAGTAGACTCACCAATTTAGTTGCATATCTATGAAGGATGGTTTTTTTTTTATAAGAAAAAAGTGTAGTATATGTTAAAATCAAAGAACTGAAAAAGAATTATGTATTATTTATTGATTCTGAATACAATTCAACAGCCTATATATAGACTTATGAATATCAAACCTAATAGGAATAGAAGACATTAACTAGAAAAAATAGACGTAAACTAGATAACATCTAGAAAACCTACTAGGACACATAATAGGAATCATAATAGGATTAACAACACTCCCCCTCAAGTTGGAGCATAGATGTCATATGCACCCAACTTGTTACAAATAGATTGAACTCGCGGACCATCCAACAGTTTAATGAGTAAATCTGCTAACTAATTTGTTGACTTCACATGTTTAGTATTGATCACATTTTGCACAAGTTTTTCTCGAACAACATGACAATCAAATTCAATATGCTTAGTTCTTTCATGAAACGTTGGATTATTTGCAATATAAATAGTTATTTGATTGTCACACACCAAACTCATTGGACCTGACTGCTTAATCACAAGTTTTGCTAATAACTGTTTTAGCCAAACTAACTCACAGGTAGTGTGCGCCATTGCTATGTATTCAGACTCAGTACTTGATTTTGCAACCATAGTTTTCTCCTTACTCTTCCACGACACCATATTACCTCCAACAAACAGACAAACAATATCCAATAGTAGGCCTCCTATCATATGGAGAACCATCCCAATCTGCATCACTATAACTTTCAATCTGTGTATGACCGTGATTTTGATTAAGTAAACCACAACCAGAAATACTCTTCAGTATCTCAATGACTAGCCCGCGGAGAATCTAGAAATTGACTAACTACACGTGTTACAAACGAAATATTTGGTCTAGTAACAGTCAAATAATTAAATTTCCCAACCAATATTCCTAGATTAGACAATAATTCACTTGATCAATTGTAAGTTTTGTGTTGAGATCCATGGAATTATCTATAAGCTTACACCCTAACATCCCTGAATCACTTAACAAATCAAGAACAGATTTACACTAAGACAAAGAAATACTGTAATGAGATCTAGTAACTTCAATACCCATAAAATATCTCAATTGTCCTAGATCTTTTGTTTGAAACTTAGTAGCTAGGAACTGTTTTAGTGTTAGAATTCCCTCCTTATCGTCTCCTGTGATCATAATATCATCCACATCCTACTCACCTGACTATGTTTATAAAATACAAAATGATCTACCGAGACCAAAACCAATCACTCATTCACTGAACTTGCTAAATCATGCTCAAAGAGATTGTTTCAAACCATATAGGGACTTTTTCAATCGACAGACTAACCTATAATCCCCCTAAGCAACAAATCCAAGAGGTTGCTCCATATAAACCTCTCATTTAGAAAACCATTGAGGAAAGTATTCTTGACATCTAACTGATGTAGCAGCCAATTAAACGTAGCCACCAAAGAGACATAAACACGAACAGATGTAATCTTATCCACACTAGAAAACATTTCAGCATAATCAATAGCATATACTTGTGTATATCCTTTTGCGATTAGACGAGCTTTCATTCCGTCAACAGTATCATCAGGATGAACTTTCACAGTATAAGCCCAATGACATCCAACAATAGATTTTCCATACGGGAGATGAACCAAGTCCCATATATCATTAGTACTCAAGGCACACATTTCTTCTTCCATGGTTGCTTTTCACCCAGAATGAGACAAAACTTATATAATAGACTTAGGAACGGAGATATATGAGACTAAAGCCATAAATGAAGTGTATGAAGGAGATAAATGGTCATAAGACACAAAATTAGCAATTGGATGAATAGTGCACAAACGCTTACCCTGTCGAAGAGCAATGGGAAGATCATCCTCATATGAGGAAGGTAAAGATGGATTTAGATTTGCTAACGAGGAAATAATTGGTGGAGCAACCGAGACTAGAAGTTTTGAACGACGAGTGTAAACATATAGTGGATATACCAACCTAGGAGGAATTGATGAAAGGAAAACCATGGTAGGAGGATCTGACCGTGTAAGAGGCATAATGAGTAATGGAAACGGAAAAGACTCAACCAAATTAGATATAGAGTGAGATTCAGAATAAAATGGGGTAGTCTCTAAGAACATAACATCAACACAAACAAAATATCTTTTTAATGACGGGCTATAACACCGATAACCCTTTTGCGTTCAAGAATAACCCAAGAAAATAAATTTAATGGATCGAGGATCAAGTCTGTCAACTCCTTGACTAAGCTGATGAACAAAACAAACGGACTCAAAGATACAAAGAGGTAAATGAAAAGGTGTATCGTTAGGAAACAATATAGAGTGTAGGGATTTGCCATTTTTTTGAGATATATAAGAGCAAGACGACTAATGGATGATGCCAGAATTGGTCATGAACGTAGTAAAAAGATCAGAAAAATACTCACGAGCATTATCACTGCCAATAATTTTGATAGGCAAACTAAAATAAGTTTTTACCTCAACACAGAAGGCACAAAAAATAGAAAATAACTCATAGTGGTTTTTCATTAAATAAAACAAAGTGAGCTTAGAATAATCATCCAAAAAATTAACAAAATACCGAAAGACAAGTTTAGAAGACACAATTCGGACCCCAAACTTTAGAATGTACCAAAATAAAAGGACTAGACACATGTTTATTAATGTGGGAAGCAGAGGACACACGATAATGCTTACTCAACTGACATGACTCACACTCCAAAGAGGAAACATGACTCAAAGTTGGATGATCGAGACAATAGTGATACGTCAACTGAGTAGACAACAGGTGATAAGACAAGATCAAAATAATAAAAGACCATTGGATTCATGCCCCCCACCAATCATGTTTCGTATCTTCAGATTCTGAATAAGAACAGAATTAGGGAGAAGGATAACAGAACAATTTAGATCTTTTGTAAGTGGACTAACAAATGACAAATTATATTGAGAAAAAAGAACATAAAATACATTGATAAAGACATAGAAGAACTAGGATGTACAGTGCCAATACCACTAGTAGTGGTTTTAGATCTATTAGCAACAGTAACATCAAGTAAGGATGATGATCGAGAAAAAGTAGAAAAAAAATATCAGTGGTACTTGACAAATGATTAGTGGCTGCAGAATCAAGAACCCAAAGTTTGGATGAAGAACTACTAGAGGGTAAACTAGCAATTGGTGTACCTTTCTGGGTTAGAAGAACAATCGAGGAAGATGCCTGGTGAGCTGCCTTATAATGTAAGAATTCATCATACTCAGCTTTGGAAATCGTTAGAGAAGTCAAAGACACATGATCACATTCAACTTAATCAAAAGTCATAATATTAATGACTAGGGAACGACCAATAAAGGGCCAACATGTCTCCTGAGTATGCCCATAATAGTAACAATGAGTACACTGAAGAACCGAACCTCGACCATCACTACCACGACCAACAGAACTACCACTATGACCAATTCCATGACTCCCTCTGCCACGACGAGGGCTCATATCAGTAAAACCACTTCCTCTACCACTACTAACATCTGCTCGACACCCTTTGCAAAGCAGATTTTTTTGCTATAATTCCTTTATCTTTTTTCACTAGTTTGAGAAACCGCACGCAATACTTGAGCATAAGTCTCGGACTAGGTAGGAAGTTTAGCTCTACCTAAGATTTATGATTGAACCGGCTCATATTCAAATTTCAGACCAACCAAGAATGTGAGAACCACTATTTGCTCTTGACGTCTCTGCATGGCTGTAATATTTCAGAAATGGGCATTAAGACACGCAACTCTAAAGACATTCTTATCGTATCAGCAAAATACTGAACATTCAGACCATACATCCGATTAAGATTGCTAGAACACAACCGCCGAACATAGTCCCAAACTTCCTCACAGGTTGAATGGGTACCCATATCCGCAATTTGAGGTTCCATCAAATTCCCCAATAAAGTAATGAGCAAGGAGTTTTCTTATTCTTATGCATCAAACAACTTCTTATCTGTGGGTGGGTCATCTGTAAGAAGTTTGCGCTTACCTTGGCCAATGACATACTTATATACCTCATTGGACCACTGAACATAACTACTACTATTCAGTTTCCTAGTAGTAATAATATGAGAATTGGGATGAGGAGGCACACTAGAGATAGACTTGGAATCCATAGTTGATTCCATGGGTTTTTTTTACTGGCTTTTTTTTTTTATTTTTTTTTTAAACTGAAAAAAATTGATTAAACTGGGATAAGAGCTGTGCGACAGGACATACCTAGTGCTGAAAAGGAAAAGGAGAACAGCGTCGGAGATCATGTCGGAAAAAAAGAGTAGTGTTGTGCGAGAGATGAAGAAACGGCGCGGTGCTGTGCCTGGTGAAGAAACAACAGGAAGCTGCAGAAGCAAGGATGGAGATTTGCGTCAGCAAGGGCAGGGTGCACTGGAATGGTGGAGTCGGAGAGGATCTGTGTCGGCAAGGTTGGAGATCTGGGGTGGGGATTTGTCGTGCGACAGTGGAAGATGACAACCTTTTTTTTTTTTTTGAAAAAAATAATTATTCATGTCCCAAAAGGGATAATGCTCTGATACTAGCCATGTTAAAATTAGAGGCTAAAAAAGAATTCTGTATTATTGATTGATTCTGAATACAATCCAACAACTCTATATATAAACTTATGAATATCAAACCTAACAGAAGTAGAAGACATCAACTAGATAAGATAGACATAAACTTGATAAGATCTAGAAAACCTACTAGGACACATAATAGGAATCCAATAGGATTCTCAATAGTATAAAGGGGCGCCAAGGGGGTACCGCTCATGTACAAAAGGCTATCTACAAGATACTTTGAATGATGCTAAGTACAAGATTCTTTACGATTTAGTAGGTCTTATTAGTGAGTAATCCACATATATAATCAAATCATTTTCTTGAAATAAAATGACATGAAATTAGGAACATTGATGGTTCAGTGAGATTAAAGAAACTGATAAGAAAAGACTTATTTCACGAGTTTTTTCGCAAAGAAAGTCCTCGTTACCCTATTTGATCTGCCCTATTATTATTCTTTGTTCATGTGTAACCCAATTATCTTATGGATGAGACATATCTAACGGATATTGATAGCAAAATTAGAGTGGTCTTCTACGGTTCATGTCTATACTTTTGTAAACAAACTACCAATTAGATCTACAATATGTTTCTATTGATGAAGCATGCACAAAAGATTTAAGTATTAGGATTTTAGTGATATGGGTTATTTCGTAATCAAAGAGAAATGCGTAACATTGATGCTTTATTATTAAGGATATCTAGGTAATGCATAATATTGTAGTAGTTTCTTTATTTCATAAAATAAATTGTAGTAGTTTCTTTTCTAGTATTCTTTTCTGGACTGTGGAGGGTTTTCCAATTGACAATCAGTTACCAATACCTGTTTTATATGTTTTGGTTCTGATGTCATAGACACGATTGACATTTTTACTGGTTTTGGGTGGTCACACTAAGGAATTGCGAACATGACCTTTTGATTAAATGGTAGAACGTTGTATCTATGTGATGCTTTACTCATAAAGAGACTGAACTATTTTTGTTATCTTCTTAGAACAGTTGTATCTAACTGCTTTAGTGATTTCGTACTAACGTAGTATATCCCAAGTCCTAACCCCCCCTTCCAAAGCTACTAATAAATGATGAGCTAGGTAGTGTGAAGGATCTATACCGTCAATTTATGGCAGTATCCCATCTAGGCACAACATTTTAATCAGAAGGTACTAGTACCTTGAAGCAGGCTTAGAGGCCACAAATCGTTAATATAGGAAATGGATTGCCTAAATTGTTAGTCTATGAATTTAAGTGTCAAATGTGTAAAGTTCATTGGTAAAGTCGGGGTATAGATACTTGTAAAGTAAAGAAGAAGCTTATAAGGTTAGTCGCTCTCACTATTAGCTTCTTGTAAATAACTAGGATACTAGAATTTTTTTTTTTGGATTTTTTTACTTGTCATGATCCTTTTGTACTTGGGTTTGCATCCCCTTGGTGCCTTTTAGTGTTTCTGTTTATTCTTTATAAAAGAAAGAGTTACTCTAGTATAAATGTACTTGGCATATAGTAAGGCAACACTAGAGTGGTAGTAAATTTTTTTTTTTTGGCTTAATCTAATTTTGATTTTTTTTGGCTTAATTTAATTTTGAAATTTATTAACAATTTTTTTTGGTTTAAGTTTTCATATAGAAAATGACAATACTGTAGTCAGAGTTAGGCAGTCTCTAATCGAGTTTTTCTTGTTGCCAATGACTATTTCAAAATTCGTGGGTTGATTTTGATGCGGAAAATGTTCTCGGTATTTTATATTTTATTGCGTTACTGGATTGAGCTTGTTGCATTCTAATGTTCTCTATATAAACAATAATTTTAATCACCCAGTTGCAAGATTAGTGAATGCTGGTCCCCTCTAAATTGTTTGTCTAATATTTATGTGTTTTGCTGAACAACAATTTACTTTTGTCTTGGAATTTATTAGGTTCAGCTCACACAGCTAGTTCAGAAGCACCACAGGGACCTGCTGATACATCGTTCTCTTGCAATAGTAATCTGGAAAATCAGTTTCATCCGCCCCTGCTGGAAGTTCCACTTGAACATTCTAATCAAATGCATCATGACATTGATGAAAAGAAAATGGACTCATTAGCAAAGATTGAAGATCTCCAAGTAAAATTCTTACGTATTGTGCAACGATTTAGGCTGTTGCAAGACAATCTTCTTGTGGAAAAAGTTTTGTATCGGCTGTACCTAGCAACTTTAATACGAGCAGGAGAATCAGATTTGAAAAGAGTAAACCTCAGCAGTGATAGAACCAGAGCAGTAGCAAGAGAACAAGAGGCTGCTGGCCTGCCTGAATTGGATTTCTCACTCAGAATACTTGTCCTGGGGAAAACAGGTGTGGGCAAGAGTGCAACTATAAACTCAATATTCGATCAACCAAAGACTCAGACTGATGCTTTTCATCCTGCCACTGATCACATCCAAGAGGTTGTCGGAACTGTGGGTGGGATTAGAATAACCTTCATTGACACCCCTGGTTTCTTACCCTCACGTACAAGTAATGTGAGAAGAAATCGGAAGATTATGCTCTCTGTTAAGAGATTCATTAGAAAATCCCCACCAGATGTTGTTCTATATTTGGAACGCCTTGACCTCATTAACATGGGCTATAGTGACTTTCCCCTTCTCAAGCTTATAACTGAAGTTTTTGGTACTGCAATTTGGTTCAACACCATCATTGTTATGACTCATGCTTCCTCAACTCTTCCTGAAGGACCCAATGGGAATCCTGTCAGCTATGAATCATATGTGGCCCAGTGCACAGATTTGGTGCAACATTTTATACACCAGTCAATAACTGACACAAAACTTGAAAACCCTGTACTATTAGTGGAGAATCACCCTCAGTGTAAAAAGAATTTCATAGGGGAAACCATTCTTCCAAATGGACAGGTTTGGAAATCTCAATTCTTGTTATTTTGCATATGTACCAAAGTTCTTGGTGATGCTAATACCCTCTTGGAATTTCGGGACAGCATTGGACTGGGGCCATTAAGTAATAACCGGTTGCCTTCTCTGCCCCATCTTCTCTCATCTCTTCTACGTCATCGCTCGTTTTCAAGTCCAGTTGAAGCAGAGAATGAGATTGATGAGATTCTACTTTTGGACTTGGAGGAAGAAGATGAGTATGATCAATTACCTTCAATCCGGATCCTGACAAAATCTCAGTTTGAGAGATTGACTAAATCACAGAAAAAAGCCTATCTCGATGAGCTGGATTATCGTGAGACCATTTACTTAAAGAAACAATTGAAGGAAGAATGCCAGAGACGGCAGGAGAACAAGTTTTCCAAATCCAAGGACAGCAATTCTGATGACCAGGCATCTCCAGAAGCTGTTCCATTACCTGATATGGCAGTCCCTCCCAGTTTTGACTCCAATTGCCCAGTACACAGATATCGCTGCCTTGTTATGAGTGACCAGTGGCTTGTGAGACCTGTCCTCGATCCCCAAGGATGGGATCATGATGTGGGCTTTGATGGAATAAACTTGGAGACAGCTGTGGAAATAAAAAGGAATGTCTTTGCCTCGATCGCAGGACAGATGAGCAAGGACAAGCAGGATTTCAGTATTCAATCCGAGTGTGCTGCAGCTTTCACAGATCCTAGAGGGCCTACTTATTCTATAGGTCTTGATGTTCAGTCTTCTGGCAAAGATCTGATCTATACAGTTCACAGCAATACAAAGTTGAGGAACCTCAAGCACAATATTGCAGACTGTGGGGTTTCTATGATATCTTTTGGGAAGAAGTATTATGTTGGTGCCAAGCTTGAAGATACCATATTGGTTGGGAAGAGACTAAAGTTCCTAGTGAATGCTGGTCAAATGGGGGGTCCTGGAAATGCAGCATATGGTGGGAGTTTTGAAGCTACTTTGAGAGGGAGAGACTACCCTGTGAGGAATGACTATGTCAGCCTAACAATGACAGCTCTCTCCTATGATAAAGAGATGGTATTAGGTGGAGGTTTTCAGTCTGAGTTTCAGCCAATACGGGGCATGAGACTGTCCGTTAATGCTAATCTAAACAGTAGGAAAATGGGGCAGATTTGTGTAAAGATGAGTAGCTCTGAGCACTTGGAAATTGCATTTCTTTCAGCCTTTTCAATTTTCAAGGCCCTATTGCGTAGGAAGGCAACTGAAAATAGAAGCAGGGAAGCATTGGAACAAGGATAAGCTTGTCTTGCATTTTTGGTGCAAGATTTAATGATTCAAAGAGAGGTGTGGTAACAGAGCAGTCTATGATTCAGGCTTTTTGCCCATACAAGTGAGAAACATATATGCCAGATTCTAAGAATTCCAGAGTATTTTTCTCTCAATTTTTCTGGATGCCTACTTAGGATTGTGGCAGAGAAGACTAGAAAGTGATGCCAGGTGACCTTGAGTTCATATCAGTTGGGAGTACCCAGTTATGTTACCAGCTTTGGCAACACAAACTTCTGTCATTCAAACCGCGAGTGTATAGGATGTCACAGAAAACTGAGTATTTTGTGATTCATCGAATAAGCCTAAAGAGAAGTAGAGGAACCAAAATACTATTTGACGTGTTCTTTGTTTACCATGAGCTGACAAATATACTTGGAAATGGAAGCCTTCATTGATCCCTTTCTATCTCAGCTTATTAAAGCAAATATTTTGTATGAATTTGATAATGATTTAAATATTACTCTACTTCTTCTCGTGTTTCTTTCTTGGAACTCTTGTGTCTTTGCACTCTTGTTCCTCTCTTGTGTTGTGTCACACTTGTTGTTAATGCTCTTAGATGACCCTTTATATAGAGCAATAACTTTTTTAACCAATCTTGAAGTCGATCTCAACCCTTTGATCTTGAGAACCAAACAACGCACCAGCTGAAAAACAGAACATAAGGTGTCAGGTGTGCCTGGCGCCACGGCCCAGAACAGGGCAGGCCGCGGCGAACACTAGGGCAGAAAGCCTCCCATGCTGGTGGCGACGGCGCACTGCCTTGTGCCGCGGCGTACACTTGGTGGAGGAACTTTCTGATTTTGCTGGAGGCCGTGACGCCAAAGCTTGCTGAAGTGTCATCTTCCATCCTTTAATTCTTAGACAAATTCCCAACAATGATACTAATATATAATAAAATTTTCCATACAACAGAAAACTAATATATAAGCGGTGTTTAGAAACTTTTTAAATATTGATTTAAGAAAATTTGCTTAAAGTGGGTTGTCGGTAAATTGGGTTCTTAACTTCTCATTCTTTTAAGGTTTGATTTAATATGGAATGATTTAACCAAGATGTAAAAAGTTTCCAAACACTTCTATAATAAATGTCCCAATACAGCATGATACATATATGGATAATATAATAAATTGAGTTGTAGGAGAAGTAATCTCTATTCAAGCATTTATCAGAAATAGATATCCCCCATATAGCAAGATACAAATAACATAATAAATTTTCCAATAAAGAATAACATTTCTATGTATTATTGCAACATTAGTACCAAGCTCATTATTAAAATATATTATTTAAACAATGAGTTTTTCTTCAATATTCTCCATAGAGAAGACATTTCCATTCATTTATAACAAAATACCACGTAAAGATCTATTCAATTAAAAAAATAGAGACAATCAAATAATTTATCAAACAAATCCTTTCTTTATAACCCATTTAAGAAAATTTAACTTAACTATAAGTTCTCAAAAATCTCAAATTAGAGACAAAAGTTCTTGTTACTTCATCCCCAGTAAAGTTCAAATAATTCATTTTTTATAGCACAAAACATATTCCTATAAAATAAAAAGAGGAGAATATCCAAGTTGATAGCAAAAACTAACCTTGAAACTACAACCCAAGAGACTTATGCGACCAACAAAATATTCGGATCCACTCTTGAAACACCACCCAGAAGAAGTACATGCTAAGTATAAAGCTAATGTACTCCACAACCTTCATTAAAAATGTTTAAGATGCTATGATGTATATATGCATATGTGCATGTTTAAATCTCATATTAAAAACTACTAAGTTATTTCTATTGCTTAAGAGGACTTAGAATTTTTCTTAAATAATTTCAAATAAAATACCATGATAATTTTGATCTCACTTCCCCTTTTAATAAAAATTTCCTTACTTTCTAATTTCTTTCTTTAAATTAATAAAACCTTTGATAAATGTCAGGAGAAATTATACCAAAATTTTGACAGAGTTTTTCCTTTTTTTGGACATTCCAAATTCTCCAATAGAAAAAAAAACAATGCTAAACAATTTGCAAGAAATTCCAGACATATACCAATCAAATTTTAGTCCATCCGCCTATATCAACCAATCCACACTCGTTATCCACTCATCAATAATTCTACAATATTAAAATGAAGCATTTTAAAGTAGTAAATCCATAATCTATACATCCTTAGAAATCTCTAAATATTTCAAGTTTTATAAATCAAATCATGATAAACGTCAACAATGATTCATTAAAAAAAAAAAAAATCTATGCTTCACGATTCCATATTTGGGCCCTAAAAATGAATTGAAGAAATCATTTATTCTTTGAATGAAAATACCTTAGCATGATAACACTTTAACTAGTTGATTAAAAATATAAAAATTTACATTATTTTTATTGGAAAACATTAATTCATGAAACTATATACAAATTAATCCACCAAAAACTTATATTATAAAAAACCCGATCAATATAACAATTTTTGAAACCCATAAACATCTATTAAAATTATGTATAAATATGAAAAAATATTGGTTAACAAGAGATTAATTTATGAAGCTTGAATTTGTCAGTAGATTATGTATTAACGGTGATCGAAGAGTTACCGGAATCTGTCAAATCACTTGAAATGCTCAGAATTCTTGAGAGAAAAAGTCTTTTAACGGTGATAAATATAAAGAATTTAAGGAAGAGAAAGAAGGAGAAGACTTACCACCACCTACTTAAAGGTGAGGGCTTTAAAATAGGAGATTGAGCTTCTGTAGGTTGCAATATAGTTAGAAGCATCAAAGAGATCCGAGACAAGTAAAGCTCTTTCCTGGTAATCTCCTGCTGACTTAAATCCATTAAAATTGGGGACCCATGGGCCCTTCCAAATGTCAATGTTCCTACATTCCCCATTTGGTAGGAAACACCCTTCGTAATAGAACTTTTTGTTTTCATGATTCCATGCCAGAAATAGGGTTGACCTCTTTTAGGCCAAGGTTCATCCAAGTTACATCCAAAGAAATATTTTTCTTTAAGTTGCTTTACCTAACTATTATTTGGTTTAGTTAAAATGGTCCATCCAATTTCCGTGGCAAAAGAGACATTAATATCCTTCATCCTTCATCCTACGAAAACCAAAACCACCCACACTTTTTAGGGTCAGAACAGATGCTTGTCCACGATTTTAAGTACAAACCTTTACTTCCCGAGTGATCCCACCAGAATTTGTAAAACATTGAATAAATGGAATCCGTAAGAGATTAAGAGATGAGGAAAATTGTCATGGTATAAGGTGGGAATAATCACAGCCACTGATTTGATCAAAGTACCCCTACCAGTTTGGGATAGGGTTTTGTAAGTCTACCGGTATGCAAATGCAACGAAAATTTAAAATTTTTCATACTAATAAACTTAATTCCAATAAACTCTCTATGAATCTAATAGAAAAATATTATTATATCTATACAAGGTTAGAAATTTATACCATTATGAAGATTTTGATTGCAAATTCGTTAGAAAGCTCACAAAACTTTAAAGCATTTGGCCTCTAAGTGTATCTATACGAACAACCAAGACTAAGGATCTCATTCTCTAGGATATCGAGTACTGCTGGCTGAAAATTATGAGTGCTAGCTCTAGATATTTTTGATTTTTAGAGAGAAATTGAGAAAACAATTATTTTCATTAACTGTAAGAGTTTCTATCAAATACAACCTTTATGTAGAGCACTTACTCTTAAAAGCTCCAAAACTTTTAGAATATCAATAAGACTCATGGTTTAATTAATTCTTAGAATTCTCTCTATTATCCTATTATTTTCCTTATTTTTGCAATTTTTCATGTGTGTGACCCCTTAGGTTTAATATCGCACTAGGAGTAGGTCATAACTTTTACTTAACAATTGGGTCCTATCCAATTAATTAATTTTTTTAAAAATTTTAGTTCAAATTAAAACCCCTTTTAAGTAAGATATAACTACAATTAATTCTTAAGGGCTTCTACAATTCAAGATTGTTATCTAGCAATATGTCATGACTACCTAGGCAATATAAATTAATGTGAAATTTTTCATTGACAGTTACTGTACAATTAAATCCTTTCATTGTGCAATGTCCCTGACTAAACCTAGGACATGGATTTACTATCAAGCCTCAATTATCTAATCACATGTATGTTAATCTTAAGTCTGTAACTTAAATGGAGAAATTAGAAACTACTTTCTAATTTTCACCCCACCTTGACCATGGAATTTCCAAGCTATAACTTAATCAAATCACATAGGACATTCTCCCTCTTTTATTGAGAGTGTTGGATCATCTATTGTACACTCACATACCTCCATGCATTAGTGGTCACACTCAATTACTATCCTTTTGTGACCCATGCTTAGAATCACATTTAGATATAATCAAAGCATGATGAACTATACATAATATTTTCATGGTGCTTAAAGTCCAAGGATCACATGTACAACTGCAACGTAAGAACACCTATTGACAACTAGTAAAATGTCCACTATGCATTTCTTAGTCGAGTTAGTTTGGTGTACTTGTTCTCTAACAATTGGTAGTAGTATGCCTTGTAAAACAATAACATTTGGTGTTATGGACAATAATGTGTAATAATCTTATTCATTTATTAACAATAAATAATTATTAATGAAATTTATTTTAATTATCATGTTTATTACAAATCACTCCATGTGTATTACATGCCCATAAAATAAGAGCAATGGAAAAAAACACCATGATGAGATCATGCTAGTGAAATTTATTTTATTAAGCTTTATTCTTAAATGTTCCTAATCATAGGATCACTAAGAAGGGAATTAGTGAATCCAGAAAGATTTGTACATACTATGTTTCCTCAAGGAGTTAGGGGTGATTAATTTCATGGTCACTAGTGTCTAAGACATTAAAATAAGTTATGTAAGTTCTTGTTAGAGAACAGGTGTACTAAACTGACTCGACTAAGAAATTCCTAATGGAAATTTTATTGGTTATCAATAAGAGTTACTATGTTGTAGTTGGACAAGTGATCCTTGGACTTAAGGTACCATGAATATCTTGTGTATATGTAATCATGCTTTGATACTACCTAAAACAGATTTTAATCATGGGTCACAAAAGGGTATGTAATAACCATACCCTTAATGTAAGGGTAAAAAAGTAATTGTGATAATTATACATACATACATAAAGATTAAAAGTTGAATTTGAAAGAATTTTGAAGAAATATGTTAATCGGATTTGAGGAAAAGAGATAAAAAGAATTGAAGGTGTAAAGGATGAATCGAACTAACTGGTCAACTGGTAGCCGAGGCCAGTTGATTAGTAGTGAGAAGTGGCATTTTGGTGATTTTTCAAAGGTTGGTGGTCGATTAGTTGCTGGATCGGTCGATCGATAAGGTACCGATTAATTGACCGACCGATCGACCAATCGACTGGTGGTGAACTAATCTGCTGGCAACCGATCGACAAGGTAAGGGCGATTTTGTAATTCTTGAATGGGCCAGCTAGTCAGACCAAAATTTTATGTATAAATAGATTTTGAGAAGTTTTAAAAAGTTTTATGAACATTTCAAATTCATATTCTCTCTCTAGAATCACTCTCTCTAGAAAAAGTTTGTAAACACTTTAAAATTGAAGGATTTCATAATCATGTCTTATAAAACGTTGGATAAACGGAATAATTTATAAGAAAACTTAGGAAAAATCTTTGAGAAGGTAAAATTAATGAAATTCATTATAAGATTTCAATTTTTATAAGTCATTCTTCTACCTTACTTAAAAAGAGGATTTGAAATTGAATTCAAGCTGAAAAGAAAAGTGTTTTGTTGAAATCTTTGAAATTAAAAAAAGTTAAATATGCATACATGAAAATTTAATCCGGTATAGGGTATAGAAAATTAAAATAAAAATAGAAAAATTAGTGAGTATGTTATGATTAGGTGGTGGTTGTTAGTAGTCTAGAGAAGTTTCTAAGAGGAGCAGGAAAGGAAATGAAATAATCCACAAGTAGCTTTAAGTGCTACATAGTGAGTTGAATTTATTGTTAGTAAATGAGACAAACATGAAAAGTATATAAAACTTTAAATGAATGAAAGCATGAATTAGTTGTTGAATATATATTATGAATATGTTAATTTGATGAAATATATGAAATCTGCATGAATTTTATGATTTAATAGAAGTCTGAATTATAATATGATTGAAATGAATATATATGAGAAGTTGATGAAATTATATCTTGAAGAGATAATTTGATAGAAGTTGATGAAAAATATGTTGATAAGAGAAATGAGTAAGTTGAGACTATATGTTTAATAAGTTGATATTATATGAAGAGACGATTTGATATATATGATAGGAAAGAAAATGATTTTGATTTATATGATGTTATGATATGCATGCTTGCATGTTATTGATCATATTCATAGATGGAAGACCAAAACCATGGCTGGTCTGGATGAAACATGTCGACTTGTGGAAAGATATTCCCAAAAGTTATACCAGAGATTGTTATGAGTACCACATACGTTAATAGTATAGAGAAATGTGAAATAAAATGATGAGAAAGAAAGAAATGAAATGAGGATGTGGATGCATACATGCTTATTATTATATATATTATTGATATATTAAAGCGTCAATTTGACTGTGAAATGATGATATGATTATAAGTCTCATAAAGAGAAAAATATGATGAACAAATAATGAAAAGATATGTAATATGAAAAACTATAAATTGATTGTATTATGTTGTGAACCTTATTATGAGGTAATTATGATAAAAAGATGATAAAGTGATATTACAAGTGATAATTATAAATTGATTAAATACATGAGATGAAATTTGAAACGATGTTTATATGGTGATAAAAATAATGATATGAGAATTGATAGATGAAAAATTATTTTTGAATTATAATTACCACTAAGATATAAATATGACTAGAAGTATACAAATCGAGTATTTCTTGTAAATTGAATTCACTAAGCTTGTAAAGCTCATTCTTCAATATTAAACAATTTCAAGTTGCAGGCAGAACTAATAGATTTTTTCTTGTGACTAGAGTAAGAACCTAGGTAAGTCTATATGGTTGGCGTCCTTAGAAAATATAAGAAAGAAAAAGAAAAAGTTTAAGAATGAAAATTGTACATGTATTTGTAAATATTTGAATATGTTCTGAATATTATATGTGACAAAATTGTAACTCCTTTGAGATGAGTTGAGGAAATATGTGTAAGTATTTTATTTGGATGATAAAGTATTAGTTGTTGCATGTATGTGTCGTGCTTGGATCTTAAATGTGACAACACTGCCTTGGGAAAAGCTCACTTGGGATGAGTCATTATAATTTTTGTATCAGAGATATAGGTTTTATGATTCTGTAGACTGTATAAAACCTAAGAAAGTGGAAGCTTTAAAAAATTATATTTAAATGCGTAATTTGAAGATGCCTCATGGACATAACAGACCCAGAGCTAGAGTGACGAATCAGAGAGGGCGTGGTAGGCCCCCAATGTATAGAAGAGCAGAAGTTGAGATTGATTATGTGTCTGTGGTTTCTAAAAAGGAACATGTTGATTGTGCACCTGGTACTAGTGACGAAGTGAGGGAATTTGGTGTTGGAAGAGATGAGCTAAGAGAAGTATTTGCTCATGCTCTTGAGAGGATGAATCAGGCATATGGTAGAGCTGATAGTCTTTAATGTAGACTGGATGAGTAGATCAAGTCAGAACTTGATATTATTGCAAATCCTGTGAGGTGTGATGTTTAGGAGGGAGAGGGTGAATTTGCACAAGAGATGCAGGGAAACTGTTTCGCTAAATTCATTACGTTGAAACCCTCATATTTTAAAGGATTTGACAACCCTTCAGATGTTGAATTGTGGATAAAACATGTTGAACGTTTGTTTGGTGTTTTACCAGTGATTGACAAACAGAGAGTTGCCTTTGCTTCTTTTCAGTTAGAGGATGAGGCCTCTAAGTGGGGGGATGATGTTTTTCCTAGGCTAAATATAGATGTAGATCGATCCTTAACCTGGAGTAGGTTTAAAGAGTTATTCTTTGTAAAATATTTCCCGGATACTTTTAGATCCAAACAGGAGGGGGATTTTATTCATTTGAGGCCGAACATGATGACTGTGGCACAATATGATGGCAGTTTTGTGGCTTTATCGAGATTTTTGTTTGAGTTGGTGAATATCGATGAAGAAAAGTGTAAGAGATTTCTTGATAGCTTGCATTATGAGATACGTTCTAGACTTTTGTATTTAAAACATCAGAATTATGCTTCTTTGGTGGATATGTCACTTCAGATTGAGAATGACATGGTTAAGTCTAGAGGATGTAGGGAGTGGCTAAAAAGGACTAAACCTAAGGGTTCTAGACGTGATTGTATGAGTATTCAGGGTGGGCAACCGTGCCGAAGGGGTCGTTCATTTTCACAGGGACACATTATTCAGAGTCAGTAGAGGCAGGCTAGATCTGTAGCTTCGGTAGCTCAAAGTTCTATTAGTGGAACCCCTAGGTTTGGTAAACAACCTATGGGAGTTGGAGGATTCAGTAAAGGTGGGAGTATGCCATAAAGAGGAGCATATTATAGATGTAATCTGATAAGACATCTATCTCGGAATTGTCTTATGTTGATGTGTTTTGTTTGTGGGGAGGGTGGACATATGAGTGTGGATTTTCCGTTAAGAAGATCAACTGAGATAATGAATGTTGGAGGTATTATGAGAGGACAATCAGAGAGAGGTGGTGGATCTGGGAATATTTATGGCAGAGCTTTAGGTAGAAAAGCAGTTGCTGAAAGATGACGTGGTAGTTAGACGCAACCCAGATAGCAAAGTATATGCACTGGCTTAGCAGGATGCCTAAGCAATTCCTAATGTCATAATGGGTACAATATCTATTCTTAATAGACTTGCTAGATTATTGATTGATCTTGGTGCAACCCATTATTTTGCATCTAGTGCATTTATGAAATCTATTAATATACGTGTTTGTCCTTTGATTCATAATATCATTGTTGAGGTTCCCACTCGGGATAGAGTTATGATTAGAAATGTTTATCGAGGTTGTGTGATTCATATGAGTGATAGAGAATTTGATGTGAACTTATTACATTTGAACATGATAAACTTTAATTTGATATTGGGGATGGATTAGTTGTTGGCGTATCATGCCTGGGTTGATTGTTTAAGGAAGAATGTAGTATTTAGAATACCTGGGCAGGAAGTGTTTAGCTTTCAGGAAGAACATAAGTAACTCTCAAGTTGTCTTATTTCTGCCTTGACTGCTAGCAAGCAGTTAAGAAAAGATTGTGATAGATATTTAGCATATATGATGGATCCTAGTAAGGAAGGTAGAAAGCTGGAAAAAAATCTAAGAGGTGAGAGATTATTCATATGTGTTTCCTGATGAGTTGTCTAGTTTACCTCATAGTAGTGAGATTAAGTTTTTTATTTACTTGATTATTGGTGTTATACATATTTCAGTAGCACCATACAGAATGGCACCCGCTGAGTTGAGAGAGGTGAAAGTTAAACTTCAGGAATTGTTAGATAAACAATTCATTCGCCTTAGTATATCACCATGGGGTGTGAAGAAGAAAAATGGAACGATGAGATTGTGTATAGACTATAGAAAACTAAAGAAGATAACCATTAATAACAAATATCCTTGACCTAGGATAGATGATTTGTTTGAGCAATTGCAGGGAGTGAGTGTGTTTTCTAAGATAGACCTGAGATTAGGTTATCACCAGCTGAGAATTAAAAAAGGAAACGTGCCTAGGACTGCTTTTAGGACATGTTATGACCACCATAAGTTTCTTGTGATGACATTTGGGTTGACTAATACTATAGCAACATTCATGGATTTGATGAATAGAGTGTTTAAACCCTTTTTGATAAGTTTGTGGTTGTATTTATTGATGACATTTTGGTGTATTCCAAGAGTGAGGAAGAGCATGTGAAACATTTAGAAATGGTGTTGGAGATTCTGAGGAGTGAGAGATTGTATACTAAATTTTCTAAATGTAAAATTTTGTAGAATGAAGTAACTTTCTTGGGGCATGTAGCATCTGGAGATGGTATAGCAGTTGATCCACATAAGGTAAAGGCAACGTTGAGCTCGTAAAGACCAACTAATGTAACTGAGATTATAAGCTTCTTAGGATTGGCAGGTTATTATAGAAGATTCATTCAAAACTTTTCTATGATTGCTGCATCTTTGACTAGATTGACTAGGAAAGAGGTGAAGTTTGTATGGTCGGAGAAGTGTGAGAAGAGTTTTCAGTTGTTAAAGGAGAAATTGACTATTGCTCTAGTGTTGGTGCTTCCTTTTGGTGATGAAGGATTTGTTGTATATAGTAATACTTTATATCAAGGGTGGGGATGTGTGTTGATGCAACATGGGAAAGTAGTGGCCTATGCTTCTAGGAAATTGAAGAATCATGAGAGAAATTACCTGACCTATGCCTTAGAGTTTACTGCCATAGTGTTTGCATTGAAGATTTGGAGACATCATCTGTATGGAGCCACTTGTGTGATATTTACTAACCATAAGAGTTTGACATACTTACCCAGAAAGAGTTGAATTTGAGACAGATTTGGATGGACTTGGTTAGTGATTATGATTGTACAATTCATTACAATCCAAAAAATGTGAATCTTGTAGCTGATGCATTGAGTACAAAATCTATAGGAAGGTTAGCTGCTATAGAGAGCCATGATGTGAATCTGATGATAGAGTTGAGAGAGATGAGAACGGAATTGAGTATCAGTGATAGATGAGTATTTTTAGCAGACATGTTTATATAATCATCCATTTTAAAATGCCTATTAGAAATGTAAGGTAGAGATAAGAAGATAGAAAAGATTAAGCAAGAAGTGCTAAGTGGAAAGTAGTATGAGTTCAAAATTAGAGATGATGGTATGTTGGTATTGGGACATAGGATTTTTGTTCCCAATGATGCTGAGTTAAGAAAGGAGATAAGATGTGTAGGAGATTTTGAGGCACATGATTCAGTGTATTCGATGCACCCGGGTAGCAATAAGATGTGTAGGAGATCGAGACAGAATCACCAGTGGTCAAGATTGAAGAGGGATGTAACTTACTATATTTATAGATGTTTAGTTTGTCAGCAAGTGAAGTCATAGAATAAACATCTAACAAGCTTACTATAGCCTCTTCCTATAAATGGTCATGGAAAAATGTGAGTGTGTATTTTGTTTTTGTAATTCCCTGTACCTAGAGAAGTCACGATGCTATGTGGGTGATAGTAGATAGACTTTCTAAGTCATCTTATTTTCTTCCAATTAAAACTACTTAGAGTCTTGAAAAGTTGGCTAAACTATATGTAGCTAAGATTGTGAGGTTGCATGGAGTACCATTAAGCATAGTGTTAGATAGAGATACTAGATTTACATCTCGATTTTAGAGAAGCTTTCAGAAAGCTATGGGTAAACAGTTACAGTTTAGTACAACTTTTCATCCTCAAACAGATGGGCAGACAGAAAGGATTATTCAAATACTAGAAGACATGTTAAGGGCTAGTGTGATGAGTTTTTTAGTAATCTAGGATACTTACTTACTCTTAATTGAGTTTTCTTATAATAATCAGTATCAAGCTAGTATTGGAAGGACACCGTTTGATGCATTGTATGGTAGAAGATGTAGAACTTTTGTATGTTGGGAAGAATTGGGAGAGAGAAATATATTTGGTTCATAAATTTTTGAATTAACAACTGAGATGGTCAAACTGGTTAAAGAGAACTTTAGAGCATCACAGAGTAGAAAGAAAAGTTATGCTGATAACAGGAGGAGACCTTTTGAGTTTCAAGTAGGTGATTGGGTATATCTGAAGATATCTCCATGGAAAGGCATATTGAGGTTTAGAAAGAAAGGAAAGTTGAGTTCGAGTTATGTGGGACCATATGAAATTATTAAGAGAGTTGGGTTAGTGGCATATAGACTAGACTTGCCTCTAGAGTTGAAGCAATTGCATAATGTATTTCATGTTTCAATTTTACAAAAATGTTTACATGATGAATCTCATAGTATTATGAGTCAAGTTGTAGATCTTTAGGAAGATTTAACTTATGTGCAAGTTCCAGACAAAATTTTAGATATAAAAGAATAAGTCTCGCATAATAAAGTCATTTCGTTAGTTCAAGTGTGATGGCGGAATCATTAGATCGAAGAGATTACATGGGAACGTGAGTCGAGCATGAGAAAGGATTATCCCTAACTTTTTCATGAGATATGTAAGACAATTTCGAGGGCGAGATTTTTATATGGTGGGTAGAATTGTTATACTTGTACCTTCAATGTAAGGGTAAAAGAGTAATTATGATAATTACATTGAAATTATACATGCAAACATAAAGATTGAAGTTGAATTTGAAAGAATTTTGAAGAAATATGTTAATCAGATTTAAGGAAAAGAGTTGGAAAAGTTTTGAAAGAAATTTTGAAAATGTAAAGGATGAACTGATCAACCAAGCGGTCGTTGGTTACCAAAACGTTCAACCGGTCAACCAACCAGTCGATTGGTAAGGGTGATTGGTTGAACGACGGTTAGTTGGTTGGATGGACCAATTGATTGACTGGTCAGCTGGCTAGATGGACTAGTCAGTTGGTAACCGACTGATAGTGAGAAGTGGGGTTTTGGTGATTTTTCAAAGGTTAGTGGTCGGCTGGTTGGTAGACCGGTCGACCAATCCGTCAACTAGCAAGGAACTTGATCGATCAATTGGTCGACTGGTGGTGAATTAGTAGGCTGGAAGTCTACCGGCAAAGTAGGGGTGGTTTTGTAATTCTTGAATGGGTCAGCCGATCGACCAGGTTATTGACTGCTCAAAATGAAATTTTTTGTATAAATAGATTTTGAGAAGTTTTAAAACATTTTCTGAACATTTCAAATTCATATTCTCTCTAGAAAAAAGTTTGTAAACACTCTAACATTGAAGGATTTCATAATCTTGTTTTATAAAATGTTTGATTCAAGGAAGAATTTACAAGAAAACTGAGAAAAAAGCTTTGAGAATGTAAAATTCATGAAATTCATTATAAGATTTCAATTGTTATAAGTTGTTCTTCTACCTTTCTTTAAAAGAGGGTTTGAAATTGAATTCAAGTTGAAAAGAAGAGGGTTTCGTTGATATATTTGAAATTAAGAAAGGTGAACATGCATACATGAAAATTTAACCGGTATAGGGTATAAAAAATTGAAATAAAGATAGAAAAATTAATGAGTATGTTATGATTAGGTGTTAGTGGTCAACAGTCTAGAGAAGTTACTGAGAGGAGCATGAAAAGAACAGAAGTAATCCACAAGTAGCTTTAAAAGCTACGTGGTGAGTTGAATTTACTGTTAATAAATTAGACAAACATGAAAAGTATATAAAACTTAAAATGAATGAAAGCATGAATTAGTTACTGAATATATATTATGAATATGTTGATTTGATGAAATATCTATGAATTTGATGATTTAATAGAATTATGAATTATAATATAATTGAAATGAATATATATATATATATATATATATATATATGAGAAGTTGGTGAAATTATATCTTGAAGGAATAATTTGATAGAAGTTGATGAAAAATATGTTGATAAAAGAAATGAGTAAGTTAAGACTATGTGATTAATAAGTTTATATTATATGAAGAGATGATTTGATATATATGATAAAAGAAAGTTTTCAAGAAAGAAAATGATTTTGATTTGTATGATGTTATGATATGCCTACTTGCTTGTTATTGATCATATTCATAGATGAAAAACCAAAACCATGGTTGGTCTAGATAAAACATGTCAACATGTAGGAACACGTTCCTAAAAGTTATACCAGAGATTGGTATGAATGACCTATACGTTGATATTATGGAGAAATGTGAAATGAAATGATGAGAAAGAAAGAAATGAAATGATGATGAAATAAGGATGTGGATGCATACATGTTTATTATTATATATAATATTGAGATGCTAAAGTGTCAATTTGACTGTGAAATGATGATATGATTATGAGTCTCATGAAGAGACAAATATGATGAACAAATGATGAAAAAATATGTAATATAAAATTATAAATTGATCGTATTATGTTGTGAACCTCATTATGAAGTAATTATGATAAAATGATACTATAAATGATAATTATAAATTGATTAAATACATGAGATGAAATTTGAAATGATGTTTATATGATGATAGAAATAATTATATGAGAACTGATAAATGAAAAATTATCTTTTAATTATGATTATGACTGAGATATAAATATGACTAGAAGTATGCAAATTGAGCTCATCTAGTAAATTGAATTCATTAAGCTTGTGAAACTCATTCTTTAATATTAAATGATTTCAAGTTCTAGGAAGAACCAGTAACTTTTATCTTAGGACCAGCGTAAGAACCACGGTAACTCTACTTGGTTGGCATCCTCAAATAGTATAAGAAAGAAAAATAAATTTTTTGAGAAAGAAAGTTGTATATACATTTGTAAATATTTAAATATGTTGTGAATATTATATGTGACAAAATTGTGACTCCTCTTTAAAGAGTTGATGAAACATTTTTTAAGTATTTTATTTGGATGATGATGTATTAGTTGTTGGATGTATGTGTCGTGCTTGGATCTTAAATGTGACGACACTGCCTCGGTGAGAGCTCACTCGGGATGGGTCATTACAAAGTAGTAATTGCATATGACTACTTATGCACGGAGATATGTGAGTGCATAATAAAGGATCCATCATTCTCAATAAAAGAGATAGAATGCCATATGTGATCTGATTAAGTCAATGCTTGGAAATTTCTAAGCCAAGTTAAGGTGGAAATTAGAAATGAGTTTATAATTTCACCATTTAAGTTATGGACTTGAGATCAAGATAAATGTGATTAAATAATTAAGGCTTGATAGTAATTCCATGCATTGGGTTTAATCAAGGATATTGCATGATAAATGATTGAATTATACGACAACTGTCAATGGAAAGGTTTACATTAATTCATATTGCGTAGGTAGTCATGGTATATTGCTAGATATTAATCTTGACTTGTAGAAGCCCTTAAGAATTAATTGTAATTAATTCTTAATTAACGGGAGAACTAAAAGGAGTTTTAATTCGAAGTAAAATTAAAATGAGTTTTAATTAATTGGATAGGATCCAATTGTTACATAAAAGTTATGACCTACTGCCAGCTCGATACTAAACATAAAAGGTCACACATATTAGGGAAAATGAAAGAATAAGGAAAACTGATGGGCTAATAGAGAGAATTCTAGGAATTAATTGAACTACGAGTTTAATTGTAATTCTAGAAGTCTTGGAGCTTTTAGGAGTAAGGACTTTTTATAAAATTCTATTTGATAGAAACCCTAATGGTTAATGCAGAAAATTGTTTTCTCTCTTTCTCTTTAAAAGCCGAAAATACCTAGAGCTAGCACTCTGAATTTTGGGTCAGCTCTAATCCTCTTCCTCGCACAGTGTTTGACATCCCAAAGAATGAGATCATTGTTCTTGTTTGTTTGTGTGGATACACTTAGAAGCTAGACACTTGAATGGCTTATGAGTTCTCCATCGAATTCACAACTGAAATCTTCATACATGTATAAATCTCTAACCTTTTATGGAGATGAATTATCATTCTAATATATTCTTAGATAAATTCATTGGATTGAGTTTATTAACATATAAAAATTTAAAATTTTCACAGTGTATCAATACTGATAGACTTACAGTGGTATTAGAGCCAACTCTATTAATTATTAGAATGATTTTGATTATATTGTTATGGCCTTAAAAGATTTGATCTTGTAAATTATAATAATTGCAAATTCGGAATCTAAGAGTTAGATTAGGATTTCTGAAATCCTAGGTCAAGAGAATTCTAGAAATAATTCTTGAATTATTTATCATTATATGACGATAATATATTATTTTAGATTGTTTTTCAATATGAACTAAATCAGTAGAGATTGAGTCTAAGAAATTTGGTTGATCAAAATATGATTTTGGATCAAAGAGAAATTGTTTAGGGAATAAAATTCGCAAGGAAAAAATCTACGGTTTTCAAAGGGACAGTCGACTACCCCTAATGGACAGTCTACTGTGCCCTCTTGACCTGATTGAATTTTTGAAAATAAACTTTTTGCAGTCGAATATGTGAGGTAAAAATCAAATTTTTGATTTTTTTTAAAAAGTTTTGAAATTGTTTCAAAATTCTTTAATATTAAAACATGTTTTTAATTGCAATTAAATGTTTAGTTTTTATCTTCAAAAGATTTAAATAAATTCATTTATCTGATTAGGAATTTTTATTAATTTTAAAATAAATTTTTTAAGAAATCGGAGTTTGATTAGGAATTGAAACTCCACATTGAAATTATGAATTCTAATGGATAAGGAATCTTAATCTTATTTGGAATATGATTAAAAAAAAAGTTTCTAGAAACCTAATAGGATTAGGATTGCAATATAAGAAGAAATAGTCATAACTAGAATAGAATTGTTATTATTTATTTAAGAAATTTGATCGTATGGGTGGATGACTATTGGAGCTAAACCTTAACAGTTGGTTAAATTTGATGGAGTTATTTTTGGTTAGTCAATTTTAAATGAGGTTTGCATACCTCACCATTTCTTATTTCTCTCAATTTAAATTTCTATCTCCCGTCAATATAATTCCCCTTGACTTTTGATCAAGGTTTTTTTTTAATATATATTTTATGTATGTAAAGTAACTTAGAGTTAGATAGGATTTTATTGAGAGAAATCAAAGAATGCACAATGAAGCATGGAGAACCATTTGAATATTGAATACCTATGAATGTTTGGGATATATTCATGTAATAATTACCTATGTTTGACCAAGTGATTTACTTTATTACCTCAAGTAAATCACACTTAGAAAGTCCATATTCATTCACTTAGGCATATATATGCATATGATGTGATTATATGCTGTTATATGAATTTGATGCATGTTAAATGATGAGATCTTAACGTAAACACCTAAATCTCTCACTTGTAGATATTTAATATTAAGTTATAAACGAAAATCATTAGGAATGATTGTTCATAGCTTTCCACCATTATAGTCAATATTCGAAGTTTCTTATATGCGTAAATTTGTTGCGCTACATGTAAGGTTTACACTTAGAGGAAAATTATATTCACTATTAAATATATGATGTATACGATGATTAATATAGCTTTGTTGCGCTACATGTAAGGGCTATATCACCAGTTTACACTTGTAATGAATGGTGGGTTTAACTTAACTAAAATGAATATGATTTGTTGCAATACACGTAAGTTCATAAACATTTAAGAGGCTAAATTATCATTGAAAATTGCATGAGATGCAAATGATAAAGGTTATCTACCTATTAAGTCATTATAGTTTATTGTGCTACACGTAAGGCTATAATGGATAAGTTATAGAATTTCAATACCTACTAGGAAACCTTCGAAAGGGGTTTTTCGCTCTCCACATTGTGGGAATAAAAAAGAACAGAGGGAGGTACCATTTGTATTAAAGACCAAATCTTTATAGTAGTTAATAAAATGAATAAACACATATGATTAAGCCAAAAACATAGCACAGTTATTGTAGTACAGCTTTAGGGTGTCGATTCCACAGGGAAACAAGTTAACTACAAAAGATTGTGTGAACCATAACACAAACGATAAAGATTTAAGTGAGAAAATATGAACTTTTGGTAATGAAGTAATTGTGTAAAATAGATTATAAAATATAATAGGGAAACAACAAGGATCTGGGAATCCTCCTTAGGATCGTTGCCCTATTTCTAACTTGATTCAGTTGTTTTTATCTCGATTGCGAGTTTCACATCCCAAACAGGCAATCGGTAAATATTCAATGAGCACATATATAAACCCTAATATGATTGTTATGAAATACTTTTTATTTTCGATTCATGCACAAATGATCTATCCTATAGGTTTATCAAGAAACGACAATATATCTTTTTTGACAATATTGCAGTAATGGACAAACCTAAATGCTAAATCTACTGGACTCAATTATGCCCAAACAATATTGACATAAGAAAAGCATGACTAAATTTATATTAAGGAGAAAGATACAATCACCAGAATAGATAAAATCTTATAATTAGCTTAAAAAGTAAATCATAACAATGTTTTGACAATAAATTCCTATTACAACTGAATCAAATAAGGGAAGATAGAAAAACTACACCTAAGGATTCATCCCTTCGCCTTGCTTGGAGATTAGTTCGCCATGGGGCTCATGGTTGAACACTTTGATGGGGAAGAATTGGTTGCTTCCTTCAGTTTTCCAGGCTTCCTAAAGATCCCTCTCTTAAACCCTAAGTGATATATTTATAGTACAAAGGTCCAAGGGTGTTTTCGGGTTTAATCTATTGTTTAAAACCCAAATTAAGTTCTAACTCGGAGATATAACATCGTGTGTGCGCTGCAGTGCTCTTTTATGGGCGCTGCGGTGTTGGCTTTAGCTTTGGTTGGGTGTACTTCTGGGCACCGCGGTACTGGCTGAAGAGCACCGCGGTGCACACTGATGGTTCAAGATGTGGAGGTTTTTGGGCACCGCGGTGCACACTGATGACTTGGTTTTTTTCTTTATGTTTGCTTCTCCGCAACCACTCCGACACTCCGTTATGCATGGAATCTTGGCACTTTAAGCAACGATCGCTTTTTCTTCTCTTTTGGACTCAAAGTACCTAAAAATGCAAAGAAATAAATTAGTGGTCCAATAATATCACTTTAGAGTTATTAACATATAAAAGTGCAATAAAGACCGAGATCAATCCTAAAATGCTAACAATTAAACACTGTTGAGATGCATTTTATGGCTCTCATCACAACCCCCAACTATTTATTGCTAGTCCCTAGCAATTTAAGCGAAAACAAGAGATGAATTCTATGGTGGGAATAGAAGTAAAGTAAAGCAATATTAGTGTTAACCAAGAGTAATTCACATTTTGTCTAAAAACTTTCACATCACATACAACACATAGAATCATTTAAATTCACCCAAGTTCGAAAGTAATCCAAACATCAATCTTAAAATCGTTATTGACTCTTAACATCCATCTTACCATAATCCATTAATCCGAACATCCGGATGATTTTATGCATAAGATTCGTGAATACAAGTCTTGGCCTCTAAAACATGATAAATTTCGTGACATCAATCACAAAAACAAGCTTCATAAGCTTACATTTCAAACCACTCTCCACTATTGTAGAAAAATCACATTACATTGGATCAATAGGTCTTTAATAAGCTTGTAACGTTAGCCTAAGGTAAAGGTTAAGAAAGAATGGGAAGGATTCACAAGTAAAAGAACTCAATCTCTTAGCTTTAAACACAACCACTTTTAAGCACTAGATAACCTTTCTTCGACACCCAACTTTTTCAACCATTTTTTCGGGCATTTTTCTCAAATCACCACTTTTCTTTTCTTTTCTTCCTTCTTTGCCATAATTCACTTTTCTTTTCTTTTCTTTTGTATTTTAGCATAAGACCATTCACCTCTTTTTTCATTTTTTTTTCTTTTCCACAACCCCCAACTTATCTCTTTTAGTGTACTTGGGTTATGGTTTTCATATTTCCATCCTTACTCCTTTTAAGTGCTTCTCAATAAATGTGTATAACTAAGTTCTTTTAAAAGATAAGTAAGGATCAAATATTTTTAGGCTCATAAGGGTGAGTAAATGGGCTATTGAAAGAAACAAAGCTCAAATTCTTTTTCAAGAAAAGGGCTCAAACAGGTGACTAGTGATGAATATAGCAAGGGTAAGTTCGAAAGGCTCAAACGGTCCAAAAATGACCTATATCATATCCTAAGTAATGTGCATTCAAGGAATTCGCCTCAAATGATTATCAAATAAGTTCTAGAGCTTGCTAAGACCGCAAAAATATTCACAAAATAATCACACATAAAACTTCTCTAAATGTTTAAGACTAATCATACAATCTTACCACAAGCAATTGCGGTGTACCCTTAAGATTCCCACCATATGTTAGGTTAGCACATAAAATGGAGAAAAATAACTAAAATGAAAAAGAAAATAACGAAAGGGAAAATAAGAGATAGAACCCAAAACTAATCCTCTAAGTCTTCATCATCTAGTTCATTCCCTTCATTCTCTTCACCTTCCTCGGGAGGTGGATCAAAAGATGAACCCGGATAGGGTGGCATAGTAGGAAAGTGATCCATATTACAACCAATAGTAGAGGCAAGGTGTTTGGTTCATCTGACCAAAGGAAGAGTAGACCCCCGCTTGATAATTGGTTTGCCGAGCCAAGAATCTGTCTTGCCTAGCCAAGATTCGGTCTTGACGATCTATTCTATCAAGCAACAGTTTCTGATGCTCATCAAAATGACTCTCTAAATTCTCAAGGCACTCGATAACCGTGAAATGCCTAGAGGGGGGAGAGCGGACATCAATTACTACCCTCTCTCCCAGAATTGGCAGCCTTGAGGCTTTAATCTGAGCGAGCAGGCTATCATCGATGGGTTTTTTTGGTTGTTGGGCCTCCTCATCAAGACTATATTAGACTCCAGCTCGGAGGCACAATTGGGTAATTAAAGAAGGAAAATATAATCTAAGCTTTTGTCTAACAGTGTGTGTCATAGAATTAAATACGACTTGGCCCAGATCCATAGTCATGCCCATCAAAATTGCATAAATTAACATAGCTCGCTCAAAAGTTAAGGCACTATAGTGTAAAACAGGCATCATCCACTGACATATAAAATATTGCCAAGCCCTAGCATCGGCAGTGAGAGAAGTATCGGGCAAAGTGACAGGGATATCACCCATCATTTTCCATGTAGTGCCCGGAATACAAAGGGTAGTGCAAATCTCTTCATAATTAATTGTAGACACATATGCACTATACTCACTGTGTTCAATGTCAGGTAATCCATAGAAGCTATTAATATATGTGCTACTAAAAGAGACTATTTGTCCTCTCACTCTCACTTTACCATTCTTATGCTTGTCTTCATTAGCGTAAAATTCTCTAACCAAATTTGTGAGGGAAGGAGAGGGTGGTCTTGTAAATGTACCCCAATTCATATCTAGAATCATTCTAAATAAGGTCGGGTTCCCCCTCTCAGTGATGTTGAATCCTCTATCGGGAATGAGTTTTCTACTTTGCAGCATTCTAATATATCTCTCACTTGCTTCAAAACTCACAAATTTGGTCTTATCATACTCTTGTTGTGGTTTCCCCCTAGGTCTCTTGGTCTTAGGTGCCATGGAAATCAAATATATAGAACAATAGACTTAAGGCAAAATGTAACCACTAAATAGCACAAATGAACAATAAAAGGGAAGAAAGTGGTCTTACTTGATGTCTATGTTGGAGATAAGAAAGATTACCCACCTCTTGAAGTGTGCTTTGATGAACCCAAAATCTTCTTAGAACCAAGCTTTTGAGAGAGAATGCTAGCAAAATCAGCAAAATTAGTGAGCAATTTAGCAAGAAATGATGGTGGAAACAAGAAAGTTTTGAGTCAAAGTGAGTGGGCTAGTAAGGATTTGTTGCAAAGATGAGAGAGAAGGTAGTGTGCTGCTGGTTTTGTGAAAGGAGAAATGAAGAAGGAGGCTGGAAAATAGTTTATATAGTGCAGAATTAGGTTTTGATATGTGTTGGGCTTGAGCTGGCGCTGTGCTGTGCACTGCGGTGCTAGGCCTGGTGCTGTGCGCTGCGCTGTGCTGGCTGAGGGGCACCACGGTGCACACTGGTGTCTACAAGAAGAAAACTTATTTATTGCCAAAAGAAAGAAAAAGAAAATAAAGTTAGCCAAATAAAAAATGGTATAAAAAGTAGTCCTTAAAAATTAGATTAAACTAAAAGAAAAACTAACAATTAAGATTGAATAAAACTTAATTAAAAACAAAACAAACAAATCAAAAGAAAAATAAATAAAAACGTACCTGTGTGGTAAAATTAAGGGAAATAGACCGGATCTATAAGTGGAATGTCTTTCACTTCCAGATCTTGCCTATCGATTAAGATCTTGTGGCGCTGGCCATTTACTTTAAAAATTTGACCATCTCTAGTATCCTCAATTTCTACCGCCCCATTTTCAAAAACATTTTTCACTACAAAAGGGTCGGTCCACCTCGACCAAAGTTTTCCATGATGGTTATGGAGTCTAGAGTCGTATAAGAACACCCTATCATTGGGTTTAAATGTTTTCCTCAAGATGTTTTTGTCAAAGAATACTTTCATCTTAGCCTTATAGATTCTAGAATTCTCATAGGCATCATTTCTTAATTCCTCTAATTCGGTCAACTAATATTTCTGATGCTTACTCGCTTCTCTTATATCAAAACTAAAAGACTTGATGGCCCAATAAGCTCGATGCTCGAGCTCTATAGGTAAGTGGCAAGGCTTTCCAAAGACAAGCCTATAAGGTGATATGCCTAAGGGGGTTCTAAAAGCTATACAGTAGGCCCAAAGCGCATCAACTAGTCTCAAAGACCAATCCTTGCGATCCGGGTTAACCGTTTTTTCTAAAATTTGTTTAATTTCACTATTAGCAAGCTCTACTTGTCCACTAGTATGAGGATGATAGGCAGTAGAAATTTTATGTAACACCCCATATTTCGTCATCAAAGCTTCAAAAGAACGGTCGCAAAAATGTGTACCTCGATCACTAATTATAGCACGTGGTGTACCAAATCGAGATAACACATTTTCTTTAAGAAATTTAATTACCATCCTATTGTCATTGCTTTGGCAAGCTGCTGCCTCTACCCACTTTGATACATAATCTATTACCATGATTATATACTGGTAACCAAAGGAAGAAGGAAAGAGTCCCATAAAATCGATGCCTCAACAATCAAAGATCTCAATTACTAAAATAAGGTTTAAGGGCATCATATTTCGGTGAGACACAGCTCCTAACTTTTGACACTTTTCACATGAACGAAAATAGATGTTTGCATCTTTAAAGAAGGTAGGCCAATAAAATCCACACTGCAAAATTTTTGCAGTAGTCTTTTTCATTGAAAAGTGGCCTCCACAAGCTTGGGAATAACAAAATTCCAAGACGTTAGCAATCTCTTCATTAGGGATGCAACGCCTTAAAATTTGGTCAGGGCAGTACTTAAAAAGATATGGGTCATTCCAATGGAAATTACGTACCTCATATGAGAATTTCCTCTTGTCTTGAGCGCTCCAATCCATTGGTATCTCATCTGTAGCCAAATAATTCACGATGTGACCAAACCATGGTAAAGAAGTAACAGAGAGTAAATGCTCATCGGGAAAGTCATCCTTGATTGGCATGTCATCGCAAGTGTCCTCAAAAGTGAGCTTTGATAGATGGTCAGCTACTACATTCTCTACTCCTATCTTGTCTTTGATAGTGATGTCAATTTCTTATAGGAGTAAGATCTATCGTGTTAGTCTTGCCTTAGTGTTCTTCTTTGTAAAAAGGTACTTAAGGGCTGCATGATCTGTGAAGATAAGAATAGGGTAACCAATTAAATAAGCACAAAATTTATCTAAAGCAAATACTACAGCTAGCAATTATTTTTCAGTTGTGAAGTAATTCATTTGAGCATTATTTAAAGTCTTACTAGCATAGTAAATGACAAAAGATTTTCCCTCTCTTTGCTGTCCAAGAACAGCACCTACAGCGTAGTCACTAGCATCACACATGATTTCAAAAGGTAAAGTCCAATCAGGTGACTGCATTATAGGTGCGGAAGTAAGCCTGCCAATAAGTGTTTTAAAGGCCTCTTGACAAGCTTAAGTCCACTCAAAGGGGGTGTCTTTAACTAGGAGGGCACTTAGAGGATATGTTCGAAAATTTTTGTATGAACCTCCTATAAAAACCAGCATGACCAAGGAAAGATCTTACATCCTTTATTGTCTTAGATGTGGGCAATATAAGGATTAATTCAATTTTAGATTGATCAACCTCTATTCCATTAGAAGAGACAATATGCCCTAAGACAATACTAGATGGTATCATGAAATGGCATTTTTTCCAATTTAAGACTAATTCTTTCTCCTCACAGTGAATCAACACTCTTTCTAAATTCATTAAGTATGCACCAAATGAAGATCCAAAAACAGTTAGGTCATCCATAAAAACCTCCATGAAATTTTCAATCATGTCACTAAAAATACTCATCATGTAACGTTGAAAAGCGGCAGGGGCATTACACAATCCAAATAGCATTCTACGAAAAGCATAGGTGCCAAAGGGACAAGTGAAAGTGGTTTTTTTTCTTGGTCTTCTAATGCAATTGCAATTTGATAGTAACCAGAATAACCGTCTAAGAAACAATAAAATGGATGACTAGCCACACGCTCAAGAATTTGATCGATAAAGGGGAGTGGGAAGTGGTATTTTGGGTGGCAGCATTTAATTTTCTGTAATCAATGCACATACGCCACCCGGTCACAAGTTTGGTAGGGACTAGCTCTCCTAGGTCATTATTTTCTATGTTGACACCGGACTTTTTAGGAACGACTTGTGTAGGACTTATCCATTTACTATCAGCTATGGGATATATAATACCTGCATCTAACAGTTTCAGCACTTCATTTTTCACTACTTCTTTCATAGTGGGGCTAAGCCTAAATTAAGGGTCTCTACGGGGACTAGTTCCTTCATCTAAATTTATTTTATGGGAGCAGATTAGAAGACTAACTCCCTTCAAATCAGCCATGCTCCATCCTAAGGCTGATTTATGTGCATTTAAAGTTTGAATTAATTTCTCACCTTGGATCTCAGATAATTCAGATGAAATAATAACCTGAAAGGTATCACCTAGACCGAGAAAGGCATGCTTTAAACCCTTAGGTAGTGGCTTCAATTCGACTTTAGGTGCTTCCATACTTGAAGGGATTTGTTTCTCACTTCTTTCGGGCAGCTCCTTAAACTTCGATTGCCATGCTCGAGTGCCATAATCCTGGGATTTATCAAAAACAGCACAAATATCAATTATATCAGTTTTATCATCAAATAAATAAATCTCAAAATTAACAAGAAAATTTTCAAGAGGATCATAATCATGAGCTATGGAAACTCCCTTGTTGATGAGTGACTCGATCATGTAAAGCTGGTGGTTTTCATCCTCATCTTCGGGCTGTTTTGCAACATTGAAAATATTCACTTTAAGTGTCATGTTCCAAAGGACAACTTCATGAGTCCATTCCTACAATTTATTAGAGCATTTGCAGTAGCAAAAAAGGGTTTACCCAAAATTAAAGGAATTTGAGAGTTAGTTTCAACAACAGAAGTAGTATCTAGGATTAAGAAATCAACAGGATAATAGAATTTATCAATTTGAATTAACACATCCTCTACCACACCTCGGGGTACTTTGACTAAACGGTCAGCCAATTGCAATACCACATCAGTTGGTTTGATTTCTCCCAATCCTAGCTGTAAATAAATAGAAAATGGCATCAGGTTTACACTAGCTCCTAAATCTAGCAAGGCTTGTCCCACCTCATGATTTCCAATGCTACAAGCAATGGTAGGACAGCTTGGATCCTTATATTTTAGGGGAATTCTTTGCTCAATTAACGCACTAACTTGCTCAGTTAGGAATGTTATTTTCTTTACATGGTGCTTCATCTTAATTGTGTATAAATCTTTGAGAACTTTTGTATAGGTAGGAACTTGTTTAATCACATGCAAAAGAGGAAGATTAAGTTTCACTTGCCTTAAGTTCTCTAGATTTCATTGTTCAAGTCCAATTTTTTCAAGGAGAAAGATACAAACACCGGAATAGATAAAATTATATAATTACCTTAAAAAGTAAATCATAACAATGTTTTGACAATAAATTCCTATTACAACTGAATCAAATAAGGGAAGATAGGAACAACTACACCTAGGGATTCATCCCTTCACCTTGCTTGGAGATTAGTTTGCCATGGGGCTCATGGTTGAACACTTTGATGGGGAAGAATTGGTTGCTTCCTTCAGTTTTCTAGGCTTCCAAAAGATCCCTCTCTTAAACTCTAAGTGATCTATTTATAGTACAAAGGTCCAAGGGTGTTTTTGGGTTTAATTTATTATTTAAAACCCTAATTAAGTTCTAACTCGGAGATATAACATCGTGTGCGCGCTACGGTGCTACTTTATGGGCACTGCAGTGTTGGCTTTAGCTTTGGTTGGGTGTACTTCTGGGCACCGCGGTGCTGGCTGAGGAGCACCGTGGTACACACTTATGGTTCAAGATGTGGAGTTTCTTAGGCACCGCGGTGCTGGATGAGGGGCACCGCGGTGCACACTGATGACTTATTTTTTTCTTTATGTTTGTTTCTCCGCAACCATTCTGACACTCTGTTATGTATGGAATCTTGGTGCTTTAAGAAATGATCGCTTTTTCTTCTCTTTCGGATTCAAAGTACCTGAAAATGCAAAGAAATAAGTCAGTGGTCCAATAATAAAACTTTAGAGTTATTAACATATAAAAGTGCAATAAAGACTGAGATCAATTCTAAAATGCTAAAAATTAAACACTGTTGAGATGCATTTTATGACTGTCATCAACATATTTTATATGTTGTTAGATCATAGATCGCAATGATTTAACCCACTATCATGGACACTTGATGCAAACAGACTGATTGGTCCAATCTCCTAGATTGGCTAAGGAATTTGATAATCGGTATCAATTCTGAGAAAATAATCTGTATTCTTGATAAGTTGCTTCCAACAACTATTGTTGACCATGTTCTGGAGGTAAAAGTGTTTGCTTTTAAGAAATAGCAAGAGAATGACATGTGGGCTAGGCACTACAAGCTAACATCTATGGGTAATGAGCTTTATAAGAAACATGAAAAGATGAAATCTTACTTATGTGATATTGCTTCATCTATAAGAGTTGTATGTTGATCATAGCTGCATTGCAATATTCTAAATCTCCAAAGTCCTCTTTAGAGCTACTATGCCCAAAGGATCATTAGTCCATGAACATAGATTAAAGGTGATAAACTATATTGAGCAGTTAGATTGGCTCATTTTACTACAGATGCAGAGTTAAGTAGTAACTTAATTCTTCAATCCCTTCAAGACTCATTATTGTAGTATGTTATGAACTACAACAATGAGATTGAAGGTACATTTCTAGAACTTATTATATGTTGAAGACTGCAAAAACTATGATCAAGAAAGGTTAAAACACTCATTATGCTTGTCGATGGAGTTTCTTCCTCTAAAAAGAAAGTCTTGAAGAATGAGAAAAACCATTGAAAGCAAAAGGAGGTGTCAACAAGGCTATTTCGTCAAAAGCCAAGAAGAATAAGGGACAGTGCTCTCGTTGTTGCAAGGATGGGAAATGGAAGAGAAATTGCAAGGATCACCTTGTAAGACAAGCCTTCGGAAGGCAAGTCGAGTTATTTTTTTAACAAAATTAAATTATTAGTTAATAATGCTTCTACTTGGGTATTAGATACCAAGTATGGTTCTCGCATTTGCACTAAGTTGTAGACGTAGAGAAGAAACAAGAAAATAAGTAAAGAAAAGTTAAACTTTGCCTTAGAAATGGAGCGAGTGTTGCTACATTAGAGGTAAGGACTTATTACTTAGTTTTATCATCTAGAAGTAGATGGAAAAATATTTCATATTGAACAATAAACTGAGATAATTATCTAAATCATTCTTACATGTGGCACTTAAGACTAGGTTATATTAATGAGGGTAGTGTAAATAAGTTGTTAAAAGATGGATTCTTGAATCTATCAGATTTTGAATCCCATCTAATCTATGAAACCTAACGTATGGGAAAATGAATAAATCTCCATTTAGTGGACATGGAGAAAGAGCGAAGAATGTATTAGGGCTAAAGCACACTAACTTGTGTGGACTCATAACAATTAATGCTAGAGGAGGTTGCTCCAACTTCATTACCTTTATTGATGATGATTCTAAGTATGGGTATATGTACTTAGTGAATTACAAATCTAAATTAGTTGAAAAGTTCAAAGAATTCATAAGTTTTTTTATATATATTTGATGTATGTAAAGTAACTTAGAGTTACATAGGATTTTATTGAGAGAAATCAAAGAGTGCGCAAGGAAGCATGGAGAACCGTTTGAATATTGAAGACCCATGAATGTATGGGATATATTCATGTAATAATTACCTAGGTTTGACCAAGTGAAAAACAAATTAGAAAGGGTATTAAAACTATTCGATCTAATCGAGGAGGAAAATATTCGTTTAATGATTTTCTCAATTGTCTCAAAGAGAATAAGATTCTCTCTCAATAGACATCTCTTGGAATCGTACGTTATTAGATATAGTACGATCTATGATGAGTTACACTGATCATCCTGTATTCTTTTGAGGATATGCCCTCATAACCGCCACATATTTATTGAACGAGGTTCCTTCAAAAGCAATATTTAAAATGCCATCTGAGATATTAAAAGGGAGAAAACCTAACCTTAAACATGTTAAGATTTGGGGTTGTCCTACTTGTGTAAAGAGATTACATACAGACAAGTTGGGAACTAGGTCTTATAAACATAGGTTTGTAGGAGATCCTAGAGAAATTTTACGATATTATTTCTATCACCCTCAGGAACAAAAAGTGTTTGTTTCCAAGTATGCTAGCTTTCTAGAAAAATAATATATAATACAAAAGGAAGAATGAGAGCAAGATTGATCTTTATGAAGTGTTATAAGAACCACAACCTAGTACTGTTCAAATTGAGGAACCTGAATCAGTAGATATTCCCATTACTGAACCAGTTTGTAGATCTAGTAGAATACCAATGGCTCTAGAGAGATACAGATTTCTCATAAATAGTGACCTATAGGTAGACCTTATAGATAATAAGAAACCTGCTAACTACGAAAAAATGATGTTAAACATCGATTCTGAGAAATGAGTAAGTTTACAAGCATAAAATATGTAGCGAAAAATTAAAAAAATTTATGCTCATAAACTTAAAACCCATGAAAAATCTCTATGAATCTATTGGAATGATGATCTAAATAATATTTCCATACAAGGTTAGATTTTTTTACCTTTGGATAGGTTTCATCTGTTACATAAAGTTACGACATACTACCAGCGTGATATTAAACCTTAGGAGTCACACACATTAGGGAAAATGCAAGAATAAGAAAAACTAATGGGCTAATAGAGAGAATTAAAATAATTGATTAAATCATGGGTTTAATTATAAATGTAGAAGTCTAAGAGGTTTTAGGAGCAAGGGCTCTTTATAAAGATTCTATTTCATAGAAACCTTATGGTTAATGTAGAAATTTGTATTCTCTCTTTCTCTTTAAAAGCTTAAAATACCTAGAACTGGTACTTTAAATTTTTTACCAGCCTTAATCTTCTTTCTCATGCGGTGTTTGAATTTTTGATAAGGAGATATTTTTTCTTGGTTGTTCATATGGGTACGCTTAGAGGCCAGATGCTTGAACTGCTCATGTGTTCTCCATCGAATTCGCAACTGGAATCTTCATGAAGGTATAAATCCCTAACCTTATATGGATATTGATTATTATTATAATATATTCATAGAGAAATTCATGGGATTAAGTTTATTGGTATAGAAAAATTTTAAACTTTCGCTACGTATCTATACTAGAAGACTTACAATAAGCACCTACATAACTTGTTCTAGTGTCTTATACACTAATGATTGTGAGATCAATCACCATTAACTCCTTGAGGAAATATAGTATATACTAATCTATCCATAGTAACCTTATGATTAGGAAAATTTAATAATAAAGCTTGAGAAAATACATCTCACTAGTATGACCTCATCATGGTTCTTATTTCTATTACTCTTATTCTATGGTATAAATCCCTAACCTTGTATGGATATGGATTATTATTATAATATATTCGTAGAGAAACTCGTGGAATTAAATTTATTGATATAGAAAAATTTTAAACTTTCGCTACATATCTATACCAGAAGACTTACAATAAGTACCTACATAATTGTGATATCAATCACCATCAACTCCTTGAGGAAATATAATATATACTAATCTATCCATAGTAACCTTATGATTAGGAAAATTTAAGAATAAAGCTTGAGAAAATACATCTCACTAGGTTCCCTTACCTTCCTATGTTCCAAATACCACATTTTCTACAAAATAAACAACAAAATTTTCACCTAGAAAAGCAACTATCCACCTAAGAAACACCAATTTTTTCTCTTTCTTTGGACAACTATGTGTGTAAAAAAGAATGAGGTTCTCTTCTTCTCTTTTTGCTTGGTTGATTGGACATTACCTTTTTAAGCTTTCACTATTTCTTATATGCCAAATACCACCTTTTTCTACCTAAAAAATATATTTTCTACCTAAAAAGCATCACTCCCATTTTCTTATGTGTCAAAACCCCAAAAACAAAATCAAGTCATTTCGCTCCCCCCATGGCCAGCCACACTAAGAGAGAATTCCACCTCACTTTTTCCTTTATTGAAAACACCATGACTTGTACTTTCTTTCTCACATTTTTTATTTTATTAGTAACACCTCTCTTATTCACTTTTTCACCTCAAAACCCTCCTTTCTCTTCACTATGGCCAGCCATCTAAAAAGTTTATTCCCTCTCACTTTTTACTTGGTTTACCACACCTCGTCGTTCTTAGCCCTACTTTTTCACCTCAAAAGTCACTAACTTTTCCCCCTCTCTTCCCCATGGCCGGTCATGTCCTTCGTCCCCCCTTTATTTTGCTTAGTTTTAATCCCTTGGATATCCCTTACTCCTCCCATAAATACCCCCCTCTTTGCTAACACAACATAGCAACACAAGCTAGGGAAAAGTAATGCAAAAAAAAGTGAGAAAAGAGAGAAAGTTTAGTGAGAGAAAAAGGTGAGAAAAGATTAAAAAAAAAAAGAAGAATAGGAAGATTAAAGAGAGAAACATAACAAAATAGAAGAGAATATTCAAGAAGAGAGAGAAAAAAGCAAAGAGTGAAACCAATAAAGAATAACTAGTGAGACTCCTTCACCATTTTTGGCCACCCTTCTTATTTTGGTTTTCTAAACTTCAATCAAACTATTATTCCAACTTCACTAAGCCCACAAGAGCACGTGGATATCTGAGGATAATCCCCACACATAGGATTTTTCTTTAGCTAAAAAGGTTAGTTAAATCTCTTTTGTTTGCAAAATAAATTGTTAGTATGATTATGTGTTTAAACCACCTTGAAAGTGGACTAGATTAATTTAGCTCACTTAATAAAATTTACCTTAAGGTATCGACTAGTTTCTTAGCATTTATTTTCTCTTCATTAGTTATGTATTTTTCTTTAGCCAGCTACTAATCATAATATAGTATCCATTTGATAAATTTAATTTTGAGTCAATGGTAGTTTTAAAGTTATTTCCTTTAAGATTTTTTTTATTTCACGCCTTCTAAATTAGATATGTTATTTTAAGTTGTTATTAAGTACATGTAATAGTTAAATCCACTTGGTTTAATCTAGTTTTTTTTTTTCAATTTACCTAGCTTAAAGTAAATTAGTTTAACCTATCTAATTCAATTAGTTTAGTTTCAATCCATCTAATTCAAACTCACACGTGTGCACATAGTCCCACACATGTGCACACATTTGCAATCATTTACAAACACATGCACACTTTAGTGCGCACCTTGCACATACATGCACACATTTGCATGCACCTCGCACATGCGTGCACACTTTTTCATGCACTTGCACACACCCGTACACTGCTCTACACACTTGCACACATGTATACACTTTTGTGCACACCTTCCACACACATGTACACTTTTACGCACACCTTGCACACACGTGCACACTTTTACGCGCACTTGCACATATGTGCACACTGTTGCACACACTTTCACTTGCATGCACATGTTTGTACACACCCTGCAAGCAAGTGCACACACCCACACACACTTATAATCAATCCACACACATGCCACACATATTTAATTTAATTCATCTATTTTAAAATAACGTAGTCCTAATCCATCTATTTTAACTTGGATAATTAATCCACTTAATTTAAATGCATGCACTTTAATTTACTTCTTTTTTTATCCATACTTTGCAATTAGCTTTAATTTTTACTTTCTTTCATAGTTAAATTAATTCTTTTCCTCTACATACTTACTTTTACCTCTCTACTTTAAAGTTTTTGTTTGGCATTACTTTGTTTGAATATAAATTGTAAAATGTGTGTTTGACTTTATTATTAGTGTATGGTAATAATACTTGAATTAAAATTTTGATTAATCTCCTTGAAATACAAAGGGTAGACTTCAGTTTATGTAAGAGATGGAGCTTTAAATCTTTACTCTTTTACACCCAAATCTCTAGAGCCTTAGAATTTCTCATGAAGACCATTGACAAGGGAATTAATCCCCTTCAAGGTCAAATGGTGACTCCTTACCTGTCATCCTTACTTTGTGCTTAGATGATAAACGACCACTTATCTAATACATTAAAAGCACACCTATCATGGGAGCCTCTTTACTACTTATAAATGGTTTATATTAGACTTTGTAGGTAAACTCATTTTCATATGTCTACTCAACCTAATATGTACCCTCACCATATCCACCTTCGTTAAGGGGAGTGGCCTTGGGTAACGAATCGAATGCATGGATCTTGGGTAGAAAATAGTGGTACCTATAGTTGGTGATTCCACTAGGGAGATTTAATCTTAAAGTGTTTCTTGGAAAAAAAATTGAAAATTTAATTTTAAGTTATTATTTCGTACTTCACTTTGCACACTAGCACTGACCCTTTGCTCTTGACAGAGTAAATTGAGGGGCTCGTTTCCTCTTAGTTTTTGGTGTGACTCTTATTTGCTTATCGTCAGCCCTTGGTGTGGGACAAGTTCCTCTTGGTTCTTCTTCATCTAACAAAGGTTTGCCCACGAATTTATACTCTTGTGGTCCACCTTTCGGCTACTAGAAGAGCATGACAACATCTTTCTATCCATGGGGTACCTGAGCCTACTGGAGTTATAAGGTGAGCTTACCTTTTTAAGCAAACCCTAAAACCTTCCTACTTAGGACAAGGACCCTTGTTATCCCTTTGTTTGCTTTTATGTGTTTGCCCTCAACTCACATGTTAAAGAAAGATAAAATCAATTTATTTGATAACATATTTGATAATTTTGTGTTTCCTTTGATTAAATCACAATCAAATAAATTGAGCCCAATGTTGGGACTAGATTGGCCCAAAATAGTAGATTTTCTATTAGTTAAGTCTTTATAGTTTGACCTCATTAAAGAGCCCATGAAGGAAACTTATGGTGATTGGGCCTTAACATAAGAAATCTAAAGTGAATGTGACTGAAGTCCCAAGGATCGGGTGGAAATATCCATTACAGGGGCGCTCTTCATAATTTATTTGGGCTTCTTGGATTTAGCCCTAATCACTATTAGGTTCCAAATCTCATGGGAGACATGGTGATGTCAAATCCATAATACTTAACTATGAGAAAGCCCATAAGAGATTGAAGGGGCCCAGAGCAAGGAAGTTTGATTGGAATTTAACTGGAGGAATTTCCTTTGATTAAATTATGACCAAATGAAGTGAGCCCAATTTGTTTCAAAATAGAGGATTTCCCTTAGTTAAGTTAGTTTGACATCACTGAAAAGCCCATCAGAAGAAGCTAATGTTGATTGGGTTCTAACCCAAGAAATCTAAAATGAAAGTGATTAAAGACCCAAGCATCCCATCGAACAATCCATGTAAGAGGTAATCTTCATGTTTCACTTAACTTCTTGGGTTTAGTCTAAATCACCATTAGAGTTCAAAACCCTTATGAAGCTTATTGATGTCAAATCCACCACACTTAACCATGAGAAAACCAAAAAAAATTATTGTAATTTAATCAGAGAAAATTTTCCTTTATGTTTCTGTCTCCACCTAGTTGGGCTAATTGAGAACTTATCTGCAAGCGAAATTTAATTTATTTAGTGGGAATTTGGATGCAAAACTAAAACCTATTGATAAAATTAAAGTAATACTATGGATAAGTGAACATGGCAAAAAAGATTCACAACATAAAGAACTCAAAAATGTCTTTTTTTCTTTCATCTTGTAAAAATAAGTCATAGGTCCAAGACTAGAAGTCATCTATTCTTTGTTATGGTACAGATAATTTAGTGGAAGATTGAGAAAATGGCATCCTCCGAGTCGAGTCCCTCTTACAATAGAAGAGCACACTGGAATTTTAGTTTTTTAAAGTAGTTCTAGTTCAGTCAGAGTAATGGCAGAGAAAGCAGTGGTCGAAACCAATGAGATCCTCAAGAACTTCAGCACTATGTTGGCCGATCTGGCCAAGATATTAGATAGCCTGGAAAATAGGGTAGGCAAAAAGGATTCGCAAGGATCTAGAGGTGATAAGGAAGATTTTTTCGAATATGAGGAAAATACCTCCTAGTTAAAGAAAAAAAAAATGAAAGTTGGGTTTGAAATGAAAATCATTTGTGAAAAAGTTTGAAATAATGTAGTGCGCTTTAAGAAAATCCCAAGGCATGGATGGGTATCTTCTTGACATCGATGGGTTATGCGACCATCCCAAGATAACTTTGTTGGTCAAGATTTAAATGCATGATATGGAATGCTTTGATTAGTCCAAATACCCCAAGACCCATTCAAGACAATATGTTGGCTTCTAAAGCTGTCGGATTTGAATACCGAACAGTTAGTTGTGCTCTTCTCCAATTCCCTTATTGGCACTGCATTGAAATGATACTACTCTTAAGAGCCCACTACATTAAGAGAATAGGAAGACGTGGCCCAATATGCATACAATACCCAGCTAAACATCACCATCAGAGATCTAGAAACAACCAAGCATAAACCCAATGATACTTTCTTAGAATTCATTTCCGGTTGGAGAAGTATCGCATATAAAATGGATTCTAAACATATTGAGAAGGACCAAGTCAAAATCATGATAAGGAATTTATACCTAGTGTACATTGAAATATGTTTGCCATGCCTATCGCCAATTTCAAGCAGTCGATTGATTCGGACACTTAAGTGAAAAATGCCATCTTTAAGGGAAAGATTGATAAGAATGCTAGAAGATTTACGAGGAAGAATGTTGCCAGCAGTAGTGGCACCAAGAACAATGTAGTGAGTTTTTCTGAAATACACAACATACAATCAAGTGTATGGACAGACGGCTCATTGGTACCCTACTAGCCAAATAACTACTGCTACAGTCATCTTAACTGGTTCCAAAACTCAGCTCAGCATAAGAGTCAACCTAAGAGAAAATGTAGAGGCCCTGAAGACTTCATACCTCTTAGGATGAGTTTGTCTCAAGCTCTTATGAAGCTCACCAAGAAAGATAAACTCCATCTATTGCCAGCAAGACTTTTACCCAACCTGGTTTCACCACATTAGGATCTTTTCAAGTACTATCACTTTCACTAGTTAGCCGACCATAATACCGACGGGTGTCAAAGACTGAAAAATGAAATTCAAAACCTCATTGATAATGGTATGGAGCCACTCGAAACAGTCAAAAACCCCATGCCCAATTATCATAATGTAACGCTATAAAACTTCCTGAATATGATTGAAGAATTATCCACCACTTCTGACCACTCCACCTTAATCACCACTATAACCAAACAAAACCCCAAACAATACCCTAAATACACACCTATCCTTACCTTTGAGTACTTCCGAAATTTTAAATACAATGGGGCGCGATCAATAAGATCTGAGACAGTGACAATGAAGATGATAAGAAGATAGTGGCAAGAACAGTGATGATAAAAGTACTGAAAGTTCTGATGGGGGTAAAAAGTTTAGCAAAAGCAACAATCAAGGCCGGTAACAGGTCATTTAGTCAAGGCAATGGTGACAAAGTGGCAGCAACAGTGAAACAGAGTGGTAAAACTGTGTGTGATAGTAGTAGTGAAGATGAAGAAGAGGTGAGTCACCTGACTCAAGGTGGCCGATATTTTAAGCCACCTTATTTCAAAGTTGAAAACCTAGAAAGAGAAATAAGAGATGAAGAAAGAAAAAGAAAAAGAATAAGACTTAGTGTTGCGACAACTGAAAAAAAAAATATATATATATATATATGCTAATACCTCCATCTAAGGGTTGCTCATGTCCTCGAAGAAACATCGGTACGATGTGCTGGATCATTTGGGTGAAGTGTACATTCCCACAAGCATTCCCCTCGATGATCTTCTAATGCTGCCTAGTGTGTCAAAAAATGGAAAACTGGATATGACTTTCGATGAAAATGATATCCCACCGTGCAAGAGAAGTCATAACAGTGCGTTGAATCTAGCAACAAAATGTCGGGAATAAATGATATCCATGGTGTTGGTAGATAATGGGTCCACCCTAAATGTCTTGCATCTGCAAAGATAGTCGGGATAGTGAGCTTGAGGTGCAAGATGGATTTGGATGATATGATGATTGACTTCTATGTTATAGACATCGCTTCATCCATCAATATGCTACTAGGCAGGCCATATCTCCACAACTTAGAGGCAGTATCTTTTACCTTCCATCGGAAGGTAAAATACAGAGCTGGGAACCAAGTCACAACCTTGTGCGAGGATTAAGTTAGTATTGCTCTCATGTTCGACATTCAAGCATAAGGAAATGAACTACATGACTTTACTTTCGAGGAAGTGGTAGTGACTGACACGGTAGAAGTCAACCATTGTATAAACCAATAATTTTTTATATAATGAAAGGGATGAGCTACTTCCAAGGGAAAGTCTGGGTAAGTATGGACAAGGGGTGAAGGAATTCCTAAACTTCAAACAATAGTTTTAGGAGGTAAGGATTAGGTTATGAACTTGACAACAACAACAAAAAGACATGGGCCAAGTTTGACTTGATATGAATGGAAACTTTGTGAAGGAAATGGAAGACTTCCCTTATTGTGGATTCCCTGAGTTGTTGGTGAATAAATGGACTCAGAAAAATCAGCTAAGATTTGAGATTTTCTTTGGTCTCGAGTTTTCTAAGAAGAAAGTAACAAAAAAGAAGAAGAAAGCAGCCCCAACAAGTGATTGGATCGAGAACCTAGATTGTAAAGCTATGGGTATTATGATGATGAGATAAGGTCAGGTAAGTGATTTCGGTCCAAGTATATTGATCAAGCTAGTTAACGAGTACACCAGTAGCAGTCAAAGACCCAAACAAGTATCATTTTCTTCCCCTTTTTGTAATAAGGTTGAGGGTGAGCAAGGGAATGATGTCATTGACCCATTTTTTGAGTCTGGAGATGTAGCCAAGAATCCCTTTTATCAAAAATGATTGTTGAGAAAGTTAAAAATGAAAAAAAAAAAAACATGGTGTTGGAAATCACCTTGACAAGATGCCCAGGTGGTGATCTTCCAAACACCCAAGTCTAGAATGACTTGTAGAAAAGAAAACAGCAATCGAACACAAGAACATAAAATCAAAGAAAGAAAGAAGACAAGCAATTTTTTATCGAGGTTCGGCAATGTGCCTACGTCCCCGTGAGTTCCTCCGAACTCTCTGCAGTATCTCAATGGTTCTTACAAAGTTACAGTAATCCCCTTCAAGAATCCAAGTTCTTGAAGAAACAAGAAGAGAAGGAAGAAGATGAGAACTCAACAATGTTCTCTAATCTAATCTATACTCTCTCTATCTAATTACAACCAGCCTCACTACAAGAGTCCCTCTTGTGTTTATGTCTCTCTACACAATTCTCTCTTAGTGTTTACAATGATCTCACAATGTCACAAAACTCTCTTGTATGTGTGTTTTTGTATCTTGTATTATCTTATGAAATGAGGCCTTGAGAACCCCTTTTATAGCCTCTTAATTCTTGGACATTCTTGTGAGTCATTATCCTCCCTTTGATCATGTTCTTCCTTTAATCTCAGCCCTACATCACTCTCCAAGTGATGCTGTGTGCTGCGGCGTGACCTGATGCTGCAGCCACCTGATGCTGTGCGCACACCTCCTGCCTGTGGGCAGAAAATTCCACAGCAGTGTGCCTGACCTTCCTATGCTCAAAATTGAAGCACACACATGTGTGCAACCTTATAACTTGCTGAAATTTGATATCCCACAATTGGTTTGGACATTAACCAACCTTTGGACCATGTTTGGACCTGCTCAAACCTTGACCATGTTTGAACCATGTTTAAACCTTAGACAAAAAACCAACAATCTCTACCTTTGTCTAAGCGTTTAAACCCGAACCATTTGTGCAGAGACCTTCGGGATCCAAACTCATCTTGAGTCATCAATCAACTGACTCCAATCCTAAGTAATTCAAGGCAATGATTGAACTTACTTAGAGGTAGAAACTTGGTGCCTAAATCTGCAGGACTTTTCTCCGTGGTCTTCTTGTCAACATGAATGCTTCCTTCTGTACCATTTTCCAGAATGTAATGATACCGAACATCCATATGCTTCGTCCCCTCGTGGAACACCGGATACCTCCACAAGTGCCCCGCACTTTGGCTATCCAAAGATATCACCACTTGCTCTTTTAGGACCTCTCACTCGTCCAACAACCCCTTGCACCCCATAGCCTCCTTTATGGCTTCCGTAGCCGCTATGCATTCTGCCCTGGTTGTTATGAGTGCTACAACTGGCTGCCACTGAGCCTCCATATACCTCAGCAACCACTTCATCCCAAGACAACGCTCTTTTCCAGGATTACTCACACATTTGCTGAAAACATCCATTGCCCAAGAAACACTTGACCTGTTTCTCTTTCTTTCCCGGATGATTCTCCTCATCCCAAGGATCTTTTGTGGAAGGCTGAGATCCTTCCTCTCGAACTCCTCACTGAGTTGAGATGTAAACCTTTCCATCCTCTTCCTGCTATTCCAAACTAACAGCCCATCAATGACATAGGTGAGGATACTCACCATCTTCTCCACCTTGTGTCCAGGTGAGAAAGTTTCTGTGAAACTTATGTCTCCTCTTCTTGTGAACGGATTCGCCACCAGCCTAGCCTTGTTCCGGACTTCATCTCTTGGAGGGCACCTTTCTTTGATCTTGTAAGTGCACTTACATTCCACAACTTTCTGCTTTCTTGGAATTTTCACCAATTCCCAAAAGTTGTTCTCCTTCAAAGAATCCATTTCTTCCTCCATAGCTAGTTGCCACTTTGACGAATCCTTACACTCTATGGCATCCATGTAAGTTTCTTGTTCACTCATCTCTCCTTCTGTCCAAGGAGCTACTGCATCCGCAGCATCCGCAAACCCACATCTTGAAGGTGGTCCGACCAGCCTTTTTTCCCGGTCTCTTATGAGTTGAAAGTCCTTCTGACTTGCTGCAGCATCCTCTTCTTGTTCAGCCTCTTCTTGAGTTTCTTGAGCTTGGCAATCATCCAAGGGCTCTACCTGGTCCGAACCCTCTTGCCTCCTTTGCTCTACCTGAACAGAATCTCCCTTGATGCTATGCTCAACAATTTCTGAATTGGTTTGCTCACTAGCCCCTGCAGGGTTAGTTTTCTCCAAGTAGGGAAATAACAATTCATTAAAATTAACATCCCTACTTATTATGAGTTTTAATCCTTCTTTTTCTAAGGACCACAACCTATATCCCTTAGCTCCTTCCCCATATCCTAGAAACACACATTTTCTAGATCCTGGGCTAAGTCCATCATCCTTTTGTTGTGCATACGCAGCACACCCAAAAGTCCTAAGGTTATCCAACTCAGGGGGTTTTCCACTCCACATCTCCATGGGAGTCTTTTGGAACACAATCTTAGAGGGTGATCTATTAATCAAATATGCAGCTGTAGCTATAGCTTCTCCCCAAAAATATTTTGGTAACCCGGATCCATCTAACATGCACCTAACCTTTTCCATAAGGGTCTTATTCATCAACTCAGCAACTCCATTTTGCTGAGGAGTTTCCACAACCGTTCTATGTCTTAGAATGTCATTTAACCTACAGAATTGATCAAGTTCTTGGTTAAAAATTTCTAGGCCATTATCGGTTCTTATCCCCTTAACTACTCTACCCATTTGAGTCTCAACCAGCCCTTTCCACACCACTAATTTATTCAAGGCATCTAATTTATTCTTAACTAAATAAACCCATACTCTTCTTGAATAATCATCAATTAAAGACAGAAAGTAAATGTTACCTCCCTGTGTTGGTGTCCTTGCTGGTCCCCAAAGGTCCGCATGAATGTAGTCAAGAATGCCCTTAGACTTGTGCACTCCGATGTTGAAGCTGACCCGATGTTGCTGCCCAAGAGCACAGCTTTCACAAAAATCCAATTTTTCTACTTTGTCACCACCAAGTAGACCTTCCTTGCTAAGCACTTGCAGGCCCTTTTCGCTCATGTGTCCCAAGCGAGTGTGCCAAAGGGCTGCCTTGTCCAGCTCAGCCATCAAGCTTGCTGCTTGATCATTGGTTTCTGTTTCTCCGATCATCTCACAGAGTCCATCGTTTCTTGCTGCCTTGATCACTACCAAAGATCCCTTGGCCACCTTGATCTTTCCTCCCTCTATCTTGCATGTATAGCCCATGGAATCCAGCTGCCCCAATGAGATCAAGTTCCTCTTCAAATCTGGAACATACCTCACATTTTCCAGCAGCCTTGTGACTCCATCAAACATCCTCAATTGGATGTCTCCAATCCCTCTCACTTGAAAAGAATTATCATTCCCCAAGAAGACCCTTCCATCATTCATCTTCTTGAAATTCTTGAACCATTCTTTGTGAGGGCACATATGATGAGTGCACCCGATATCCAAGATCCATTTCCCGCTGCCTTCTTGCCCCTTGCTCACATTTGAGCACACAACAAGAACATCACCATCTTGTTGTTCTGTTTTTACAACCGAAGCCTCTCCATTCTTGGTATGGCTTCCTCCTCTATCCCTTGTCATCTTCTTGCAATATTTCTTGACATGACCCTCCTTATGGTAGTAGTAGCAGCTCTTCCCTCCAAATCTCAATTCGGAATGCATTCTCCCATGGCTTTCTCTTCTACCTCTGTCCTGGTAGTAGCCATGCATGCTGTTGTGCACTCTTCTATGGCTCTCTCCTCTACCTCTGTCCCGGTAGTAGCCATACATGCTGCTGTGCACTCTCCCATGGCTCTCTCCTCTACCTATGTCCTGGTAGTAGCCATGGTTGCTGCCATACCAAGTTGCTGGCCTTCTTTTAAAGAACAGCCCTTTACCACTTGATGCACTCCTTTTCTTGGCATCAAGATTATCTTGCAACTCTTTCTTGGGATCAAATTTAAAAGCAAAGATTCGTTTCCGAAGATACCTCTTATGTGGGAGAGTCTTGGCAAGAAACAATTCATTTAGTTTCTTCCATAATGCAGCTGGATCTTCCGAGTCTCCGCACTCCCTTGTGACATTATCCGACATGTGCAAGAAAATGGTGCTGTAAGCCATCTTCTTCATCTCGGTCCGCTGGTCCTCCGTGACACTTGCTGGAAAAGCATCATCTTCTCCAATAGCCAAGTCCACTTTTTGTTGCACAAGAACCTCCTTGATCTTCCGCTTCCATAGGGAAAAATCTCCCTTTCCATCAAAATTCTTAATACCGAAATTTGAACCCATCTTGCGGAGATGATCCCTTGTCTTATGCAATACCCACAAATGCTTTCTTCAACCTCAAGAACACAGATCGAAGATGGATCTTAACCGTTCTTGAATCACTTTCAAGAACACGACCAGATCTTGATCTTTACACCGTTCTTGAATCACCCTCAAGAACACGATCAGATATTGATCTTAACACCGTTCTTGATTTACCTCAAGAACACGATCATATATAGATCTTAACTCCGTTCTTGAATCACCCAAGAAGTTGATCTTTGATTCTTGGAGTCTTGGCTCCGTACCTTCTACTTCATGTTCCGATAACCAGCTGCTGTGCTCTGATACCACTGTCCAAAGCTCTGATACCACTGTTGGAAATCACCTTGACAAGATGCCCAGGTGGTGATCTTCCAAACACCCAAGTCTAGAATGACTTGTAGAAAAGAAAACAGCAATCGAACACAAGAACATAAAATCAAAGAAAGAAAGAAGACAAGCAATTTGTTATCGAGGTTCGGCAATGTGCCTATGTCCCCGTGAGTTCCTCCGAACTCTCTGCACTATCTCAATGGTTCTTACAAAGTTACAGCAATCCCCTTCAAGAATCCAAGTTCTTGAAGAAACAAGAAGATAAGGAAGAAGATGAGAACTCAACAATGTTCTCTAATCTAATCTATACTCTCTCTATCTAATTACAACCAGCCTCACTACAAGAGTCCCTCTTGTGTTTATGTCTCTCTACACAATTCTCTCTTAGTGTTTACAATGATCTCACAATGTCACAAAACTCTCTTGTATGTGTGTTTTTGTATCTTGTATTATCTTATGAAATGAGGCCTTGAGAACCCCTTTTATAGCCTCTTAATTCTTGGACATTCTTGTGAGTCATTATCCTCCCTTTGATCATGTTCTTCCTTTAATCTCAGCCCTACATCACTCTCCAAGTGATGCTGTGTGCTGCGGCGTGACCTGATGCTGCAGCCACCTGATGCTGTGCGCACACCTCCTACCTGTGGGCAGAAAATTCCACAGCAGTGTGCCTGACCTTCCTATGCTCAAAATTGAAGCACACACATGTGTGCAACCTTATAACTTGCTGAAATTTGATATCCCACAATTGGTTTGGACATTAACCAATCTTTGAACCATGTTTGGACCTGCTCAAACCATGACCATGTTTGAACCATGTTTAAACCTTAGACAAAAAACCAACACATGGCCTAACCTAAAATGGAAGAAACTCGAGTCATTAATCTATGCACTTATGAAAATAAACAAGAAATTTTCATTGGCTCAACATTATCTACAAAAGAAAGTGAAAATTTAATATCACTTTTGCTTGAGTAAAAAGATGTATTTTCTTGGTCATATGAGGATATGCCCAGTATCAATTCAAAGATTGTACAACATAAGATTTCTCTGAACCCAAATGCCAAGCTAGTTAAGAAAAAGTTAAGAAGAATGAGAGTTGATTGGGTGGTTAAAATCAAAGAAGAGATCCTCATGCAGTTGCAAGTTGGTTTCTTGATAGTTTCTGAGTATCCTCGGTGGGTAGAAAATGTAGTAGCAGTGCTGAAGAAATATGTAAAGTTAGGGTATGTGTGGATTACAAACACTTTAATCGGGCCTGCCCTAAAGAATTTAGAAGTACAAGCTACGTTTGAATCCTAAGAAGTGTGCTTTTAAAGTCACTAGCAGTAATCTTCTAGGTTTCATGGTCAGTGAAAGAAGGATTGAGGTAGGCCCAATACAAATGATAGTAATTCTGAAATTTTCATATTTTAAAGAAAGCTTCAGTATATTAGTAGATTTATTGCTAAGCTTACCCATACTTGTGAGCCCATCTTCAAGCTACTCAAAAAAGACCAACCAATGATGTAGATTAAACAATATCAAGAAGCCTTTGAGAAAATCAAAGACTATCTTAAGAACCCTCCAGTGTTGGTCCCACTTAAACATGGTGCTCCATGTTTGTTGTACATATTTATCACTAGCAACTCTATGGGGGCCATGTTAGCTCAAGAAAATGAAGACAAAAAAGAAAGAGCCATCTACTATCTCAATCAGAAAAAACTCATGGCTTATGAGTTAAACTATTCTTAGGTAGAAAAGACACGTCTCGCTCTCGTCTGGGCCATTAAAAAATTTTAGCATTATTTTCTACCATTCTTTGTGAAGGTGATCTCTTGCCTAGATCCTCCAAAGCATATGTTTGAAGCTTCGACCTTGAATGGGAGGATGATTAAGTGGATGGTCATTCTCTCCCAATTTGATCTTCAGTATGTAACCTTGAAGTTAGTCAAAGGGGGGATAATTTCAAATTTCTTAGCAAATTTCTTAAGAGGAAAAGAAATGGTTGAAGAGCTCAACATTTTGGATGAAGAAATTCTATAAGTCAAAAACTATGAATGAAAGATGTACTTCAATGGGGCAGCTAATTAGAAAAGTTTTGGGATCAGAGCAATGCTAGTTTCTCCAAAAGAAATTATCACTACCATGCCAATTCGCATGAATTTCAAGTCCACCAATAATGCAACCGAGTATGAAACTGGCATTGCTGGTCTAAAAGCACTCATTAAGATTGGGGTAAAATAGGTTATAGTGTATAGAGATTCCTTCTTGGTCATTTTCCAATCCCGATGAGAATGAAAAACTAAAGACGAGATGGTGAAGCATTATTAGAACCACCTTAAGAATTTGATTCATTGCTTAGATAGGTTGTCATTCGTTCACCTACCTCATATCTAATTCAATGCTTTGATAAGGTGTCCTTCACTTACCTACCTCATTCTTAGAATCAGTTCGCCGATGCATTGGCCACTCTAGCTTCAATGTTGGAAGTGCTTGAAGGGGTTGAGGCAATTCTGTTAGTAGTTGACTAAAGGGATGAACTGGCCTATTACTCAGCTATTAGGATCCAAGCTCGATCATTTGATGGTTTACCTTGGCATACTGATATCCAAGATTTCCTGTAAAATGGAGAATTTAAGGGCAATAGTGAAAAAAGGACAGACGGGCCATACAATTATTGGCCTCCCAGTTTGTCATTTATGGCAGGAGACTGTATAGGAGATCATTCGATGGGATCCAACTGCTCTGAATAGATGAAAACATTGCCAAGAGAATCATGATGGAAGTACATAAAGGTATCAAAGGTCCACACATGAAAAGGAAAATATTGGTAAGAAAGATTCTCCAATTGGGTTATCACAGAATTAGCATGGGAATTAATTGTTGTAATTATGTGAAGAAGTGCCATAAGTGTCAATTCCCTGGAAATTTATAACATTTTACGGCCATGATAACTCTTCAACATGACCAAATCTTGACTTTTTCATACTTGGGTTATAGATGTAATTAGCAAAATATCTCCCAAGGCTTCTAATGGTAACAAGTTCATATTGATGGAAAATGACTATTTCACCAAGTGGGTAGAAGTTGCCTCATTTTCCACCTTAAAGGCTAAATATGTGGCAAGGTTCACTAACCATAACATCGTCATAATGGAGTACCTTTTGAACTAATCTTATATAATGGCACTCATTTCCAAGGTAAGGTCATGGATTTACTTGATAATTACAAAATTGAGTGCCACAAGTCCTTTCCCTATCGAACTCAGACTAACGGGGCAATAAAAGCAGCCAATAAGAATGTCGAGAGCATATTGCCCAAAATTTTGAGACTTTTTGATATTGGTATGAGAAACTGCCTTTTAGACTTTAGGAATATCAAGCTTCGATAAGGAGTTTTACAATTCTCATTCCTTACTCCTTGGTTAATGGTATGGAAGCGGTTCTCTCAATCGAGGTGGAAATTTGTTGCTAAGGACAGCCGTGGAAAGCCAGTTGGAAAAAGTAGATTGGATTCGGGGGTGATATGATGAGTTGGCTTTGATTGACAAGAAGCAATTGAAGGCTCTTCATCATACCCAAGGGTATCAGAACAGGATTGCACATGCTTTTAAAAGAAAGTGAAAAATTGATGCATCAAAGAAGAAGATTATATGGTAAAAAAAATCAGGCCACCAATCCATAACCCAAGGGAAAAATTTAAACCAAATTGGGCAATCCATATCTGGTCAAGAAAATCCTATCCAGGGAGCTATGCGTATCATGGATATCAACAACAATGAATTTACTGAACCTATCAATCTAGATCGTATCAAGAAGTATTACTTGCGCTCCCCTTTTTGTTTCCCTTATTATTGTATCCCCTATATCTATTCTTTTTCTAAAAGAAGCCCGCTAAGGTGAAAACCCAAAAGGGCGACTTAGCAAAAGTTAGGGCATTGATGAGTCTTAAATATTGCATATTTCAGCCCTTAAATTATATGTGTTAAGCTCTTAGTTTGTATTATTTCACTCTATTTTATGTCTTTTCTGTGTTTTGTGTATTTTTATAGGTTTGTGGACAAAATTAAGCATTTCAGGAGATCAAGCTTCAAGAGCAAAAGCTGAGGATGCCTAGTGCGATCGAGCACACGAGACATGCGATCGAGCGCACCTGCCTACGAACGAGTGCATGGTCAACATCCCACATCGAAATCTTTGCATTGCAGTGCACCTGCGATCAAGCGCATCAGACATGCGATCGAGCGCACATGCGATCGTGCGCATAAGACATGCAATCGATCTCACCAATCTGCGATCGAGTGCACTCGGGCAGTATCCCACATCGAATCTGCAACCCATTGTGCTCCGGGACTCCCCCTATAAAAGAACCATCTCACTTCATCTTTCAGTGTTCAATTCCTGGGCCATTTGGTGTAATCCGATGGACGTCTGCTGGCATTTTGGTGGACCCTGAAGGCTTTGCTACCACGAGGAGAAGCGCCGCCCAACAGCGAGTGGAATTTCTCCCATGTAAAGTAATTTATTTCTTTTTATTTAGTTTTAAAATTTAATGTTTAGCACTTGTATTGTGAACTTTAGTTTTATAATTATGAGAGGCTAAAATCTTCAGCTAAGGTTGAAGATGAAGCCTTTCCTTTGTTTAGCATTATATTTTCATATTTGCGCATAACAATTCTGATGTTTTTAGTATAAATGTTCTATTCAATTATTTGAGTAAAATCTTATGATTGGGTGCTTTTAATTGTTAAATTGGATATTCCTTGTGTTTCATCTGATGGATACATCGAATCGTTTTTGATTAAATTAGATTTCCTTTGTGATTTGTTAAAAGCGGATACATTGGATGCTTTTGGTTTAGTTGGGATATTCGTTGTTTTTTGTTTAAAGTTGGATTCATGAAATTTTTTGATTACTTTTATATAGAACATGAAAATATATGTTTTACTTTGGTAAGGTAGATTCAGAAACCTTAGCTATTTTATCATTTGCTTTAAAACAATTTAGTTTAAGTCTATATTTCTTTCCACAATATAATACAAAATTCGGAACTAGGTTAAAATAGGGTTAGTTTAGATAAATTTATATTTTCACAACGCAATTCCCTATGGATTTGACCTCGCACTTGCACAACACTATATTGCAAATGACTCGTGCGCTTGCGAGTAATTTAAAACTCACAACAAGTTTTTGGCACCGTTACCGGAGAGTTGTTTGGTTTGTGAAAATTAAATTTTTGTCTGAATTAATTTTATTTTTCTAGTAGTTAGTTAGCAATTTTTGTTTGATTTTTATTTATTTTATTTGTTTCTATTTGCATTGTTCAATAAAAAAAAAACATTTTTGCAAATATCTACTGGTTAGGTTATTTTTAGTGCTTTTTGTGCGGTGTATGCTTGGTCGGAGATCCCTGAATTTAGATTTGATACATTTAGATTCTGACTTAGAAAGAACTCTTAAGAGACAGAAAAAAACACTAGTTGAAATGGGAGAAAATTTTAGGAATGCAAATCATCCGGAACATGTAGAGCAACCTAGACTTGGAACGTGGACTCCACTACATCCCTTAGGGATTTGTTCGCACCCGTTGTGACTAATTCATCTTCTTGCATAGTGTTGCCACCTACCAATGCCACCCATTTTGACTTAAAACCACATGTCATCCAACTCCTACCCTCATTTCATGGCTTAGGTCTTGAAAATCCTTATAGTCATGTAAAGAAGTTCAAAGACATTTGTGCCACATTCAAGTTTCAGAACTTCTCTGTGGAGTCAGTCCATCTTCGACTTTTCCCTTTTTCTCTTCACGATAAAGCTAAGGCATGGTTGGATTCAAACACGCCCGGGTCTATTACATCTTGGGAAAATCTGCTTAGCAAATTTTATCATAAGTTTTTCCCAATGTCTAGAGTGAATGAGTGTCGAAGAGAGATTAGTTCTTTCACTCAGGATGAGGATGAGAAGTTTTATGAAAGCTGGGAGCGCTTCAAAGAGTTACTGATCAGATGCCCTCCACATGGATATGAGAAGTGGAGATTCATTCAATTCTTCTACCAAGGGTTGACTTAACCCAACCGTAGCATGATCGAGTCTATAAATAGGGGGGCATTCTTAATTTTGACGGGAGATGAAGCATACAACGCATTGGACAAGTTGTCCGACAACTCGCAGCAGTGGGATTTTTCAAGCTGTCGAGATAAGTCCATTCGTGCTCCCAATAAAGAAGGCATCTATGAGGTCAGGGAAGATGTTGATTTGAGGATAAAGTTAGACGCTCTCACTAAGAAGATTGACGCTCTCGTTGTGGGCCAATCCATCAATGCTGCCAACACATTTAATGTTGATAGTTGTTCCATCTGTGCTAGTACCATGCATCTAGCACAAAATTGTCCATCTATGTCGGTTTTTTTCGAGTATCCTATGGAACAAGTGAATGCTTTCAATAACTATCGGAGGCTGTCAAATGGATCTTACTCCTAGTCATGGTCGCTCTGCCCATCCAGCACCATCACCTGCTTACCAAGCTCCAACTCAAACGTCAGTGCCAGTTTCACAGTCACTAGAGGACACCCTTAAAAAGTTCCTGAAGATGACTGGCCAATCTATGAGTGAAGTAAGGAGTGCAACAATGGTAAACACCCAAGCAATTGCCAAATTAGAGAGTCAAATAGGGCAAATTGTATGTCACTTGAGTGAAAGAGAGAAGGGGAAGTTCCCCAGTCAGCCCGAGCCTAACCCGAAAGGACAATTTATGGTTGAAAAATCATCAACTCCTACGCACGTGGAGGAACAAGTGCAGTCGATTGTTACATTGAGGTCTGGGAGACCAGTGGACAATCGAGTGGAAGAGAACCCTGCTATACAGTAAGGGCAAGAAAGTGGCGATAAGGAAAAGAGAGATACTAAGCCATCTACAGCCACACCTACTGTGAAGGACCTTCCTAGGTCGCTTGTACCTAAAGTGCCTTACCCTGAGAGATTACAGGCGTTTAAGAAATGAGGGAAGTATAAGGAAATTCTGGAGGTATTCAAACAGGTCCAAATCAATATACCATTGTTGGATGCCATCCATCAAGTGCCGTCATATGCCAAGTTTTTAAAGGACTTGGTCACTATCAAGAGGAAGACGAATGTCCCAAAAGGCATTTTTGACCGAGCAGGTTAGCTCAATCCTTCAGTGCAAACTACCCATCAAGTATAAGGACCCGGGGTGTCCTACCATCTCTTGCATGATAAGAGTCAGCCAGATTGAGAGGGTTTTCTTGGATCTAAGAGCAAGTGTGAACCTTCTACCTTACCCAGTCTATTTGCAGTTAGGGTTAGGAGAACTGAAGCCCACAAACACGACGCTTCAATTGGCTGATAGGTCAGTGAAAATACCATGGGGAATAGTTGAGGATGTCTTGATAAAAGTGGATAAATTCTATTTCCCAGTAGATTTTATTGTGCTTGATACAGAGCTGGTTCAGAATGTAGGGATTTAGATACCGATTATTCTAGGGCGACCATTCTTAGCCACGACTAATGCCCTGATCAATTGTAGGACAGGGGTGATGAAGATTTCCTTCGAAAATATGACAGTGGAGTTGAATATCTTTGATATCACTAAGCAACCACTGGAATTTGATGAAGTGAAAAATGTATGCTTGATAGAGGAGATTCTTGAGGAGATTGTGGATGAATCAAGCATTGAAGACCCCCTGGAGGCATGCTTCGCTCAATTTGGAGAGGATTTGGATCTAGATAAGTTGCTCGAGCAAGCGAGTGCCATTTTGGAGTCTCTTCCTCGAGAGAGCAATGAAACGAAGGAGACCGCAGCACCCGAACCCCCCAAGAAGGAACTTAAGCCTTTACCGGATAATTTTAAGTATAAGTTCCTAGGTCCAGCCGATTGTTTACCTGTGATTATAGCTTCAGATTTGGGTGAGGCTCAAGAGAAGAAATTATTAAATGTTTGAAGAGAGCAGAAGGAAGCTATCAGCTGGGCTATAGAGGATATTAAGGGAATCAACCCTTCGTTGGTAATGCACAAGATACATTTGGAGGAGAATACCAAGCCATCGAGGGAGCCACAAAGAAGGCTTAACCCAGCTATGCAAGAGGTTGTGAGGGCAGAAGTAATTAAGCTGTTAGATGCAGGGATCATTTATCCTATCTCTGATAGCAAGTGGGTGAGCCCGATTCATGTCGTGCCCAAGCGAGCTGGATTAACGGTAGTGAAGAATAAGGATAACGAGTTGGTGCCAACTCGTGTTCAGTCAGGGTGGAGAGTGTGTATAGACTACCGTAAACTGAACGCTGCCACAAGGAAAGATCATTTTCCACTCCCATTTATTGATCAGATGGTGGAGCGTTTAGCTGGGCATGAGTATTATTGCTTTTTGGATGGTTATTCTGGATATAACCAGGTCCCCGTGGACCCCTAAGATCAGGAGAAGACGATATTTACCTGTCCTTTTGGGATATACGCCTACCATCGCATGCCCTTTAGGTTATGCAACGCACCTACTACTTTTCAGCGATGCATGGGTAGTATATTCTCTGACATGGTAGAGCGGTTCTTAGAGATTTTCATGGACGACTTCTCCGTCTTCGGTTCAACATTTGAGGAGTGCCTGCACCGTCTCACTTTAGTTTTAGTGCGGTGCAAGGAGAAAAACCTGGTGCTTAATTAGGAGAAGTGCCATTTTATGGTTAAGCAAGGTATTGTGCTGGGGCATGTCGTATCTCATCAGGGGATTAAGGTTGACAAAGCGAAGGTGGACCTGATTTCCAATCTTCCACCCCCACGTACAGTGAAGGAGGTTTGATCTTTTCTGGGCCATACAGGCTTCTACAGGCGATTTATCCAGAATTTCAGCCAAATCGCCAGGCCCTTGTGCAAGTTATTATAGAAGGATGCCCCATTTGTATTTGATTAAGACTGTAAGAAAGCATTTGGGGATCTGAAGAAGATTTTGACGTCCACACCCATTATTCAGCCACCCAACTGAGGTGTGCCTTTTGAGATTATGTGTGACGCTTCAGACTATGCTGTTGGAGTTTTTTTGGGGCAACGTGTTGATAAACTTCCCAATGTTATCTATTATGCAAGTTGAACTCTAAACGATGCACAACTCAATTACTCTACCAATGAGAAGGAGTTGCTAGCAGTCATTTTTGTAGTAGACAAGTTTAGATCCTACTTGTTAGGATCTAAAGTCATTATCTGCTCGGACCATGCAGCATTAAAGTATCTTTTCTCTAAAAAAAGATGCTAAATTTTGTCTTGTCCGATGGATCTTGCTACTTCAAGAGTTTGACATAGCGATTCGGGATAAGAAAGGTTCCGAAAATGTAGAGGCAGATCATTTGTCTAGATTGATTGTGGATTTCACTGAGGCCGCCACTCCTATTTCTGAGACCTTTCCTGATGAGTAGTTGATGCACATTACTCAAAATCCCACTCCATGGTTTGCTGATATAGTGAACTATCTTGTCACCGGTCAAATGCCTTTACATTGGGGGCGACAAGATAAATTAAAGTTTTTGGCCATGGTTAAACATTTTTTCTGGGATGATCCTTACCTGCTCAAGTATTGTCCTGATTAGATCATTAGAAGGTGTATTCCTGAGCATGACCAATCTAATGTCATCGCATTTTGTCATGATCATGCTTGTGGAGGCCATTTCAGTGCTAAAAAGACCACTGCAAAGATTTTGCAGTGTGGATTCTATTGGCCTACCCTGTTTCAAGACTCTCACACCTACTGTGTATCTTGTGAGCGTTGCCAAAAGCTAGGGAGTCTTTCTAGGAGGAATATGATGCCCCTCAACCCTATCCTAATTGTTGAGATTTTTGACGTATGGGGTATTCATTTTATGGGACTATTCCCAAACTCCTTTGACTACCTGTACATTCTGGTTGCTGTGGACTATCTGTCCAAATGGGTGGAGGCCGTTGCATTCAAGACCAATGACCACAGAACTGTGGTCCAGTTTTTGAAGGACACTATCTTTACTCGTTTTGGTACGCCTCGAGCAATCATAAGTGATGGAGGTAAGCACTTTTGCAACCGGATTTTTGAGCAGTTGATGAAAAGGTATTTCATCACACACAAGGTTGCCACCCCATATCACCCTCAGACAAGTGGCCAAGCAGAAATTTCCAATCGCGAGATCAAGCAAATTTTGGAGAAGACTGTGAACCCTAGTAGAAAGGATTGGTCTCTGCGATTGACTGATGCATTATGGGCATATCGGACAGCCTTCAAGATGCCAATTGGCATGTCCTCCTATCGTATTGTGTATGGAAAGGCATGTCACCTTCCGGTAGAATTGGAGCATCGTGCGTATTGGGCTATTAAGCAGCTGAACTTCAATCTTTCTAAGGTTGGCTCACAAAGGAAGCTCCAACTCAATGAATTAGAGGAGCTGCAGAATGATGCATATGAGTGTGCACGGTCATACAAGGCACAAATAAAGAAGACTCATGACCAAAACATTTTGAGACGAGCTTTTGAGCTGGGTCAAAAAGTTCTTCTTTACAACTCACGCCTGCATCTTTTTCCAGGCAAGCTCAAATCTCGATGAATAGGCCCATTTATTATTCGGTCAGTTTTTTCTCAGGGGGCCATCGAGATTGAGGATCCAAAGAATGGTAACACTTTCAAGGTAAATGGACAAAAGCTAAAACCATTCTTGGAGTTGAGGAGTTTGGACATTGAGACGATATTGTTGGAGGATCCTATTTACTCAAATTGAATATCATCTACTAGGGAGAGTCTGGCTGAAGACTTTAAACTTAGCGCTCATGGGAGGCACCCCACAGCTTATCTTTTTTATTTATTTATTATTTTACATATTTATGATTAATGTTTGTTTCAAGTATTTTTTTTTTGTTTTTTATTATTTATTTTTCAGGGACAACACGTACTACAGTTCAAATTTGGGGGTATACTACGAGCCATACTAGTCCAGATAATTCTTCATATCCCAGGTCAGCTCTTTCTATATTTTTCACACATTAGGGTCAATGTGTCATTTAAGTTTGGGGGTATGGGAGACATATTACACACACTTTGTCCTAATTTATTGTTGTTTTTTTTCTTCGTGAAGATAAATGTATGTTCATGTTCGTCTAAAAATTTTGGTTGGTCTGAAAAAATTGTGATGTGATTTCATTGGTGAGTTTAAAACTTTAAACACATGATCTGATGAAAGAGTTTAAACTTTAGTTACTTACTTTAGGCAGTTGAGAATTCACATGTTTGAGCCAATCTAACACGTGCACATTAGCACATATTTGTGTGAGGTATGACATGTGATGTTAATGTGTATGTTTCTTATCTTAACTGAAACGAGATGACTTGTTGGATTAACACTTAGGCAAAAAAAATTTGATCATCATCAATAAACTTTCCATTGAGTAACTGGACCTCTTGCCTAAATAAGCAGTGAGTGTTCACGTCAAAAGGTGGGAATTTTATTCATAATGATCATTGCGAAACTTTCTGCCGAGTAACTGGACCTCTAGCCTCAGTAAGCAGGGAGTGTTCACGTCAAAAGGTGAAAATTTTGCTTGGTAGTATTAAGGCCAGTTTAGTTCCGTAGCCTTTTTGACTCGAGTTAGTAAGTCCTTAGGGGTGTCTTTACACCTAATGCCCTAAAACCATCTGGTTTGGGAGTCATTGACTCAACACTCATTACATTGGTCAATTAGAAAGCTTAAGGGAACTAAGCATAGCAGAGCTTTATTATTAAAAAAAATAAAAATAAAATAAAATAAAACTATGCCATCATTGTTCATTCCGATGATAAATTCTGTGAATCTTGAGATGTGGAAACCTTGTACATTGAACTTATTCGGAAACCTCATCAGTATATGCTAACTCACTATACACTGATTCAAGCTTGTAATGTCTTAGCATGCTTTTTGTAAGTAATTAGGTTTTAAATTCTTATTCATTGTGAAGATGGGTTAGATTTTTTAAGCTTGCTCATGAAAGAATTTCATGATTTTGAGTGCTCCTTAAATTTTTGGATACCATGAGTATTGAACTTATCTTTATGTTATTTGTTTTTCATTTAGTTTTTTATTTTGTTTTGCTAATGGACTAGCAAAATATAAGTTTAGGGGTATTTGATGAGTCTTAAATATTGCATATTTAAGCCCTTAAATTATATGTGTTTCGCTCTTAGTTTGTATTATTTCACTTTATTTTATGTCTTTTATGTCTTTTGTGTATTTTTATAGGTTTGTGGAGAAAATAAAGCATTTCGGGAGATCAAGCTTCAAGAGCAAAAGCTGAGGATGCCTAGTGCGATCGAGCGTACGAGACATGCGATCGAGCGCGCCTGCGCTCGAGCGCACCTGCCTACGATCGAGCGCATAGTCAACATCCCACATCGAAATCTTTGCAGGGCAGTGCACCTGCGATCGAGCGCACATGCCATCGTGCGCACAAGACATACGATCGAGCACACATGAGATCGATCGCACCAATCTGCGATCGAGCGCACTCGAGCAGTATCCCACATCGAATCTGCAACCCATTGTGCTCCGGGACTCCCCCTATAAAAGAACCATCTCACTTCATCTTTCAGTGTGCAATTCCTGGGCCATTTGGTGTAATCCGATGGACGTCTGCTGGCATTTTGGTGGACCCTGAAGGCTTTGCTACCACGAGGGGAAGCGCCGCTCAACAACGAGTGGAATTTCTCCCATGTAAAGTAATTTATTTCTTTTTATTTAGTTTTAAAGTTTAATGTTTAGCACTTGTATTGTGAACTTTAGTTTCATAAATATGAGAGGCTAAAATCTTTAGCTAAGGTTGAAGATGAAGTCTATTCCTTTGTTTAGCATTATATTTTCAGATTTGCGCATAACAATTCTGATGTTTTTAGTATAAATGTTCTATTCAATTATTTGAGTAAAATCTTATGATTGGGAGCTTTTACTTGTTAAATTGGATATTCCTTGTGTTTCATCTGATGGATACATCGAATCGTTTTCGATTAAATTGGATTTCCTTTGTGATTTGTTAAAAGCGGATACATTAGATGTTTTTGGTTTAGTTGGGATATTCTTTGTTTTTTGTTTAAAGTTGGATTCATGGAATTTTTTTATTACTTTTAGATAGAACATGAAAATATATGTTTTACTTTGGTGAGGTGGATTCAGAAACCTTAACTATTTTATCATTTGCTTTAAAACAATTTAGTTTAAATCTATATTTCTTTCCACAATATAATACAAAATTCAGAACTAGGTTAAAATAGGGTTAGTTTAGATAAAATTATATTTTCACAATGCAATTCCCTATGGATTCGACCTCGCACTTGCACAACACTATATTGCAAACGACTCGTGCGCTTGCGAGTAATTTAAAACTCACAACAAGCATTACGCCAAACTAAAAACCCACAAGGGTGGGTTAGGCAAAAGAAAAGTTAAACCTTCTATCTCGAACTATGTGAAGGCTTGATCTATTTTATAGGTACGTAGGCAACCAGTTTGATGCAGCCATACCTTTGTTGGAAACCCCTTCCCTTTTTTTCGTGCTTGTAATTTTTATGCGAATACATATTTTGTACAAATATAAAAAAGATAAGAAAATTCATGCTTTGAATAAGATATTTTGAACAAATGAAAGAATTGAAACCTGGATCAATTTAATACATTAATGACTTTAGTTTTTGGACATGCCATTTCTCTTTCATTCTCCAAGGATTTTCCTATTACTTAGTGAAAACACAATTACATGACATTATTTCAAAGTCGTATTGGACTCCACATAATGGATCTTTTTTTTTTATTTTCCTTTCCTCTTTCTCGTACACTTTTGCTCAACCCCAGATATGGGCTAGACAATCATCAAAAAAGGAAAAAAAAAAAAAAGCAAGTTGTTAAAATAGTCGGGGAATCCAAGTCTTAGTGCACTTTGGCCAAGTATCTTGAATTTGCTTGGTCATCCAATTGCCCAATCAATATGGCTTCTATGGCTATCCTTATGAAGAAAGATTGTGTCAAGCTTTGTCCCTTGATCTACTAGTAGATGTGGACCAAATAAGAGGAAATATAGCCACTTTCTAGGACTTTGAAAAAACTCAATTTTGAAATACAAAAGCTTCTTAGATAAATTTTGGTTAGGTTTTAAATGTAATTTCATTTCCCCATCAAATCTTTAAAAAAAAAATATCTTCAAATGTCACCTCTTGTGCACAATGTTTGTTCTTCTTATATAAGAAAGAATCTTGAATGCCATAGCTTAGCTCACACCCAAAATTTTGAAATTTAACATATTTGATTCAAAAAGACTTTGCAGAAATCAACAGGTACAATAAAATTCCTCGTAGAAGGAAAACCAAAAAGCCCTCACAGCAGGAAAAATCACCCAAAAAAATCCCTCACAATAGACAAAATCACAAACCGAAGTCTTCATTAGCAAGCAAACACAAAGCCCTCGTCAACAAGCAAACCCAAATTCCTTGACAGCAAGCAAAATCATAAACCAAAGTTATCGTCAACACGCAAACCCAAAGTCCTCGTCAGCAGGCAAACCCAAAGTCCTTATCAGCAGGCAAAATCAAAAACCTAAAATCCTCATAAATAGGAAAAATCACAACCCAAAGTCCTCATAGAAGGCACCAATCAATCCGAAAGTATCACACGAATAAACGAACGCTGGCTCTGTCACTTCATGTACGTTTCATTCTCATGGGTGTTCCTATGGCACCAACTTTTCCTAACAATGTGTTTACTTTTATGCACACATCACATATTTGTCATTACAAAATTTTGAAAAGAAACAGCAGTCCCTCAGAGCCTTTGATTGAAACTCTAGAATGAGGACTAATCAAAGGATGGAAAACTATGGACATCTATTTTCGTTCCAAATTTTTTTAACGAAGCACGCACGGGTTCCTATGATGAAACTTTGATCCCAGTACACTCAAACTTGGTAAATGTGGAGGTTAGAATTTAATTGAGGAGTAGAACCAATTGCAAGTCCATTTGTTCAATCCATTTAATACACTTTGAGTTTAAATCAATCTGGTCTTATATGAGTCAACCAAATTCAAGACCAAAGTCTTAAATTAAATTTTGGTCCAATCTAAAACCTACTAAAGCCCATTAATTTTTGCTAAGTCCAAACATTTTGGGCCCAAATTTCAAGCTTAAGAAGACTTCTAATTTTTAAGGGTGAATTTTCAATTTCACCATCTAATTGGCATCTTTTGATTAGCTCACTTTTCTCGAGGTAAACTCTCATTCTTACAAACAAAAAAGTTATCTCTCTCCCATCCCTCTGTGGCCGGCCATGTACCTTTTTTTTAAACTCACCTTTTCCTCCTAGGTTTCCCCATCTTCCTATGTACCAAATACCACATTTTCTACACAAGAAACAACATATTTTTCACCTAAAAAAACAACAATTACCCACCTAAGAAACAACTGATTTTTCTTTTCTTCTCTTTTTGCTTGGTTGAATGTACAATACCTTCTTAAACTTTCATCCTTTCTTATATGCCAAATATCACCTTTTTCTACCTAAAATAATACATTTTCTATCTTAAAAACAACAACTATTCACTTTTAAAAATGCAGTATTTTTTTATATAAATGTGCAAATTGGAAGTCTTCTTTCCTCTTTCTTTTGCTTTGTTAATTGCACACTTTTTCCTTAAGCTCTCTCACTTTCTTATGTGTCAAAAACCCAAAATAAATTGGCTCATTTCCCTCCCCACATGGCCAGCCACACCAAGAGAGAATTCCCTCTCACTTTTTCAACTCAAAACCCATATTTCTCTTCCCTATGTCCAGCCATCTAAAAGTTTCTTTCCTCTCACTCTTTACTTGGTTTGCCACACCTCAGCTTTCTTAGCCCCACCTTTTAACTTAAAAAATCGCTAACTTTTCCCCCTCTCTTACCACTTTTGTTTTGCTTTTTTTTTTAAATCCGCTAGAAAGCCATTACTCCTCTTATAATACCCCATTTTTTCTAACACAACATACCAACACAAGCTAAGGCAAAGTAATACAAAAAAAAAGAGAAAAACGAGAAAGAAATAGCTAAGAAAATAGAAGAAAAAGAAGATTAAGGAGATAATAAAAGATAATAAAAGATAATAAAATATTCAAGAAGAGAGAAAAAGACTAAAGAGTGAGGCTAAAACAGAAGAACTAGTGAGAGTTCTTCACCATTCCTCTCTTTTTGTTTTGGTTTTATAATCTTTAGTCAAACTATTCTTCCAACTTCACTAAGTCCACAAACGGATGTGGATCCCCTTTAAATTTTTAGTATGATTTATGTGTTTAAACCACCTTTAAAATAAACTAGATTAATTTAGCTCACTTAATAAAATTCACCTTAAGGTATCCACTAGTTTTTAGCATTTATTTTCTCTTCACTAGTTATATGTTTTTCTTCATCTAGCTACTAGTCATAATGTAGTCTCCCTTTGATAAATATAATTTTGAGTCAATGGTAGTTTTAAAGTTCTTTCCTTTAAGATTTTTTATTTCATGCTTTCTAAATTAGATATGTTGTTTTAAGTTGTTACTAACTACATATAATAGTTAAATCCACTTGGTTTAAATGTGCGTACTTTAATTTACTTCTTAGTTTTTTATCCAGTTTAACTTGCATAATTAATTCACTTAGTTTAAATGCGGGCACTTTAATTTAATTCTTGTTTTTTGATCCATACTTTGAAATTAGCTTTAATATTTTCTTTGTTCTATAGTTAAAGTAATTCATTTCCTTTCCATACTTACTTTTATTGAACTTATTTTTTACCGCACTACTTTAAAGTTTCTGTTTGGTTTCACTTTGTTTGAATATAAATTGTAAAAGATGTGCTTGGCTTTATTATTAGTGTGTGGTAATAATACTTGAATTAAGATTTCGATTAATTTCCTTGAAACACAAAGGGTTAGACTTTTCTCTAGGTAAGAGATAGAGCTTTAAATTCTCACTCTTTTACCCCTAAATCTCTCGAACCTTGGAATTTCTCACGTAGACCATTAAATCGAGATTTGACCTCCTCAAGGTCGAATAGCGACTCCTTACTCATCATCCTTGCTTTGTGCTTAGATGACAAATGACCCATTGTCTAATACATTAAAAATGCACCTATCATAGGAGCTTTCTCACTACTTATAAAGGGTTTGTATTAGACTTGGTAGGTTTTACTCGTTCCCATATGCCAACTTATCATAATCTAGACCCTCACCATATCTACCTTCTTTAAGAGGATTGGCCTTGGGTAATGAGCCAGATGCATGGGTCTTAAGCAGAAAGGAGCGGTACTTACACTTGTATTTGGTTGAAACACTTCGCTACTAGCCTTTATTTATAGGTCTCTACCTTTCCATACTCTTCGGCCTTTCTCTTAAAGACCCATTTGTAACCTATAAGAACTATACCTTCAAGTGCATCAACGAAATTCCATATTTTATTGGAGTACATGGAATCCATTTTGGAATTCACTGATTTTAGAAACTTCTCAGAATCGATGTTTAACATCACTTCTTCATAGTTAGCAGATTCCTTATCATCTATAAGATGTACCTCTTGGTCACCATCTATGAGAAATCTATATATCTCTCTAGTGCATTTAGTATTCCGATATATCTATGAATGGGTTGTGTATTAGGAAGATCTATTTGTTCAGGGTCCTCAATTTGAATAGTACTAGATTGTAGTTCTTGTGATACTTCATCAAGACAAATCTTCTTCCCATTGCTCCCTTCTAGCATAAACTCTTTTTTCTATAAAGGTAGCATGTTTAGAGAAAAATATCTTTTGTACCTGAGGATGATAGAATTAATATCTTAAAATTTCTTTAGGATTTCCCACAAACCTACATTTGTTAGACCTAATTCCCAAATTTTTTGTATGTAAATTCTTTACACAAGTAGGACAATCTCAAATTTTAATGTGTTTAAGATTGGGTTTCCTTCCTTTCAATATCTCATATGGTGTTTTAGTTACTGCCATTAAGGGAACCTTGTTCAATAAGTATGTTGCAGTTAGGAGGGCATATCCCTAAAAGAATATAGGAAGATTAGTGTAACTCATCATATATCACACCATATCTAATAGAGTACAATTCCTACTTTCGGACACACCATTCAACTGTGGTGTTCATCCATTGAGAGATAATCTCATTCTCTTTGAGATAATAGAGAAAATCATCAGCCAGGTATTCACCTCATCGATCATATCAAAAGGCTTTAATACCTTTGATTGTTTGCTTTTCAACTTCACTCTTGAATTCTTTGAAATTTTCAAATGATTCGGACTTGACTTCATCAAGTACACGTATCCATACCTTGAGTGATCATCGGTACAGGTAATAAAGTATAAGTAACCTCCTCTAGCATTAATTGTTAGAGGTCTACACACATCACTATGTGTTAACCCTACTACATCTGCAGCTCTTTCTCCATATCCACTAAATAGAGATTTAGTCATTGCTCCCTTGAGACAGGCTTCACAAGTTGGATATGATTCAAAATCAAATAAATCCAAACATCCACCTTTAACCAACTTGTTTACCCTATCTTCATTGATATGACCTAATCTTAAGTGTCACATGTAGGAATGATTCATTTCATTAACTTTTTTCTTTTTATGTTATTCGACATTGAAAACATTATCATCTACTCCAAGAATATAGAGACTATTATTCAATGTACCAGCACCATAATATTTATTTATAAAATAAATAGAACAATAATTGTCCTTAACAAAAAATTCATAACCTTCTTTATCTAACTTAGAAAATGAAACAATATTTCTTATTAAAACTAGTACATAATAACAATCCTTAAGTTCTAAAGTTTCTCCAAACGGCAACTCCAAGGTTAATGTAGCAACTTTGGCTCCATTTCCAATGCACGAGTCCACTTTAACCTTGCTCAGATTTCTACTTCTTCAAAGTGCCTGCAAATTATTACAAATATGTGAGCCACAATCGGTATCTAATACCCATTAAGAAGTATTGTTAACACTTAAGTTAAAATCAATAACAAACAATTCGGATATACCTTCCAAAGGTTTGTCCTTCAAGGTTGCAAGGTACTCGTTGCAATTAATATTCCAATGCCTATTCTTGCCACAATGGAAGCATTATCCCTTATATTTCTTAGCTTTTGAAGAACTAACCTTGTTAGCACCTCATTTTTCTTTCAATGGTTTCTTATCTTTCTTCAAGACTTTCTTTTTAGAGGAAGAAGCCTCATCAACAAGCATAATAGGTGTTTTACCTTTCTTGATCGTGCTCTTAGCGGTCTTCAACATTTTTACAAGATCTGGAACCGTAGCTTCTATCTTGTTCATATTGTAGTTCATAACGAACAGAGAATATGAGTCTGAAAAGGACTACAGAATCAAGTCATTACTTAACTCTGCATCTATATAAAAACTGAGCCTATCTAACTGCTCGATATAGTTGATCATCTTCAATCTATGCTTATGGACTGATGATCTTGTGAGAATCCTAGCGCTAAAGAGGTCTTTAGATATCTGGAACCTTACATTAAGACAATGTTCACCATACAACTATTATAGATAAAGTAAGACCAAAAATGTGCTTTCCATTTTATCATATTGTTTCTGAAGATCATTAGAAATAGATGCTAGCATGTAGCACCTTGCCTTCATGACATCCTCTTGCCACTCCTCATAAGTAGCGACATTCTCTTCCAGAACATTCTTAACAAGATCAATTGGGAGTGATTAATCAATAATATAAGCTATCTTTTTGGAATTGAGAACAATTATCAAGTTCCTTAACCAGTCAAGAAAATTAGGCTCAATCAGCCTATTTGTAAAAGGATTATAGATAATGGGTTGAGTTTAGCCATTGCGATCTACAATATAACATTAAATAAATTAGTTTCTATTCATATTATTAACTACCATAAATATTTTATCTTTAATCTAAATGGTACCTCCCACTATTCTTTTTTATTCCCACAACCCTCAATATGGAAAGCGAAAAATCCTTTTAGAAGGTTTTCTAGTAGGGATTAGGATACTATCACTTGCACATCAAGCCTTGTGGTAGCACAACAAATTAATAATGTACTTGATAGATAGATAACTTTTATCATTTGCATCCCATGCAATTCCAAATCATTATCCAGCCTCTTAAATACATCTGACCTTGTGGTAGCACAACAAATCATATTCATTTTAGTTAAATCAAACCCACCATTTCTCACAAGTATAAATTAGTGATATAACCCTTGTGGTACTAAAATAAAGTTATACCATTTGTTTACCTTGTGTACATAATATATTTTAATAGACAATATAATTTTCCTACTGGTGTAAACTTTGTTGTAGCACAACAAATTTACACACATAAGAAACTTCGCATATTGACTATAATGGCGGAAGGTTACAAACAATCATTCCTAATGATTTCAGTTTACAACTGTTGGAAATCACCTTGACAAGATGCCCAGGTGGTGATCTTCCAAATACCCAAGTCTAGAATGACTTGTAAAGAAAAGAAACAGCACACGAAGCAAGAAAGAAAGACATAACAATTGTTATCGAGGTTCGGCAATAGCCTACGTCCCCGTGAGTTCCTCCGAACTCTCTGCACTATCTTATCAATGGGTTCTTACAATCAGTAACACCTCTTCAAGAAACCTAAGTTCTTGAAGAAACCAAGAAGAGAACAAGAAAGTGATAAGGTCTTGAGTTACCCTGGAACTTTTCCCCTTGGAAATTCCACTTACAAGTCCCTTGAATCCCCTTCCCTAATGAGTCCCTCTTGTATGTCTGTGTCTTTGCACTCTCATACAATTCTCTCATTTACATGTTCTATCACACACATACACTTGTGTTTATATCACATTACATTCATAATCTCATATCACAATGAAGCTAGGTGACACTTTATATAGTGCACCAACTTCTTATCCAATCTTGAGTGTCATTCTCCACCATTAGATCTTGAGGACCAATCAACCTTAGCCTTTGATCAAGTCTAAGTGATCTTGTGCATTTTGATCTTGCATCCACACACCTAACAAGAGGCTGAACAACCTTGATTCAGTGTACCTTCAGTGTGCCTAGCACTGCGGCCAAAGGCAGAGCACACCATCATCATTCTCTAGGCACTGCAACCTTGGGTAGTGGGCGCCGCGACCTTGGCCTTCCACCAGCTTCCTCCTTTTTTAGGCTCTGCAGCCTGACCTGGTGCGCACACTCATTTTGCTAGAACCTTTTTGTTGCTTGCATGTTGAGGCACACTCCTAGTGTGCTAAGGCTAGAAAGACTTGATGCTTGACCTTCTTCAAACCTCTTCCAACCATGTTTAACTTCTTCCAACCATGTTTAAACCTTAACCATGTTTAAACCTTAGATAATGTTTAAACCTTAGACAAATACCAACAATCTCTACCTTTGTCTAAGTGTTTAAACCCGAACCCATTATGCAGAGCATTCAGGATCCAAGCTCCTTGAGTCATCATATCAATCAACTCTAATCCTAAATAGTCCAAGGCAATGATTAAACTTACTTAGAGGTAGGATCTTGGTACCTAAATCTATAGGACTTTCTTCCGTGGCCTTCTTATCAACATGAATGCATCCTTTAGTACCATTTTTCGGAATGTAATGATACCAAACATCCATATGCTTTGTCCTCTCATGGAACACCAAATTCCTCCATAAGTGCTACGCACTTTGGATATCTATAGACACTACCACCTACTCTTTTAGGACTATCCACTTGTCCAACAACCCTTTGTACCATATAGCCTCTTTTATGGCTTCCGAAGCCACTATGTATTCTGCCTCCGTTGTTGAGAGTGGTACCATCGACTGCCACCGAGCCTTCCAATACCTCAGCAACAATTTTGATGAGAGTCATAAAATGCATCTTAATAGTACTTGATTGTTAGCATTTTAGGGTTGATCTAGGTTTTAATTGCACTTTTATACGTTAACAACTCTAAAGTATCATTCTTGGATCATTGATCTACTTCGGTGCATTTTCAGGTACTTTAAGCTCAAAAGAGGAGGAAAAGTTATCATTGCTTGAAGCACAAAGACTTGAGGCATATTGAAGTGAAGGAATACTTCCAAAAGGATAAGATGGAGGGCTTAAAAGAGCAACGGCTGCTGCCCGCATTGGAAAGGAGTTTCACTAAATTGCGAGAATTGTCCGTACAGATCAATCATCTTTGAAAATTAAAATGTATTGACACAAGAAGAACCAGGAGATGAGCCATATATACTTAGAAAGATCCGGAAGTCTATTTTCTGGATAATTTTACGGTTCATCAAAATGATTTTTCTAGAGAAAGTTATGGCAGTTTTAGTAGACAAAGGTCAAGCTGTGCGGGCTGTGCGGGATTTCAGCGTGATTTGTGGCTTAAATCCCACATCCCACATCGGTTGGAAAATGCATTTCTATATCCCACATCCCACATCGGATAGGAAACACATTGCACTCTTGGTATTTTCCTATATAAGACCCACTCCACTTTAGCTTTGAGCATGAATCGGGGATGAATCCAGAGGGCCTTTAGAAGCAATCCAGAGGGCCTTTAGGAAGAACCTGAAGTTTAAAGTTTGAAGGTCGGGAGAGATGATCGTCGGGAGGCCGGAGGCAACTCGAGGACGCATGAGCCCCATGACCGGCTAGTCTCCAAGCAAGGCGAGGGGATGAATCCCTAGGTGTGGTTGTTCTTATTTTTCCTTTATTTGATTCGGTTGTAGTTGGAATTATTTTCGTTAAATATTGTTATGTTTTATTCTTTAATTTAATTAGTAGATTTATTATAACTCCGGTGGTTGCATGCTTCTTTTCCATATAAATTCAGTCAGGCTTTTCTTATGTGTACCTGTTTGGGTGTGATTGAGTCCGGTAGATCTCTTTTATAGATTTGTCCATTGCTGCGGTATCGTCATTTAGATATATCGTCGTCTCTTGATAATTTATAAGTTAGGTCATGTGTGCTTGAAAGTAAAGAAGATTTCATAACAATTACATTAGGATTTATAAATGCGCTTTAATTGAATATTTTTCGATTGCCTGTTTGGGATGTGAAACTTGCAATCGAGATAAAAACAACTGAATCAAGTTAGGATTAGAGCAACGAACCTAGGGAGGATTTCTGGAACCTTGTCATTTTTATTTTAGACTTATTTACACAATTGCCATTTTTCTCAAACAACTCAGATTCTTTTAATCTTTTATCGTTTGTGTTGAGGTTTACACCTTCTGTTTTACTTAACTTGTTTCCCTGTGGAATCGACACCCCAAAACTATACTATAATAACCGCGTTATGTTTTGAGCGTAATCAAACTTCATCCCAAGCTAAAGTTCTTTTCCGGGATTACTCACACATCTGCTGAGAACACTCATTGTCAGAGAAATGTCGAGTCTAGTGCTTACCATCATGGACATGACTGGTCCAACCGCACTATAGTAAGGGACCTTTACTGTTTCTTTCTTCTCCTCATCCATTCCAGGACATTGATCTCTAGAGAACTTGAAATGACCAGCAAGGGGAACCTTCACTAGTTTACCATCTTCCATAGAAGACTGAGAAACCTTCAACCCGTTTCTCTCCCTTTCTCGAATTCTTCTCATACCAAGGATCTTTTGTGTAAGACTGAGATCCTTCCTCTCAAACTCCTCACTGAGTTGAGATTTAAACCTTTTCATCCTCTCCCTGCTATTCCGAGCCAACAGCATATCATTGGCATATATGAGGATAATCACCACTTCATCTACCTTATGTCCAGGTGAGAAGGTTTCTGTGAAATCCATGCCTTTCCTTTGTGTGAACCCCTTTGCCAATAGCCTAGCCTTATTTCAAACTTCATCTCCTGGAGGGTACCCTTCTTTGATCTTGTAAGTCCACTTACAATCCACAACTCTCTGTTTTCTCGGAACGTGCACCAATTCCCAGAAGTTGTTCTTCCTTAAAGAATCCATTTCTTCCTCCACAGCTAGCTTCCATCTAGGCGAATCCTTACATCTCATGGCATCAATGTAAGTCTCTTGTTTACTCATCTCTCATTCTGTCCAATGAGCTGCTGCATCCATAGCATCCGCAAAACCATATCTTGAAGGTGGTCCAACCAGCCTTCTTTCCCGGTCTCTTGTGAGCTGATAGTCTTCCGACTCCTTACATCATCCTCTTTCAGTTCAGCCTCCTCATAAGTGTCCTGAGCTTGGCATTCATCAATGGCCTCTACCTGGTCCGAACTCTCTTGCCTTTCTTACTTTACCTTAACCGAATTCTCCTTGATGCTATACTCCACAAATACCGAACTGGTTTGCTCACTAGCTCCTGTAGGGTTAGTTTTGTCCAAGTAGGGAAATAACAATTCATTAAAAATAACATCCCTACTTATTATGAGTCTCAATCCTTCTTGTTCTAAGGACCACAACTTATACCCCTTAGCCCCTTCCCCATATCCTAGAAACACATATTTTCTAGATCCTGGGCTAAGTCTATCATCCTTTTGTTGTGCATATGCAGCACACCCAAAAGTCCTAAGGTTGTCCAACTCAGGGGGTTTTCCACTCCACATCTCCTCGGGAGTCTTATAGTACACAATCCTAGAGGGTGATCTATTAACCAAATACGCAGCAGTAGACACCACTTCCTCCAAAAAATATTTGGGTAATCCAGATCCATTTAACATGCACCTAACCTTTTATATAAGGGTCTTATTCATCCTCTCAGCAACTCCAATTTGCTGAGGGATTTTCATAACCGTTCTATGTCTTAAAATGCCATTTAACCTACATAATTGATCAAGTTCTTGGTTAAAAATTTCTAAGCCATTATCGGTTCTTATCCCCTTAACTACCCTACCCCTTTAAGTCTCTACCAGCTTTTCCACACCACTAATTTATTCAAAGCATCTGATTTATTTTTAACCAAATAAACCCAAACCTTTCTTGAATAATCATCAATTAAAGACAAAAAGTAAATGTTACCTCCCCGTGTTGGTGTCCTAGTTGGTCCCCAAAGGTCTACATGAATGTAGTCAAGAATGCCCTTAGATTTGTGCACTCCAGTGTTGAAGCTGACCCGGTATTGCTTCCTAAGAACGCAACACTTGCAAAAATAGAGTCTTTCTACCTTGTCACCATCAAGTAATCCATTCTTGCTGAGAATTTGCAGGCCCATTTTCGCTCATGTGTCCCAAGCGAGTATGCCAAAGGGCTACCTTATCCATCTCAGCCATCAAGCTTGCTGCTTGATCCTTGATCTCCGTGTCTCCGATCATCTCATAGAGACCATCCTTCATTGCTGCTTTGATCACTACCGAATATCCCTTGGCTACCTTGATCTTTCCTCCCTCTGCTTTGTATGTGTACCCCATGGAATCCAACTGCCCCAATGAGATCAAATTCCTCTTCACATCCAGAAGATACCTCATATTCCTCAACAGCCTTGTGACTCCATCAAACATCCTCAATTGGATGTCTCCTATCCCCCTCACTTGGTAAGAAATATCATTCCCCAAGAAAACCTTTTCATCATTGGTTTCTTTAAAATTCTTGAACCAATCCCGGTGAGGGCCCATGTGATGAGTGCACCTGGTATCCAAGATCCATTTCCCGCTGCCTTCTTACCCCTTGCTCACATCCGAGCACACAATAAGAACATCATCATCTTGCTGTTCTGTCTTAGCAACTGAAGCCTCTCCATTCTTGGTATGGCTTTTTCCCTCATCCCTCATCTTCTCCTTGCAATCTTTCTTGAAGTGACCCTCCTTGTGGAAGTAGTAACATTTCTTCCCTCCAAATCTCAGTTTGGAATGCATCCTCCTATGGCTTTCTCCTCAACCTCTATCTCGGTAGTAGCCATGTATGTTGTTATGCACTCTCCTATTTCTCTCTCCTCTACCTTTGTCCTGATAGTAGCCATATATGTTGTTGTGTACTCTCCCATGGCTCTCTCCTCTACCTCTGTCCCGGTAGTAGCTATGTATGTTACTGTGCACTCTCTCATGGCTTTTTCCTCAACCCCTGTCTCGGTAGTAGCCATGGATGTTGCTGTGCACTCTCCTATGGCTCTCTCCTCTACCTCTGTCCCGGTAGTAGCCATGGATGTTGCTGCCATACCGAGTTGCTGGCCTTCTTCTAATGAACAGCCCTTCTCCACTTGATGCACTCCTTATCTTGGCATCAAGATCATCTTACAACTCTTTATTAGGAACAAATTTAAAAGCAAAGATTCGTTTACGAAGATACCTCTTATTAGGAAGAGTCTTGGCAAGAAATAACTCATCTAGTTTCTTCCATATGACAGCTGGATCTTCCGAGTCTCCGCACTCCCTTGTGACATTATCCGATATGTGCAAGACGATGGTGTTGTATGCCATCTTCTTCTTCTCATTCCGCTGGTCCTCTGTGGTACTTGCTAGAAAAGCATTATCTTCTCCAATAGCCAAGTCCACCTTCTATTGCATAAGAATAACCTTGATCCTCCGCTTCCATAGGGAAAAATCTCCATTTCGATCAAACTTCTCAACCACGAAGTTTGAAGCCATCTTACGGAGATAATCCCAAATTTGTGCAGCACCCATAATTGCTCTCCAACTTCTTCTAAATCTCAAGAACACAGATCGAAGATTGATCTCAATACCTTTCTTGAATCAACCTCAAGAACACGATCAGATCTTGATCTTTACTCCGTTCTTGAATCACCCTCAAGAACACGATCAGATTTTGATCTTAACTCCGTCCTTGATTCACCTCAAGAACATGGTCAGATATAGATCTTAACTCCATTCTTGAATCACCCAAAAAGTTGACCTTCGATTCTTGGAGTCTTAACTCCGTTACCTTATGTTCTTGCTCCGATACCCGCCAATCTTGGCTCTAATCCCGCTGTCCAAAGCTTTGATACCTCTGTTGTGGTATCTCCTCTAGCTCTGATACCACTATTGGAAATCACCTTAACAAGATGCTCAGGTGGTGATCTTCCAAACATCCAAGTCTAGAATGACTTGTAAAGAAAAGAAACAGCACACGAAGCAAGAAAGAAAAACACAGCAATTGTTATCGAGGTTCGGCAATAGCCTACATCCTTGTGAGTTCCACTGAACTCTCTGCACTATCTTATCAATAGGTTCTTACAATCAGCAACACCTCTTTAAGAAGCCTAAGTTCTTAAAGAAACCAAGAAGAGAACAAGAAAATGATAAGGTCTTAAGTTACCCAGGAACTTTCCCCCTTGGAAATTCCACTTACAAGTCCCTTGAATCCCCTTTCTATACTAATCTCTCTCTTTACAACTAGCTTCTCTAATGAGTCCCTCTTGTACATCTGTGTCTTTGTACTCTCATACAATTCTCTCATTCACATGTTCTATCACACATACATACTTGTGTTTATATCACATTACATTCATAATCTCATATCACAATGAAGCTAGGTGACCTTTTATATAGTGCACCAACTTCTTGTCTAATCTTGAGTGTCATTCTCCACACTTAGATCTTAAGAACTAATCAACCTTAGCCTTTAATCAATTCTAAGTGATCATGTGTGTTGTGATCTTGCATCCATGCACCTAACAAAAGGCTGAACAACCTTGCTTCAGTGTGCCTTCAGTGTGCCTAGCGCCGCGGCCTTGAACAGGGGGTGCAGCAACCTACGGCAGAGCACACCTTCATCCTTCTCTGGGTGCCGCAGCCTTGAGTAGTTGGCGCCGTGGCCTTGGCCTTGCACTCATTTCCTCCTCTTCTAGGCACCGCGGCCTGGACTAGGGAGGGCTGCGGCCTGACCTGGTGCGCACACTCATTTTACTGGACCCTTTTTGTTGCTTGCATGTTGAGGCACACTCCTAGTGTGCTGAGACTTGATGCTTGACCTTCTTCAAACCTCTTCCAACCATGTTTAAACCTTAGACAAATACCAACAACAACTTAATATTATTTTATTTACATTTAAAAGATTTAATTATTTACTTTTAGATCTCATCATTTAATATGCATCACAAACATTTAACAACATATAATCATATCATATGCAAAATATACATGCCTGTATACATATATATACACACACACATACCTAAGTGGGCGACTATGGACTTTTTAAGCGTAATTTACTTGAGCCAATAAAGTAAATCACTTGGTCAAAACCTAAGTAATTATTACATGAATATATCTTATACATTCATGGGTCTTCAATCTTCAAACAGTCCACCATACTTCCTTACGCACTCTGATTTGCCTTAATAAAACTTTATCTAATTCTAAATAACTTTACATACATCAAATATCTAAAGAAAACTTTGATAAAAAATCAAGAGGAATTACATTGGAGGGAGATAGAAATTTGCATTGAGAGAAATAAGAGAAGGTGAGTTATGTAAACCCCGTTTAAAATTGAATAACAAAAAATAATACCAATAAATTTAACAAATTTCTAAGGTGTAGGTCCAATCATCCAATCATATAATAAAATTGGATAAATAGATAATAAAAATTATATTCTAGTTATGGCTATTTCTTCTTAGATTGAAATTCCAATCTTATTTGGTTTCTCAATACTTTTCTTAATCCTATTCTAAATAATATTAAGATTCTTTGTTCATTAGAATTCATAATTCCAATGTGATAAGTATTTTAGAATTTTGATTCCTAATCAAACTCTAATTTCTTAAAACTTTTTATTTTTCAAATTAAGAACAATTCATAATCAATTAAATCAATTTAATTTAAATCTTTTGAAGATAAAAAATAAACTTTTAATTTCAATTAAACTATGATTTAATTTTAAAGAAATTTGAAACAATTATGAAAACTTTTAAAATCTCTAAAAAAAACCTTATTTTTACGTTACACAATCGACCGTCCATTATGGCAGTTGATTATCAAAAGTTTCTGCCTAAAAATTCAATCAGACCAAGAAGCATAATCGATTGTTCAATTGGGGCAATAGATTGTCCAAATTTTCTACCTAATTCTTTAATCAGGTTCGTGAGGGTACAATCAACTGTCTTCTTGAGACAGTTGAATGTCCCTACGAAATCTATAAATTTTCTTGTTTTTATTGCCAAAACAATTTACTTCTGATCTAAAATCATATTTTGATCAAAGAAATTGTTCATAATTAATATTTATTGATTTAATGCGATTGAAAAACAATCTACACATTCTTTATTTTCTTCTAATGACAATATATAATTCAACAACTCTTTCTTGAATTCTCTTGACCTAGGGTTTCATAAACCCTAATCTATCTCTTTAGATTTTGAATTTATATTTACTATAACTTATAAGATCAAATCTTTTACTGCCACAATAATGGAATCAAAATTATTCTAATAATTCATAGAGAAGTCTTTAATACTACTATAAGTTAACCGGAATGCAAACACAACGAAAATTTAAATTTTTTTCATGCCGAAAAAGTTAATTCCAAGAAGCTCTCTATGATTCTATTAGCACAATAATATTATCTTCATACAAGGTTAGAGGTTTATACATTTATGAAGATTTCGGTTGCGAATTCATTGGAAAGCTCGTAAGTCATTCAAGTGTCCAGTGCTATGCAAAAATCTATCTAAATTATTAGGCAAATAATTAAACGTTTTACTTGCAAGTGCACAAGGTCAACATAGTAGTATAGTGTGCAAGTGCAAGATCATTCCCACAGGGATTGGTAAATTTGATTTAGAATTAATTTTGCAATGTAAAACGAGAGAAAAAAAAAAGTGAGTTGGATTCGATAATGATAAAAAGTGTAAGGACTTGATATCCATCACTAATCATGCTTCCACAAAAAAATAATATGCCAATGCTTTAATCACGTTATGAATACCTAATATTGTCAACCTAAAGGCATGGTGTATGCTCCTTAACCTATTGATTTCCCTAAGCAACGAGTTAGGTATGGTGTATACTCTAACTCATTTCTTTCTTAAAGGATTTAACATGGTGTATACTAAGTTGTTCCTTAAGAAAACATAATATCTGTGGAAATCGACAAACACACGAGGCCTAGGGCATGGTATATACTCCTAGTTTCCCATGTTGATTAACCCAAGAACCCGGCGTGGATTTCTTTTGTTACTATTATTAAACCTAGGACTCGGTTATCCAAATTGATTTAATTAACTAATCCATACCACATGCATATGTTGATCAGGCAAACACATATAAGGAGTTCAAGAAAACAGCCATTAATCAAGTTAAGCATCATAGTATAAATATCGCAAAGGCACCAATATTGAATTATTGAGTAAACATAATTAGGGCTTCAATCAAGCCCTACTTGCAAATTAGTTACACATGAGTTTGATGTTAAACATCTTCATAAAGTAAAATAGAAAGGAAATAATAAACCCAAAAGAGCTTCCTTAAAGAGTCATTAATTCTTCTGCAAAATCTCTCCCCTCATTTCTATGTTTACAGGCCTATTTATAGAGTTTAAGTAACCCTAGAAATATCTAGAAACCCTAGAAGTTGTAAAATAAAACCCTAAGCCTATTTCCAAAATAGACCGGCTTACTGTTCACTGACGCGCGAATGCACTCGATCACAGTATGGTGTGCTCGATCGCTATTGCGATCGGTCCTTCTTCTTGCACCTGTGAGCACAGGTGCACTTGATCCTTGGCTTGGGTGCTTGAGTATTGTTGTGCTCGATCGCAGTCTCCTGTGTTCGCACTAACAGACTCTAACTTTTTGCTCTTTAAGCCTGATACTTCCAGAATGCTTCGTTTTCTCCAAAAACCTAGAAAAACATAGAAAACACAAAAAGAAAATAAAATAGAACGAAATAACACAAACTAAAAGCTTAACAAATATAAATTTAGGGGCTTAAATATGAATATTTAAGCACTTATTACACCCTCAAACTTACATATTACTAGTCCCTTAGCAATACAAAACTGAAAACTAAATGAAAAACAAAGAACACAAAGATAAATCCATCTTTCATTGGATGTACGATTGCTTTTAGCATATGCAACAAGCCTTTTAAGCTTTCCAGGGATGTTACCCACAAACATTATGCACAGTTCATAGTATCCGAAAATTTAAATATCACACAAAACCATGATTTCATTCATTAGCAAGCTTAAAAAGATAAACCCATCTTTGTAATGAATAGGAATTTTAAATTTTAATAACTTACAAAAGGCCGGCTAAGGCATCACAAGTTCGAATCAATATAAAGTGAACTAGCGCATAAATATGAAGCTTCCAAATAATTCCAATGTGCAATGTCTCCATATTTTAAGATTCACTAAATTGCTCATCAAAATGAACAACAATGGCATACTTTTATTTTCTTCTCTTTTTTTTTATTATGAAGCTCTGCCATTTTTAGTCCCCTTAAGCTTTCTAATTTACCCATGTAGTGAGTGTTGAGTCAATGACTCCCAAACTAGATAGTTTTAGGACATTAGGTGTAAAATCACCCCTAACGACTTATTAACTCGAGCCAAAAAGGCTACGAAACTAAACTGGCCATAATTTAATCAAATCAAAATTCCTACCTTTTGACGTGAACACTCACTGCTTACTGAGGCAAGAGGTCCAGTTACTCAGTGAAAAGTTTATCAATGGTCATCATTTTTTATTTTATTTTTACAATATTATGTCAAAGTGTCCATCCAACAAGTCATCTAGTTTCACCCAAGCCATAGAAACATACACATTAAATTCACATGTTAAACCTCACAACATTTTGTGCTAATGTGATCGTGTCAGATTAGATCAAACATGTGAAATCTCAAACGCCTAAGGTAAGTAACCAAACTTTAAAACTCTATCATCAGATCATGTGTTCAAAATTTTAAGCTCCCCAATTAAATCAAATCACAATGTTTTTCAGATCAACCAAAATTTCAAGACGAACATGAACATGCATTTTTTTTTATGACAAACAACAACAAAACTGGGACAACGTGTGTGTAAATGTGTCTCTCATACTCCCAAACTTAAATGACACGTTGTCCCTAATGTGTAAATATCATGGTGTAGACTGAGGTTTCAACCCAAGAGGGGGGTGAATTGGGTTTTAAAAACTTTTTGCATTGCAATTATCCAATCATTATCCTTTTCAGCTTCTATAAATGTCTTAGGTTCTACTTAAAACAAATAAGCTACATAATTGCAAATATTTCTAATAGAAGAACTAGTTCTTACCCCTTATGAAGGACCACCAATCACTTGATCAATCGGGTGATAATTTACATCCCTCCAATCTTTGGGAAGACTATCCTCTTGTCGACTTGTAGATGGTTGGTCTACTTTGAGAGTTTCCATCTCTTCATTTGTTTAAGGTGGACTTTCTTTTGGGTCAACAACGGGAGTAGGAGTTTCTGTTCTTGGAATAAAATCTGCATCATCATTAAAAGAAACTTCTCTACTTCTAATTGGGTTAGACTCATCAAGAGTTACATGTACGGATTCTTCTACCACTAGAGTTCTCTTGTTGAAAACTCTATAAGCCTTACTAGAGGTTGAATATCCTAAAAATATTCCTTCATCGGTCTTAGAATCAAATTTACCCAAGTTAGTTTTATTGTTATTTAGTATGAAGCATTTACAACCAAAGGTACGAAAATAAGAGATATTAGGCTTTCTACCTTTCCATAATTCATATGGAGCTTTGTCAAGCATAGGTCTAATTAAAATTCTATTTAAGATATAGCAAGAGGTGTTTACCACTTCAGCCCGAAAGTATTTTGGTAAATTATTTTCACAAAGCATTGTTTTTGAAAATTCTTCTAGAACTCTATTTTTCCTCTCAACAACTCCATTTTGTTGAGGAGTTATAGGGGCTGAAAAGTTGTGATCAATTCCATTTTCATCACAAAATTTTGAAAAACTTTGGTTTTTAAATTCTTTTCCATGATCACTTCTAATGCTTGAAATACAATTTTTTTTTTTTCATTTTGAACCTTTTTGCAAAAGTTTTCAAATCCTTTGAAAGCTTCATCCTTGTAAACAATAAAAATAACAAAGGTATATCTTGAATAGTCATCAGCAATAACAAGAGCATATTGATGGCCACCTAGACTAATGGTACTAATTGGACCAAATAAGTCCATATGCAAAAGTTCCAAAGGTCTAGTAGTTGAGACTACATTATTTGATTTAAAAGAAATCCTAGTTTGTTTTCCCATTTGACAAGCATCGCTTACTTTGTCTTTTTTAAAATTGATTTTGAGAAGTCCAATGACTAAATCTTTTCTTGAAATGATTTTCAGCACGTTCATGTTCACATGACCAAGCCTTCTATGACATAGCCAAGGATTTTCACTAATGGCAGGAAAACATTTTTCATTTTCGGAATGCAAAGATTTCAAATCAACTATATAGACATTTTCATGTCTATGGCCAACAAATTTAATCTTGTTACTCTTGATGTCTATAACTAGACAATGAAAGGTCTCAAATGTGACTTTGTTGCCTTTGTCACAAAGTTGACTAATACTTGGTAAATTTGGCTTAAGGCCTTGTACTAGCAATACGTTATCTATGGTTGAGAAATCATTACCAACTTTTCCATGCCTGATGATCTTTATTTTTGTGTTGTCTCCAATGGTGACAAGTCCACCATCTCTTAAAGTTAGCTCCTTGAATACACTTTTATCACCGGTCATGCGTTTTGAGCATCCACTATCAAGATACCAACAGTTACCCTTTTCCTTGGTGTTGAGACATATCTACATCACACAAGGATACACAATGACATATTTAGGTACCCAAAATTTCTTGGGTCCTTTGGGGTAAGTCCTTGAAAATACGGTTCCTTTTGGGACCCATACTTTCTTAACAGCATATGGTGATCTATAGACATGTTGATGATGCACAATCCTAGGATAATAGTTATTGAAATTTCTAGGATTTCTTAGTTGTGCATGCCTATAATGCTTAGGATATAAGTTCCTAGGATACAATATACATGTCATTTTCAGAAAATGTATAATGATGATTCCTAGGATATATGTTTGCATTATCATGAGTATGCATATTATTTCTAGAATAATTATGATAGTAATTCCTATGATATGCTTGTGCAGTGTGCAAGTCTTGGGTATACAAATTGTTCCTAGGATGCACATGATGATTATTCCTAACATGTGCATAAGCATTCCTTAAATGAGCATACATATAAGCATGAATATTTTTAGGATTCTTCAATCTTATATTAGCATTAGAATTACTATTTCTAGACATGCTATCATTCAATATGAGTATGATTTTAACCTTAGAAGTAGAGGCTTCATTCACACATGAACCTTTCATGAATAAGCCCTCTTTTGATTTTTGCTTGCCTAATGGAGAGTATCCTAAACCAGATTTTTCTCCACTTAATCTTTGGCAAGAAAGCACTTTATCAAGCTTTTCTTTACCAAGCATGAGTCTAGATATAGTACCATTCAATTCTAATATCTTTTTCTTTAAATTCTCATTTTCATCTTTGAGGAAGTCTTGAGAAGCATCATACAGCAATGAAGATAATTTTTCTTTCTCTTCTCTTAGACTTATCATCTCTTTAGAAAGGGTTGACACCTCTTTCTTAAGAGTAGAGTTCCTAGAACCGAATTTCTTCAATTCATCATGCATTTCATTTATAACTTCTAACAATTCTTCACTACTGCTCACAATGTTATTTTTAGAAGAGGGAGAAGATAATACCTCATTTTCATCATCAATTGCCATAAAGCATAGGTTGGCAATTTCCTCATATCCGACTTCTCTATCCAAGGATTCTTCTTCTTCTTCGTCATCACTCCAAGTGGATACAATCATAGCCTTCTTCTTGAAGCTCTTATATAGTTTGTTTGTAGCCATACAATCGGCCTTGATGTGACCGGGCTTCTTGCATCCATAGCACATAAGTGGTTCATTTTTTGAGGTAGGATCCTTTGTGTAAGGTTTCTTGCTTTTCTTCAAGAATTTATGAAACCGCTTGGTGATTAGAGCCATATCGCCATCTTCTTCACTGCTCACTGTTCTTCTTCCGATTCTTCTTTTCTATTGTATGTAGAGGCTTTGAGAGCTATCACATTTTTCTTCTTCTCATCATCATTGACAATGGGATTCATTTCCTCCATCTCATATGTTAACAATGACCCAAGAAGTGTCTCAATATCAAATTTGTCGAGATCTTTGGCTTCCGTGATAGCAGTCTTCTTTGCTTTCCATGTGGATGGCAAAGACCTTAAGATTTTTCTTATTAATTCAAATTCCTCAATGTTCCTACCAACAAGCTTCAGACCATTAACAATAGTTGTGAAACGTGAGTGCATTTGAGAAATTGTTTCATTAGGAAACATTCTAAAAGATTCATATTCAGACACTAGCATATAGATTTTTGATTTTAACCTAACTAGTTCCTTCATATGTCACTTGCAATTTATCCTATATTTCCTTAGCGGAAATACATGCAGAGATTTTATTGTATTCAGATATATCTAAAGCATAATGTAAAATACTTGTTGCTCTACTATTGAAAGACATCATTCTATAATCCTCCTCATTGTACTCAGTTTTGAGTTTAGGCATTGTATGAATGGTATCTCCAATAGTGATTTCCTTTGATGGAATTCTAGGTCCCTCTTCAATGACTCTCCACAGATTATAATCTTGTCCTTCGACAAAGATTTTCATCATGTTTTTCCAATAGTTATAGTTAGAGCCATTGAACAAGGGAAGTCTCGTATATGAGTGTCCCTCAGAATAGCTATTTGCTGCCATTGGATCAACTCAAGGATATTAAGTCTAAAATTGAGAACAAGGCTCTGATACCAATTGTAGACTGAGATTTCAACCCAAGAGAGGGGGTGAATTGGGTTTTAAAAACATTTTGCGGATTAAAACACAAGTTTATTAAAACAGATAACACAACAAGCATATAACAAGTAATATGTGCTGTAAATAAAGAGTTTAAGGAATAGAGGATGCAAACTCAGTTTATAGTGGTTCGACAATATCATAATCGTTCCGACCCTACATCCACTCTCTTCAAGGAACCTCCTTGAAGTACTCCACTAAGAGACTTAGTCGTGCAACTTCACGGGTGTTGCACAAACCTTACAATCCCTTCCTCTTGGAAGCAAACCTCTTCCTCTCGGAAGCAAAATCTCATTCCTTTCGGAAGCAAATCCCTTCCTTTCAAAAGCAAATCCCTTTACAATAAATACTGTAAAGAAAACAGTAGAGAGACAACAATGGAAGCTTATACAACTGAATAATATCTCTTTTTCTAGGTAAAACTTGAAGAATGGCTCAATAATCAATTGTTCAAAGCTTTTTGAGTATCAATGAGTAAAAGCTTATTTTAATGTGTAAAGCTCTATTTTAAAATGCTTAATAGAGTGGGTTTATATAGCCTTGATGTAATATGCCCATTTGTAACTGATTTTGTCCATTTAGGTACAATTTGTGCTGAAACTCGCGTCCCAACGGTCATATTTTTTGAACTACCAGTCGACTGGGTCCTCTTTAAAAATCACATTTTTAGGCTGTTAAAGGTACCAGTCGACAAGGTATGACTTACCAGTCGACTAGAAACCTTCTGCCCAGATTACCAATCGACTGGGTAGTTCTTACCAGTCGACTGGGAAGTCTCTGACCAAAACACCAGTCGACTGGTATGAAGCATCCAGTCGACTGGGAACATACTGACCTTTATACCAGAAGACTGGTATAAGTACCCAGTCGACTGGGTTACTTTAACAACCCAATTTTCATGTGTTGAATAGATTTTAACTTTAAAAACATTTGTTTTAAAAGGTTATGTTAAAATGCTTTTTTAAAAGGAGCCATTGGACAAGCTAAATACCTGAACAAGTGAGATTTACAACTTGTTTCAATACCTTAGACCTATACTAGTTCTTCTGTCTTCACTTGGTGTTTGATTCGGGTTGAGTTCTTGCGCCTTGTTCCTTGGTTAAATGCTCTCATTGCTTAATACACTTAGATAGCATCGTTAGTATAATAAGAGTTGTGTTTTGTCATCATTAAAATATAGGTGAGGGTCAACACATGGAAAGAGCTGACTTGGGAGATGGAGAATTGGCTGGATTGGCATGGCTCATAGCACACCCCCAAACTTGAACTGAAGTACACGTTGTCCCTGAAAAACAAATACTAAAGTAATATTGGAAAACAAAAAGAAACTAAAAATAGACATCAACAAGAAATTGAAAAACAATAAAAACATAAAGGATACACTGTGGGATGCCTCCCATGAGCGCTAAGTTTTAAGTCTTCAGCCAAACGGTGCAACCACTCACTGTTGTTTAGGTAGTTTTTGGAACTGCGCTCGATCGCTATAAGCCGGCGCTCGATCTCAACAACAAGGACTACTCTGCTGCAGACCTGAAGCAAAAACAAAAAACCAAAAAGAAAATTCAAACTTGAAAATTTTAGATTTTTTTTTTATAAAAAGAAAACATTACAGAATAATAAAACTAAACAAAAATAATTCTAAATAGAATTTTAACACAATCCTCAGCAACAGCGCCAAAAACTTGTTGTGCAAAAATCTATGTAAATTATTAGGCAAATAATTGAACGTTTTACTTGCAAGTGCATAAGGTTAACATTGTAGTATAGTATGCAAGTGCGAGATCATTCCCACAGGGATTGGTAAATTTGATTTGGAATTAATTTCGTAATGTAAAACGAGAGAAAGAAAAAGTGAGTTGGATTCGATAATGATAAAGGTGTAAGGACTTGATATCCACCACTAATCATGCTTCCACAATAAAACAATATGCCAATGCTTTAAACACGTTATGAATAACTAATGTTATCAACCTAAAGGTATGGTGTATGCTCCTTAAGCTATTGATTTCCCTAAGCAACGAGTTAGGCATGGAGTATACTCTAACTCTTTTCTTTCTTAAAGGATTTAGCATGGTGTATACTAAGTTATTCCTTAAGAAAGCATAATATCTGTGAAAATCGACAAACACATGAGGCCTAGGGCATGGTATATATGCCCGGTTTCCCATGTTGATTAACCCAAGAACCCGACGTGGATTTCTTTTGTTACTATTATTAAACTCAGGACTCAGTCATCCAAATTGATTTAATTAACTAATCCATACCACATGCATATATCGATCAGGCAAACACATATGAGGAATTCAAGAAAATAGGTATTAATCAAGTTAAGCATCATAGTATAAATATCGCAAAGGCACCAATATTGAATTATTGAGTAAACATAATTAGGGCTTCAATCAAGCCCTACTTGCAAATTAGTTACACATGAATTTGATGTTAAACATCTTCATAAAGTAAAATAGAAAGGAAATAATAAACCCGGAAGAGCTTCCTTGAAGAGTCGTCAATTTTTCTGCAAAATCTCTCCCCTCATTTCTGTGTTTACAGGCCTATTTATAGAGTTTAAGTAACCCTAAAAGTCGTAAAACAAAACCCTAAGCCTATTTCCAAAATAGGACCAGCCGCCATACTGTTCACTATCGCACAAATGCGCTCGATCACAGTATGGGGCGCTCGATCGCTATTGCGATCGATCCTTCTTCTTACACGTGTGAGCGCAGGGGCGCTCGATCCTTGGCTTAGGCGCTTGAGCGCTCGATCGCAGTCTCTTGTGCTCGATCGCAGTCTCTTGTGCTCGATCGCACTAACTGACTCCAGCTTTTTACTCTTTAAGCTTGATAATTCCAAAATGCTTCCTTTTCTCCAAAAACCTAGAAAAACACAGAAAACACAAAAAGGAAGTAAAATAGAACGAAATAACACAAACTAAGAGCTTAACAAATATAAATTAAGGGGCTTAAATATGAATATTTAAGCACTTATCATCCAGCCTCTAAGTGTATCCTTTCAAACAATCAAGAACGAGGATCTCCTTCTCTGGGATGTTGAACACCCAGCGAGGAAAAGAACTAGGGCTGACCAAAAATTCTTAGTGCTAACTCTAGATATTTTTGGTTTCTAGAAAGAAAGAGAGAAAATAATTTTCTGCATTAACTATTACGGTTTCTATTAAATAGAACCTTTATATAGAGCCCAACTCTTAAATGCTCTAGAACTTCTAGAATTAAAATTAAACGCTTGGCTTAATTAATTCTTAGAATTCTCTCTATTAGCCCATTAACTTTCCTTGTTCTTGTAATTGTTCTTATGTGTGTGACCCTTAGGTTCAATATCACATTGGCAGTAGGTCGTAACTTTTACTTAACAATTTGATTTTATCCAATTAATTAAAACTTTAATTTTAGCTCGAATTAAAACTCCTTTTAATTTTAGCTTGAATTAAAACTCCTTTCAATTCTCCCTTTAACTAAGAATTAATTAAAATTAATTTTTTAGGACTTCTTCAAGTCAAGATTGATATCTAGCAATATGTCATGACTACTCAGACAATATGAATTAATGTAAACATTTCTATTGACAATTGTCGTATAATTTAATCCTTCCATCATAAAATGTCATGATTAAACGTAAGGCATGGATTTACTGTCAGGCCTCAATTATTTAATCATATGTATCTTAATCTCAATTCCATAACTTAAATGGTAAAATTACAGTTTCTATTAAATAGAACCTTTATATAGAGCTCAACTCTTAAATACTCTAGAACTTCTAGAATTACAATTAAACGCTTGGCTTAATTAATTCTTATAATTCTCTCTATTAGCCTATTAGTTTTCCTTATTCTTGCAATTTTCCTTATGTGTGTGACCCCTTAGGTTCAATATCACATTGGCAGTAGATCATAACTTTTACCTAACAATTTGATTTTATCCAATTAATTAAAACTTTAATTTTAGCTCGAATTAAAACTCCTTTTAATTTTAGTTTAAATTAAAACTCCTTTCAATTCTCCCTTTAACTAAGAATTAATTATAATTAATTTTTTAGGACTTCTACAAGTCAAAATTGATATCTAGCAATATGTCATGACTACTCAGACAATATGAATTAATGTAAACCTTTCTATTGACAGTTGTCGTATAATTTAATCCTTCCATCATAAAATGTCATGATTAAACGTGAGGCATGGATTTACTGTTAGACCTCAATTATTTAATCATATGTATCTTAATCTCAAGTCCATAACTTAAATGGTAAAATTAGAACCCCTTTCTAATTTCTACCCCACTTTAGCAAAGTAATTTCCAAGTTATGACTTAATCATATCACATAGAACATTTTCTTTTTTATTTTTATTGAGAATGATATATCATTTATTATACACTCACATACCTCCATATATAAGTCGTCATGCCCAATTACCACCCTCTTGTGACCGATAATTAGAATCACATTTAGGTAGCATCAAATCCTGATGACCTATACACAAGATATCCATAATGCCTCAAGTTTAAGGATCACTTGTACAATTGCAACGTCGGAACTCCTATTGACAGTCAGTAAAATGTCCATTAGTAATTTATTAATCGAGTTAGTTCGGTTTACATGTTTTCTAACAAAAACCTACATAACTTGTTCTAGTGTCTTGTACACTAGTGATCGTGAGATTAATTACCCTCTACTCCTTGAGGAAACACTGTATGTACTAATCTATTTGAATTCACTAATACCCTTCTTAGCGACCCTATGATATTGAACATTTAAGAAAAAACTTGAGGAAATACATCTCACTAGCATGATCTTATTATGGTGTTTATCTTCGTTGCTATTATTCTATGGCTTTTATCATATAATGTACATGCAGTGATTTTTAATGAACATAATAAATATAATAAATGTCATTGATTGTTATTTATTGTCAATAAATGAATAGGATTAATACAAGTAATATGTCCATAACATCAAATTCGCTTGTTGGGCATACTACTATCAGGTTTTACATTTCTAACCGGCAACATGACCATTAACTTTGTCGACGGTTTCTTGGAAGTTCTCTTTTTTAGATTTCTGGAAGAGCAAGGGCAAACCAATATGTTTTGTATTTTTATTTAAAAACGAGAATCCCAAAGATGAGCAGAGTCCACCAGCCACCCACGGATGAACATTGGCACTAAAATAGACTTTGGATTTTTGCTTGGCCATACCAAGAATAGAAGGTTTCCAGGTAGTTCGGAACTTCAAAGGATTCCTGGTCAATAGCTTTACAGAAAACAAGTAGGTCATCCACGAAAGTCAAGTGAGTGATAGGCTCACCAGTCTAAGAAAGCTTGAAACCATGTAAATTTGAGTTGGTCGTAGCTCAATGGAACAACCTAGACAACACTTCAGAGCTAATGAGAAACAAAGCCGGGGGGAACCGGTCGTGTTGTCTAAGGCCACGTTGGGGATAAAATGAGCCAAACGGAATGTCGTTGATAAGGATTGAAAAAGTCATCATTGTAACACACTGTTGAAACCCATCAATAAACTTATCATTGAGACCTAGTAATTTTAGCATATGAAATAAGAGCAGCCACTCCATCCGATCACCATATCGATTTTGGAAGTAGCCCAACCATCTCTACCTTTTTTCCTCTTAAATGAATTGAAAATTTTGTGAACCATAATATAATTTTCAAAGATGACTCTTCAATGGACAAATGCAAACTTCTTAAGGGACACAATTCTATCCAAGAGAGGCTTCAACCGATTAGAAATAATTTTTGAGATGGTTTTGTACACCATGTTACAAAGGGCTATAGGACGGTAGTGATTAGGTTGGAAAGCATGGTTTGTTTTGGGAATGAGAGTGATGTTTATATGGTTTAAGGCTCTAACCATGAAGCCATTATGGAAAGAATTTGTGATGGCATTAACCGCATCTCCACCTATGATATGCCAATAACTCTTGAAGAACAAAACAAACATTCCATCCAAGCCTTTTCTTTTGTTGGACCCCATGTGGAAAATTGTGTCCCTAATCTCCTCCTCGCTAGGGATAGAACAAAGAGCATCATTATCCTCGGAAGAGATACAAAGCTCACAAAGGCAGTCAAGGTCAAAAGAGAGACTACGATTGGATGCAGTAAAAAAAGATTGGAACTTTGAGATGAATTCATTTGCAATCTCTTGCTTGTCAAAGATCCAGTCACCATTTGAGGATTTCAGGAAGTCAATAACAATGCGCTTTCTTCTAACAATGGTTGAAAGGTGGAAAATTTTGGTAATAGGATCACTATCCTTGTAGCACTTGACTTGAGATTTTCGCCTACCACAACACTTCTTCCTTTTTGTAGAGATCGTCAAGTTCCTGATTCAAAGAGGTTTTATATTGGATATTAGCATCAAATGGGTCTGCCTAATGACAAGCATAAATTGCATGAATTTTCTCTTTGAATCTATTTTGAACTATTCCCAGAACAGTTCTACTCCAAACCACCAAGGCTATCATTCTCTCCTAACTTTTGGAACAAGGAAAGCAAGGGAGAGCCTCTAACTTGAGACCTCCAAGCACCATGGACCACCCAGTCACTAGACTCCTGCATAGCCCAAATTCTTTCAAATTTTGGAGGTCTTGGGATAAAGACAGCTTCCCAGCTGTATTGAGAATGATGAGGCATTGGTCAGAGCCCACAGTAGGGAGATGAGTAATAGTAGCTTGAAGAAACAAGGTTCTCTACTCCACCGAAGCAACTGCACAGTCAAGTCTAACCAGAATATTTGCACCACTATGCTGTGTGTTTGACCAGGTAAAGGGGTTCCCACTAAACCCAAGATCAATTAATCCCAGATTATTTAGAACACTAGCAAGCCTACCAAAAGGAAAAATTCTTATTTGCATGGGTGAAAAAATTATTTTTATATAGAATAAAAAGTTAATTGATAATTTTTGGAAATCTCACTTGTAACATTACTCCATCTGTTTGCGGTTGGAAGTTTCTTTTAATATCAAGTTGTGGGCCCTTCATTTATTCTTTAAAAGCCAATAAAACCCAATCAAGCAATTCTTTTACTTTGATTTGGGATCACTTTCTCTTGAAGGAAAATAAAAGACAAAGAAAGGCCCATAGATACACAAACTGTAGGCATCATAAGTATCATTATGACGAATAGTGGATTGTGTTCTTCTTACAATTTTATGGCATTCATTGACCCAAGAAAATCTCTACGGCAACTGATGGCAATGAAACTTTGTGGGAAATATATATATATATATATATATATATATATATATATATATAATATTTTCCATTTAAAGGACAAGTTAATATTGTGTCACAATTTCTTTTTACCAAAATATCTTTAGTTATGCTTTAAAACATTAATAAAAAATAAGGACTTTTTAAAAAAAATTTAAAAAAAATCTCGAAGTCAAAATTGAAAAACCATGGCAACGCTTAGGTTGGTGGGGCGTGCAGCCAGGTAAGGCGGTGGTTCGTCACTAGATTTTGTAGTCAGGCCAAAATTTGAATTTTCAGCTCCACTGTCTAGTTGATTTCAGCCAATGTCGTCTGAATATATAAGACATGAAGGGGTTGTCCCCTCCGACCGCACAAGCTGAGCGAGACCGTGGCTCGACCGACAAAAGACAGTAAATTTAGTGTCGAAATGTATATCTTGTTGAGAAAATTCTATTAATAAATGGAGTGCACTTCTTCGACCACCGATTTGATCTAATATCGCAATAAATCTTTAAAGGTTAAAAAATTAAATAATATATTTTTAAAATTACTCTTTTACTTTTACAATTGTTTTACACAAAATGACTATTTAGGGAGATATTCAATAATAAAAATGATCAAAGTTAAGATTGTGGGATTATAAGGTTTCAAGTTTGATTTTCATTACAATATGATTTATTTGTTGTGTTAATATTGTCGGTTTCAATTTGAATTAATGATAATATTAAATGTTTATATTACGATCTTCTATGAAAATATTCACTATATTACACCAAAGGTGTGCAACATCCATTTTGGATCATTCTAATTTTATTTATCATTTCAATTTCGTGTACCAACGAACCAGCTTAGGTGTTTTCCCCTCCCTCTCTCTGACACATGCACAAGCTTATGTTAGTATAAACTTCTGACGGACACAAGTATTTTCTTTTTGCCAACCAGCATATGCCAAGCGAATGATACCTTATAAAATCCTGATTCCTGAGCCGCGAAAGTGTATTTTCCAACAAAATTGACCAACTTATTTTGACAATATTGACTAAATTTATAGATCTTTTTGTACTACTATCATTATTGATAACTTAATTATATATAAACGATTGTACTAAAAAAAATATAGAATCCAAAAACAATTGCAACTTCCAAGTTCCAACAATCTTTTACTACACCAAAGGTATGCAAAAAAAAAAAAAAAAAGGCAATACAAAAAGGTATCCGTTCCATATCTCAATCTTGCACCAAGACAATCATCTAATCTTTAATAAAAAAATTCAATTTCATTCTGCAATACCTTTACACCCAACTACATGTATATACACAATCTTAACGAACAAAAAGGTTCCAACTATAAATCAATAAGAAGAAAATAAATTAAATTTTCCCATTTTCAAATACAATTTCAAGGCGAAGACCCCCACAAAACTTCAGCAAATATGGTGGCAGCCTCAGCATCAGAGACAGATGCCTCCCTCACTCTCACCAAAATCTCCTGCTTGAATGCTCTCTTCTCTCTCTGCCTCAATCCTTCCCCAACCTCCAATTGCACAGCAAATCTTGCCACACAGCTTGCAAATTGGTGCCTCTCCAAGAACCTACTGCTCCTCTCTCTCATCTTATCATTCACTTCTTCAATTGTCCCTTTGTTCTCCTTCTCCTCAAACCTCCCTATTTCAATCAAATCCCCACCCAAGTCCGATCTTTGCATCTCCACTAGCTTCTCTATCAAACCTTCTTTAATCATTGCTTCTATGGCTTCTTTTCGCCCGAAATAACCTATTTCGAGGATACAGTCTATCGCCAGGACGCGCATTTCCATGTCCTTGGCATTCAAGAAACTTATGATTTTGGGTATTTCTCCATTTGATTCCACCTCGTCAACAAGTGGAGATTTTATCGATTTGATCAATGCGCACAGGATTTTCATCGAATGCTTACAACCCATTGTTAACAAGGCGTGAAGTGTGGCCCCCATCAAAACTTGACCCACAAAAACATCCTTGTTAAATCGAATCAAGGATGCTATGCAAAACGCAGCGTGTTCTCTGATTCTCTTCGAGCAATTCGGGTCACAAAGAATCGACTCCAGCGAGGAGAAAACCTTCGATTTGAGCACTAGATCTTGCAACTCGCGATTAAATCCCTTCGAAATTCGGTCCTCGAACTGAGTCAAGAGCTGAGTCAACTCGTCCTCGTTGTTGTTAAAGGGTTGTTCTTTAAAAGCCTTGGTTAGCGTTTCAATGCTTTCGCGATCGATCCAGGCTTGAATCTCTGATTCGATCGACCCGGCGACTCGGGAGATGGAGTGGGTCGAGACTCGGCGAGTCAGGAAGTTCCTGAGGCTGTGGCCGCGCGATCTCTGGAGGGTCTCGACCAGAGTTTTGAGGTTGGCCAGGTGTTGAGAGAGGGTATAAAGATGTGGGTCTTTGGAGAGTATCGTGTCTGACTCCAGCTCGAGCTCTAGCAGAGCTTTAATGGCGGAGGAGTTGGAGTCGTCCGAGTCAGGACTCGGGTTGGCTTGCAAGTCGTGAGAGGCTTGTTTCAGAGCTTCTAGGACCTTGAGGACTCGCGGGCTCTCTACTTTTGATGGGTCTTCCATGGCTGATACTGTATCTGTAAAGAAAGAGAATATCAAAGAGAGAAAACGTTCGTTTGCTTTGTTGCAGAGAAAGTTCAGAGAAATGAGCTCAACGACCAGTCACCGTTTAGAATACGTACAAACCACTAGTCCAATAGAGCCACTTGTATTCTTTGTTTCATGAAACTTCTTTTTATTGGAATGTATATATTGAAACCTTTATATTCTTTTTATTATTTTAAAAATATGAGAAAAATAATATTGAAAAACCTATAAACGTTATTATTAAATATTATATGTGGCAATCGAATCAGGCCGGATTTGATTCGAGACAGATCAAATTTGGATTATATTAAGTCATAGCGTACTTCGGGTTGAGTTTGAGTCATTTCGATCCCAAGCTGTATAGAATCATTTCGATCTCAAGTTGTATTGGGTCAAATTGGATCAGTAAAATAAATATTTATATTTAATTAAAAAAATATATTATTTGCGTATAGTACGATTAAACAAATAATGTATCTAAATCTCTGAAAATTAATTAATAATAAATAAAACTTGAAATTTTTAAATAATATATTTAATTTGTGAATGCAATATGTAATGTTATGATTTTTAGTATCAAAATTCAGTCTTAATTGATCTCAGATAGTTAATACACGAAACTATTCTCATTAATAATGTCTTATACCATATTTTGGAGATTAAATTTCATATAATCACTTTATTTCAATATATTTTTCCAAGACAATTAAAGATAAATTTTATTGTGACGTGAAGAATAATACAAAATTTATTAGTCTCCTCATATTTTTATTTGAAACTAACGAGATTACTCGTACTAATAAAATACTAAACAATGCACATCAATACGTGTAAATCAATAATTAATTAATTATGATATAATTTATTTTATGCTTAAATTCAAATTTTATCTTCAATTGAGGGATCATTTGTACATTTTATTCTCATTTCTATTTAGCAACAATTTGAAACTCTAATTGAAAATTAGAAATAATAAATACATTTCGATCAATTTTTTGATTGAACATGTGAGATGCATATACCTCATTTAAATCCTAAAAACTATCATAGTAAATATTAATAACGAAAAAATAAAAGAAAAATGTCTGATTATTAAATTGACATATTAATGCAATGGTAAAATATTAAAAAATTCTCAATTTCAGCAATAAAACAAGAGCTCAGATGAAGAAAAAAAAACACAAACAAAGACGCTAGTAGAAAGATTTACCAAAAACAATAAAAGAAATGAAACTCAATTTTCACTTCAAGCCCCAAAATATGATTGCCCCAGCTTCAATGTACAAAACTATTTCGTACCCTTTAACATGCGGCGAACTTTTAAAGTAATTAATCAAATCTAATTTTTTTTTAAAAATCAAATAAAAAATCAAGGATGACCAAAGAATACAGTAAAATTTTAGATCGGAAATCTGATTTCTCGACGAGGTCTTTCACACTTTGCTTAGAAAAGAAAAAGTAAGAGGTCCAGTAGCTTTCTGTTTCGTTTGGTTCCATTCTGATTCTGATTTTTTTTTTTTTTTTTAAATTCCACTAAATGAATGGGAGACATGGGTTCATTAACTGGAGTGTTTTGCGACCGGAATGAAATACATGCGTCTCACATGTGTAATTTTATTTTTTAGCATATTTTTTATTTATTTTTTCCAACCAACGTATGTGTTTTTCATTCGATGAGTTTTAGAATTTTAATGAGACTGATGTCTTTCACATGTTCAAATTCGTCAAAAAATTAGTCAATGTATTTATTGCATCCACTTTTCAATCGAGAGTTCAAATTACTCTTAAACATAAATAGAGTTAAAAAAATGCAATTGATCGGTGATTAATAGTAAAATTTACATTTAAGTTTTTATTTTATTAACAATTAATCAATTAACTATTACTCTAGTTTAAAAGGGTAAATTATTTTTAATTTTTTTTATTAAAAATTTATAATTTCAAGTCGTTCGGATCGGATCATTTCATGCTTCTAAGTCGTTTCGAGTCGAGTCGGGTTCAAGTCATTTTGAATTCGGGTCATTTTGGGTTTCAGATCACTCGAGTTAGGATCGGGTAAGGTTCAGATCATTTTTTTTATTCATTTTCAAGTCGGGTCAGGTTTGGATCGGATATAATTGGGTTTTCGGGTCGGGTCTACTAAATATATAAGAATTTTAATTACATTAGTGATTAAATATTTTTAAATAATTATTTAATTAAATAAATAATGAACCTAATAATTATTGTGGAACAAAAAAGAATAATTAATTTTAAGAAACTTTTCTTTTTAATTTGAATTGGAAATAGTGTTTTGTTTCACTTGTTTGAATTAGGCTTTTTCCAATTAAAAAAAAGGTTCTATGTTAGGTTTTAGTTCATTTAGATATTATCACTTTAGGCTATTGGTAAAGATAAAATATTAGGGGAGAAAAAGAAGGACGATGAAAGAAAACGACGATGAAGAAAAAAAATTAATGTTAATGAATAATTTAATTTAAATCTCACTAATCAAAATTTTGCTAAAAAATAGAGTTTAGTTGTAGTGCTCAGTTATTGCATCTCTCCTCGAGTGATAATAATATATCAATTTCAATCCGTGTTATTTTTTTATCAAATTAAAAAGTAATTTAAATTAAATATTAAAATATATTAAAATTATATTTTTTATTTTAATTTATATGTCACAATCCATTTATTTATCTAATCAAATAATTATTATTTTTAATTTTAAATTAATAAAGTAATTAAAATTTTATAAATATAATGTAATAAAATTCACAACTATTTATTTTTTATAATTTTAAAACAATAACATATTAAAAAAATAAAGTCAAAACTGTTTTAAAAAATTAACTGTAACATATAATTTGGGACAAAAAAATATTAATTTTGTGTAAGTATCAAATTTTGTTGATGTATATTTAAATGATAAATTATGATCTCTACTTTTAATGTTTAAAATTTAAATGCAACATAAATAATATAAAATAAAAGTTGTAACCAAAATTACCTTAATGAAAATGGGACATTTTTCACCTTAAAAAGAGGAGAGGAAAAGCGATCCATGATTGATTTAAAGCTCTAATTAATGCAAATAAATTTGAGTTAGTGGCTTTGATTTGATAAATAATATATAGAAGCCTATTTTTTATTTATTTATTTATTTATTATTCTGAATATAATTGAATTTTTTTTACTTATTTAAGCACCTCATGGGTTTACAGAAAAAGATAACGCAGAACGAGTTACAGTGCAACACTTGATGTGTTATGCCGAGCTTTGTAGATGAAAGTTTAAAGCGATCTTTGGCGTTTGGATAAATTTGCATTGAATTTCTCTCATTCCAATGGTTCCTTCTCCTTGGAACATGAAGAGACTAGTGCCTTCTAGAGGGTGTTCATCGTTGTAAGCTGACTGACCACGTAACCAATCAAATTCGGAAAATTACAGTTCTTTGTTTTTTCTTGACGTTATTCAGCATATTCGATCTAAGCATCTAATCTCAATACTGGAATATGTCATCAAAACAACGTTTGAGACCATTAACATCTTTTTCTTAAAACTTTGTCTTTATAAAATTTAATGGGTCCATATTTAAATGATATTTTTATATATTATTATACAAAAGTTTTGAGAACGATTAATTATGTGGGGGTATCAATAAAAAAAATTATGTTGGGGTAGACTGACCTCATATATATGAGTGCAGCAGCTACTAATTTTTGTCCACTGACCAGCAAAAGGAGACCCGACATCATCATTGTGTTTAATAGGTTTGGTTTTATTTTATGGCTCCCATTTAAAAAGTCTGTCACATGTTTTTAGAGGTCTCACTGTGCACACAAGACAGTTTATCGAGCCGTATCATGTCATTTTTTTTTAAAATTTTTTTTCATGTTGTATCGCATTTTTTAAATTTTGATTTGACATGATTTAAATTCATATAGATATTGAGTTATGTTGATCTATAGATATCATAGGTATATATTAATTTTTTTTATTAAAAAAAATAAAATATATAATTATAAATATTGAATTGAATGCTTATAATTGTGTAAAACAACAATCATTTTATTAATAAAGTTAAATATTACAAATAACTTAAAAATTGAATAAAAACAACAATATAAACAACTTTAAAAATCTTCTAAATAAATAACTTACAAAAACAACATATAAAATAAATAAAGAAGATGAAATGACTTAAAAATTTGTGAAATATAAAAATAACTTAAAAATTTTAAAAATTAGAAAGATATAAAATATTATTAATAATTAAAAAAATTTAATTTTTATAACTTTTTTGACTTTTAAATGGAAAAGCAAACTTATCCAATTCCTAAACAAACAATTTTAGAAATTGAATGATGAGTTGCATAACCAAGCTATGCAGCTAACTTTCATTCGGTGGATTAAAAAAATGATATTATAGGATTTCCTCTTAGTGTTTTAATTCATTGAATCAAATGCGATTATGTTGAAATCAAGCAATTATAACTTTAATACTTAAATTAATAATTCACAAAGAACACTTTTTATGTCTAAATATTTGTATAGTTTTAATTTAATTTATATTAATATGTGACTTTAGTTAAAGTTATTTAATTTATGAATTAATAGATCACATATCATAATGTTAAGAATGTGACAATAATTTTCATTTTTTTTTCCACCATCCTAAAATATCAAATTTATCATCATCTAATTCTTTTTGACTCATTATTTTAGTGGTATAAAATTGTATGTAATTTTAAATTTATTTGATGTTATGATCGTGCCTCGTGTCATGCTTCGTGCCAAATTGTACCTCGTGTCATGCTTCGTGCCAAACCATGCCTCTGGTCAGGCCATGCTAGGCTTCGTGCCGTGCCTTTTTTTTTGCGCAATGTCATAGGCCTCAAAGTTAGGTCTAACACGGCAAGAAGAATAATACTGTGCTAAGCACGGCAGGGCCCGTGTATGGGTTGTGCCGGCTCCCCCTAAATAAGCCTTTTTTTTCTGAATAAAAACTTCATTGAGAGAAAGGAAAAACAAAAGAAATCATTCTCACAAAGCCGACCACATATGGTGGAAGACTGGAGACGGGGATAGGCCCAACAAAATCAACATTTAAAGCCCATTTTTCTAAAAAGTGGGCGGGCCAGATACACACTCTAGGAGTCCAGACAAACTCTCAGCTAGTCTTAGAACAGAGGGTGAAAGATAAGTTTCGAAGCAAAACTTCAATTTCCTAGCAGGGACAGAACCACCATCCATTTCTTTGACAATTTCCTGGGCATCACATTCAAAGACAACTATATCGAAATTCTCTTGCAGAGCACATTGGACAACAAGGTTAAGATCTTCAGCTTCTACAACCAGAGAGCCTGAGATAGAGCATTTTGCAGTCCATGCGCCAATTATGTTTCCAGAATGGTCTGGAGGCAGGCATGCAGCAAAGGAGAAGTTGGGGCTTACCGCTGCATCAAAATTCAGTTTAATCCAATCTTCCATTGGAGGCTTCCACAGATGCGCCTTTACAGGAGAAGGAGGGCAGGAGAAAGAAGAAAGGATGTGATTAAACTTATTGATCACATGCTGAGAAATGCGATCAAGTAAGGATTGATTATCATGCTTAGCTCTATTGCCAGAGAACCAAATATGGTCGAGGAGAATGGAAGTAGAAAGAAGCAGATGACATCTTTCCTGAGCTGACCAACCAAATATACAATGACCAGTAAGCACAACAACAATACAATCAGCCAAAGAAAGAGAATTCAGTGAGGAAAGAGCAACTTCCCACCTAGACCGAGTCCACACACCTTTAACAAAATGGCACTGAAATATGAGATGATGAACAACTTCCACCTCCAACCCACAAAGGATGCAAGAAGTATCACTGACATGAAACCTAGATGCGAGAGTTGCATTGACAGGAATAGAATTCCACACAGCTTTCCACCAAAGAAGCTTATGGCGTTCAAGGATCCTGGTTTTCCATTGCAATTTCCACACTCGATTCTGCAAAGGACACGACACCCCAAATCGAATTTTTTTATTTGAATAATAGGCAAATAGAAAACTTCCCATAAGCTGAGTGAGTCCATATCCATTTATCATCATTGTCGAAACTAGGAGGACAAATTTTAAGAATGAACTTAGTAACATCCGGGGAGAAGATGGAATTTACCTTTTGAATATTCCATGAATGAGAAGAGTTCTCAATAAGATCAGATACCAAAATGGCCTCAACTTGATGATTTCCAGCAAAGTTTATGTAATCAAAGTAAACTCAAAGGAAAGTTTACATACTTCTTAAACCCGAAAATCTACGACGGGTCAAATTCCTTCGTCGTACACGTCTCCTAATTCTCGTAAGTGTTCGTGTGTAATCACAGAAAGAAAAACACACTCTGTTTAACACCGAAGAACCTTAATTTTCTTCTCTATAGAATAAAATGAGTGTTTCTCTTCCTTCTTCTCTGTAGAGAGGGTGGTTATTTTCAGCTGAAACACCCAAAAGTTGTATGCATTCAACCAAGAGTTGCATGCATTCAATTATGTCTCTTGATGAATACATAAATAGGCTAGTCGGGTCGCCCATCATGGGTACCTAACTCGAACCAGATTTCCTACATCTCACACTCACGTGTGATGGGCTCGACATTGCCCAACAAAGAAGAACATCTAAATTCCTTTCGAGAACTTCATACAGGAAAATGGGTCGTGCGACCTGTGAGTACACCTGCATTTGGGAGCTCAATACCATACACCTGTTAGAAATACATAGTGGCTTCAACCCTATATAAGCAAAATTAAATTAAGTTAGAAAAAATGTCTCGTTGTGCCCCAGACTTATTTTATTACACAGTCATAGCATACCTAATCCCTCCAAGGCTATGCTAGACTTTACTTTCCTCACCATGTATCCACAATTATGTCCAAGCTTCAAAAAGCGATATAATTAGTTGATCTGCGAATACATGCAGTAGATGTAAACAAAATAGTCTTCCTTCCGCACTCATGCCTCTCTGTTTCAGACTAATTGCTTTCCTAAACATGTCCCATAAGGCTAATTGTTTCATCGCCATGGAAAACATACTAAAGTAGCAAACATTAGCATGTCCCTTTGAGAACATAGTCGAAAGTCACATAGGGCACTAGCTAAAGCTTTTAATTTACATAAGCCTCTAGGTCTCATACAGTAAGGACACATGGATTCACTCACTCACTTCCTTTTAAGGTCGTACTAAGCACATGTAGTTTGAAATACATGTTATAGTGATTTACTCTTTCTTGATAGGAGTGTATATCTTTTTAGATTGTATACCACTATAAGAATCTTAGCTTAGTCGCAATCTACATCTTTATGCTCTCATGCACCTAGCTCGAGTTCTTTATTAGCTCGCTCCTTTGAACGCCTTAATAATTACTCGCATCTGGCTTCCATCCAGGTTTCTATGATCATGATCTGTCTAAGTTTTTAAAATTTTGGCTCAAAACCTCATCTTGACTCTAGTCAAGGCGACTTTTAATAAAATACATTGTTTATGAATTTATTACATTCACTATATATTTGTCTCACTTTCATTTGCGTCAAAATAGTATACAAAGTCTCATCTTAGCTCACTACATCACCGCCTGAGGCAATTGCTCGTGTAAGAGAGCCGACCTTTTCTTGGTGACATACTTTAATACATATATGTGTATCTTTGTGCCAGTATCAATATGTATGCAATAATCAATCACATAAAACAAAAATAATATTTATAATATCACAATATTTATATTTGTACAATGATCCATCAAATATAAATTACATTAGATTCTTTGAAAACCTAGCAACTTTACACAACACAGAAATACATCTCTAGGAATAGGTTTAGTAAACGGATCAACAACCATCTTATGCGTAGAAATATACTTAAGGATCACCTCATTTTGTGCCACGTTGTCTTTAACAAAGTTATTCTTATTCTTAATATCAATTTTTTTTGTTCTACCATGATACTTAGGATCCTTTACATAAGCCATAGTAGCTTGGCTATCACAGTAAACTGTCACTGGGCCTGAAGCTTTAGTGATAACATTTAGATTTTCTAATAATCTTTTGAGCCACACCGCCTCTTGTACTGTTGGAAAACAAGCTATAAATTCAGCTTCCATTGTTGATAAGGCTGTGCAGGATTACTTCTTGCTACTCTAGGATATGATGCCATTGTTAAGCAAGAAAGTATATGCAGACGTTGATTTACGCTCATTTATATTTCTTGCCATCTGCATCTTGTAACCTATTAGATGCAAATCATTCCCTTGATATCATAGGGAAAAATCAGCAGTGTCTTTCAAATATCTACAAATCCTTCTGACCACCATATAATGCTTTTTCCAGGGTTTGATTGATAACTTACTAGTCCTACGGCATAGCAAATGTCAGGTTGAGTACACATCATAGCATACATTAGGCTTCCGACATAACTAGAGTAAGGAACACTCTCCATTTCTTTCTTTTCTTCTAGAGTCCTAGGACACACGTTGAGGCTTAGACTTTCACCTTTGGTTATAGGAGTATCTATAGGATTGGACTTATGTAAATTGAATCTTTCAAGTATATATTTAACATAAGACTCTTGTGACAAAGCTAAGAGTCTCTTGGAATGATCCCTATGAATCTTAACACCAAGTACATGATTAGCCTCTCCCAAGTCCTTCATTTCAAAATTAGAGGACAACCATTTTTTTAATGGTAATTAAGAACTCCTTATCATTCCCAACTAATAGGATGTCATCTACATAGAGGGGAAAATTGCATATTTATCCTCAAGACGTTTGACGTACACACAATGATCATCTTTGATCATCGTAAACTCATAAGAAGTTATAGATCAATGAAGTCTTAGATTCCATTGCCTGGAAGATTGCTTCAAACCATATATAGAACGTTGGAGCCTGCACACCTTACACTATTGGCCTTTAGCTATAAAACCAATAGGTTGTTCCATATAGATTTCTTCATCTAGTTTTCCGTTGAGAAATACAGTCTTAATATCCATCTGATGCAATTCTAAATCCAGACTTGCAACTATAGCTAGAATTAGATGAATAGAGGCAAACCTTACAACCGGAGAGAAGGTTTCCTCGTAATCTATACCCTCTTTTGTGTATAATCCTTAGCCACTAGATTAGCCTTGTACCTCTCAATAGTTCCATCTGCCTTGTGTTTGAACTTGAAAACCCACTTGTTCCCAATTGCCTTTCGCCCAAACATGGTTTACCCTCATAGACTCCATTTCTTCTTCCATCTCCTTTTTCCATTCTTCATTTGAAGAAGATGAGAGAGATTCTTGAACTATTTTTGGTTCAGCATCATCATGTGAAGTAATCATAAAAGCTTCCCCTTCAATCTTAAAATGATGATGTGGGATACTTTTACGACTGTTTTTACACAATTGTAGCTCTTGTAATTCTGATTGGATAGAACCACCAACCAATGCATTGCTCCCACTAGGTTGAGAATGTTCTAATAAGCCTTATCAAGCTCCACTGTTTGGTTGGATGCACTTACATTATCAAGATCTTCAGTCTCATAAAGCTTAAAGTCCTTATCTATCTCACCTCGTTTAGGAAAATCGTACTCCAAGAATGTGCAATCTTGCGATTCTAATTCAGTCATACCTTCATTAGAGTGTTCACCCATGAACATATATCTTTTAGAGTATTCAGAGTATCGTATAAAGATACATATTTTACCCCTCGGACCTAACTTCCTATATTTGTGAGAAGTATCATGAACATAAGCTGCAAACCCCCAGGGCCGCAAGTAACTTAAGTCAAGTTTTCTACTTGTCCATAGTTCATATGGAGTGGAAGTCGTTGATTTAAAGGGCACTCAATTAAGCACGTAGGCAGCAGTTAACAAAGCATCCCCCCAATATGACATTGGAAGATTAGCTTGCGCTATCACAGATCTAACCATTTCCAACAAAGTTCTATTCTTTCTCTCTACAACACCATTTTGTTGCATAGTATGTGGTATAGTCAACTTTCTATTAACACCCTTTTCATCACAAAGCTCTTTAAACTGCTCAGACAGATATTCACGCCCTCGGTTAGTTCCTGAATTTTTAATTATTTTTTCTAAATAATTTTCAACCAAGTTAATGTAGTGTCTAAAACAATCTAAATCTTTAAACCTATGAGTAATCATATAGACATGACCAAAACATGTGAAATTGTCAATAAATGTGATAAAATATGAGGCTATGAGGCTCCATACCTCACTTTCATGTTCATTGGTCCATAGATATCCGAATGAATCAATTGCAATGGAGTTTCTGCCCTGGTTCCCTTTCCAAATGGTTTTCTGGTTGCTTTCCCAGCCAGAAAATTTTCACATGAAGACAAATTTAGTTTAGCGAGTGAGCCTAATAGGCCTACTCTAGCTATTCTATTCAATCTTTTTTGCCCTATATGACATAGTCTAGCATGTCAAATATTTGCATCAATATTATCACAACTAGTAGATGCAATTAATGAATAACAACCATCATTATTATATAAATTACATAATGTGTCAAGTATCATAAAACCATCGAAAATAAAACCAATACCATAGAAAGTTGTATCTAAATAAATAGCCACACTAGCATCATGAAAGTTTAAATTAAAGCCTAAGCTAAGTAATACTAAAATAGAGACCAAATTCCATCGAATATCAAGAGCATAGAGGACATCATGTAGGATCAAGGTTCAACGACCATTTCAATTGACAGGTGCCAATCCATTTGACTTCAATTCTTGAGTTGTTTCCTATGTATATCCACTTCGATCCTTGTACTAATCAACGATACTCCACAAATGTTCTCTGATCTGTAGCTACATGGTCTGTGGCACTTGAGTCTAAAATCCACAAAGGATGAGATTCAGTGAGCATTACATAGCTAGAAACGAAAGCAAAACTAAAAGTAGTAGAAATTGAAAATATATTTTTCGGGCTCAGTGCACTTATGAGTGAAGTGACCCATCTTGCCACAGTTGTAGTAGGTCAACTTGGCCTTGTTCCTTTTTCCACCAAACTTTCCTCTTTTGCACAGGTTGAACTTAGCCTTCCTAATTGCCGAACCAACATCCTTACCTTTCTTGAAACTCTTTCAACCTCTTTTTCGCCTTTTGCGTGAACTAGACTCAGCAACATAGGCTTGGGTATGGATCTTAACAGCTCTTAAGTGCTCATCCTCTAACTCTAAGTGACGTGCAATATCATTAAATGTTTTAATATTATCATTGTGCGTCATATTAATCTTCATATGCTCCCAGCTCTCATGTAAAGATTGAATAACAGCTTGGACTTGTCGTTCATCAGTAAGAACATGATCTACTGCCTTGATCTCTCTGATCATGTTGGACATCTCCCTCAAATGTTACCTCATCAAATAATTTGAGCACTTCCTGTAGGTGTCAAACTTGATAGTGAGCCTCCTCAATTTGGTGGCAGAAATACCCTCGTTCTTCTCTTTCAAGGCAACCACATCTCTTGGGCAGTAGTATAACTTTCAAACTCACACATGAAATCATCTTGCATATGCGAGCAATGCTATTCTTCTTTTTGCAGGCTTGATATGCCTCATTTTTCCTTATATGTTAAGCTGAAGATCCTTGCTCGGGATCTTCCATAATGTGGAACAAACTTTTCTTAACCTCTTGTTCCTCAAGGACATACTGAATCTTACGGTGCCAAATATCATAATTGTCACCATTCAGTTTCGCGCTCTTATTCAATTCAACCACAATATTCTTAGAAGCTGATGCAATTATCAGTTAGAACTTATCTTTACAAAGACATGTACACAAACAAAAATGAATACTAGCACATATATAATTTTACACATATTTATTTTGCAGCAAATTCAAACTAAAACTAATGACAATTTTACTTAAGACACAGAATCGAAAGTTCACTATGTTCCCAATCATCTTCTATGTTCTAAAGTTAATTCATCATAGGATTAATTCAATTTGCATGAAATTTAAGTCCTAGGTGAGAATTTACTACAATCCTCCCAACCTAAGAACTCCCACTCAATTAAAAACTTATATATATATATATATATATATATATATATATATATATATATATATATATATATATTTTCATGTTCCAGACAATTAGCACTCATTACTACAATCACACTTAGTACAACATTCAGACTATGAAAACACATTCACACTATTACATTATTGTAAAAGTTCTTACTTAAACTACATAATTCTATGTCTCTTTCTTTATTTCTATATGAGAGATAGGTAGATGCTTGGTCAAGGGTTTATCATGTTTATAATTTATGTGATCTCCACTTTGAAAGAACACCAATTGTTCATCCATCACATGCTTTCCAATTTTAATCATCCAAGGATCCCTCTTTCTACTAAACCCACATGTTTTGCACTGTGGAGATTTTGAAGTTGTGACAACACAATACTACATCTTATGCCAGAGAGTATACTACGTTCCTCTTCTAGCTCTAGTTCACTAGTGACCCTCCAAAAACTCTTGTTGATTTTTGGGTCCTACCTCATAATGAACTTTACAAGCTTCTACTCATCGTCCGATAATGACTTAACCAAGACATAAGCAACTTTAGAGAAAGGAATAGAACAACCAGTTTCCCTTTTAGCTTCACGCAATAGTTTTTCTACAACTCCTATGTGAATGCTTATAGGATGCTTTGGTTTCTTTTTACATGTGATGAAGTCTGAATAATGAGTCATGTTAACTACATCCAAAAGTTATTAAGACTCATAAGTATTTTCTTTTAATACATAAAAAATAATTTTATATATATATATATATACACACACACACACACATGCTATCATGACTAAATTTTATTTAAAAAAAATATAGAGAGATATACAAAATCCAGGAATTAAAAAAAAAAACTCCCACTGGATCCCAATCCCACATAAATATATATTTTTAATTAAAAAACAATAATTAATTTTTTCGCACTCCAGATTGCACAATCTTAATTATCATAAATTTTAATTTTTTTATTATGATTATTATCACTATATAAACAAAAATAATAATAAATAATCCATGATAAATTAATTTCTAGAAAAAATATACGAAAAACGAAAATTATTTTCTCAATAAAATGGAATTTTCACCTTTTCCGATAGGGTTTATGGCTTAAAACATACAACAGGACTAGTCCACTCTCCATGCAAGTTCGTGTATGACACGCGTTACCCACTAAGCACCGCTTTTTGATCAGACCTGCGGCGGAAGGTTCGTCCGGCCACTATGATCATGACAGTGGTCTTGGTTTATCTGTTAGGTCACTGAAAGTTGAAGGGAGTGAGTTCACTCTCTCTCCAGATGAATGGGACACTGTTCTGGAGGTTGTTAGAAATTTGGTTGAAAATGACCAAATTTTCGGGCTTGATATCTCTCTTTACAAGTAACCAAATAAATCATGCAATATACCATTGGAAAGCTTATTGAATTATCTTTTTAAACATATAAGACTTGCGTCATGAATCAAAATGTACAATTTATAAAAAAATTTACAAAGTTTCAGGTATATGAACTAAGGTTCCATTTTTCTCTCTCATCTTTGAGAGTTAGCATACCATATTTCCATATTTAATATAGATATAGTGAACTATATTATTCCAGAAAATTGTGATATAAACGTGAGAATTGAAAGACTTGCCATTTTCAACCATCAAACCTCCATAAAAATGGATTTTTATGAACTTACATGCATTTTATACAGATTCTACACATGCATTCACATTTACAAAAACTTTGTAATCCCTAAGAACATTTAACCATGCTCTGATTCCAATGTAATCAAAGTAAACTCAACGAAAAGTTTGCATACCTCTTAAACCCGAAAATCTATAATGATTCGAATCCCTTTATCGTACACGCCCCTTGATTCTCGCTAGTGTTTGTGTGTAATCACAGAAAGGAAAACACACTTTGTTCACCACCCAAGAACCTTAATTTTCTTTTCTATAGAATAAAATGAGTGTTTCTCTCTCTTCCTCTCTATAGAATTCCAATAGCCTTTTCTTACTTGTAAACATACATTTATATACTACAGAGAGGGTGCTTATTTTCAGTTAAAACACCCAAGAGTTGTATGCATTCAACTATGTCTCTTGATGAATGCGCGGGTTGGGTCACCCATCATGGGTGCCTAACCCAACCCAGATTTCCTACAGTTTAAATCCCTCTAAGAAAGGATCTTAAAGGTTCTTCCAGATATTAATAGATTTTCCATTACCAACTTGTAGACAAGCTCCACTCATGACCAAGTTCTTAGAAGCCAACGCACGCTACAAGAAAATAGAATGCCCTCTCTTAGGATTTGCCTCATAAAAAGACTTTCCATGGAATTATTTGGATTTAAGTTGTTTAATTGAACATTCATTAGGAAGAGTGTAGATGAACCAACCAATTTTCTCTGCAAAAGAGTAGTTGATATCGTGCACGTAACTGAAATCAAGCCTACCTGCAGATTTTGGGGAGAAAATAGAAGTCCATGACTTAAGGAAAAAAGCATTGTCACTAGAATGACCCCACCAAATTTTTTAATCTATGAATCGATAGAATTTGCCACCATTTTAGGAAGAGGTATAATGTAAGTAGGGACTGCCATTGCAATAGATTTGATTAGGGTATTTCTGCTTACTCGAGACAACGTTTTACAATTCCAATTGACTTAACAACTATTCACTTCTTAAAAATATCAACAAAGCTCTCTTTCTTTGATTGACCAAACATTAGAAGAGACCTTAAATGTTTGGCATCTTTATGAAAAAACCAAAAACCCCGTGAAAAGTGTAATTTGCTAACCACACGACGATGATTATTTGCACTGAAATGTATCATTTATTTTTATTTATTAATAGCTTGGCTAGACCAAGCAGAAAAAGTATCCAATACTTTAAAAACCTCACCACAGTCAGAATCATTGGCTTTACAAAAGATCAAGTGGTCCTCTACGAAAGAAAGATGGGTGATAGGCACACCAACACTAGCCAATATGAAACCATGGATTTTACTGTCTAATTCACCATTGAGAAACAATCTAGAGAGGATTTCCAAGCCAATAATAAACAAGGCAAAGGATAATGGATCCCCTTGCCTTAGACCGCGCTGAGGATAGAAGGCACCATAAGGAACACCATTAATCAAGACTAAAAAAGTGACCATAGTAACACATTAATGGATCTAGTTAATGAATTTACCATCAAATCCCAACAAATTGAGAACATAAAATAACAAGGACCATTCAAGGTGATCGTAAGCTTTAGCTATGTTGCTTTTAAAAGCAGTACACATAACATTGCTCTTCTTTCTCTTTTTGAAGGAGTGAAAAAATTCATGAACCTTATAATAGTATGCCTCGCAAGCCAATAGCATTTGATGTCTATGCATATCACTTATAATTAATCTTATTCATTTATTGAAAATAAATATTTATTTATGGCATTTATAATATTTATCGTGTTCATACAAATTACACTACATGTGTTTACATGATAAAGCCCAAAGAATAAAAGCAATGAAAATAAGCACCATGATGAGATCATGCTAATAAGATGCATTTGCTTAAGATTTATTCTTAAATATTCCTAATCATAAAGTCACTAAGAAATGTATTAGTGAATCCAGATAGATTAGTACGTAATATGTTTCTTCAAAGAGTTTAGGGTGATTGATCTCATGGTCACAAGTATATAATACACTAAAATAAGTTATGTAGATGCTTGCTAAAGAACAAGTACACCAAAACGACTCAACTAAGTAATTCCTAATGGAGATTTTACTAGCTATCAATATGAGTTCTTATGTTGCAGTTATGCAAGTGACCCTTAAACTTGAAGCACTATGGATTTCTTGTGTATAGGTCATCATGTTTTGATACTACATAAATATGATTCTAATCATGGGTCACATAATTGGGTATGACCACTTATGCACGGAGGTATGTGAGTGTACAATAGAGTATCCATCACTCTTAATAAAAAAGTGAGAATGTCTTATGTGATCTGATTAAGGCATAGCTTGGAAATTTCTTGACTAAGGTAGGGTGGAAATGAGAAATGAGTTTCTAATTTCTCCATTTAAGTTATGAACTTGAGATTAAGATACATATGATTAAATAATTAAGGTTTGACAGTAGTTCTATAACGTAGGTTTAATCAAGGACATTGCATAATGGAAAGATTGAATTATATGGTAACTAACAATAGAAAGATTCACATTAAATTCATATTCTCTAGGTAGTAATGACATACTACTATGTGTCAACCATGACTTGTAGAAACCTTTAAGAATTAATTGTAATTAATTCTTAATTAAAGAGAGAATTAAAAATATTTTTAATTCAAATTAAAATTAAAAAATGAGTTTTAATTAATTGGACGGGGGTCAATTGTTGCGTAAAAGTTATGACCTATTACCAGCGCGACATTGAACCTAAGGATCACACATGATAGAGCAATTGTAAGAATAAAAAAAAAATTAAAGGGCCAATAAAGAGAGTTCTAGGAATTAAATGAGCTTTTATGATAAATGCTTTATATAAAGGTTTTTATCTGATAGAAACCCTAATGCAAATTTTGAAGCTTAAGATCATATCTTAAAATCTCGCTAGAGGTAAAACAAAATTGGAAAATAAACCTTGAGCTAGCACTCTTGATTTTAGGCGATCTAGTTGGGAATTTTCGTTTTTGATTGCTCGTGTGGATACGCTTAGAGGCCAGACCCTTGAACGGCTTTGTAAACTCGTCTCCAAATGATCCACCAAAATCTCCATCAATAAAATGTATATAAATATCTAACCTTATATGGAGATCTCTCATCTCGTTCGAATAGACTCATAGAGAGTTATTTGAGTTTTTAAGTTTATTGGTACAAAAATTTTAAATTTCCACTGTGTTTCCATACTGGTGGACTTATAGAATCATAATTGAGTTTTTGAGATAACTCTACTTAGGACAAATGCAAATTGGTTTGGAGAAATAATCTTATTAAGAACGGTCATTATTCTGTTTGCAATAATCTTGGAGATGGCTTTATAAGTGACATTACATAAAGAGATTATACTAAAGTGTTTTTTAGAAGAGACTTTGTCAGATTTTGGAATGAGGGAAATATTTATGTGGTTTATGGCTAGAATCATATGGCCATTAAGGAAGAAAATGGCAATGGCATCAACAACATCTATATCAGTGATGTTCCAATATCTTTTAAAGAACAAAATCGATATACCATTAGGTCCCCGACTTTTTGTTGGAACCTATATGGAAGATTATCGTTTCAATTTCCTCCTTAGTAGGTATAGCATAGATGGAAACCTTTTACTAATGAGTAATGCAAGTGTAAATAGCAAGAAAGGATGAGGCCAACAAGATTAGAAGAGACAAAGGGAGAAGAAGAGGAAAAAAGCTCCTAGAAGTGAGTAATGAATTCTCTTGAAATTTCACTCGAATACGATAGCCAAACACTTTTTGAATCTTTAAGGAAATCGATAGGATTCCTCATTTCATGAACAACAATAGAGAGTTGAAAAAACTTGGTATTATATTCAACTTCTTGAAACCATTTGATCCTCAATTCTTTCCACCACTAAATTTCTTCTTTCATAAATAGCTCATCCAATTCCTTTAGAAAAGACAACTTCGTTTTGAAGAGACTGATCAGAAGGTTGAGATTGTTGGTAAGTGTAAATATCTCTAATTTTCTCCTTTATATTGGTTTGCACCTTTGTAAGGATATTGCAGCTCCATAGGACTAGAGCCTCCTTTTTTTACTTAAGCTTGTAGAAAAGGCGAAACATCTAATAACCTTTCAATGAGGCTTTCCTGAAGAAAATCGATATAGAAAATGCTATAGAAAATTTAAATTTTTCTTCAATTCATTTAAACCTAAACCACCTTATGATTTACATAGAGCACATATTGAACAAGAACATACAAAGATTAGAATCATTAACTTTGATTCATTGTGTTCTTAATCTCCTTTAGGCGATTCCAAGAGTGTTACCAAATTATTTGCGTTATTAAATCCAAAATAGTCACAAAAACTATGTGATCTCTAAAGATAGTCTACACGAGGCTAATCTTGAATAAGTAAATCCAGCCAATAATTTCTGCTCTTCTTGTGGAGAGAGAAAAGGTCGAAAATTCTGGGAGATCAATGAGTGCAAATTGTTGTGCTAGCAAAAATTTGCATACTCATAAACTATTTATATGCTAGGGTTAGTTACAATTAACAATTAATTATAAATTAAAACCTAAAGTATTTCCTAATTACACATTGCCCACTTTGGGTGTGACCCCTAAGGTTCATAATAATCTAGTTGTAAGTCATAACTTTTATGCAATTGTAATTGTAACTCTTTCCAATTAATTAGAACTCTATCTAATTTATTTTGAATTAAAACCCCGTGTTTTTATTCTCCCCTTTTATGAGAATTAATTAATTATCCATAAATTAATTCTTAGGGCTACTAGAATCATGAGTGACCCTTAGCATTATATCATGACTACCTAAACAGTGTGAACTTATGAAACCTTGGAATTTTTTTATCAATTACCATACAATTCAACCCTTCCATTATGCAATGTCCCAAATAAGCTAATTAGGGTATGGAATTATCATCAAACCTTTAGCACTCATTATATGTGTCTAGATCTTAAGACTATAACTTTAATGGTGAACTTCTTTCTAATTCTCACTCTGCCTTGGCTAAGGTACTTCTTGAGTTATATCTTAGTGGATCATATAGGACAATATCTTTCTTTACTTAAGAGTGATAGATCCCTTATTGTACACTCATATATCTTCATGTTAAACCCATTATACTCAATTACTACTTACTAATAATCCATTAATAGAACCAGATTAAATAGTATCAAAGTATAATTACTCACATATACGATAACCATAGTGCCTCAAGTCTAAGGATCACATGCACAACTGTAACATAAAAACTATGTATTGATAAAAAAAAAAAGTAAAACTCCTTGTAGGTGTTCTTAAGTTAAGTCATGTTCAGTGAACTCATTCTCCAATGAGCACCCACATACTTGTTTTGGTGTCTCACACATAAGTGATATTGAGATCAGTCACCATTCCAATTGAGCAAACATAGCATGTACTAGTCTAACTAGATTACTAACTTCCAATTAGTATCCTATGACCAATAACATTTAAGAGTAAAGCTTTCAAGAAGATTATGTCTCATTATAATGACCACATCATAATACTATCTTAATTGCTCTTATTATATGGACTTAACATGATAATGTAAATTAACAAATATTCATGATAAACAAAAATTGTCATTAAAATAATGATAAAAATTTGAATAAGATTGTTTTACAACTATTATGCTAAGACATCAAATGTGATTGGCTTGTAGAACATACTATTAATATCTTCAAGCTCCACTCACAACATAATCACTTGGCTTTTCCAAAGCCCAGATTTTCTTAAACTTAGCAGGTCTCAGAATGAAGTTGCCTTCACCTACAGTGTTAAACATAATAGGGTTGTGATCAATGCCCACATCTAGAAATTGATAAACAGTAGCACAAGGGGAAAAGAGTTCTCCAATCACCAGTACTGACAGCACTGTCCAACCTTTCCTTAATGTTTGAAGATCCCTATTATTTATTAGACCTTGTAAAGACGTTACCAAAAAATCCCAGATCCACTAATCCTAGAGAATTAAGAATATTTAAAAGACTACTAAAAGAAGATAAAGCAAACGCTCTACCACCTCCCTTCTCAGAACGCAACAACTATTGCTGAAATCTCCAATAACAAGCTAGGGGCCATGGAAAAACTGACCAATTTGTTCAAGATGGGACAAAAACTCAACTTTTTCTCTAAATATATTAGAACTATAAAAAACATTCAACAACTAAGTTTTCTCAAGGGGGTCAGAGAAAATCATCATATTTATCATATTCCAATTCAAAACAGTAACCGATAAGTCGATGCCTCTATGCCAAACAACATACATGCCACCAACCCTCATAATAGAAGGCACAAGACAAGGATTATAGTAAACAAGTCCAGCTATTTTTCATAACATAAACTCATTACAATTTCTTATTTCATATAAAAAAAATAATATATGGAATATAACTTCTCACCAAGACTCTTAAATGAATTTTTTTTAAGGGGCAAGCCAAACCTTGACAGTTCCAAGTTAGGACAATCATTCATCCACTAGAGGCAATGTCTTTGCCTCCGGTTTTTGTTCATAAATTTCATCAGAATTCACAAGATGTTTGTTTCTAACAAGAACTTTGATGTGTCTTCTTCTAGAGCTTCTTTGGGTGGTGGGGATTTGCTTAAAATAGAATTTTGGTAAAAAAAATTATGGTTAGGAATAAGGTTAGATTCGGATTAGTGTTTGGGTTTAGTATTTCAATTGGGTAGGTGTTTAGGGTTAAAGAAATATTTGGGTTTAGCGTTTCATGTTAGGGTGTTATTGGAACTAAGGCTTCCAGGAAGATTTTTCGATAATAAGGGTGGGGTTCTCAACGTATGAAACAACCTAGTACTGAGAAGAAGAAGGGGTCGGTTCATAGTCATGGTTTAAGAAAGTTAAGCAAAAAGGTTTATCTTTTTCCTAGATCTTTATTGAGGTCCCTAACGAGTTTCTTTTTCAAAAAGTTTAGGTAAATATATGGTTAACTTCTGGAAAGTTGGGTTAGGTTATTGTGCATTATTATGTGATGTTTTGGTGTCAGGCCAGGGAGGGATGGGAGCCCTTAGATAAGTGTGATTCGAGAAATAATTTTTTTTCTAGGATTCCAACTCAGAAAGGATGGATGGTATGAATGTAATTTGAATAGAGATTTGAATTTTATTAGGGAAAGGGCTACCAACTATTTGGGAATTAAATGCGATAGGGATGGGGGCTAGACTTAGCCGACGGTTGGTTGCAAAAGGAAGGTGTTGACCCTATATTGATTTTGATAATGGCAAAACACTTTATTGTGTTAATGCTCGCTTATCTAGATAATCTTAATTGTTAAGGTGCAAGGCACAAACATAAGATGCAAGGTATAACCATGAAAATCCACGAAGACTTGAAGAAAATTCAAGAAAATGTTAAAGATAGAAGAAGAAAGATGAGAGGAATCCTAGTTCTTGCTAAGCTACGTAATTTGTATTCTCTCTCCTAACTCTTGGCTTACTTATGGCTCAAAACAAACTTTCAAAATGTTTTCACTTAAATGAAAATCATTGATCTTAACTACATTAAAGTTTTTAAGTAAAACTGCATTTTTGTGAAGCCATAGTCGACTGCCTTGGTACAACAGTTGACTACAAGCTCAAAACTTCAGGTCCATTTTCTCCTAACTAGGGTACCCGTTGACTATGGATAAATGACAATTGAGTATCAAAAGAGTCAAAAACTTTTGAAAATTGACTGTCCACCTTGATAACCGACTGTCAACATTCTGTTTTTCAAAACTAATATTTCAAATGAATAGTTGATTATCTAAGAGAGACAACCAACTATCCTGATGGGAATAACGACTAGTTTTTTTAAATTAAGACGTAATTCAGTGCATTTAATGCATCAACCCGTCATATATTGTCTCTAACGGATAGTAAAAATTTGATCTATGAATACCCAACACTAATGAGCCTTAAAAACATCTTGAATATCCTTAAGCCCATTATATGCATTTAAGTTTTCAAAATATGAAATTAAGCCATTCTTAAGTGATAAGCGCTGAATGTCACACATTCACGACCCTTAATTTGCCTTATGTTAATCCTTTAGCCTTGTTACAATTTGATCTTTTGTAGTGGTTTACATGTTTTCAGGTTTCCCAAGAAGAGTGCAACAAAACCCATCATTTCTAGACTGTTAAAGATAAAATAAACATTTTGCTAAAGTCATGTTGTCACTAGCAAAGAGTGAAAAAGAGCTTCACTAAATTGCCAGAATTACCCATACAGATCAATCATTTTTGCGGATTAAACTGTATCGATTCAAGAAGAAGAAGGAGATGAGCCATATATGTTTGGAAAGATTTGAATGTCTATTTTTTGGAGAATTTTATGGCTCATAAATATAATTTTTATAGAGAAATTTATGGTAGTTTTAGTAGACAAAGGTCAGACTATGCGTGATTTCAACGTGGTAGGCTTGAAGGAGCTATTAAATTCCGATTTTTTTTGGGGATTTGCTTGGATAGAAAAAGGAAGTTGAGTACCTAAATAAGTCTAGGGAAAAATAAAAAAAAATAGGCACACATTCAATTGCTAGGTTTTTGTTTAGGGTTCTATAAATACATGTTTAAGAGACCAAAAAGAGAAAAAGTTTTTTTTAACTATATTTTCTTCTATAGTGGCCGTCTTTACGCATGGGAGCTCTTGTTCTTTGAGGATTATCATCATGGAGAAGTTTTCTTTTCTTTATTTTATCTATTTTTTTTTATGATAATGACATTTTTCATTGGAATTATGTGTAACTAAATATTTTAGTTAGGGCTCGATTGAAGCCTTAGTCATGTCTTCTTAAGGATTTTTATTTGCTTTGTTACAAATTATTTTTTTGTGATGCTTAATTGATTAATTCTTGGTTTTATTTCATTCTTCATACTGTTTATGTGTTATGCTTGATCATCATATACATGTGTTGTATGGAGATTATCATCTAGGTAAATTTAGATGATCGAGTCTTATACCTACACTAAGTGATGAAGGAACCAATTACAGGTTCTTAGGATTAATCAACATGAAAAACCAGAATAGATACCATGTTCAAGGTTTCGAGTGTTTGTTTATCTCCATTGTTTTATGCTTTCTTGAAGTGCAACTTAGTAGATACCATGCTAAATACTTTGAGAATGAAAAGAGTTAGAGTAGACACCCATTCCTAACTTGTTGCATAGGGAAATCAATAGCTTAAGGAGTAGATATCATGCCCTTAGGTTGGTAAACATTAAGCATCTAAATCTAGTTTGTAGCATTATGCAAGTCGTTTGCTTTAAAGAAGATGATTAGTGGTGAGTATCAAAGCCTTAACTTATTTTCTCATTATTTCAATTCTAGTTTCAAAACTGTTTTATGATTTCTTTCACTAGTGCAATCTTTGTTGTTTATTCAAATCTATTATTTTTTGTTTCATTTAGATAGAAGCTTTAATAAATTATATTTAAACATAATTAATCTAATCCTCGTGGGAATGATCTTGTATTTGCTAGCTATACTATTTATTTGATCTTATGCGCTTGCGAGTTAAAACATACATTTAGAAGCTTATTATTTAGGTTGATATTTGTATAACAAGTTTTTGGTGCCGTTGTCCGGAATTATGCTAAATTGTGTTTAATTTTCATATTAAAAAAATCAAAACATATATTTATTGTTTACATGATATATTACAAGATTGAAATTTCGTTTATGCAAGGTCGTTGGTCCTAGAATTTAGCCATCATTGTATACGATCTAGAGATTGAACGAAACCTTAGACGACGTCAAAGGCAAAAATAAGATCTAAAAAAGAAGAAAGATCAGAATCTGAGGAAGTAATAGAGGACGAACAAGCAGAAAATTCACCAGTTCAAAAGCCAATAAAGAGCTCATTTATTCCACAAAACCTTAATCAACCATCATGCATCGCCTACCAACCAACTGTGCAGAGCAACTTCAATCTATCTCCTCATTTATTTAGTGTGGTACCACATTAGAGAGGCACACCTTCCGAGGATTCATATTTTCACATTAGAGATTTCTTTGATCTCTACAAGACTTAGAATATCCAGGGCTTAACTCTAAAAGGAATCAGGTTAATCCTCTTTCTTTTTTCTTTAAAAGATAATGCTAAGTTATGGTTGAACTCTTTGTCTATAGGTTCCATTAACAATTGGGAGGAGTTGGCCACTAAATTTCTAAAGAAGTTTTTCCTAGCTCAAAAGATAAGGCAACTTAGAAGGGAGATTTAAACCTTTCAACAGAAAGATGAAGATATTTTCTTTGAAGCATGGGAACATTTCAGTGAGTTACTTCTCAAGTGTCCACACCATAATCTATCTCAAGATGATCAAGTACAAGCTTTTTATGAAGGTTTAAATGATATTAATAAAAGTCTTGTTGATTCAGCTTGTGGAGGTGTGCTTATGGAAAAGAACAATGAGGAAGCTATTGAGCTATTTGAGACCTTAAGTGAAAATTATCAACATTTCTCATCAAGAGGGAGGCAAGGAGTAAAAATTAAGGGTGTGTATTAAGTAAGCACCAATGGTGGAATCCAGACTCAGATGGCGGTAATGGAGAGAAAGTTAGATGTGCTAGTGAGAGCAATATCAACCCAGAACATCTCTCAAGTTCAATAAGTTGCAAAAGTCGAGGTATGTGCTATGTGTTCTCACTCTAATCATACTATTGAGACTTGTCCTATATCTTCTTTTATAGAGTAAGAGCATGCAAATTATATAGGACAAAGTAACTATCCTCCCAAGAACAACCCCTATTCAAATACTTACAATGCAGGGTGGAGAAATCACCCCAATCTTTCTTGGAGTAACAATCAGAATGTTCTGAATCCACAAAGGCAGCAGAAGAGTTTCTAACAAGGAAGTAATTATCAGACTCCACCATAGGCGGTGCAACAGAATCTTGAGCAGAAAAAGAATGATATTGAAGGTGCCATACTCCAGTTCTTGACTGCACAACAACATACTAATGCTCAGACTAGTTAGACCATTCAGAGATTGGAGGCACAAGTAGGGCGATTGGCCAAGTGATAGAAAGAGAGTAGAATTCCCATCACAGACCATACCAAACCCAAGAAGTCAAGAGGAGCTCAAGGCTGTGACAGTCCTTAGGAGTGGTAAAGTCATTGACAACAATGTGGGAACAAATAAGAAAGTGGAAGCACCTCCAACAGGAGCTACGACCTCCATAAAGGTAAGTGAGAAAGAGAAGGTGATATTGCCACCCTTCCCTCAAAGGTTTGTTAAGCAAAAAAAATAACAACAATGTCTTGATATTTTTGAAACTTTAAAAAAATTAGAAATCAATATTCCTTTACTTGATGCAATTAAACAAATCCCATCTTATACCAAGTTCTTAAAGGATTGTTGTACTAACAAAAGAAAGTTTTAGGAATATAAGAAAGTTGCATTGACAGAGGAGGTGAGCGCGGTCTTGTTGAGAAAGTTACCATCCAAACTAAAAAATCCAGGTAGTTTTACTATTCCTTACAGGATTGGTGACCAACTCTTTGAACGTACTTTGCTTGATTTAGGGGTAAGTATCAATTTGCTGCCCTATACAGTTTACGAGAGAATGAATTTAGGGGAACTTTAACCAACCTCAATTTATTTTGCTTGCTGATTTTGTTGTTTTGGATATGGAAGAATCACCTATACCATCATCTCTACCCATTATTTTAGGTAGACCCTTTATAGGTACTGCTGATACAAAAATATGTGTTAAAAAGGTACTATAAGCATGAAAGTAAATGGTGAAAAGATAGAGTTTAGGGTGTTTGATGCATTGAAATTACTACATGATAATCGTGATTGGTTCAAAGTTTTGTTGAGCAAGTCTTTTAGGTACATAGCATTAATCTATTTGAGGCTACCATAACTCACAGTCTCATAATGCCTAACATTGAGTAAGATTGTGAAAGTGTTGATGTTGACATCATTGAGGCCTTACACTCTCTTGTGGCTCATGAGCCTTATTCAAGTAAGCACACACCTCCCTTTGAAACTCTTATGCCTACTAATACTACTCTTGTCCCTTTTATTGTCAAGGCACCATATTTGGAATTGAAGTAGTTGCTTGAACACTTGATATATGCTTACTTGGGAGAGAACTAGACACTACTAGTGATAGTTGTTGCAAACTTATGTTTAGGGTAAGAGGAAAAGCTATTGAGAGTTCTTAGAGAGCACAAAACTGCATTAGGGTGGACCATTGCTGACATCAAGGGTATAAGTCCAGCCAAGTGCATGCATAGGATCCTCCTTGAAGATAATGCAAGGCCGACTAGAGATTCACAAAGAAGATTTAACCTATATATGAATGAGGTAGTCAGAGCATAGGTTTTTAAGTTAGATGTTGGCATCATCTACCTCATCTCAGATAGTAAGTGGGTGAGTCCAGTTCAAGTGGTGCCTAAGAATAGTGGAATCACAGTGATGAAGAATGAGGAAAATGAGCTTGTTCCTACTAGGATGACCACAGTTTGGAGAGTCTACATCGATTACAGAAAGCTCAATAAGGAAACCAGGAAAGATCACTTCCCTTTGCCGTTTATCGATCAAATGTTAGAGAGGTTAGCAGGTCATAGCCATTACTGTTTTCTAGATGGGTATAGTGGCTATGACTAGATTGCTATAGCACCAGAGGACCAAGAGAAGACCACTTTCACATACCTCTTTGGCACATTTGCATATAGGAGGATGCCATTTGGGTTATGTAATGCATCTGCCACATTTCAAAGGTGCAAAATATGCGTATTCTCAAACATGGTGGAAAGATTCATCAAGGTATTTATGGATGATTTCAGTGTATTTGGTTCTAACTTTGACTACTATCTTAACCATTTGCAAGTTGTCCTTAAGAGATGTGAAGATTGTAACTTAGTATTGAATTGGAAAAAATGTCATTTCATGGTACAACAAGATATTGTTTTGGGTCATGTTATTTCTAGTAGGGCCATTGAGGTGGACAAGGAAAAAATTGATATCATCTCCAAATTACCTCTTCTTACATCAGTTAAGGGTGTAAGAAGTTTTTTAGGGCATACAAGGTTCTATAGAAGATTCATAAATGACTTCTCAAAGATTTTTCAAACCTCTTTATGTGTTGTTGACTAAGGATGTTAAGTTTATATGGACAAAATAGTGCATGACGGCCTTCAACAAATTAAAAAAAAATAGCTTACATCTGCATCGATTATGATGGAACCTGATTGGAACCTTTCATTCGAGCTCATATGTGATGCTAGTGATTTTGCTTTGGGTGCTGTTCTGGGTCAGAGAGTTAATAAGGTACCTCATGCTATCTATTATTCTTCTAGAACTTTAAATGATGCTTAGCTAAATTATTATACTATTGAAAAAGAGTTGTTAGCTATCATATTTGGTTTAGAGAAGTTTAGGTCATACTTGATTTGTTCTAAAGTTATTGTATTCACTGACCATGCTGCTTTAAGATATTTGTTTGCTAAGAAAGATGCTACGCCTAGATTGATCAGATAGGTACTATTATTACAAGAATTTGATCTTGAGATTAAGAATAAAAAAGGTAGTGAGAATGTGGTTGCGGATCACTTATCCAGTTTACTTTATGATGAAGAAGGAAACGAGCTTCCCTTGAATGAAAACTTTCCAGATGAGCAATTATTTGCAATAAATGTCCAACTTCCTTAGTATGCAGATATTGTTAATTACATAACTACTAAGGCTTTTCTTCCAAGTATGTCTAGTCAGGAAAGGAAGGTTGATGTCTATGTCTAGGCAATACCATTGGGATGAGATACTTATTCAAATTTTGTCCTGATCAGACCATCCGACGGTGTGTTCTAAAGGAGGAGCACATAAGCATTTTACAGCATTGTCATCAGCTTGCATGTGGAGGGCACTTTGGAGCCAAGAGAACAACACTTAAAGTATTACAATCTAGTTTCTATTAGCCTAATGTGTTTAAAGAAGCTTTTTATTTTTGTAGTTCTTGTGATAGATGCCAGAGGACAGGTAACATCTCCTCTAGAAATCAGATGCCATTGCAAAACATTCAAGTGGTAGAGCTCTTTGATGTGTGGGGTATTGACTCTATGGGTCCATTTCCTAACTCATTTGGTTATTTATATATTCTTGTGGGTATTGATTATGTGTCTAAATGGGTCAAGAATATCCCCTAAAAAACTAATGATCACAAAGTTGTTGTGAAGTTCTTATAGGATAACATCTTTACTAGGTTTGTGACACCAAGGGCGATAATCAGTGATGGAGGTAGCCACTTCAACAACAAGTCTTTTGCTTCTTTGATAAAAAAAAATGGGATCACATATAAGGTTGGCACCTTATATTATCCTCAAACCAGTGGTCAAGTTGAGATAAGCAACAGAGAGATCAAAAGAATCCTACAAAAGAAAATGAATACTAGTATGAAGGATTGGTATCTACGCTTGAATGATGCATTGTGGGCCTATAGGACTACATACAAAACCGTTATTGGCATGTCCCCATATCGTCTGGTTTTTGGGAGGGTGTGTCACCTACCAGTGGAGTTGGAGCATAGAGCTTATTGCACCATTAAGAAATTCAATTTTGATATGAAACAAGCAGGTGACAAAAGAAAGCTACAATTTAATGAACATGAGGAGTTGAGGCATGATGCATATGAGAATGCCAAGCTATACAAGGAAAGAACCAAGGCATATCATGATAAGCAGCTTGTCAGGAAAGAGTTTCAAGTGGGACAGAAGATCTACAATTCAAAATTAAGACTCTTCCATGGTAAGCTCAAATCTAGGTGGTATGGTCTTTATGTTGTCACCAACATTTTCCCTCATGGAGCTTTGGAGGTTCATAGCACAGAGAAAAATCATACATTTAAGGTGAATGGACACATAGTGAAGCCTTACATTGAGATTAACTTTGAGCCTAGAGAGGAGGATGTGATTCTCCAATCCGTCCAGTACATGGCATAAGAGTCACATGGTCTGGCTGAAGACTATAAACTTAGCACTACTTGGGATGTAGCCCAATTTGTGTGTTCTTAATTGTTTTCGTTTCAAACTCCATCCTTCTTAATTAAAAAAAAAATCTCTTTTTGTGCTTCATTTTTGTTTTGTTTCTCGCCATTTTGTGCACATTTATGCTAGCTTTTTTTAGCTTTGATTTTTCAGGATAGGTGCTTTCTTGGCAGCTTTACCCTTCACCAGTTTTCTTTCTCCTCCCGGTATTGTAACTCTTACTACACATTGGGGATAATGTGTGATTTAAGTTTAGGGATGTAGGAAAACAATTATATGTCCTTATTTTAGCATTATGTACCTGTTTGATTGCCCAAATAGTGTTATCTGTGAGAATTTGGTTAAATTGAAACTGTGATTTGATTTCATTGGCGATCTTAAATTTTTGAACACATGATCAATTCAATAGAAAATCTTAGTCTAGTTACTTACTTTTGGCTTAGGACACTTCATATATTTCATCTTGATTTCACCACGAACACATTAGCACATGATTTGTGGGGTATAAAATGAAGAACTAATGATGCCTGTTTTCAAAATCTTGAGTTTGGTGTAATGCTTTCTTAGATGAATGACCTTGGCATGATTTATTGGCAATGAATAATGGCATGATGAACAATGATGAATAATGAATTTTCTAAGTTGTTTGTTGTTGGTATTTGTCAAAGGATTAAATAGGATTGAAAAAGGTTCAGCATCAAGTCTTGGCGCCTCGGCTCAAAGTGTGTGCGCCTCAGCCTCCAGGAAGTTCAGAAGATAGGAGAGGGGCTATGCATCATAGCCTAAGGTGTGCATGCTATGTCATAGTCCTATACGCCCTGGCTCAGCCACTCCAAGCTGCAGCCTCCAGCATGACAAGAAACCTCCCCCTTCTCTAGGCCGCGGCATGCCCTGTTCTAAGCCGGGGCTTGAAGGCACACCTAATGCTTATGTTTCAGCATTTCAAATGGTGTGTGAGGTATGATTAAAATGCACAGGATCACTTAGCATTGATGAAGGGTTATGGTTGATTGGTCCTCAAGATCAAAAGGTGGAGATTGACCTTCAAGATAGGTTCAAGAAGTGGTGCACTATATAAAGGGTCACCTAGCTTCAATTTCAATAAGTGTGACATAACATACGATGATATGTGAGTGTGTGTGAAATAGAACTCATGGGTGTGTGAGATTGCAAAGACACTAAACACAGGAGAGATCTCATTGTAGAGAGGCTGGATGTTTAGAGAGAAAGTAGTATAGATTGGGGATTCAAGGGACTTGTCAGTGGAATTTTCATGGGGAAAATTCCAGGGTAAATTAAGACCTTATTACTTTCTTTTCTCTCTTCTTTCATTCTTCAAGTACAAGAGGTTTCTTGGAGAGGAGTTGCTGTAACTTGCAAGAACTCATTGATTTAGTGCAGAGGGCTCAGAGGAGCTCACGGGGACGTAGGCAAATTGTCAAACCTCGATAACAAATTGCTTATGTTTTTTCTAGCTTCGTTTGTTGTCTCTTTTCTTTACAAGTCATTCTAGACTTGAGTGTTTGGAAGATCACCACTTGGGCATCTTAAGGGTGGTTTCCCAATAGTGGTATCAGCGCCAAGATTGGCGGGTATTGGAGCAAGACTCCAAGAATCAAATGTCAACTTCTTAGGTGATTTAAGAACGGAGTAGAGATCAATATTTGATCATGTTATTGAGGTTATTCAAGAACGGAGTAGAGATCAATATCTGATCATGTTCTTTAGGGTGATTCAAAAATGGAGTAAAGATCAAGATCTGATCGTGTTCTTGAGGGTGGTTTAAGAACGGTATTGAGATCAATCTCCGATCGTGTTCTTAAGATTTAGAAGAAGTTGCAAAGCAAGTGAGGGTGCTACATAAATCTAGGATTTTCTCCGCAAGATGGGTTCAAACTTCATTGTTGAGAAGCTTGATGGAAAGGGAGACTTTGCCCTTTGGAAGCGGAATATCAAGGAGGTTCTTATACAACAAAAGGTGGACTTGGAGATTAGAGAGGATGATGCTTTTCCAGCAAGTATCACGGAGGTCCAGCGGAATGAGATGAAGAAGATGGTGTACAACACCATCTTTCTGCATATGTCAGATAGTGTCACAAGGGAGTGCGGAGATTTAGAAGATCCAGCTATCATTTGGAAGAAACTAGATGAGTTGTTTTTTGCTAAGACTCTCCCTAATAAAATATCACTTTGTAAACGAATCTTTGCTTGGGATCCTGATAAAGAGTTGCAAGATAATCTTGATGCCAAGATGAGGAGTGCATCAAGTAGAGAAGGGTTGTTCATTAGGGAAAGGACAGCAAGCCGGTATGACAGTAACATACATGGCTACTACTGGGACAGAGGTAGAGGAGAAAGCATAAGAGAGAGCACAATAACATATATGGCCACTACCAGGATAGAGGTAGAGGAGAAAGCCATGGGAGAGGGCACAATAACATATATGGCTATTACCGGGACAGAGGTAGAGGAGAAAGCCAGGGGAAAGCTTATAGTAACCTACATGGCTACTACCGGGACAGAGGTTGAGGAGAAAGCCATGGGAGAGCACACTCCAAACTGAGATTTGGAGGGAAGAGATGCTTCTACTGCCATAAAAAGGGTCATTTCATGAAAGATTGCAAGAAGATGATGAGGGATGAGGGAGGAAGCCATACCAAGAATGAAGAGGCTTCGATTGCCAAGGGAGAACAACTAGATGATGATGTTCTTGTTGTGTGCTCAAGTGTGAGCAAGGGGTAAGAAGGCAGCGGGAAATGGATCTTGGATATCGGGTGCACTCATCATATGTGTCTTCACAGGGATTGGTTTAAGAATTTCAAGAAAACTGATGATGGAAAGATTTTCTGTGGGAATGATACTTCTTACCAAGTGAGAGGCATATGAGACATCCAGTTGAGGATGTTTGATGGAATGATGAGGCTGCTGAGGAACTTGAGGTATCTTCTGGAGTTGAGAAGAAATTTGATCTCTTTGGGGTAGTTAGATTCCATGGGGTACACATACAAGGCAAAGGGAGGAAAGATCAAGGTAACCAATGGATCTTTGATAGTGATCAAAGTAACAATGAAGGATGGTCTCTATGAGATGATCGGAGACACGGAGATCAAGGGTCAAGTAGCAAGCTTGATGGCTGAGATGGATAAGGTAGCCCTTTAGCATAATCGCTTGGGATATATGAGCGAAAAGGGCCTGCAAGTTCTCAGCAAGAATGGTCTACTTAATGGTGATAAAGTAGAGGAACTTGATTTCTGCGAATGTTGTATTCTTGGGAAGCAACATCAGGTCAGCTTCAACACCGGAGTGCACAAGTCTAAGGGCATTCTTGGCTACATTCATGCAGATCTTTGGGGACCAGCAAGAACACCAACACAGGAAGGTAATGTTTACTTTCTGTCTTTAATTGATGATTATTCAAGAAAGTTTTGGGTTTATTTGCTTAAAAATAAATCAAATGCTTTGAATAAGTTAGTAGTGTGAAAAAAACTGGAAGAAACTCAAATGGGCAGGATAGTTAAGGTGTTAAGAACTGATAATGGCCTAGAATGTTTTAACAAGGAACTTGATCAATTCTATAGGTTAAATGGGATTCTAAGACATAGAACGGTTGTGAAAACACCTAAGCAAAATAGAGTTGCTGAGAGGATGAATAAGACCCTTAGGGAAAAGGTTAGGTGCATGTTAATATGATATGGATTACCCAAATGTTTTTGGGAGGAAGCGGTGTCTACTGCTGCGTATTTGGTTAATAGATCACCCTCTAGAGCTTTAGAGCTAAAGACTCCATTTGAGATGTGGAGTGGTAAACCCCCTGAGTTAGACAACCTTAGAACTTTTGCGTGGGTTGCGTATGCACATCAAAAGGATGATAGATTTAGCCTAAGATCTAGAAAATGTGTGTTTCTAGGATATGGAGAAGGGGTTAAGGGGTATAGGCTGTGCTCCTTAGAACAAAAAGGATTTAAACTCATAATAAGTAGGGATGTCATTTAAAATGAGTATTTATTTCCCTATTTGGAGAAAACTAACCCTGCAGGGGCTAGTGAGCAAACCAGTTCGGTATTTGTAGAGCATAGCATCAAGGAATATTCAGTTTAGGTAGAGCAAGAAAGGCAAGAGGGTTAGGACTGGGTAGAGCCCATTGATGAATGCCAAGCTCAAGACATTCAAGAAGAGGCTGAACTAGAAAGCGTTGATGCAGCAAGTCAGAATGACTATCAGCTCACAAGGGACTGAGAAAAAAGGCTGGTCAGACCACCTTCAAGATATGGTTTTGCGGATCTTGCGAATGCAGCAGCTCCTTGGATAGGAGGAGGGATAAGTGAACTAGAAACTTATATTGATGTCATGGGATGTAAGGATTCGTTAAGATGGAAGCAAGCCATGGAGGAAGAAATAGATTCTTTGAGAAAGAACAGCTCTTGGGAATTGGTGTACATTCTTGGAAAATAAAGAGTTGTGGATTGTAAGTGTACTTACAAGATCAAATAAGGGAACCCTCTAGGGGATGAAGTCCGAAATAAGGCTAAGCTGGTGACGAAGGGGTTCACGCAAAGAGGAGGCATAGATTTCACAGAAACCTCTCACCTGGACATAAGATGGATGAAGTGGTGATTATCCTCGTCTATGTCGTTGATATGCTGTTGGTTCATAACAGCAGGGAGAGGATAGAAAGTTTGACATCTCAACTCAGTGAGGAGTTTGAGAGGAATGATCTTGGCCTTACACAAAAGATCCTTGGGATGAGAAGAATTCAGGAAAGGGAGAGAAACAGGTTGAAGGTTTCTCGGTCTTCCTTCAGATAAAAGGTGTTGTACAAGTTTTCTATGGAAGATGATAAACCAGTGAAGGTTCCCCTTGCTGGTCATTTTAAGTTCTCTAGTGAAAAATGTCCTGGAATGGATGAGGAGAAGAAAGAAATGGAAAAGGTCCCTTACTCTAGTGCGGTTGGATCAGTCATGGTCATGATAGTCAGCACTAGACTCGACATTTCACAGGCAATTAGAGTTCTTAGCAGGTTGATGAGCAATCTCGAAAAGGAGCTTTGGCTTGGGATGAAGTGGCTGCTAAGGTACTTGAAGGCTCAGTGGTAGCTGGTGGTAGCACTCTTAACAACCAGGGCAGAATACATAGCGGCTACAGAAGCCATTAAGGAGGTGATGTGGTGCAAAGGGTTGTTAGACGAGTGGAAGGTCCTAAAAGAGCATATGGTGGTGTCTTCGGATAGCCAAAGTGTGTGGTACTTGTGTAGAAACCCGGTGTTCCATGAGGGGACTAAGCATATGGATGTTCGATATCATTTCATTCTAGAAAATGTTACGAAAGGATGCATTCATGTGGACAAAGTCGCAACGGAAGAAAGTCCTGCAAATTTAGGTACCAAACATCTACCTCTAAGTAAGTTCAATCATTGCCTTGGAATTCTTAGGATTGGAGTCAATTGATATGGTGACTCAAGTTAAGTTTGGATACTAAGTTCTCTGGATAATGGGTTCGGGTTTAATCGCTTAGACAAAGGTAGAGATTGTTGGTATTTGTCAAAGGATTCAACAAGATTGAAAAAGGTTCAGCATCAGGTCTTGGCGCCTCGGCTCAAGGTGTGCGCGCCTTGGCCTCCAGGAAGTCCAGAAGATGGGAGAGTGACTATACACCATAGCCCAAAGTGTGCGCGCCATGGCACGGCCCTGTGTACAGCTGCTCAGCCACCCTAAGTCATGGCCTCCAGCATGACAAGAAACCTCCCCCGTCTCCAGGCCGCGGCATGCCTTGTTCTAGGTTGTAGCTTGAATGCACACCTGATGCTTATGTTTCAGCATTTCAAATGGTGCATGAGGTATGATCAAAATGCATAGGATCACTTAGGATTGATGAAGGGCTATGGTTGATTGGTCCTCAAGATCTAAGTGTGGAGATTGACCTTCAAGATAGGTTCAAGAAGTGGTGCACTATATAAAGGGTCACCTAGCTTCAATCTCAACAATTGTGATATAACATGCGATGAGAGTGTGTGTGAAATAGAACACATGGGTGTGTGAGAGTGCAAAGACACTAAACACAGGAGAGATCTCATTGTAGAGAGGCTGGATGTTTAGAGAGAGAGAGTAGTATAGATTGGGGATTCAAGGGACTTGTAAGTGAAATTTTCTTAGGGAAAATTCCAGGGTAACTCAAGATCTTATCACTTTCTTTTCTCTCTTCTTTCGTTGTTCAAGTACAAGAGGTTTCTTGGAGAGGAGTTACTATAACTTGTAAGAACTCATTGATTTAGTGCAGAGGGCTCGGAGGAGCTCACGGAGAAATAGGCAAATTACCGAACCTCGATAGCAAATTGCTTGTGTTCTTTCTTGCTTCGTTTGCTGTCTCTTTTCTTTACAAGTCATTCTAGACTTGGGTGTTTAGAAGATCACCACCTGGGCATCTTGAGGGTGGTTTCCCAACATTTGCTTAGTAAGCAGGCCTCTTTCCACCAAGCAATTAGTGTTCCAGTCAAAAGGTAAACAGTTTAAATTGGTTAATGACCTGGCTAGTTTAGATTTATAGCCTTTTTGGCTTGAGTTAGTAAGTCTTAAGGGTACTTTACACCTAGTTCCCTAAAACCATCTGGTTTGGGAGTCACTGGCCTAACACTCGATACATGGGTCAATTAAAAAGCTTAAGGTAGCTAAGCATTGCAAAACTTGCATTTAAATAAAAAAGTAAATTAATTAATTTAAAAAAAAAAGGAAGTCATCATATCTACTGTGATATTGCCTTGGTCATTTATTTAATGAAGATTCCATTGAAATTTAGGACAATGATATATGCATATTAGGATTGAGTTGAAACTCCAGGATTATATGATAATTCACTTTACATTAGTTGATCTTGCAAAGTCTCTGCTAGCCAGCTGTGAGTGATTGGACTTTGAATTCTTTTAAACATCTTGAAAATGGAGTTTTTCAATTTAAACTTGTTAATAAATGAAAAAAAAATTATTAATGTGATTTCTTATTCTTCTTGATAACATGATTGTGACATAAATGTTTGTAGGTAGTATTTCTGTTAAACCCTCACGAGACTTCACTCGTCCTCTAGGGATGCCTAGGGGTTTAAAAGGTTTATTGCATATGCTAAATGCAATCGTACACCCCATAAAAGACGGAAGTAGGTAGTTATTTTATTTTCAGTTTTGTATTGCTAAGGGGCTAGCAACATGTAAGTTTGGGGGTGTGATAAGTGCTGAATGTCACACATTCAAGCCCCTTAATTTGCACAAGTTAATCCTTTAGCCTTGTTACAATTTGATCTTTTGTAGTGTTTTACATGCTTTCAGATTTCCCAAGAAGAGTGCAATAAAACCCATCATTTCTAGACTGTTAAAGATAAATTGAACATTTTGCTAAGTCATGTTATCACTAGCAAAGGGTAAAAAGGAGCTTCACTAAATTGCTTATACAGATCAGTCATTTTTGTGGATTAAACTGTATTGATTCAGGAAGAACCAGGAGATAAGCTATATATTTTGGAAAGATCCGGATGTCTATTTTTTGGAGAATTTTACGGCTCTTAAATATAATTTTTCTAGAGAACATTATGGCAATTTTAGTAGACAAAGGTCAGGCTATGTGTGATTTCAACATGGCAGATGTGAAGGAGCTATTAAATTTCAATTTTTTTTTGGGATTTTGTTGGTATTTTACCCAAGGTTTAAACAAGGTTTGAAAAGGTTCAGCATCAGTCTTGGCGCCTCGGCTTTTAGGAAGTCCAGAAGATGGGAGAAGGGTTGTGCGCCGCTGCCCAAGGTGTGCGCGCCGCAGCACGGCCCTGTGCGTTGCGGCTCAGCCACCCTAGGCCACGGCCTCCAGCATGACAAGAAACCTCCCCCCCTCTCCAGGCCGCGGCTTGAAGGCACACCTGATAGTTATGTTTCAGCATTTCAAATGGTGCGTGAGGCATGATCAAAATGCAGAGAATCACTTAGGATTGATGAGGGCCTATGATTGATTGGTCCTCAAGATCTAAGGGTAGAGATTGACCTTCAAGATAGGTTCAAGAAGTGGTCCACTATATAAAGGGTCATCTAGCTTCAATCTCAAGAGGTGTTTGACATAACATGTGATGACATGTGAGTGTGTGTGAAATAGAACACATGGGTGTGTGAGAGTATAAAGACACTAAACGCAAAAGAGATCTCATTGTAGAGAGGCTAGAAGTTTAGAGAGATAGTAGTATAGATTAGGGATTCAAGGGACTTGTAAGTGGAATTTTCTTGGGGAAAATTCCTGGGTAACTTAAGACCTTATCACTTTCTTTTCTTTTTTCTTTCATTTTTCAAGTACAAAGAGGTTTCTTGGAAATGAGTTGCTGTAACTTGTAAGAACTCACTGATTTAGTGCAGAGGCTCGGAAGAGCTCACGGGGACATAGGTAAATTGTCGAACCTTGATAACAAATTGCTTGTGTTCTTTTTTGCTTCGTTTGCTGTCTCTTTTCTTTACAAGTCATTCTAGACTTGGGTGTTTGGAAGATCATCACCTGGGCATCTTGAGGGTGGTTTCCTAATAGTGGTATCAGAGCTAGAAGAGATACCACCAAAAAGTGGTATCAGAGCTAGAGGAGATACCACAACAGTGGTATCAGAGCCAAGAGAGCCAAGACTGGCGGGTATCGGAGCAAGAACAGGAGGTTATCGAAGCAAGACTCCAAGAATCGAAGGTCAACTTCTTGAGGTGATTCAAGAACAGAGTTGAGATCAATATTTGATCATGTTTTTAAGGTGATTCAAGAACGGAGTAGAGATCAATATCTGATCGTGTTCTTGAGGGTGATTCAAGAACGGAGTAGAGATCAAGATCTGATCGTGTTTTTGAGGGTGGTTCAAGAACGGTGTTGAGATCAATCTTTAATTGTGTTCTTGAGATGTAGAAGAAGTTGGAAAGCAGTTTTGGGTGCTGCATAAATCTGGGATCTTCTCTACAAGATGGGTTTGAACTTCATTGTTGAGAAGTTTGATGGAAAGAGAGATTTTGCTCTTTGGAAGCGGGAGATCAATGCTGTTCTTATGCAACAAAAGGTGGACTTGGCGATTAGAGAAGATGACGCTTTTCCAGCAAGTATCACAGAGGTCCAGCGGAATGAGATAAAGAAGATGGCGTACAACACCATCTTTTTGCACATATCGGATAATGTCATAAGGGAGTGCGGAGACTCGGAAGATCCAATTGTCATTTGGAAGAAACTAGATGAGTTGTTTCTTACCAAGACTCTCCCTAATAAGAGGTAAACGAATCTTTGCTTTGGATTCTGATAAAGAGTTGCAAGATAATCTTGATGTCAAGATGAGGAATGCATCAAGTGGAGAAGAGTTGTTCGTTAGAGGAAGGCCAACAACTCAGTATAGCAATAACATACATGGCTACTACCAGGATAGAGGTAGATGAGAAAGCCATGGAAGGGTGCACAGTAACATACATGGCTACTACCGGGACAGAGGTAGAGGAAAAAGCCATGGGAGAGCGCACAATAACATACATGGCTACTACCAGGACAGAGGTAGAGGAGAAAGCCATGGGAAAGCACATAATAACATACATGGCTACTACCAGGACAGAGGTAGAAGAGAAAGCCATGGGAAAGCTCATAGTAACATACGTGGCTTCTACCGAGATAGAGGTAGAGGAGAAAGCCATGGGAGAGCACACTCCAAATTGAGATTTGGAAGGAAGAAATGCTTCTATTGCTATAAGGAGGGTCATTTCAAGAAAGATTGTAAGAAGATGATAAGGGATGAGGGAGGAAGCCATACCAAGAATGGAGAGGCTTCGGTTGCCAAGGGAGAACAGCAAGATGATGATGTTCTTATTGTGTGCTCAAGAATAAGCAAGGGGCAAGAAGGCAGCAGGAAATGGATCTTGGATACCAAGTGCACTCATCATATGTGTCCTCACAGGGATTAGTTCAAGAATTTCAAGGAAACCGATGATGGAAAGGTTTTCTGGGGAATGATATTTCTTACCAAGTGAGGGGCATGGGAGACATCCAGTTGAGGATGTTTGATGGAATGATGAAGCTGCTGAGGAACGTGAGGTATCTTTCAGAGTTGAGAAGAAATTTGATCTCTTTGGGGCAGCTAGATTCCATGGGGTACACATACAAGGCAGAGAGAGGAAAGATAAAGGTAATCAAGGGATCTTTGATAGTGATCAAAGCAGCAATGAAGGATGGTCTCTATGAGATGATCGGAGACACAGAGATCAAAGGTTAAGTAGCAAGCTTGATGGCTGAGATGGATAAGGCAACCTTTTGGCACAATCTCTTGGGACACATGAGCAAAAAGGGCCTGCAAGTTCTCTGCAAAGATGGTCTACTTGGTCGTGACAAAGTAGAGAAACTTGATTTTTGTGAGTGTTGCGTTCTTGGGAAGCAACACCGGGTTAGCTTCAACACCATAGTGCACAAGTCTAAGGGCATTCTTGACTATATTCAAGTGGATCTTTGGGGACCAAAGAGAACACCAACATAGGGAGGTAATCTTTACTTTCTGTCTTTAATTGATGATTATTCGAGAAAGGTTTGGGTTTATTTGCTTAAAAATAAATCAGATGCTTTGAATAAATTAGTGGTGTGGAAAAAGCTAGAGGAAACTCAAATAGGCAGGGTAGTTAAGGTGTTAAGAACCGATAATGGCTTAGAATTTTTTAACAAAGAACATGATCAATTCTGTAGGTTAAATTGGATTCTAAGACATAGAACGATTGTGAAAACGCCTCGCAAAATGGAGTTGCTGAGAGGATGAATAAGACCTTTAGGGAAAAAGTTAGGTGCATGTTATTAGGATCCGAATTACACAAATATTTTTGTGGGGAAGCGGTGTCTACTGCTGTGTATTTGGTTAATAGATCACCCTTTAGGATTGTGGACCTTAAGACTCCCGAGGAGATGTGGAGTGATAAATCTCCTGAGTTGGACAACCTTAGAACTTTTGGGTGTGCTGCGTATGCACATCAAAAGGTTGATACACTTAGCCCAGGATCTAGAAATTATGTGTTTCTAGGATATGGGAAGAGGCTAAGGGGTATAGGTTGTGGTTCTTAGAGCAAAAAGGATTGAAACTCATAATAAGTAGGGATGTCATTTTTAATGAATTGTTATTTCCCTATTTGGAGAAAACTAACCCTGCAAGGGCTAGTGAGCAAACCAGTTCAATATTTGTGGAGCATAGCATCAAGAAAAATTCAATTCAGGTAGAGTAAGGAAGGCAAGAGGGTTCGGACCAGGTAGAGCCCATTGTTGAATGCCAAGCTCGGGACACTCATGACGAGGCTGAACTAAAAGGGGATGATGCAATAATTCAGAATGACTATCAGCTCACAAAGGACCGGGAAAGAAGGCTGGTCAAACCACCATTGAGATATGGTTTTGAGGCTGCGAATGTAGCAGCTCATTGGATAAAAGAAGGGAAAGTGAACTAGAGACTTACATTGATGCTATGGGATGTAAGGATTCGTCAAGATGGAAGCTAGCTATAGAGGAAGAAATGGATTCTTTGAGGAAGAACAGCTTTTGGGAATTGGTGCACATTCCGGGAAAACAGAGAGTTGTGGATTGTAAGTGCACTTACAAGATCAAAGAAAGGAACCCTCCAAGGTATAAAGTCTGAAATAAGGCTAGGCTGGTGGCGAAGGGATTCACGCAAAGAGGAGGCATAGATTTCACAGAAACCTTCTCACCTGGACACAAGGTGGATGAAGTGGTGATTATCCTCGTTTATGTAGATGATATGCTATTAGTTGATAACAACAGGGAGAGGATAGAAAGGTTAACATCTCAACTCAGTGAGGAGTTCGAGAGGAATGATGTTGGCCTGACACAAAAGATCATTGGGATGAGAAGAATTCCGGAAAGAGAGAGAAACGGGGTTAAAGTTTCTCGATCTTCCTACATAGAAAAGGTGTTGTACAAGTTTTCTATGGAAGATGATAAACCAGTGAAGATTCCCCTTGCTAGTCATTTCAAGTTCTCTAGTGAACAATGTCTTGGAACGGATGAGGAAAAGAAGGAAACGGATAAGGTCCCTTACTCTAATGCGGTTGGATCAGTCATGTTCATGATGATAAGCACTAGACCTGACATTTCTCAGGCAATAGGTGTTCTTAGCAGATTTGTGAGTAATCTCAGAAAGGAGCTTTGGCTTGGGATGAAGTGGTTACTGAGGTTTGAAGGCTCAATGGCAGCCGGTGGTAGCACTCTTAACAACCGCGACAAAATACATAGCGGCTACGGAAGCCATAAAGGAGGCTATGTGGTGTAAAGGGTTGTTGGAAGAGTGGAAGGTCCTAAAAGAGCAGGTAGTGGTGTATTCGGATAGCCAAAGTACATGGCACTTGTGTAGGAACCCGGTGTTCTATGAGATGACTAAGCATGTGGATGTTCGGTATCATTTCAATCGGGAAAATGTTACGAAAGGATGCATTCATGTGGACAAAGGCACAACGGAAGAAAATCCTGCAGATTTAGGCACCAAAGTTCTACCTCTAAGTAAGTTCAATCATTGCCTTGGACTTCTTAGGATTGGAGTCGGTTGATATGATGACTCAAGATGAGTTTGGATCTTGAGTTCTCTGCACAATGGGTTCGGGTTTAAACGCTTAGACAAAGGTAGAGATTGTAGGTATTTTATCCAAGGTTTAAACAAGGTTTGAAAAGGTTCAGCATCAGGTCTTGGTGCCTCGGCTCAAGGTGTGCATGCCTCGGTCTCCAAGAAGTCCAGAAGATGGGAGAGGGGCTGTGTGCCACAGCCCAAGGTGTGCATGCCACAGCAGGGCCCTGTACGGCATGGCTCAGCCACCCCAGGCTATGGCCTCCAGCATGACAAGAAACCTCCCCCCTCTCCAGGCCGCGGCATGCCTTGTTCTAGGCCGCGGCTTGAAGGCACACCTGATGTTTATGTTTCAGCATTTCAAATGGTGTGTGAGGCATGATCAAAATGCACAGGATCACTTAGGATTGATGAGGGGCTATGATTGATTAGTCCTTATGATCTAAGGGAGGAGATTGACCTTCAAGATAGGTTCAAGAAGTGTTGCACTATATAAAGAGTCACATAGCTTCAATCTCAAGAGGTGTGTGACATAACATGTGATGATATGTGAGTGTGTGTGAAATAGAACACATGGGTGTGTGAGAGTGCAAAGACACTAAACACAGGAGAGATCTCATTGTAGAGAGGCTGGATATTTAGAGAGAGAGAGTAGTATAGATTGGGGATTCAAGGGACTTGTAAGTGAAATTTTCTTAGGGAAAATTCCAGGGTAACTCAAGACCTTATCACTTTCTTTTCTCTCTTCTTTCATTCTTCAAGTACAAGAGGTTTCTTGGAGAGGAGTTGTTGTAACTTGTAAGAACTCATTGATTTAGTGCTGAGGGCTCGGAGGAGCTCACGGGGACGTAGGCAAATTGTTGAACCTCGATAACAAATTGCTTATGTTCTTTCTTACTTCGTTTGATGTCTTTTTTCTTTACAAGTCATTCTACACTTAGGTGTTTGGAAGATCACCACCTAGGTATCTTGAGGGTGATTTCTCAATAGATTTGCATGGCTGGAAAAGAAAGTTGAGTGCCTAAAAAAGTCTAGGGAAAAATCAGAAAAAAAATTGGCACACATTCAATTGCTAGGGTTTTGTTTAGGGTTCTATAAATACATGTTTAAAAGACCAAAAAGAGAAGAGGTTTTTTTTTACTATATTTTCTTCTATGGTGGCCGTCTTCACGCATGGGAGCTCTTGTCCTTTGAGGATTATCATTATAGAAGAGTTGTATTTTCTTTCTTTTATTTGTTTTTTGTATGACGAGGATATTTTTCTTTAGAATTATGTATAACTAAATATTTTAGTTAGGGTTCGATTGAAGCCCTAGTTATATCTTTTTAAGGATTTTGATTTGCTTTGTTACAAATTATTTTTTTGTGATGCTTAATTGATTAATTCCTAGTTTTATTTCATTGTTCATACGATTTATGTGTTATGGTTGATCATCATATACATGTGTTGTATGGAGATTGACATCTAGGTAAATTTAGATGACCGAGTCTTGTACCTACACTAAGTGATGAAGGAACCAATTATGCTTTCTTGAAGTGCAACTTAGTAGATACCATGCTAAATACTTTGAGAATGAAAAGAGTTAGAGTAGACACCCATGCCTAACTTGTTGCATAGGGAAATTAATAGCTTAAGGAGTAGATATCATGCCCTTAGGTTGGTAAACATTAAGCATCTAAATCTAGTTTATAGCATTTTGCAAGTCGTTTGCCTTAAAAAAGATGATTAGTGGTGAATATTGAAGCCTTAACTTATTTTCTCATTATTTCAATTCTAGTTTCAAAACTATTTTACGATTTTCTTTCACTAGTGCAATATTTGCTGTTTATTCAAATCTATTATTTTTTTGTTTCATTTAGATAAAAGCTTTAGGAAATTATATTTAAACACAATTAATCCAATCCTCGTGGGAATGATCTCATATTTGCTAGCTATACTATTTGTTTGATCTTGTGCACTTGCGAGTTAAAACAACATTTAGAAGCTTATTATTTAGGTTGATATTTGTATAACATTAAGCTAAGATTCATTAAGAGAGAAATTTTAATTGGAAACTTTCATTAAAAGATATCTCTCTTGTTGTTCTAAAAACATTCTTTATATCATCTTGCTTGTAAATGATTTGGTGTAACTCTTAGTAAGGATTTGTTGTGTGTTTAGGTTTTAAACACTTGTGAGGGTATTTCTTGTGAGAGAAAATTTTCTTGTAATGGTTTGGGAAACATGTTGAAGTTGCTTGATTATGTTCTTTAATTGGATTAGTGAACTGAACTCTCAAGAAGATCTCTTGAAGAGTGGACTAGGCAGAAGGAGTGACCGAACCACTATAAATACGTTTGCAAGCTCTTCTCGCTTACTTTCTTTAATTTCAAAAAGTTTATTTATTGATTGTGTTTTTTTTTTACTTGCTCTGGATTTGATAGCTTATATAATTGGTGTTTATATTTCAATTAATTGAAACAAGTTTTTTGACCCAATTCACCCCTCTCTTGGGTTGCCTTAATCAACAATTGGTATCAGAGCCTATTTCTCTTGTTTAAGCTTAAAATCCTATAATAGATTAGAATCAAGAATTTTTTTAGGGAAAATCATCATGGATGGTATTAGAATTCCTATTAAGAAGAGGTAGAAATTGAAGTCCCTAAATTTAGATAAGAATTTAATGATATGGACCGAAAAATAGTTTCTTTTAATAGTAAAGCAACTAGCATGCTTCATTGAGCCTTAAACATAAATGAATACAATAAAATTTTGTCTCATGGATCAGTAAAGAAATTTGGGATAAATTTCAAGTCCTTTATGAAGGTACTAATCAAGTTAAGAAGTAAAAAATTAATAGACTCATGTCTAATTATGAGGCCTTCAAAATGTCACCAACCGAGACCATATTCGACATGTATCATCGTTTTACTAATATTGTCATTGATATGAAACTTCTTGATAAATCTTATGATAATGGTGATTTAGTGAGAAAAATTCCTAGGTCCTTGCCTAAAGCTTGGGAATCAAAGTTGATTGTCATAGAAGAAGCAAAGGACCTTGATGATCTTGAGATTGTTACACTTCTTGTATCATTGTTTGACTCATGAAATTATTGTCATCAACAAAAAAGATGACGGTGTGACCAAGAATAAGAAGATCATTACTCTTAAGACTTCTACTAGCTAATAAGTGGAAGATGATGATGAAAGCATTGAAGAAGATAGGGACATTGCTCTTATCACCAGGAGATTCCAAAATACTAGAATTTAAGTAAGAAAGCTCATGCTACAGATGATTCCATTAGGAAGGATAAAATCATTTACTTTGGATGTAAGAAGCCCAAACATATCAAGGCGGATTGCCCTTAGTAAGGAAGCCCACCAAAAACTTCAAGAAGAAAGTAATGGTAGCTACTTGGAGTGATGCTGAGGAAGAAGATTCAGATAATGATACATATCAATATATTGCTAACCTTTGCTTGATGACAATTGATTAAGAATTTGAAATAACTAATTATTTAGATATGATGTTGATAATGAAATTTTGCATGGAGATTTACCTGAAACATTCAATGAATTACATGATGGCTTAAGAAATTTGTTCTCAAGAGGAAAATTCCATCTCTTTCTAAAGAAATGGTTGTTTTGAAATAAAAAAATAAAAAGCTTTCTTTAGAAGTTGGTAACTCAACACAAGATGATTTTAAAAATGAAAATGAGATTTTAAATAAGAAAGTGATTTAGTTAAACAACAATATCTTCAAACTTGTTAAAGGAAAATAATGAGTGAAAAAAAAATCTGAATTGGGATAGTTTCCTATGAGTAAACAAAAATTCATTGGAACCATTTTTATGAAAGCAATAAATTTAAATGAGGATTTTAGCCTTCATCTTTCTAGAAAAACTCATAATGCATCATCTAAGAATGCTAGGAAATCCAATAATAATTCTCATGCTAGGAACGCTTACAATGCTCATGCATATCCTAGAAATGCTTATTCTAGAAATCATAATGCTAAATATACTTATTCTAAAAACTCTTATGTTATGAATGCATAAACTAGAAATGTTCATTCACATTCAAGAAATGTTAAATCTAGATCTAAAAAGAATTCCTATGCTCATCCTTTTCATTCTAGAATTAGTAAGTATGCTTATAATGATTATGGGTATTATGTTAGAAATATGCACTCTAGAAATGCTAGATATGATAAATTTTCTCATTCTAGGAATGATAGATATGCTTATTCAAGATATTTTAGAAACAACCATGGTTATCATTCTAGAAATGTACATCATGCATATCAATATAAGAGAAAAACTAAATATGTTGTTAAGAAGGTATTGGTTCCAAAAGGATCTATATTTTCAAGGACTAACCCCAAAGGACTTTAGTAATTTTGGGTACTTAAGAGTTTGCATTGTGAAATCCTTTGTGGTATAGGTGTGTTTTCAATCAAGAAAGAAAGGTGACCATTGGTATATTGATAGTAGATGCTCAAAGCACATGATTAGTGATACAAAAATCTTTGTGGATTTAACTCTAAAAGATGGAGGACATGTTACATTGGAGATAACACCAAGATAAAAATCATTGACCATGGTAAAATGGGTAAAGATTTATCAACTATTGATCATGTTTTATTTGTTCAAAGTCTAAAGCATAATTTACTTAGCATAAGTAAATTATGTGATAAAAGTAATAAAGTCATTTTTTAATCAACTCATTGTCTTATAATAACATCTAAATTAATAAGAATAAATTTATCGACCAAAGACAAAAATATTTATGCTGTAGATTGTTGGACGAAAATATACCTAAATTAATAAGCAGATGATCGTACTAGTTTTACTTGCAAGTGCACAAGGTCAACAGTGTAGTATAGTGTGCGAAAGCAAGATCATCTCCACAGGGATTGGTAAAGTTCGGTTTTAGAATTAGTTTCTTCAAAGTAAAAATAAATAAAATAACTGTTGAATGTGATTGATAATAATAAAGACATAGAGCTTTGATATCCACCACTAGTCATACTTTCCCAATTGTATAATGTATCAGTGCACTAGCCTTATCATGTATACCTAATGGTCGCCAACCTAAGGGCATGGTATCTACTCCTTAAGCTATTGATTTCCCTAAGCAACGAGTTAGGCATGGTATCTACTCTAACTCTTTTCTTCTTTAAGGGATTCAACATGGTATCTACGTGAGTTGTTCCGTAAGAAAGCATAGAGGTTGTGGAAATCGACAACCACATGAGACCTAGGGCATGATATCTACTTCCGGTTTCCTATGTTGATTAATCCAAGAATCGTGGATATCCTTTGTTACTAATGTTAGACCTAAGACTTGGTCATCCAAATTGATCTAACTAACCAATCCATACCACATGCATACGTTGGCCATACACATACATATGAGGAATTTAAATAAGCACAGACATTAATCAAGTTAAGCAACATAATAAAGACTATTGGCAAAGATTTATCAATGAATAAATATATGAGAAAGCATAACTATGGCTTTAATTGAGCCCTATAAGAAAGTTAGTTACACATGCTGTTTATGAAAAACATCATCATAACATAAAAATAAAGGGAAGAGTAAACCCGAGAGAAGATGCATCAATTCTCTCCCGAAGCTTACAACTCCAAGCTAAAAGATAAATGAAGTGTTCTCTCTAAGAAGTGATGATTTGTGTGTGCTTTACAGGTGTATTTATAGGGCTTGAGTAGTCCTAGAAGGTGCAGGAAACCCTAAACTTCCTAAACCGTAAAAACTCTCTTATTTCCAAAATAGGGTTCTGCAGTTTACTGTTCATGCCCGTACATGTGCGCTCGATCGCACCCGTCTTGCGCTCGATCGCAGTGTGCGCTCGATCCTTCTTGTATGCACACGATCGCAATGTGCACTCGATCGCATTACATGGTGCGATCGATCGCAGCTTGACCAGAGGCTCCTCCAGGATTTCCAAGCTTCTTCCTTTAAGTGTCAAAACTGCTTCGTTTCTTCCAAGACCCTATAAACACATGTAAAACACACAAATGAAGTAAAATGGACCAAAATAACATAACTAAGGACCTAACAAATGTAAATAAAGGGGCTTAAATATGAATATTTAAGCACCTATCACACCCCTAAACTTACATATTGCTAGTCCCTTAGCAATACTAAACAAAACTAAAATGAAAAATAACAACACACAGATAGATCCAATGTTCATAGTGTCCACAAAAGTTTAAGTCTTAACACAAAACTATGATGTGCATTCATGAGGAAGCTTAACAGATATGAAAATATTAATGAATAAGAGTTTTGAACGCAAATCACTTTCATAAGGCAATTTAAGACATCACAAGTTCGACTTTGGTGTGTGGTGAACTAGCACATAAAAGATTAGGTTTCCAAATAATTCTAATGTGTATGTTTCGATGTCTCAAGATTCACCAAATTTCCTATTAGAATCAACAAAGATGGCATAAATTTTCTTCTTTCCTTTTGTTTGCGATATTTTTGTCAAATTAGTTCTCTTAAGCTTTCTATTTGACTCATGTAATGAGCGTTTAGCCAATGACTCCCAAACCAAATGGTTTTAGGGCATTAGGTGTAGAGACACCCCTAAAGACTTACTAACTCGAGTCAAAAAGGCTATGAAACTAACTGGTCTCAATGCTCTTTATTAGAATTTCTACCTTTTGACGTGACATTCACTGCTTACTGAGGCAAGAGGGCCAGTTACTCAGCGGAAAGTTCTTTTTAATGATCTTTTGAGTTAACAAATTTTTCACCTTTTGACGTGACACTCACTGCTTACTGAGGCAAGAGGGTCAGTTACTCAGTGGAAAGTTTGTTTTTAACGATCATTAGGAGCATTTCTTTCTTTTTGAGCACTAACAAATTGTTTCTATTTTCTTATGCCAAGATGTTAGTCTAATAGGCCATTTGGTTCACAGTTGAGCAAAAGAAACATACAAATCAAAATTACATGTCATACCCCACACAATTATGTGTCAATGTGCTTGTGATCGTTTAGGTCAAATTTGTAAATCCTTAAATGCCTAAGAGGAAGTGATCGAGGTTCAAACTTAATTATTGGCCTATATGTTCAAGGTGTTAAGCTCACTAATGAAATCAATCATATTCTTTGTTTAGATCACCAAATTTTTTTTTTTTAGAACAGTATGAACATGCATTTATCTATGAAAACAAAAACACAACAAAATAACAGTAAAATGGGACATAGTGAGTGTGTGAATGTGTCCCCATACCCCCAAACTTAAATTGCACATTGTCCCCAATGTGTGAATAGCATGGAAGGATCTGACCTGGGAGATAGAGAACTGATGGCTGGCATAGCTCGTAGCACGCCCCCAAACTTCAACTGAATGCAGTCACTATGTCCTTGAAAAAGAAAGAAAAAACAAACATAAAATGAAAAACAAGTAATAATAAACAGCTATAGAAAAATAAACTAGGATATACGAATAATAATAAAAAAATAAACTAATAAAAAGGATATATTGTGGGGTGCCTCCTATGAGCGCTAAGTTTAATGTCTTCAGCTAGACGTGGTATCCTCTCACTATTGATCATCAGGTGGTGCGGTTGAAGAGGTATCAGGTGCCAGAGGTAGCTGATCAAGAATAACCTGCAGCATAGCCTCCTGTCGTGCTAACTGTGCCTCCAAACTATCTATGCACTGATGCACGAGTGTGGTAGTGGCAAAGACCTCACCTCGGAAGGAGGACAGTTCAGCTAGAAAGTGCGGGGACTCGGTGGGTCCCATGTCCGGATGGTCCTCCTCTCGTATTGGGCTAACGATAGGGGTCTCGGTCTCCATACGATCTTCCTCAACTCTCTCAGCTGCTAGAGTAGGTGCTGGGAGTCCTCGAGGCATATGCGAGAGGTTATGTGTCCACTAAGCCTTCTCGAAGAAGGGATGCTCTCGCACTGGTCCATCGCTGGTGGTCCCTTTAGTCCCTTTTTTCTTGAGTATGTAGGAGAGTAGGAACGGGAAAGGGAGACCGCATGCATTGGCCGTGGTGGTCTGCCGGCCATGGACATGATCCCAGAATTTGTGCAACTGGCTCCATATAACCGTTGGAATAGAGTACCAGTGACCTCTGTGGAAGGCATATAGGGTCTGTAGAAACTGATCTCTCCGCTGTGTCTTGTGTCCCAATGAACACACATTGTGCTGAAGGATAGTGTCGACAAGCCAAAGTCGTGGAGGCAACTTTGACCAACTGGCTGCATTTTTATGTCTATCGGCATACTGACCAGCGCACATATCCATAATAATCTCAACCAGGGCAAAGGACTTCGACTCTTCCTCGATATTGGTGTCCTCCGGAGGGGACTCGTCAGTGCAATGAAGAGCAGCGGCTATATCGGCACTAGTCACCTCGATGGGTGTGCCATGGACTAAAGAATTCAGTACTCCCGGTCTACTGCAGTCAAAAGATAGGCTCACATAGAATTGGACTACGAGCTGGGAGTAAGTAGTCGAACACACCGGCTTGAAAAGCCTTTTCAATCCTCGATGTTTAAATGCCTGGATGACCTATTGAGTGGTGTCCATGTGCTTGAATACGTCATCGATGGCGAAGGTGGTCTCGCATAAGAGCTCTCGTTGCTCGATGCTGAGCTGGGATGACGAGGCACGGCTGCTGGATGCACCGGAGGTGGAAACAGATGGTTTGGACATGCTGTTGTTTGCTTTTGCCTAATTTGAGATCGATCTCAAAATATATGCGCTCGATCTCACACTGGTCTATGTGCTCGATCGCAACAGCCGTGCGCTCGATCGCACACGGTCAGGCGTTTCCTCGAACGGATGGTGTGCACCAAAAACCTAAGCGCTGGTTTTGAGGGTTTGAATTCGTTCCTAACCTCCTGCAAGCAAAACAAGCTCCAATCATGCACAAGATACATATATATATAGAAGGAATGTTGTAAATGAAACATTAAAATTCATGTGTGTGTGCAGAAGGAGTACCTTGTGTATAGGGGGAATATGTAACGGGTGAGGGGGTATGTGGTGGGGCGGTGATGATTGGTGACGGTGGTGATGGTGGACGACAGTGGTGATTGGGAGTGGTGCTGGTGGTGATCTTGGAGAGTGTGGGAGTTGAGGAAAAATATGGGTGTTGCGTGTTTGTAATCAGAGAGTGCGAATGAGTGAGTGAACAGTGAGAGAGTGAGTGAGTGTGGGAGTGTTTGGACTTAAAGCTGAACTGTCTGCCACGAGTGAGCTCGATCGCACGTGGGGTGCGCTCGATTGCACTTATGCACTCGAACACTTTGAATGGCCGCAATCGCACTAATGGTGCGATCAATCGACCATGTGTTAGTGGCCTCAGTACCACTAACCTCAGTAGAGATGTTTGAGCTACATGATCGGCAAATGTGAAATGTCTCAAGTGCTCTCTTGATATAGTACTATTCCCGTTGAAGGGGGTACTTAGAGCCCCCATCAGGTGGTTCAAGTGCCCTTGATGGTTGCTTCATTTCCATTTTTGATTCCTGGTCAATAAAGTAAGGAAAAGTAGTATTAGTATTTGCAGGAGGGTCAATTTGAAGAACATACTTACTTGAAGGCTGTGGTGTGTTCTTGAGGAGGTGTGTAGCTGTATTGACGTCTTTAATCACACTGTCATCCTCAGCCCTAATATCTATTATTGTGTTCTCATGGTTGGGGATGGTCTCCAATGTACTGGTGCGATGGACCTGAGAAGCTTTCTCAACAACACTTCGCATGAAGCTCACATTAGAATATTCATTATCATTATTGGTTGATTTTAATGTATTAAATATTTGAAATTCTATCTCCTCATCATTTACCCTCATTGTGACAATGCCCCGTTTTACACTAATATTAGTGTTAGTAGTTATCATAAAGGGGCGTCTTAGGATGATGGGGAGAGGCAATGGCAGAGTACATTCTTCTATATCTAATACTATAAAATCAGCAGGTATAACGAATTTTCCTACTCTTACCAGCACGTCCTCAAGGATACCTCTCAGTTGTTTGATGCTTCTGTCAGCTAATTGCAAAGTGACAGAGATTAGTTGAAGCTCCCTCAAACCTAGTGTCTCGTATACACCGTATGGCAGCAGGTTGACACTCGCTCTTAGATCCAATAGTGCATGCTCGAATAGCTGGTCACCTAGCCTGCAAGGAATAGTAAAACTACCTAGATCTTTCAGTTTAGGTGGTAATTTTTTTAGAAGCACAGCACTTACCTCTTCGGTTAAGGCAACCGTCTCATGTTCCTGAAACTTCCTTTTGTTAGTGCAATAATCTTTCAGAAATTTAGCATATGTAGGAATTTGTTTAATGGCATCTAACAAAGGAATATTAATCTCTACCTTTTTCAATGTTTCAAAAATGTCAACCAATTTGGTCTCTTTCTTAGGTTTCACCAACCTTTGAGGAAATGGTGGGGGTGTATTTACTTTTTCCATCTCAATCTCACTTACCTTAGAGGTGGATACTTTGTCAGGTTCGTCAGATCCTACCACCTTGCTATTTCTCAAGGTTGTCACAGCATTTAGTTGTTGATGCCCCCCAGGGTTAGGTAGTGTTTGAGCTGGGAGCTCTCCTTGCTTTCTGCCACTGAGCTCTTTAGCCAGTTATCCCATTTGTAACTCTAGTCTTTGAATTGCTTGCTCATGTTTTGCAGTGGTTTGTCTTTGCTGAGTCATGAATTGTTCTTGTGATGTCATCAATTGTTGTTGCTGAGTGGCTAGTTGTCTCACAAGACTTTCAAGATCGTTCTTCTTTGGTTCGGGAATAGCATGAGCAGTGGGCTGGGGGTTTCATTGCTGTCCTTGATAGTTCTGATTGTTGTTCCTTGAGAAATTCGGGTGATTCCGCCATCCAGGGTTGTATGTGTTTGCGTAAGGGTTGTTCTTCGGCGGATAGTTATTAGGTCCCATGTAATTGGCTTGTTCCGGATCTGCAGATGAGTACAACAGATAAATGTCAGTATTATGGTCGTATTGGGAACATATTGTACATACCTGGAGTAGGGTAGATGGTAGGTTGGATGAGGCATTTTGGGCAGTCATGGCTTTTACCAATAAGTCTAGTTTTCTTTCCATCGCTGCCATTTGAGGGGAAGATCCTCCGTTCAGATTTACCTCATACACACCTTTACCTTTGGTTACATGTCTACCTCGAGAGGAGTGCTGAGTGTGTTCGCTGAGGGTTTCGAAGAGCTTCATCGCTTCTTCGCTACTTTTCTCCATCAACACTCCTCCACAACCTGAATCAACAATACTTTTATTAGTGTCGTTCAAACCTTCATAAAAGGCTTGTACCAGTTCATCTTGAGGCAAGTTATGGTGTGGGCATTTGAGTAGCACTTCGTTGAAGTGTCCCCATGCTTCGAAGAAAAGGTCTCCATCTTTTTGTTAGAAGGACTGGATCTCCTTCCTCATTTGCCTCGACTTTTGGGCTGGAAAAAACTTCCTCAGGAACTTGCTTGCCAACTCCTCCCAAGTGTAGATGGAAACTGCAGGCAAAGAATTATACCATAGTTTAGCAGTATCTTTCAAGGAAAAAGGGAATAGAATTAACCTTATTCCTTCTTGGTCTAGGCCTTGTATGTGCTGGAACTTGCAAAGATCGAAAAATTCTCGGAGGTGCAAATGTGGATCTTCATTAAGAGTACCCCTAAAGTGAGTCAAAGCATTCAATATTTGCGGAGATATATAATAGTTTCCTACCGCCTCAGGTTGATATGAAATGCATGATGATTGATCAATGTTCCGTGGGATGAAGGAGTGCTTCATCAGTACTCATGCAAGACTGTTGGATGTCGGGATCGAAGTCCGTGCATAAATAAGCAAAAACAGTTTCAGTGCAACAACTTAACACTGCTGCCCGGGTAACTCTCTGTCCTATTTGCGCTCGATCGCACAGAAGGCTGCGATCGATCGCAAGTATCACAGAGAGTGTGATTGAGGGTTTGATGTACCTGACACAAAAAGAAATCGATTAGGGTTTGATGAAAAGTAAAAATAAAGATGGTAAACAGAAAATAAAATAATAACGATGATTAAACTAAGCGATGAAATTTAGTGCATTCCCCGGCAACGGTGCCAAAAACTTGTTGGACGAAAATATACCTAAATTAATAAGCAGATAATCGTACTAGTTTTACTTGCAAATGTACAAGGTCAACAGTGTAGTATAGTGTGCGAAAGCAAGATCATCTCCACAGGGATTGGTAAAGTTTAGTTTTAGAATTAGTTTCTTCAAAGTAAAAAGAAATAAAATAACTGTTGAATGTGATTGATAATAATAAATACATAGAGCTTTGATATCCACCACTAGTCATACTTTCCCAATTGTATAATGTATCAGTGCACTAGCCTTATCATGTATACCTAATGGTCGCCAACCTAAGGGCATGGTATCTACTCCTTAAGCTATTGATTTCCCTAAGCAACGAGTTAGGCATGGTATCTACTCTAACTCTTTTCTTCCTTAAGGGATTCAGCATGGTATCTGCGTGAGTTGTTCCTTAAGAAATCATAGGGGCTGTGGAAATCGACAACCACATGAGACCTAGGGCATGGTATCTACTCCTGGTTTCCCATGTTGATTAATCCAAGAATCCGGTGTGGATATCTTTTGTTACTAATGTTAGTCCCAAGACTCGGTCATCTAAATTGATCTAACTAACCAATACATACCACATGCATACGTTGGCCATACACATAGATATGAGGAATTTAAATAAGAACAGACATTAATCAAGTTAAGAAACATAATAAAGGCTATTGAAAAAGATTTATCAATGAATAAATATATGAGAAAGCATAACTAGGGCTTCAATCGAGCCCTATAAGAAAGTTAGTTACATATGCTGTTTATGAAAAACATCATCATAACATAAAACTAAAGGAAAGAGTAAACCCGAGAGAAGATGTGTCAATTCTCTCCCAAAGCTTACAACTCCATGCTAAAAGATAAACGAAGTGTTCTCTCTAAGAAGTGATGATTTGTGTGTGCTTTACAGGTGTATTTATAGGGCTTGAGTAGTCCTATAAAACTCTCTTATTTTCAAAATAGGGTTCTGCAGTTTACTGTTCAAGCCCGTACATGTGCGCTCGATCGCACGCGTCTTGCACTCGATCGCAGTGTGCACTCGATCCTTCTTGTATGCGCACGATCGCAATGTGCGCTCGATCGCATTGCGCGCTCGATCGCATTGCATGGTGCGATCGATCGCAGCTTGACCAGAGGCTCCTCCAGGATTTCCAGGCTTCTTCCTTTAAGTGCCAAAACTGCTTCTTTTCTTCCAAGACCCTATAAACACATGTAAAACACACAAATGAAGTAAAATTGACTAAAATAGCATAACTAAGGACCTAACAAATGTAAATAAGGGGGCTTAAATATGAATATTTAAGCACCTATCACAGATCTTAAAAGTTTACCTTCAGGAAATGAAAAATGCCTTTATGCTTTTAGAGAAAGCTCTTGACTATGGCATAGAAGGCTTGGGCATGTTAATATGGAATTGATTCAAATGCTTTCAAGAAAAGATTTAGTATTTGGCCATTCTAAATTAAAGTTTGAAAAAATTATAAAGCTTGTGATGCTTGTCAAATGGAAAAAAAAAAATTTGAATTCCTTTTAAATCCAAAAATGTTTCAACTTCTAAACATTTACAACTTTTACATGTGATTTGTTTGGAACAATTAGAACAATTAGTCTTAGTGGCCATCACTATATTCTTGTTATTATGGATGATTAGTTTAGATATACATTTGTTATCTTCATGCTTTTAAGGATAAAATATATCAAGATTTTGTAAACTTTTGTAAAAAGGTTCAAAATGAAAAAAAAAAAAAGGTTTTATAAGCACTAGTATAAAAAGTGATCATAGAAAAGAATGTGAAAAACAAATCTTTAAAAAATATTGTGATGATCATGAAATTGATCATAATTTTATGGCTTCAAGAACTACTCAACAAATTAGTGTTGTTGAAAAAAAGATAGAGTTTTAGAAGAAATTGATAGAACTCTCCTTTGTGAAAATAGTTTGCCAAAATATTTCAAGGCGGAAGCCGTTAATATCGCATGTTATGTTTTAAATAGAGTTTTGATTAGGTCTATACTCAAGAAAACTCCATATAAATTATGAAATGATAAAAAGAAAAATATTTCATATTTTCTTTCCTTTTGGTGCAAATGCTTCAACTGGAATAACAATAAAGATAATCTTGGTAAATTTGATTCAAAATCGAATGAAGGAATTTTCTTGGCATATTCAACCTCTAGTAAATTTTATAGAGTTTTCAATAAAAGAACTCTAGTGGCTGAAGAATCTGTGAATGTTATATTTAATGAGACTAATCCTCTTTGTACAAAAAGAGATTATAGTGATGATGATGTCGATATTGTGCAAAGAATGGACAATCCCACTACCATTGTTGACTCCAAAGAATTGGTACCACTAGTGGCACAAGAAGAAAGTGTATCAAGAGTTGATCAACCTTCCATTAGACAACAAAGAGAAAAAGATGATGATAAATACTTTCCATATACCTCTAGAGCCCAACAAGATAGAGATTTTATTTATTTGGGGTAAATGTGTTGACTGTGGCTCAATATGATAGCAGATTTGTGGTCTTATCAGTGGTTGTACTGGAAATGGTAAACCTAGAGGAGAAGAAGTGTAAGAGGTTCATAGATGAACTATGTTTTAAGATTTGATCAAAACTATCTTACATAAGGCACATGAATTATGTCAGATTAGTGGGTACAACACTTCAGATTGAGAAGGAAGTGATTGAATTTAGAGGAATGGGAAATTGGCGGAAGAAGTCTAGATTTGAGGAACCCAGAAATGGTACCAATATGAATATATAGGGTGGGAGACTACCCAAAGGAGGCGTTCCTTGTCACAGAGAACTAAAGTACAGAGTCAGAGGCAAGCATGATCAGTTACTTCTATAACTCAGAATAATATTGGTGGGACCCTTAGATTTGGGAGACATGTTATGGGAATTGGGAATCATGGTAGAGAAAGTAAGTATGCCACCAAGGGAAAGTGGTAATATAATGTATGATTGAGAGACAAAAATTTGTTATAGATATATTCAGATAAGATATTTATCCCACAATTGTCAAAATTTGAAGTGCTTTATGTGTATAGAAGGTGGACATATCAATGTTGGTTGATCTTGGCGCATCCCATTCTTTTGCATCCAGTATTCATATGAAGTCTATTGAAGTATGTATTAGTCCTTTGATGCAAAATATTTTTGTTGAATGTCCCACTAGAGATAGAGTAATAATCATAAATGTTTACAAGGGTTGTGTGATTCGTATCGGTGATAGAAAATCTGAAGTTGATTTATTATCTTTGAATATGGTTTATTGTTTTAGAAAGAAGGTAGTGTTCTAGATATGGACATAAGGAGTTTAATTTCAGAGAGAACATAAAATACTCTCAAACTATCCTATTTTACTCTGACTGCTAGTAAATAGTTGAAGAAGGGTTGTGAGAAGTATTTGGCATACATAATGGATTCTAAAAAGGAAAATAAGAAGTTAGAAAAAATCTTGATAGTGAAAGATTTTCATGATATGTTTCATGAAGAGTTGTCTAGATTGTCTCCCAGTAAGGAGATTTAGTTTTCTATAGATGTGATTTGAAGTTCAACACACATATCTATAGCACCCTATAAAATGATGTCAGCTGAATTGAGAGAGTTAAACGTACTATTTTAAGAATTTTTGGATAAACAATTTATCGGACCTAATGTATTTGGGGAGCCCTTGTGTTGTTCATGAAGGAGGAAGATAGAACGATGAGATTGTGTATAGACTACAAAAAGTTGAATAAGAACAAATATCTTTTTACCTGGGATAAATGAATTGTTTGAGCAGTTGCAAGGAGTGAGAGTGTTTTCTAAGATAAACCTGAGATTAGGTTATCATTAATTGAGGATAGAGAAGGGATACGTGCCTAAGACTGCTTTTAGGACACGTTATGGTCATAAGTTTTTTGTGATGTCATTTGAATTAACTAATGTTCCAAAAACATTCAGGGACTGGATGAATAGAGTGTTTAAACTATATCTTAACAAGTTTATGGTTGTATTTGACTTCCTGATATAATCTAAGAAGAAAGAACAACATGTGAAACATTAGACAGTGTGTTGGAGATTCTAAGGAAAGAGAAATTATATGCAAAGTTCTCTAAGTGTGAGTGTTAGCTGAATGAAATAACCTTCTTGGAACATGTAATATCGAGAAATGGCATAACAGTTGATCCACAAAAGGGTAGAGGCAATTTTAAGTTGGGAGAGACCAACTAATGTGATTGAGATTAGAATCTTCTTGGGGTTAGTTGGTTATTATAGAAGATTCTTTCAGAATTTTTGTATTATTATAATATTATGGAATAGATTGACCAAGAAAGAGGTGAGATTGATATGGTGAAGGAAGTGCGAGAAAAATTTCTAATTACTAAATGAGAAATTGACTACAGCTCCAATATTGGTGTTTCTTTCTGGTGATGAAGGATTTGTGGTGTATAGTGATGCGTCACATCAATAATTGAGATATGTATAATATAGGAAAGCTATGGCCCATACTTCTAGGCAATTAAAGATTTATGATAGAAATTACCCTACTTATGACTTAGAGTTGGTTGGTATAGTGCTTACTTTAAAGATTGGAGTATCTTGTGAGATATTCATTGATCATAAGAGTTTAACATACTTACCTACGTAGAGAGAGTTGAATTTGACGTAAAGATGGTGAATGAAGTTGATTAGTAAACTATGATTGTACAATTCCCTATCATCTAGACAAAAAAGTGAAGGTGGTAGTTGATGCATTGAGTAGAAAGTCTATAAGAAGTTTAACTACTATTGGGAGTCCTGATGTGAAATTGATGATAGATTTAGAGAGATAAGAATGAAGTTGAATATCAGTGGTAGAGGATCATGGTAAACGAATATGGTTGTACAGTCATCCATAGTAAAAGACTTTAATGATGCAAGTTAGAGATGAAGAGATAGAAAAGATTAAGCATTGAGTGCTTACTAGAAAGCAATATGAGTTCAAAACTTGAAGGGTATTTTGGTATTGAAATATAGGATTTGTGTTCTCAATGATGCGGAGTTGAGAAAGAAGATATTAAGAGAGGTATATGATGATGTATATTCGATGCAACCAAGTAACAATAAGATGTATAGAAGATTGAGACAGAATTTCTAGTGGTCAGAATTGAATAAGGATGTAGCTGAGATTGTGAGGTTGTATGGAGCACCATTAAGTATAGTGTCAAATAGAGATGCTAGATTTACATCTTGATTTTGGAGAGGTTTTCAGAAAGCCACGGGTACGCAGTTGTAATTTAACATAATTTTTCATGCTCAGACAGAAAGAATTTTTAGAATACTAGAAGATATATTAAGGGCAAATATGATGAGTTCTCAATAAGTTGGGATGCTTACATGCCATCGATTGAAGTTGCTTATAATAATCAGTATCAAACTAGTATTGGAATGGCACCGATTGAAACATTGTATGGTAGGAGGTGTAGAACTCTTATATGTTGGGAAGAAATTGGAGAGAGAAATATATCTAGTCCATCTATTATTGAGCTAACAACTGAGATGATCAAATTGGTTAAAAAGAACTATAAAGCAGTACAGAGTAGACCGAATAGCTATGCTGATACTAAGAGAAGACCTCTTGAATTTCAAGTTGGTGATTGGGTATTTTGAAGATATCTCCATGGAAGGGTGTGTTGAGGTTTAAAAAGAAGGGAAAGTTGAGCTCGAGATTTGTGGAGCCATATGAGGTGATCAAGAGAATTGGACCAGTAGCATATCGTTTGGAATTGCCTCCAGAATTAAAGCATTTACATAATGTGTTTCATGTGTCACTGCTGAGAAAGTACTTATACGATGAATCCCTTAGTATCTCAAATAAGGTGATAGAATTTCAGGAAGATTTGACTTTTATGGAAGTACCGGTCAGAATCCTAGACAGAAAGGAACAAATCTTGCGCAATAAAGTCATTTCTTTGATTCAAATATTATGGCAGAATAAAGATGTCGAAGAAGTCACATGGGAGCCTGAAGCAAGAATGAGAAAGGAATACCCCCAACTCTTTTCTTAAATTAGGTAAGGAAATTTCGAGAACGAAATTTTTGTAAGGTGGGTAGATTTGTAATACTTATAATCGTAAAGTAAGGGTAAAGAAGTAATTTAATAAATATGACATGAAATTAAAATAATATATTTACGAGAAGTATTTAGTATTGAATAAAATAATTCTTTAAAAAATAAAATAAAATAAAATTTGGACATGCCCAAAATGAACAGAAGGAAAAAGAAAAAAAAATCTGGACGTCCAGGAAAAAAGAAAAAAAATATTTTTAAAAAAAAGAAAATTGCGCCACCTACTGCCAAGCCTTTTGTGCATGTGAGCCACGTCTCACGTTTTGTGGCAGTTGAAATAGGGAGGGCTGCTAAAGAAAAACAAAATGTTGTTTATATATATGTACATGAGAGTTAAGTATATTACTTATTTACTTATCTCTCTTCAATTATAAATTTTCTTTAAACACTAAGGGACCGAAAGAAATGTTAAAAGAGCAAAATTTTTGAAGGGGTTTACAGGAGGATTTTATAGAGAGTCACGAAAAGCTATTAGAAAAACAGAAGGTAATAACTTAATGTTTATTTTTGAATTCTTTTAGCATTCATGAAATTTCCTGAAAGTCAAAGTTGGAATTTTCAAAGGGTGTGGTTTATGAAGAATTGAAGAATAAATTAAAATTTTAATATAAATATTATGTCAGGTGTTAACGATCAGCAACCTGGAGAAATTGTTGAAAAGAACGGGAAAGGTAAGGAGGTGATCCACGGGTAGCTTTAAGTGCTACGTGGTGAGTTAGATTTACTTAACTCTCATTAGCTTAGGCTTTGGTGGTAGATAAAAAATTGATTGATATGTATGATAGGAATTTTGGAAATGTAGAAAATTATTATGTGAGAAATAATAGTTTTGGAATAATAAGTTGATTTAATAATAAAACGATAAGTGAAATTCTTGATGAGTTATGGTTGGGATTTTGATACGAATTATGAGGAGATGAAATTTACTGGATCCTGACAAGATTTGATGGTTGATTTGATGTGATTTAGGATGAGAGGAATTTAGTGAAATTTTTTTTATATAATTTGAGAAAAATTAGGATAGCCAATTTAAATATTTGAATTCATGTTTGTTTTTTTTTTTTTATGTTATTGTTCATATGCACATTTCATATTATTGTGCATATGCATATTTCATATTATTGTTCATATGCATATGCATTAAATAAAATAAAAGAACCGAGAAGGGGTCGGTCTAATTGAAAAACAGTGACAATCGATATAGGCTGAAAATAAAAGGGACATAGTGACAACCGATATATACTAGAAATAAATATCGTGACAGTCGGGATAAGCTGGAAAGAAAAGAACCGAAGAGGGCTGGTCTAAGATAATAAAAGCATGTCAACATGTGGAAAGATGTTCCCTAATAATAATTCATGTATTGCATTTGTTTTAAATTTGATTGCATTACTGAAATGCTGATGTGTTGTGTGTTATTGTGAATTTATTTATAAATGAATGAGTTTCATAGAGAGAGACAGTTATGGTAAGAAAGAAACAGAGAAGTATGATATGATAAGAACCATTTAAATGATAAACTTTATGATGTGAACCTCATTACAAGGTAATTATGAGATAATTTATGGTCTTAAGGTGAACCAATAAATAAGAGAAAGAGATTGATAGAGAATGAATATTATACATGTGTAGTGATAGTAGAATGCTAGTATCAAGTTGTATGAGATATAAATGATTAAATATTGAAAGATCTTTTATACGAATGAATACTTATAGTAAATTTAATTCTCTGAGCTTGTGAAGCTCATCCCTCATTGTACAATGATTTCAGGTAGCAGGCAGGACAGATAATCTAGTGGGTTGAGAGTCAGACAAAATCATTTTCTGTAAGCCATGTATGTGTCAACATCCTTAAACTAATGAGAAAATAAAATTAAAAAATTTAATTGTAAATATTCATGCATATTACGTTATGTAAAATGGTTAAGTCAATATCATATTGATGTATCTCCCTGTTGAGGGTTGAGGATTGATGTAAAATAATTTCTGTTAGTATTATTTTTATTGTTGTATATATGTGTCATGCTGAGATTTTCAAAATGTGATGACACTATCTTGGGGGTGGCCAACCGGGGATAGGTCGTTACAGTGTCGTTTTCCATCCAAGCACAAAGCAAGGACAAAGGGTAAGGAGCCGCTATTTGACCTTGAAAGGGGTCAAATCCCTTGTCATTGGTCTACGTGAGAAATTCCAAAGCTCGGGAGATTTGGGTGCAAAAGAGTGAAGATTTAAAACTCTCTCTCTTACCTAACCGAAGTCTAGCCCTTTGTGTTTCAAGTGAATTAATTGAAATTTTAATTCAAGTATTATTATCATACACTACTAATAAAACTAAGCACACTTTTTTCAATTTTTATCCAAACAAAGCAACACCAAATATTAACTTTAAAGTAATGTGGTAAAAGTAGGTATATAAAGGAAATAAATCACTTTTATTATGAAGAAAAAAATATTAAAACTACTTGCAAAGTATAGATGAGAAGTAAATTAAAGTGCGCACATTTAAACTGGGTGGATTAATTATATAAGTTAAACTAGATAGATTGAGACTATTTTTTTTTTTTAACTAGATGAATCAAACTTGAAGACTAAATTGAGTAAATTAAACTAAGCTACTTTAAACTAGACGAGTTAAAAAATAAGGAATTTAGCTAAATAGATTTAAACTAAACTACCTTAAAGATGAGATTCAAAATAACTAGTAACTAGTAACATACTTAATGAGCCAAAGGGGGCCCAAAATTCTTTCTAAAGAATTAAAGTTCACATGTAATTAATGACAACTTAAAATAAAACATCTAACTTAGAGAATATAAAAATTCTTAAGGTACTAAACTAAAGGAAAGAACTTTAAAACTATCGTTAACTCAACATTGCATTTAACGAAGAGACTACATATGACTAGTAGCTAACTGAAGAAGGAAATATAACTAGTGAAAGAGAAACTGCTAAGAAACCAGTAAGTATCTTAAGATGAAACTTTTTAAGTGATCTAAATTAATCTAGTCCATTTTCATGGTGGTTTAAATACATGAATCATGCTAGCAAATTATTTTGCAAAAAGTAGAAGCTTAACCAACCTTCTTTGGCTAAGGAAAATTTTCACACGCAAGGATTATCCTTAGAGATACTTGTGCTCTTGTGGACTTAGTGAAGTTGGAAGAATGATTCCAATGAAGATTAGAAGAACAAAAAACAAAAGGTGGCCGAAAATGATGAAGAACTCTCACTAGTTCTTCTTTAGTGTTTCACTCTTTGCTCTTTTCTCACTTTTCTTGAACATTCTCTTATCTTTTGTTATATTCCTCTCTTTGATCTTCCTACTTTTCTCTCTTTTTTCACTTCTTTCTTTCTCTCTAAACTTTCTCTCTTTTTTGCATTACTTTGCCTTAGTGTTGTGTTGTTTTTTTTTTTTTTTTTTGTTAGCAAAGAGGGGTATTTATAGGAAGAATAACCTGGCCAAGAGATTAAAAAAAGCAAAATAGTGGGTGAAAAGAAGGTGCATTGCTGGTTATATAGGGAAGGGGAAAAGTAGTTTCAACTTTTGAGATGAAAAATGTGTTTCACTTTTGGGTGTAAAGGTGGGCTAGAGAAGTCAGGTGTAGTAAACCAAGTGAAAAGTGAGAGGGAAAATACTTTTAGGTGGCTGACCATGGGGAAGAAGGAGGTGTTTCTTTGAGGTGAAAAAAAGTTAAGAAGAAGGTTTGCAGAAAGGTGAATAATAAAGGACACTTTAGAGTGTTTTCAATAAAGCAAAAGCAAAAGCAAAAACAAAAAAAGGTGAGAAGAAACTCTCCTTGCTTTGGACGACCAATGGGGGTGGAAATACACAATTTTATTTGGTTTTTGATATATAATGAAGTGGAAAAACTTAAGAAAAAAAGAGTGCAATTACAAAGCAAAAGAAGAAGAAAAAAAGTTCACATTCTTAAAAATAAATAAATAAATAAATAAAATCTACTGCTTTTGTGTGTAAAATGTGATTTGTTTTGGTAGAAAAAGGTGGTATTTGGCATTTAGGAAAGGGTGGAAGCTTAATAATTTAATATTCAATTAACTAAGCAAAATGAGAAGAAGAAAAACTCTCTCTTTTTGGTAAACATGACTGTCCAAAAAGGGAGAAAAATCAGTTACTTTATAAGTGCATTATTGTTGTTTTTTAGGTGAAAAAAATCTTATTTGTGTGAAAAAGAAATGTAGCATTTTGGGACAAAAGAAGATGAGGGGACCTTGGAGAGAGAGGTGAGTTCAAAAAGCAAAAAATATGAGTGAAAGTTCCTCATTATAACCAGCCACATAGGGAGATGAGAGAAACATCTTTTTTATTGTAAAAAAATAACTTTTACTTTGAGAAAAGTGAACCAATCAAGGAGTGCCAAGTGGAGGGTGAAATTAGAATTTCACCTTTAAAAATTAGAAGTCTTATTGGGCTTGAAATTTGGGTTTAGGAAAGATCAATGAGCTTTAGTGGGTTATGGATTGGACCAAACTTTAAATGAAGACTTTGGTCTTAGATTAGTTGGATCAAATAAAGCCAAGTTGATTTAAACCCAAAGTGAATTAAATGGATTGAACAAAAGGGGCTTGTAATTGGTCCTACTCTCTAATTAAATCCAAATTTCCTTATTTACTAAGTTCGAGCGCACTAGGATCAAAGATTTGTCATAGGAACCCGCATGTGGTTTGTTCAAAATTTTTGGAACGAAATTGGGTGTCTACAGTAATCAAAACAGAAAATCACCACATAATCAAATCAAAGAATCATTTAAGCAAAAAATAGAATGTGAGCACTCAATAGGTATAAATAAGAGAGATGAAAGAGATATCCACTCATATAATGATTATCATATAAATTCCAAAGAGTTTAATGTCATATTTCAACATACAAAACATCACACTTGGCTCAGAACTAATAAAGCTCATCAAAACATGCATACTTGATAAAATAAACATATTATCCATTTAATTCGATTCTTCCATTTAATCTTTTTTTTAAAGATTCAAACATATTTATTCAATCCATATTAATCATTATACAAAATCTCATAAGCATTTGACATCATATGCATTTAGAATGAGGTTCTTGAGGTTGAAGGGGACTCAAACTCGTAATGAGGGTGAACCTAGAAACTTGAGAGTTGAGAGCCATTCTAGGCTAGTATCTAGTTGCTGAGAGCCATTCTAGGTTATTATTTAGAGCTGAGAGCTATTCTAGGCTGGTGCTCGAGTCTGGGAGCCATTCTAGAATGACACTTGGCCTGCCCAAGGTTGAGTACCACTCTAGAGTGGTACCCGATAGCTAGACTTACCAGATTGACTTTATTTTCTAGATCTAAACCTTATTTTTTTTTTATATAAATAACATCTATGACCTTACTTTTCACTTTTAACATCATTCATCAAGTATTCTCATCATCAACTACCAAAATAAAACCTCCATATCCATCGTTCGATCCTCAATTATCTGGTTCTTTCGTGTTTTTATTGGTAGCCAAGAAGATGTGATCCTTAGGCATTAATAGGTGCAAAATGATGTGTCTATAGTCATCATACTCCGGTCTTGATCCATTTTAGCAGTGAGCAATCTCATTTGGTTTTCAATATTAGTCACTACATAGTCCATTGCTGGGTTTTCAGGTTGGGTAGTGTGTGTGGGGGAGATGACTTTTCCAGAATGCATGATATGAAAGTTCAACAACAAAAATAATTTTTGTCAATGATTCCGGGTAACTCAAATTTCTCTTAAGTAATGTAAACGATAAATAAACTCCTAGCATTCACATAAAGTCAAAGAACTTAATCTAAATGATATGCCAATGAAAGGTCAACCCCAGGAGAAGATAGTGACATAAATAATTGAATGAAAGTATGATGATTTTTTTGGAGATATGTGTGCATATATATATATATATATATATATATATATATATATATATATATATATTTCGATTTTGAATAAAGGAAAGAACAATTTAACTTTGATTTTTTTTTATAAAAAAATTAATAAACTTAACCACCAATACATTAAGCAAGATTCAAAATAGAGAACTTTGCCTCACAATAGCAAGTTTGAGTCAACCAGAAACTTCAGTGTGGTTTCTTTTTTTCCTTTGTGGCTCGGCTCGGCTAAAACGTGCGGCTTAGGAGCAGCTACATACTTAACTAGAAGGTGGCTACAGAAAACGGTCAAAAACTCAGCTCAACTCGAAAGGAAGGCTCAACTGTCGGCGTATAAGGCACCGGTAATGGCGCTTAAAGCGTGTGACGGCGGCTCCGACATGGATCGACGAAATATTTTTTGGGTCTGGCCAATTTGAAGAATCTAGTTACGTTGGTGGGGTCCGTTTTGTCGTGCGATGTCGAAAAGCAATAGGTCTAGCCGATTGAAAAACTGATTCGCCAGAAAACACCCGATCTGAGCGTGGAGGCATGGATGACGACGAAAATTTCTAAAACTCAGAGGTTATGGTCGTCAACACAGTTTGCTCCTGCTCGCGGTGGTGGTGCACGGTGGCCGCGGGCGAAAGCCGACAAATAGAAACCCAATCTCTCCTCTCTCTATTGTTCTACTCTCTTTATATTGTTAAGCACGTCTTTGTAAACAAGATGATGACGATTGAGAATCATTTATACTTTGATACCACTTTAATGTAGAATAATAAAGGAAATAACACATTATTCAAGAAAATAAAAAAAGAATCCAGCACAAATTAATAACCCTAATCTCTGGATTGTATTTATATCAGTAAAGTTATATTTTCATCAACTTCTACCAACAAAACATAAGCTTTAGAATATATATATATATATATATAAAAAATAAAACCTAACCCATGTTAAAATTTCATAAATCTTAAATTACAATTGTGCCCCCTCCTGAAGTATTTTTGTCTAAAGAAGTCTAGATGATCCTCCATCAGAAATGTATGGGCCTAATAGGGACTAGCCTAAGACCCTAAAGCATATAAGAAGTTGAGCTGAAGAGTAGGTCAGCTTCATCGTAGAGTCCAACAACAACAAAAAAAAAAAGGCCCAGTAACTGATCCAACCTTTCATAAACCCCAGTAGTAGTAAAGCCAGTGACGATGCTTTCTTCACGTTAATAATTCTTTAAAAATAGTTTTATGATTTGAGTATTCAAGTTTTTAATAGTACTGCATTTGATCTTAGTCAAAAAGTCTCTTCGGAACATTCGATAAAACTGTTACGAGATAAGATCTTAGCCGAAAAGACCGAGAAAGATAGTTAATCTACCTATCGTTATGCTTAACAGAGCCTGCAAACTACCAAAAGGCTTTCATGTTTTGATTGGAATACAAACCAAAATAACAAGATCGTCCGGCAAAATTGCACACAAAAACTGTCAACTTCACTTGAAAGCCACGTGCCAGGAGTGGGCCCTTCATCGTAATATTTCCCAACCTTATGCCGCCACGTTTGTGAATTCTATTATTGATCAAGCAAAACAGCGAAGTGTTACTTTGATTGGTCACTAATAAGACGGTATGGATATCCACTCTAACCTACGCCACCCTGCCCATCATACCTGCTAACCTACGCCTCATTATCCTCTGTGTTTCTTTTAAAGCTGATAAACACCCATGTCTCTCTCAATCTCCCTATCTCTCTTTCTCTCTCCTCTGCAAATTTTGTGAAGGTAGACACCCTACTCTCTTTGTAGTGTGTCTATATTCATCTAGATCTACGCAAGAATTTTCTGTTTTTGTATTTGATTATCAATTATGATTCATTAATCATTAGATGTTGGTAGTTCAGCTCAAAGTTTATTGCTTTCTTCTTTTATTGGAATTTTTAAACTGATTCTATAATGGGAAAGTGGTTAAATTTTCTTTGCATGCTACTTAATTATGTTATTTGGATATATGTTAATTTAATAACTGGTTATATCATTAGCTTATAAGCTTTTCTTCAGCAAATGTCGACAATAGGTCCTGTTTGGATGGTCTGATTTTGATTTCATATTGATGTTTTGAGATGAATAACAAAAGGATTTGTGGTAATTTGAGTTGTCATCAAAGGTACGTGTCAAATGGATCAGGTGGAATTGGTTTGGGTAAGACAACTCGGTTCCAGCTTATTCACCACATAAATAAAACCAAGAATTTGGGTTGAAAGTTGTGGAGATAATACTTTTGTGAACTTGGAAAATTCATAATTCAATAAAAATGCTTGTTTCAATTTAACTATGATGGAGGGAGAGGGAGAGAGTCACCATAATAATTGTTTGTATACAGTATTATGCAACATTTGAGTAGCTTGGACTGTATGGTTTAAGAGAGTAAACTTATATTGAATTATTCATAAAATGTCGGATTAGCTAATTTCTGCTTGTGATTGGTGACTCATTATTTATTCTTGTATTCAGTTAATTGATGATCCACAATCATGCCTGAGGTTGCTAGGATGCGATCCATGTCGCTCCAGCTAATATTGACGTCCTTTGTCTTCTTGAGCTATGTGAACAATGGGGATGCAAGGATCACAAGTACTTTCATTCGTTCGGAGTGGCCAGCTGTTGACATCCCGCTTGATAATGAAGTATTTGCAGTTCCAAAGGGTCACAATACACCACAACAAGTAAGTGTTTGTCTTTTTTAAATATTTTGTGTTGTAGAAAGCTCTGCAATACAGAAGTACATGAACATATGCATTTGCACTCTTAATTGCCATTTGTTGATACTGGGAAAATTGTGTTGCTTTTGCAAAGACAGAAAAAAAAATCAGTTGGGGAAGGGTGGTGTGCATAAGTTTTGGATCCCCGTTGCATGATTAGTTTAAGATAGTACTGCTCAAGAAGAAAAATAAAGTAAAGTATTTGGGGCTTTATCCACTGATGCAATATATTTATGAGATACTGCTGTTCCCTTATTGCCATACCCAGTGAATGAAATTATATTCCTATGAAGCATGATTTTCATTTTAAAACAGCTGACTTTTTTTGTAATCTGGTGATGATGGGATGGCTCACCATCTCTAGGTGCATATTACCCAAGGTGACTACGACGGAACAGCTGTTATCATCTCATGGGTGACACCTGATGAACCTGGACCTAGCAAAGTGCAGTACAGCGCGTCAGAGAACAAGTACGACTTTGCTGCAGAAGGGACAATGACAAACTACACCTTTTTCAAATATAAGTCTGGGTATATCCATCACTGTCTCGTGGATGGACTTGAGGTATTTATTAATTGAATTATGCAAAAAGTGATTTCATAAATAGTCCAAGTTTCTCTAAGTTGGAAGTAAATTGCTTTCTGCAAGTTGTTATACAAGATTATTACAGTATGTAATTTCAGATACATTATGGTCACTAAGATAAGTGTACATTTATATGATATACAGGGCTTCTTGTATATAGTAATTACGTTATATACATAGTGCAGACACTGTGGTTTCTTCTATGATACAAAACTTCTAGATTTAACTTTGAGTAATCAGTGTGGATTTAAAATTATAATTGAATTAAGCTGTCTCATGTAGGCCAATTGATATACCACTGATCATGCATTATGCAGTTCATGTGAGAATTTGCTACCATCTTATTTTTGAATATAATTCCTTAAGGAAGTTGTTTTTTGTTTTCAGTATGACACCAAGTACTACTACAAAATTGGGAATGGTGATACATCTCGACAATTTTGGTTTAGAACACCTCCAAAAATAGATCCAGACGCTCCTTACAAATTTGGGCTCATTGGTGAGCTGTTTCCTCTGTACTTTTAGGTGTAATGTTATATCTTTCCTTGAGTACTTGAAACATTAGGTTGATCTGAATGTTGATATGTTCCATATATTTATCTGACTGAAAATCTAATACATGGATCATGCATGATTGTCCACGCATGTGCGTGCACGCAGAGTCTGTGTCCCTCTCAATATAATACTTATAAGACGTAGTGTTCTCTGGAAAATGATATGAAAGTATGCGGAGAATCATTTATTTACTTTGACTGTCATAATGTCATTAAATAGACGATTATAATAAATTACATTGAGAGATTCTTTGTCATGCTAATGTAATTAGCACTTTCCTTATCCACTTTCTACAAATATGTTTATCTCTAGTTCCATATTTTCTTGATATAGACATATTTCTGGACTCCTATTAAAATGTTTCTTCTGGGTCGTTTTCGCTTGACTTTTACTGATAAATTCTTTTCTTATGTTGCAGGTGACTTGGGGCAGACATACAATTCTCTTTCCACCCTTGACCATTACATGCAGAGTGGAGCTCAGACTGTCTTATTCGTTGGAGATCTTTCTTACGCTGACAGATATAAGTATAATGATGTTGGTATAAGGTGGGATTCCTGGGGCCGTTTCGTTGAGCAAAGTGCTGCTTATCAGCCATGGATTTGGTCTGCTGGGAATCATGAAATAGAATACATGCCTTACATGGTAAGTGTTAAAATATATTATCATTAAACTGCTTCTTATCAAATTTTCACTTTGTCTTGCGATATATTGTTAAGTTACAAATAAGCACAACAAACTATTTTATAAAGTTTTTATTCTTAGTAGTACAACCTAAAAGGTCTTTCTCATTCAGTTCTTAACTTTTGAACCTTTCACATATGTAGGGGGAAGTTATTCCATTTAAGTCCTATCTTCATCGGTACCCTACACCCTATTTGGCCTCTAAAAGCAGCAGCCCTCTTTGGTATGCCATTAGGCGGGCATCTGCCCATGTAATTGTGATCTCAAGCTATTCTCCATTTGGTAACTTCTCACATCTTGCCAACTATTAATATCTTATGTTGACATTAATATGCTATTACATGACTTCCCTCATATAGCAAATGCATACAGTGACGTGGCGTAATGTACAATACCTATGGGAAATTTCCCTTCTTTTTTTTTTTTTTGAAATGTATGAACCCCACTCACACTTTCTTAACATTTTAGAAATATGAGCCTCAGTCAGACTTCTTGTTACATGAAAGTGTGGATTTCACTTTCGTTACACTCTTTGCCAAAAGCATAAATTTCACGCACCCTTGTGACAGGAGGGGTGAGTGAGGCCCATGCTTTTGAGAAAAAAGCTCATGCCACATTGAGCATTTTTTATTTAATGACAGATACGATGATTGGGAAGTTAAGAATTTTCTGGTAATTTAACTGTTTGAGCATAAAGGGTAATTTATTTGTTTCCCCCCTGTTTCAGTTCATTAATTCTTACACCCTTATCTAATTGACTGATTGGTATAATGATGCCAACTCCATGCAGACCTAGCAAGTCCAATTAATGACCAGATTGATATGAGGAAATGGATATAAATTTAGAAGGAGATGATATAATGAAGAAGATTGCATGAGTTTGTGATGCACTTTTGGCACTTAGATTCAAATGCAAAGACTATGCTACATTGCGGATCAATTCCCTAGTGATGCCGGACAGATAGGTAGAAACATAAACAGATTGAGAAAGGAGAGAAGCAGGAAGATTAACCAAGAGAAAACAGTCAGAAATAGACTAGGTAGAAAAGAAAACAGAACAAGAACAAGGAGAAGGAGATAAAAGGTATACCAAAACTCAAGTTTATTCCATAATCAAAATCAACCAAAATTAACATAATAAGGTGCTTATATAAGCACCAAGCACAATAGAAAATCCTACTAATTAATAACATCCCTAACATAAAAGGAAATAAATCAAAACATAATAACTCTCAAATAAAATCCCTAATATAAAAGGAAATAAATCAAAACATAATAACTCCCAAATAAAATCCCCAACATAATAGGAGCTAAATCAAAACATAATAATTCCTTAATATCCCAGAAATCCTAGAATAGTACATAATTCCTTTCCTTTTCTGCATCACCTAGTCTGCTTCAAAATTTACAAATAAATAATTTAATTGAGTCTCTAATTCTCTAGTGAACATAGCATTTTTTTGATGACCGGAAATTTTCATGATTTTATCTATCATGAAAGTATATAACAGGCTATTTTCATTTATTGAATTCGCTGAGAGAGTAGTGAGATAATTTGAAAAATATGTATTGCCATCAGAAATGGGGAAAATGAATTCTGAGAGCATTGAGAAGTCTTGTAATTGTAATTTATTTTGTTTCACTTTGTAGACAGCAGTGGACAACATAATAAACTAGGGGTGGCAATGGTGAGAATTTGAGGTGGGGCAACCTTAGTCCAACCCGCCCCACTTTATCAATGCTTTGCCGCAATACCGCCCTATTACCATATTAAGGGACTACTTCAATCTCCCATTCCTGCCTTACCCCCTCCCCGCTCAATTTTTTTTGTCTATAAAAAGACCTGCTAAATTTTATTTAACAAGAATATAAACAAAACTTTTGCATATAATAATATATATGAATCATATAAAGGTAAATCATATCATACATTATATACATATAAAATGTAAAGAAGATCTAATATGTAAGAAACTATTACTGTAATTTGTAAATATATCGAAGCAGGGTGGGAGGGGGGGTTATCTTAAACCCACCCCCACCCTAGCCCACCCCAAATCAGGGTATAAATGTTATCCCCAATCCCTGGTTTTGGCGAAAAGAAAAACCCTGCCTTGTCAGGGTGGCGCGAGTGAGGCCCCAACAGGGCAGGCAAAATTGCCATCACGTTATGATCTGAACCCTGACAATAGGTCTCTTGTCAATAAGGTATTATTTCCGGAAAATTTTTAAAATCATTTTAGAAAGAATTAACTTTTGGAGGGGGGAAGAGTCTTGCAATTGTGCAAACCTGAGGTAACAGTTGGTATATTGTCAACCCAGGGGGGTTTTGGAGCACAATTTGCTAGTCTTCGCACCAGTGCAGTGAGGCTATTAACTAGAAAAATAAAATAGGGAAGTTGATTGGAGAAAAAATGAAGCTGATTTGAGATTTTTAGAATCCAATGCACCTCAATGTTATGCTATAAAATCTAAGTAGCTTTATAAAATAATTTAAGAGTATGCAGGCAATGTTGCTGAGCTTGTTGAATTTTCTGATTCAATCTCAAAAACAACCATCAGGACTTGCCATCATTATATAGTCTGTATTTTCATTTATCCTTGTAAACGGGAGATACTATTTACTTTGCCTTTATATATTAAATCAAGACTGATCTAACCTTTTCTACAGTGAAGTACACACCACAATGGAAGTGGCTCAGAGAAGAACTCGAAAAGGTTGACAGGGAGAAGACTCCTTGGCTCATTGTTCTCATGCATGTCCCAATCTACAACAGTAATGAAGCACACTTCATGGAGGGTGAAAGTATGCGAGTAGTCTTTGAGAGTTGGTTCATCCATTACAAAGTTGATGTAGTCTTTGCTGGCCACGTCCATGCGTATGAAAGATCAGTATGGCTCTTCTGTAATCTCCCATCTTTTTGCAGTATCTAAAGTCTTAAGTTTGATATAATTTTTATGGCCTTTGAATTGAGGCAGTTTTTCAGGGTTCATGGGGCTTTATATGTGGCTAATAATTGTTGCTTTGCTGTTCTTGAGTTACACTAAATTCTAGGTATCTAGGAGTATGATGATGCAAAACAAATCTAAAGTTTAAAGAGCTTCTTCTTATTATCAGCACATTAAATCAACCAACTTGCTTGAGTAATCTTTTTAAATAAATGTAGTCGAAGTCAATTTCTGATCAAGCAAGTTCACAAACTCAATTTCTGTTGTGTGGGTCAGGGAGAAGAGAGGTAGGTTAGAATCCATCGTTGAACTAAAAAACTAATTACTTAAGATTTGTATTGACGGGAAAAGACTATAGGCATTGTCATTTGTCATCATTAACACAAATTGTAGTTTGAACCATGCCCATTTATTCATGTTGATGCTGTGTTGGTGTACTTACCTGTCATACATATTATATTTTGACATTTTTCTTCATTCGTTGACGATCATGTGCTCCTTCCTAGGCAGTTTACACTTTCTTCTTCTTTTCTTTTCTTTTTTTATTTTTAGTATCGAATTTCGAATATAAAGTACAATGTATCAAGTGGTGATCGTTACCCTATACCAGACAAGTCAGCTCCAGTTTACATCACTGTTGGAGATGGAGGAAATCAAGAAGGTCTAGCTGGAAGGTGAGTTGATTATTCCAACAATAAAAATGATGCACAACAAAGAGTTAAGTTTCTCACATTGTTACCTCTAAAAAAAATCTCACCTTGTTATATGCATAAACAACATTCTTGGTCATTTGCCAATGAATTTTCTATTGCTTCTGTAGGTTTATGGATCCACAACCAGATTATTCTGCATTTCGAGAAGCGAGTTATGGGCATTCTACCCTGGAGATTCAGAACAGGACACATGCATTCTACCACTGGAACTGCAATGATAATGGGAAAAAAGTGACAACTGACTCATTCATATTACACAATCAGTACTGGTGAGTAAAAATAACTCTTTCTTGCTTTTGTTTAAAAAGTGGAAGATGCACCAGAAAACAAAGAAATTTACCAAATTTTGATGTTCTCATACCATAATTGTGATGTTCTCATCATTCCATGGACCATTTAAAACAACTGGGTTGACCAAAAATTTCTTTATCGTTTGGAATTACCAATGTCAGGTTTTTGGTTGCGCATAATGTATGTATTCCATGCCTTAAACAATGCCTGAATGACTGGTACATTAGTGTTTTACTAAATAAGAGAGAGATGGATTGAAAACCTAGGGGTGCGTTTAGTATTGGAAATCTTTATTTTCCTTGACACTTTCTTTAACAATTTAGATGTTCTTAACATAATTTGGAAAACGACACTTCTCTTCCAACGTAATATTGAAAAAGTTGCGAAACAAAAAAAGTTGTTTTGTAACTTTTCCAATATTATGTTGGAAAGAGAAGTATTGTTTTCCAAATCATGTTAAGAATGTCTAAATTGTTAAAGAAAATGTTAGAAATAGAGATGGAAAATGGAAAACGTTTTCCAATACTAAACGCATCCTAGGCGTTTGTTATAACTGTTTACTTAAACAAAGATCCTTTTGCTATGAATGACTTTCTTTAGTGGAATAATTAGAACTAATAATGTACAAAATAAAATTGTTAGCCGGACTTGTGTTGGTAGAACGTGGGATTTGTTGTTTGCATCAAAACCCTGTCTTTTTCTTTTTGTCCCTTGGATTTTGCGGTAGGGAGGATAAATTCCTTGCATTCAAGTGAGAATGTCCTGCATCTATTCAAACCCAGGCCTCACTTGTGGGGGGAAAGGGTCATGACTCATGACCAACTGGGAGAGTTTATAAAATGATTTTTTTTCCTATAAACAGAAATTAGGCCAAACATTCTTTAAAAAAATGGTTTATGAAAATAATCAAAAGTTAAAAAATAGTTTCTAGGAATTCAAATTTGCGTTAGAAAAATCTGTTTTCACTATTGTTTTATTAAACACTAAATAGTTTTTAGCTCCACTGATGTTTTACCAAAAAACATTTTATAAACCATAAACCGAAACTACTACTAAGCCAAACGGTATGGTTGCATTAGTAAGTAATAAGCAAGCAACACGATCTCAATTGCTGGTTGTGGTGGTATTAACCGTGTAAAGCCAAGTCTGTTGTATATGTTTCTTGATAAATTAGAGCCGCTTACAACAGTCCACAAGTTTTGCTTGAGCTAAAACAAGTGAAACATTTTTAATCATTGAATAAGTTGATTCTTTGAGCATTGATTTATATTGTCAACGTCCTAAAGGAAAGTTGGCATTTCAAATGGCTGTTTTTTTTGTCTTCTATCATATATGTTTACGAGTCTCTGCCAGATAGATCATCATACACACTTGCATGATAGTGGTCTCAGTTCTGTGCAATCATAATCACAATAGCTTTGTTTACCATGAACTTCAAATAACTAATCTTGTGATATGGTTTCATTAGTTTTTTTTTATTTTTATAAAGGGATCACAGTCACCATGAATGAATTATGTTCATGCAGGGGTAGCAATATGCATCGAAGGAAACTGAAGAAACATTATTTGAGGAGTGTTGTTGGCTGGCTAGCAACTTACTGATGAAATACAAAAGTACCACCTGGCCTATGATTGTTTGATGCAAGAGGGTGAAGATGCTTAGAAATGTTGAATTGACTCAGCAGAATCTCTGCAATACCAAGGTGCTAAGGCCTTTCCTGGGTGATGAATTGACATTTTCAATCTAATTCTGAAAATGCCATAATTCCTTATGCTATGCAATAATATATTTCATCAATCTGCACGAATCATTTAAATGAAAAAAGTGAATTATTTTCTTTTTTTTAGTAAAGAATTTATTAAAAAAAAAAAATAAGGCAGCAAAAGGAGTGCCAGAGGAGCTATTTACAAGACAAAAATTCTGTGAACTATATAAAGGTCTTCTTTATTTACAAAAAGAAAATGGTCATTGCACCAAACCGTCTTTAATCAAGGCCAGTGATGATCTTTCTACCCATCAAATGGACACCTATTTTTCTTTTTTCCAATTCACAAGGTACAAAAATTAGCGATAGGTATCGAGGCGAAAGCTCTCTTGAACTCCTTTGCTATTAGAATGTCCAAATCTCATCTTAAGCCCAGCACCGAGAAAGCCATTTCTCACAAATGTGTAGTCTTAAGAAAACCACAAGAGGAGATGGTTGATGGATATGACCCCTTAACAAAGATAGCATTGAAGATAGCATCGATTAGGTAGGATTAACTCTTGGAGATTTCAGTAGTCCAAATCTTTTCTCACGTAACCTCCCAAGCCAAAAAAAAAAAAAACATTTAAAGTGGTATAAGTTTTCCAAGTAGCTTTCCAAATGAAGCGATCAACCCCACATAAAAAGCTTCTTAACAATTAAAGGACTTGACATCACAACTAACTCCCTCAGTTTCTATCTCAACATATTCTCCCTGTTCAAATTCATTCTCATGGAGCTCTAAGTTAAACCGGGTTTAGAGAGAAGCTAGAGAGAGAAGCTCGAGAGCAACTGTTTGCTGCTTCTCCCAAAATCTCGTCTCTTTCATCTCCCCCTCTGTAATCTCTTGAGCAATTTCTTGTAATGTGTCATGGGAAAGAAGAAACAAAGCAGGAAGTTAGTGGTCTCGGCCCAGGATCAATGTGATGCTGAGTATGTACAGAGATATTTCAAAAACAAATAAGCTACAGTGATTATGTCGGCTAAGAAGTTTGAAGAAGAAGAAGAGGGTTTAGCCAAAGGGGAAAGCAAGGCAATGGGTCAAAAAAAGCTGAGTAACAAGAAAGAAGCTCCTTTGTAGGAAGAAAAAGCTACTGGAAATGTGCTGAAAGAAGCTAAAAGAAAAGAAGCTACAATAAAAATGTCGAGTAAGGAAAAATTTGAAGAAGATGAACAATGTTCAGCTAACTGTGAAACAATGGAATCAGAAAGCCTCTCGTGCACTTTAGGAGAGTAAGATACCAGCTTGGGACTGGAAAATGTCTACTCAAGTTCAGATAGTGAAGGTCAAGAACAGATGGTAGCAGCTGGAGCTCCTGATACTGTTCATACTATTGGCGTGAACAGTACAACTAGACAGTCTGTGGGGGCTAAGAAAGCTCCCTGGGTAAGCCTATTTGCAGACAATAGGAAACCCAGTAATGGAATGCAGCTCTCTGCAATGGACTTTGAAGAGGAAGAAATCAATGTAGATGAAGAAGATATAAAGGATGTCTTTGAAGGTATGCCTCATTGCTTAGTAGGTTACTTTGCTGGTAAATTTCCTAGTAAAATAGCATTAAAACAGATAACAGATTCATGGAATGCTGGTATGCAAACTCAGTTCCATGACAATGGATGGATTATTTTTAAATTCAAAAGAGAAGAAGACATGTTGAGAGTATTGCAAGAGGGTCCTTACATTATTTATGGTAGGCCTCTTCTACTTAAATCAATGCCTAGATTTTTCCAATTTGATAATGAGGAAATCAGTACAATGCCAGGTTGGGTGCAGCTCAAAAATCTGCCTATGGACAGCCAGGGTGCTAAGCAAGATAGGGTCCAGGCTGGGGAAGCCTTTATATGTTGATAAACTTTCTTCCAAAAAGGAGAGAGTCTCCTAAGCTAGGATCCTAATTGAAGTGGATGTTGCTAAGGAGGTAAAGCATGTTGTCTCTATTAATTTGCCTGGAGGAAGATCCTTGGAGCAGAAAATTATCTGTAAGAACCTTCCAAGGTTTTGCAAGAGGTGCAAAGTTATAGGGCACTCTGAAGGGAACTACAAATATAGTGGCAGTCATGTCTCTAAAGAGAAAAGGCCCATTGTTCCAGCTGTAGCCACAGGATCAGTACCAGTGAGAGAAGAATCCAAATAGCTCCCTGTAGACTAGAGGCCTGTAGGGGCTGAATCCTCATAAAAGAATCTGGAGAAGCAACAGGAAGGTGGATCAAGTGATGCTTCTGAGCAGAGGAAGCTAAATCCCCATCCATCAGTGGATGAAGATACTGGTAAGGCTCATTCTCTTCAAGATTTTCAGTTAGTCACCAGAAAGAAGAAAGGCATGAGTCTTAATAATGTAAAGGCCAAGGATATGAGGGAAGGGGGGGGATGCCCCTCATAAAGTCTCATGATTATAGCCTACTGGAACATCAGGGGTTTTCACAAACCCCTGAAGCATAATGGGGTTTCTCACCTCATGTATAAAAACAATGTAGATATTATGTGCATATCGGAAACTAAGCTGGATACAGGGAAGATTGAGAAAATAATGAAGAACAAGTTTAGACTATGGAGGCAAATTAACAACTTTCAATGGCATAATGCTGGTAGAATTCTGGTGCTTTGGAACCCAGCTAAAGTTAGTGTGTCAGCTCTAGAAGTCAACTCTCAAGTAATGCACTGTCTTGTTAAATGCTTAGTTTTCTTTACAAGTTTTGTTTATGGTCTCCATTCCATAGTAGCCATAAGACCTCTATGGGATAATCTTAGAAAGTTTAATGAAAACCTGGATTCTCCTTGGCTAGTTATGGGGGATTTCAATAATGTTTTTTCAGTAGCAGAGAAGGGGAATAGGGTGCCAGTCATTGCATACGAAATTAGAGATCCTCTTTCTTGTTGCATGAACACTGGTCTATCAGACATTAATTTTTCAGGCAGCTTCTTCACTTGGTCCAACAACCACACTTGGTGTAAATTGGACAGAGCCATGGTGAACAGTAAGTGAGTGCAGAAGGGGTTCAAGGCACATGCTAAATTCACTTTGCTAGGTTGTCTCTCTAACAATTCCCATTGTATTGTATCTTTGTTTGAGGAGGAGAAAAGGGGGGAAAAGACCTTTTAAATTCTTTAATAAGTGGGCATCTCACTCTGATTTCCTGGAGACAGTTAGGGAAACATGGAACAGTAATATCACTAGGTTCAAGATGTATAAGCTGTGCAGAAAGTTAAAGTTTCTAAAAAGCCCTCTCAAATTGTTGAATGATAAGCATTTTAGTCAAATTTCTGCTAGAGCTTTGGAAGCATCTAATGAGTTGCTGAGATTGCAACAAGAGCTCCATGATAACATCCATGATTCTGAGCTTCAAGTAAAAGTAGCTAAGATGAGGTTAAAGGCTTTTAATCTTGCAGAAGCTGAAAGAAGTTTTTTTGCTCAATAGGCTAAGTGCAAATTTCTTAAGAACAGTGACAGAGGGTCCAAGTTTTTTCATGCTCTGATGAAAAGAAAGACTAGTATAAACCATATATGAGCAGTGGAGACTATGGAGGGCTATCAGACTTCATTTGAGGCTCAAGTAGTGAATGAATTTTTGAAGTTCTATAAGAATCTGCTGGGTTCTACCTCTTCGGTAAGGCCTATTGTGAGTGAGGTCCTAGATAAGGGACCTAAAGTTAATGATATTCAAGCTGAATTTCTGACTTACGAAGTTTCTGAAGATGAAATCAAAGAAGCATTGTTCAGTATTAGAGAGGACAAGTCCCTTGGACCTGATGGTTACTCTTCTGCATTCTTTAAGAAAGCATGGTGCATTATTAAGGAAGATTTTGTGGGTGTAGTAAAAGAATTCTTCAGTAGTGGCAAGATACTGAAGCAAATTAATCATACAGCCCTGGCTATGATTCCTAAATCCAAATCTACAGCTAGAGTGGAGAAATTTAGGCCTATTACCTGTTGCAATGTATTGTACAAAGTCATCTCCAAGATTATTGCTTCTAGACTTGCTTCCATCCTGGACTATATTGTTAGCCCTGCACAGGCTGCATTCATTAAAAATAGAAGCATGGTGTAAAATATTTATCTGGTCCAGGAGCTTCTCAGAAAGTATAGCAGGAAGAGGATTTCCCCTAGATGCATGATGAAAATTGATTTGAGGAAAGCATATGACTCAGTCAATTGGGACTTTCTGGATAGTATGATCAAGGGACTTGGCTCCCTAGATATATTTTGTAAGTGGATCATGGAATGTGTTACCTCACCTATTTATTCCATAACCATTAATGGCAGCCTTCATGGTTTTTTTTTAGGGGAAGCAAGGGGATCCCCTTTCCCCCTTCCTTTTTGTAATATGCCTTAAGCTGTCCAAACTTATGTCTACAATGACTAAACTCTCTGCCTATAAGTTCCATCCCAAATGTGAGCCTTTCAAGATCACTCACCTTGCATTTGCTGATGACCTTATATTATTTGCTAGATGTGACATTGGGTCTGTCAGTCAGCTAATGAATTGTATCAAGGACTTTAGTGATAGCTCTGGGTTACATGCTAGACTCTCCAAATCGAGCCTTTTCATTGTTGGGATTTCCTGTCAGGATCTTCTTGAAATCAGAAGGATCACTGGTTTTGTTGATGGAAGCATGCCTTTCAGGTACCTAGGGACCCCCCTAGCATCATCAAGGTTAAATACTAGTCATTACCTCCCTTTGATTGAGAAAATATCTGGATATATTTGTGCTTGGGTTGGTACAAACATTTCTTTTGCAGGCAGAGCTGAATTGATCAAGTCTGTACTACAAGGAGTGGAATGCTTCTGGTTATCTATCTTTCCCATTCCTTCTAATATTAAGGACAGAATAGTTCAGATCTGCAGAGCCTTCCTATGGAGTGAAAAGAACTCAGGCTCAAAGAAATCCTTGGTTGCTTGGAAAGATGTATGTCTCCCTAAAGCAAAAGGGGATCTGGGTCTCAGAGATATCAAGAGTTGGAACCATGCTTTACTGTCAAAATCTCTATAGAACATCCACCAGAAGAAGTACTCTTTATGGGTCAGATGGGTTAATCATTACTACCTTCATGGAGAATCCATTTGGAATTCAAGCCCCAAACATGAGGACTCAGCCCTCTGGAAGAAACTGCTGGAAATCAAGAACAGGCTGATCAAAACAGAATCCTCTGTCCATTAGCTGTTGACAAGATGAGTTAGTGGGAGGTCCAGAATCAGATAAATATCAAGCAAGCTTATGATCACTTCAGACCTAAAGGTACCAAAGCAAATTGGGCTCTAGTGGTGTGGAGTTGTAGTATCACCCCTAAGCATGCTTGTATAAAGTGGTTAGCAATAAAAAACAAGCTGCTCACAAAAGATAAACTTCTGTTTACTAAAATGGACTAGATGTGCCCCTTATGCAGAGAAGCTGAAGAATCAGTCTCCCACCTGTTCTTCTCTTGTAGAATTAGTGCAGCAATCTGGAATAATGTAAAAGAATGGGTGGGCAACAAAAGGAGAATGACCACTCTTAAAAGTGCAACAAAATGGTTACACAAAAGTGCCAGAGGGAAGGGTCCTACTGCAAAGGCACATATAGCAGCATTGGCCAGTACAATCCATCACATATGGCTTGCTAGAAATGCCAGGCAATTTGAAGGAATAGTTGCTCATCCCAGCAGCTTAGTCAGGAAAATTCAAACCCATGTGTATAGAATAGTATATGATAGTTTTCTTGATTTCAGACCTTTCATGTAATATCTCTTAGGTATGCCCAGTGTATTTTTGTATATAATTTTGAGTAATATAATTTTATTTACAGATAAAAAAAAAATTTCATTCTCATGGTGTAGAACTTACCAAAAAAAACCCTTCAAAAACTTTGTAAGTTTCAAACCACATACCCAACACGATTAAATAAAGAAGGGTAGGTACGAAAGTTATTAATAGAGCTTTTTTCAATCTAAAATTAAATTTTTAAATCAGATCCGGACAAGAGTTTTTCATCTATTAGTCACAAACTAATCATTTTCTGTTGTTAAAAAGAAAATAGCCGGAATTTACTCTTTCATAGCATCTTCACATCAGGCGTCATACCACAAAAAAGGTTAGATGCACCATTGCCGACATCAAACCACTTCCCTGATAGCGCCCCCAAAACTTGGTAGACCTTCAAAAGGGCAAAAATTCTCCTACCAATGCTGGGCATTTCATTGCTCACCTCCTTTGAAGTCTCATCACTGTCCTTTCTTTTCCCTCCATGGGTGTTCATTGTCTTAGTCCTTTGTGCTATCTCCATCTTCTCATTCAAGCCATTCTTTTGATCCATCATCAAATTCAACTTCCACTGGATTGAGGTTACTAACACACAAGAACAGTTATACAAGAACTTACAAATTATGGCCTTTTTTTTAAAGCTTTGGTTTTTGAAAACAAAGCTTTCAAGCTTATCATCTAATGAAATACGTTAACTTACATCCTTCATATAAACTGCTATACGCTAGACGACACCACCCTAAGGATTATTGACCTAAGCACAACCACCATGTGCTTGATGATATTATTTTGAAAATTGTAAACTTGCAAGTGAGAGTAAATTTGATCTAACTTGCAAATGAGATAATACTATTATAAGAAATGACTACATGCAATCCAAAGACCACTGTTTTTCATTTGCCTTTATGAACCCCTTCTTCCCCTGCTAAAAGTGCCTGCATAGACAAAGTGAGAATAAATTAGACCTAACTTGGTATGCCTGTAACCAATCCAATTTGTTAAAACCCTGTCAAGAATATCGCATTATGTAGCAAGGGGAAGATCCATCTATAGGAATTATCCAATCAACTCAATTTCATATGATAATCGATGGCGAGATTCATCAAGAGGACCTAGCACTGAGAATTGTAAACAGCCAATGGCAGACATTACACAAATGCAAAAACAACAAAAAATAAACCCTGCTAAGGTTCAGCATCTAGCAATCTCTTAGAAAAATAATCCTTATCCTTCCAACCATATATCTTGTTGGTATATTTTCTCAAGAATTTACATTAAGCCTAAGAATTATGTACACTGAAAGCATTTGCTCTCACAATTGCATTGCATCATGCATGGTTTACTGATTGACCATGGCATCCACCTAAGGTGCAAATGCAACTTTATGTCTTCATTAGCGGATAGAACATCATCTGAGAGCTAAGATACACTTCCTGCTATGAAGCAGAGATCACTTATGAATCACGATAGATTGGCTGTGGTATCCACTTCAGGTGCAAATGCAATTTTCCTGATTTAGCTCCATCAAGCTTGAACCAGTCTTTGCATTCCCCTTCCAATATGACCCTAGTCAATGTTAAGATGCATCTCCCCATATAATCCTGCAAAAATGATAATTACCTACATCAGCCTTCTCTGAAGACAATACAAGGTTAAGCCACCACATGAACAAGGTTAGTGGTCAGGATACTCTAACCAGAAACAGTTAAAACTGATGCTTGGCAACAATGCTACTTTCCCATTTTTAGAAAGATAAAAGCTGAAGTTGGAACACTTGGCGCAAATTACTTGATAATTTTTATTTTAACAGTCCATCAGAGATTATGCCTGCCATAATCCATCATGATACCAGTTTTCAAGTTATGAAAACAATAATCTATCCAAGTCTCAACTTTTTCTTCTATTATTAAAACCCACACACGTCTTGAACCACTGTCCACTTACTGGGAACGGAAATGTCCTTATCAATAATCCAAAGAGGGCAGGACCCAAGCTTCTAACTTTTTATATTTTGTTTTTTTGACATGTTTTCATTTGTTCAGAGGTCAGTTTCGGCATAATATGGAATTATCACATCCAAGTCATTCACACATGAGAAAATGTGTAAAAGAGATAGTTAGAGTCAGCACGCCACATCAAAATGCTGAAAACTAGCAATGCAGGATATTGCCACATCACTTTTTTTTTTAACCAGAGCCACATCACATAAATCCTGAGAGTTAGAAAAAAGCAGAAACAAATGCATATTGTCCATATAAAACATAGATGACACAATTAAATTAACTACCACACTGCCTGATTGAGGAAGACGATAACAACAAAAGATAATTTTACCTTCCCAAATGTGTCGTGGTCCCAAACTTCAACAATTAGCATATCATGCAATCCATCCTCAACAACAAAGTCAAACGTTTGATTCCAAACTGGATTCAAGCTCTCATTCACAACCTGGAAGAGAATAATAAGGATTGAGAAGACACTAAGTCTACGTAATTACATTAATTAAACTCTGCACATCACAGTCTAGACAAGATGGACAAGAAAGGGGTCAGGGAAACTTCTAACTGTTGGATCCCATCTAGCATGCAGGAGCAGAAGAAAAAGAAGTCTTAAAATAATAATGGAAATAAAACAAGCATTACAGAGAAACCATAACTAAAAGTCTTCAGAATTATCAGGAAATAATAGAAATAAAGATCCTTTCAACAATCAAAATCTTACCCTAGATTTGTTTTTTGTCTCTGATTTCTTCATTGTGAGTACAACATAAGGATCAGCCTTGCCCATCAAATCTACGGCAGGCAAGTCCTCTGCAGATATCACAGTTACAGACAGTACTCCTCTAACAATAATCTCCCGTCTTTTCTGTGTTATTTCATTTTCAATTGCTTCTGTTCCATTTATACCACTTTTAAGAACCTTCTCCAACGAGGTCATTGACATGTTGGGGGCAAAGGGATTGGTAAAACCATTCTCCATTCCAAAAGGACAGTACAAAAGCTCCAAATGAACCTATAATATAAATTATAAAAATAAAATGAAACAAATACGAAGTTCATTTCTCATTTAATAAAAAAAATAGGCGGAAAAAGTACTTTCTTGGGAGCAACTTCCAGATCCAGAAACAAATCTTAAGAATTGAAATAAAGGCTCTAAATGCAATTTTTTTTAAAAAAAAAAAAAAAAAAAAAAAGAAGTAAAAACCTTAACATTTCTTAATTTAAATCTTGAGTTCTTCCAACAAAAACTTAAATGCAACCTCTGCCAATAAAATTTCAAGATTGATAATTCCACCGCAATGCAAGGGTTCACCCCACCCAAATTTTCCAGTCAAGCAAGAATCAAACAGATTGCAAACCACATATGCAACTGTAGAAACATCTTATAAAGCTATACCACAAACAATATTGAGTTCGCAATTTGTTTTTGTCATCTTGGTAAGGACAGTACAGTGTGTCAAGCTAAACTGGGTTAGATAAAATCTCTCCACGATCATTCTTTCAGTTCTGAAAGAATAAAAAGCTAGACATACATATCTGTTTTGTGTGTACATGCATGTGTGTTTGTAATATGAGAGAGAGAGAGAAATATAGAAAATGTCTCACATGGTCTTTCTTCTAGTAATAAATCTCAGATAAAGGTTTTCACTGTTCTCACCTGCCCCCTGTATTTATTATCTCTCTGGATCTCCAAATCTTTAACCAGATTCAACCACAAATCCTTCACTTTACCAGGCTCTAGTTCATTTAGCCGTACTTGTGCACATCCAATAAACTCAGATGTCTGAACACCCTCATTATCATAAATTCTTACCACCAAGTGTTGAGTAGATGCATCTTCAACAATAAATTCAAAGTGTTCATTCCAGATGGGATTCAAATCATTGTTCTGAAGGGAAAAGAAAATTAGACAAATTCCACTTAAACCTAGTAGAGAAAACAATAACAGAAACAGATAAAGAATAAGACAACTTACAATTGTTTTACTGGTTTTCATCCTTTCACGTAAAGGGCGTATAAATAATACAGCAAAGGGATCTGATTTTCCAATTATGTCTTTATTTGTCAAGTCCTTCGCTTGTACAAGCTTCACCTCCAATGTTCCAACAGGTTTTAACTCCAGATCACTGAAAAAGAAAAGACAATAGCTTCTTCCCGTGAGAGCTACACAAGAAATCCTAGCATATGCCAATTAGCAGCCATTACTGCCCCTCCCCTCCATCCCACTCTTTAGCCGTTCAGAGGGAGAGATACCAACACTGATAAGCTCAACTGAGTCATATATATACACCTCTCTAGTGGACATTCATGGTAGAACAACAATAATAGTAGGTTTACATCTACAATTGAGAAGACATCCTTCACCATTTACATACCTATAATCCCCAGGCAAAATGGGAACAACTTTCCTAACAGGCCATGTGATAGAGTCTTCAACAGCATCCCGTATTGTCTCCTGTATGGGTGAAATAATCCATTACTGCAATATAATCCAATAGACATAAGAAATAACACCTACAAGCTGATAGCACTTAAAAAGTAAAACATTGTGGATCCCACTATCAAGCAAAACACCAGACAGAAAAACACTCATTTAGTTGCACCCTATCGATACAAAGGCATAGTAAACCAAACAAAATCAAACTAAGCCTTTTCCCACCTGTGTGGGGCCAGCTACATGTCTCTTTCTATTCCATTCCACTCTATTGAGGGCCATTACATTCATACTAATATTAAAATAGAGAACTCACTTGTTGCATTATTTCCAAATAACCTATGAATTTATTCCGTTTTTAGAAATAACCTAAAACAAAAATCTTATGAAGCCATGATGCTTCCATTCAAAGCATGTAAGGATGAATACCAATTTACTAACCAACTTAATTGTGAAACTAATGTTTACAACCTCAGTTCTAATAAAGTCCACTCTAGAAAATGTTTATCTGATACAACACTGAGATAGGTACAGAATTAGATTCTGTGGACACCAAATCGTAAACAAGAACTTAATCCAAATAAATGACTTAATTCTCCGCCAGAGAAACCGAAGTTCAAAATCTTGTAAACTGGTCGTGATGCTTCACCTATGTTGCTTTTATATTAACAAAACTTAATTCCAATTCTCCCACCAATTTTTAACCAGCCATTAAATTATATACCTAAGTACCGAGAAACATCAATATGAAACAATGTCTTTCTTCACTGGCTAATCCAAGTGATTCCCCAAGCCAAAGAACCCGTATCTATTAGACTCTCCAAATCAGAACAATGCAGTTCAACTCTTTGCATGAATATACTACATGCAGGCCCCGACAAATCTTCTCATCCTTATGGTGCGGCACAAACCTGTTATAGGAACTTCTGAAAGCAGCACACAACACTGAAACCACCTCTTCCAATGTTTCAGTCCTTGTGGAGACAGATTCTCAAGAACCAACCCATTCCTTCACAGGAAATGACTTCTTAACACAAAACAAGCAGTGAAAGTAAGACTAGTGAAACAGTTAGGTCCATTCCATTGAGACTTGTGACCTTCCCATTAATGCTCTTTCCCTGACCTACAGACCCCATACCTGAATCCAGGTTAAGAGTAATTAATCACTTGCAACCACTGTCGCAATCAATTAGGATACAAATTGCTTTTCAAAGTCATTTCTCCTACATTTAATTCTGTACATGGGGTGCAATCGGATGGGTGTATCTAACAATGGATTCAATGACTATGTGTGAAGGGTAAGGTTTAAAACTCTAACAAAACAGTAATATTCCAAACTCATCTCAAGTTCAAAGTAACTTTTTCCTCAGTCAAGTTGTAAAAGCAATTTATGGGTATGGACTTCAACAATATTTAACAACTTTAAGGTTTGGTATCTATATTTCCAAGGTCAAAATTAAAGCTGGAAGGCTCTTCCAAGGAAATTAAATAAATGTCACAACCTGCAAAATTATTCTTTGCAACTTCATGAACATAAATACTTAAATGCACAGTACTCAAACAGAGTTTTTCAAATAATCATGCACCGATAACGATAAACAAAATAACCAAAGGAGGGAAGTCACTGAACCTCAATAGCATCAGAAATTCCAGGAAGTGACGTTATTTCACTGCCAACAACTTTAAGTTTGAAATCCAACTTCTTCTGCAAGCCAAAAATGAGATTTTCACTTAATCAGAAGTACTTTTTTGGGTGTGTACATATCTGCATGTATATTTTGAGCAAAGTTGTTAAAAGTGCAAGTACCACTAAGGTGCCAAGCGTACTTGGAGCCTAAGCGCAAGGTTCAGTGCAAAGACATGCAATTGAGGAAGATAAGATGCACATCTACTAAGAATGTGTCATGTATGCACATCCACGAAGAATGTGTTCATTCTTGTCTATTTGTAATTTATGAAATCACATCTAGCTAATTAAGTTTATGTGAATATGTTTATTTTTTTGATAAGCAGTTTATGTGAATATGTTGATAGCACAGATTCAAGAAAATTGTTTTTTTTTGAGTAATGAAAAAGAAATTGAGAGGAATTTACAGGCCATCATTTATATATATAAAAAAAAAGATATCATTTCACAAGTGTTTAATAGTAATAGGTAGAAGATTTTCTAAATTGGGCTGCAAAAACATTAGAGAGAGGAGTTGAGAAGAGAGAAGAAAAAAAAAAGTAGATAAGAGAAGGGGAATTGGGTAGGTCTTTGATTCTCAAGACAGATACTTTTATGTGATGCGCCCACATTGAGAACCATACCCATGCAAAATTAACAACTCAAAAGTACATTTGATGAATTTTAAAATAAAAAAAAAAAGGAATGGTCTCAGGAGGCCAAAAGGCACGCATCTGATGCACATCGCCTCGCTTGAGGCTAGGTGCTAGGTCTAGGGCCAGGGCACTCTTTGCGCATAGACCTCAGGTCACTCCTTTCGCTTTGACAACCATTATTGTGTCGTGTGTGTGTGTGTGTGTGTGAGAGAGAGAGAGAGAGAGAGAGAGAGAGAGAGAGCAACATGGACCTGCTACAGGCCTGTAAAACATCATATTCAGGCTGATACTCTTATTTCTAAACTCACTTCTGTACACAAACACGAACTTGGGCTGAGTCTTAACTCTGCCTCATTTACTAACTAGAATTTCAGGCTCCATGATGTTAAAATTATTAGCAATTTGATTTTAGAAACCGTAACTTCCCCCCAATTCCCCCCCCCCCCCCCCCCCCCCCCCCCCCCCCCCCCGAAAAAAAAAAGGGGGAAAATGAAAACAAGAGAAAATATCTTATTAAAAAGTGCCAGACAAATTAACATCTGCATGTGCTTGTGTTTGATTGGATGAATGTGTATTACATTCAAAAACAATCAAGCAATAGCAACTTAACATCAGAATTGGAATTTTGTTTGCCATATGATCAGATACTAGCATTTGGGTAAACAAGTATCTACTGACAGGATACCAACTTGTTTTCATCATAAAGTATGACCATGTCTATGGACATGCATGTGCAAATATTTGTATACTTTATGTCACTCAAATCTCTCTTTCTATCTGCGTAACTTCCAATATTTTACAAGATTTATCAAAAAAAATCCAATATTTTACAAGGAAAACTTCCAAATCTTTGAAAGAGATACTACACCTTTTCTCTCAGAGAATAACAAACAGCTCCAAAGCAAGGAAACTCGTCAACTAGTGGCTTAAAGATCAACCTGAAAACCCCAGTGAATCCAATATTTTTCACCTAAACAGAAGATCAAAAGAACTAAACATCAACTGATGTCAATCTGTAGCGAGAACCCAATAACTTGATGTACTATTGTTGTTTACAGAGAGTGTCAGCAATAAAAAGATCAAAAATAAAAATGAAAAGACTGCTCCTTGGATAAATATGCAAGAGGAGAGAAAAGGGGGGAGAAAATTACAGAAAACAGCAGTAATCTGATCTTTATTCAAACACACAAAGAAATAAGCATACAGAATTGAAGCTTTATGATTTCTATTATCAAATACTTTCGAAATTTAAACTCTGAATAATGTTAGTTAGACAACCAATGATGCTGCTAGTAGGGGCTCGGGGCGAAATGACTCCCCTGGCTTCTTCAGTGTCTTTTTATAGTACTTATATTTTTCTTTTGGTAGGTATCTCAAGTTGTCAAGCTGCCCCCTCTTAAAGTTTTCAGTTTCATCATAACCCTTTTGTCAAAATCACTATTTTAGTATTAACCTTTATAAGAATATGACTTCTGTTATAAAAGAAGGGTATGACTCTTGTTTAATGTCTGTCTATAGTATATAATTGTCTTATTTTTATTATAATCTTCCATAAATTATGCAGTTTTTAATAAATTAAAATTACTATAATGCATATATTTCAGAAAACATGGAAAATCATACATAGCAAGTAGAAATTTTTTGTTATTCTAACATGACTGAAAGTTTTCATCAATATATATATGATGTCGTATAGTAGGGAAGAATTAAAAGAATTGAAAAGAAATAGGGAAATTAAAGATAGATGATCCAAATCACATGAATCTTCACAGGGGAATACTGAACTAAATCACATGGAACAATAGTCCAAATCACATGGACAATTCAAAACTCAATCACAAAGTATGAAAATTGATAGTTTAATCTGAATTCATTCATAAACTGTTGAATAACAAATGAATCTCCCATATATATAGGAGAATCCTAACATAAAGATAAAGACTAAATCCTAGACAGATAAGAACAACATATCAGATAACAATTGAAGAAGATAAGCCTAATCCTAATCCTAATCCTATTCAAATAAGGAAGCTAACTAAGATAATAGTTCTTAATATTTCCAATAACATAATTATCCCCATATCCCTCAATTCCTAAATTAAAATCTCTAATCTCTAATCTCTAATCCTAATCTTTTTCGCGTTCCCCATCATTCTTCACCACTTAAAAAGAACTCGTCCTTAAATTAAAAAATGGTCCAAAAGCTCGAAGGCGTGGAGAAACAAAGTATGGTCACAAAAGTCTTGGAAGGCGAAATCACCAAAAGAGGAAAAAATTTCGCTGAAAACGTCTGTTGCCTAGATACTTGAAACCAAGTAGGGAGGACAAACTCAATATGACAGACCAATGTATCAACTCAAATCTCAAACGAACAATCAAGCTTGTCATCATGTTTGTCTGGAATCTCTTCAATCGTCTCAATGTGCTCAGCAAACTCATCATCTTGTTGGACTGGTTCGAATAAAATAACCTCACATGGATCTGGTTCAATATGCTCAATAACATCAAGTTGGTCGTCAACCTGTCATCCATCTTACCTGATCAACAGACTCAATGGGCATAACCAAGTCAACATCTGACTGACATGGTTCAACTATAATAGTCTCACATGGAATTGGGACAACAAGTTCAACCCTTACTTGAATATCATCTTCATTCTCGTTGACTTCTTCTTGGTGCTCTAGAGAGTCTTCTCTATCATTAGTGGGCTTTGGGTTATCCAGTTCGAGATCAGCTTGCACTATCACAAAATCCAAGGGTTTGCACAATTCTTTATATTCTTTCAGAAATTGGATTATGTAAATACAACCATGGTTAGCACCTTTAGGAGCATAATAATAATTTTTATACGTAACTCTCTCATCATCATAAATATAATCGCCATTACCATTCAAAGCATGGACATCTCGAGAACTCTGCTCGCACTCATACTCATATTGGTGCTACAATTCTTCAAGTCGTCTCTCATCACGATAAACACAATATTTAAGTTCGTCATATTTTCATACATGCTCTGAGGAAGATAACACCAATCATACTTTATCGTGTTGGATTTCAACTCATCCAGGCGAGAGCAAGCACTTGACAATTAAGCTTGTACGTTTCGAATACGAAACCGAGTACGGTAAGACATGTAACAAACTAAAATATCTTAAACATAATTAATTTTTTCTCTCCTTTTCTGTTTTTTTTTTCCTCCTTTTTTTTGTCCAGAAAAAAGTTACAGATAATTGCAGTAAAAATAAAAAAAACCTTTTCCGGCTAAGATAGATTTGGGCCGAGGTGTTGCGGTGGTTGAGGAGGTTTCTGACCTTTTTCCGATGGTTTCAAAGCGCATGGAGACCAGATCGGAGTAGAAGGGAGGATTCCAATCAGCATTGTGTCGGGGGACTTCCCCCGGGGCGGCGTCGGCTGGTGGCGGAGGCTGGTGGTGGAAGTTAACGGCAGACAGCAAAAGAAGGTGTGTATGACTACTTTACGTAGGGTTTTTCTTATGGTGTTTTTTTTTTCTCACAAGGAAACAAAATTAGAGCTCTGATACCACTTGATGTTGTACAGTACGGAAGAATTGAAAAGAAACATGAAAAATCACATAGATCTTCCCAAATCAAATGGACAATTCAAAACTCAATCACAGAGTATAAAAATTGATAATTTAATCTAAATTCATTCACAAACTGTTGATTAACAAATGAATCACTATATATATATATATATATATATATATATATATATATATATATATATATATGAGAATCCTAACCTAAAGATAAAGACTAAAACCTAAAAAGATAAGAACAACAAATCAGATAACAATGGAAGAAGATAAGTGTCAAATAAGAAAGCTAACTAAGATAATAGTTCTTAATATTTCCAATGACATAATTATCTCTATATTCCCCAATCTCTAGATTAAAATCTCTAATCCTAATCTTCCTCGTGTTCCCATCATAAAATCTATAATCTTAATCTTCCTCGTGATCCCATCATAAAATCTATAATCTTAATCTTCCTCATGATCCCATCATTATCTTCCTTGTGCTCCCCATCAATATATTACTGAAAGTTTATAGTAGAAAATAATATGTAAGTTTTTTAACCATATAAGAGTACTCTCTTACGTGGAAATTCAGGAGATAAAACTCTGTCACAAAATATGAAACATTGAAATATATAAATACACACACAAATACATTTATATCACCCCCACCCCTTAACAATTCTTTCTGGCTCCACCACTGGAGAAAATAATGCATACAGTTCTCACAAAAGTTGCCCAATGCCCATTTTAAAAGGAGAGTTGACTAAATAGACTACTGCCTTTCTTTCAAGGATTGAACTACAGGAAAACTATCCATGACATTATCTCAAAATTCCACAGGTCTGCAAGTTCACCATTCAATAATGCTATGAATTGTGATGGCTCTACTGCATAATATAGCTGATAAAGTTCTTAGCCACACCTATAAATACTACTGCCTTTCTTTTAATGATTGAAATATATAAATACACACACACATACATTTATATCACCCCCACCCCTAAATAATTCTTTCTGGCTCCATCATTGGAGAAAATAATGCATACAGTTCTCACAAAAGGTGCCCAATGCCCATTTTAAAAGGAGAGTTGACTAAATAGACTACTACCTTTCTTTTAATGATTGAACTATGGGAAAACTATCCACGACATTATCTCAAAACTCCACAGGTCTGCAAGTTCGCCATTCAATAATGCTATGAATTGTGATGGCTCTAATGCATAATATAGCTGGTAAAGTTCTTAGCCAAGGTAATAAACTACAGGTTTGCAGTGCTTCAGTAGTATGGAGATCAATTCTCAAATATAAAGATGTCAAGGATGCTGCACCTTAATCTCAACCAACAATCTATGGAATGAATATATTGGACCATATAACAGCAACCTATCAAGTAATAGCAAATAAAAGCAAAGAGGCATCTCTGCTGTTGATTACCTGTACAGGCAGTGCGACACCTAGTCTGGTCTTGATATCAAGTATTATACTTGGATTCCCATCCCATTGCATTTCCAACTCCATGGTAACTCCACTTTCTCCATTTTCAATTATAGAAACTCCTAAACAATAATTAATTGCAAAAACATGGCCATTATTAACAAGCACAAATTTGTAAAGCCTTCACCATAAAAGTTCCTTGAGCTACATGACTCTCTGGCAAGAAATATTAGGGCATATTGCAAATTGCAATGAGGAGACCCATGTTGAACTGCAATTTTTGCCGACAGCAATGCAACTAAAATTGACAAAAGCATTAGAGAAACAAGCTAAGAAATTAGCTCACATACACAATTATTAAAAAAAACATTACAATTAGCTTACATGGGTTGGTTTAATAAAAACAAAACTAGCAATCTTATAAGCGTACCACAACCAATCAACACACATTTGTGAAAAACCATATATCTAGTTATTCAATTGCAAAATGCATTGATTAATAGAGCGTTTAGAAGGCCAAAAGAGTGTGGAATTCAATTTAATTGAGCTATATTTGGCTAACTTCTATTTTTTTCTATCTTGTAGAATTCAATTCATTTTTGATAAATAAAAAAAATATTGGTTTTCAATCAATTCAAAAATTGGCCGGATTTGCAGTTGGCCGGAGCTAGAACTGAATTAAATTCAAGCACCTCATCATAAGAACAAGCACTTCATCAATTGTAACATGAGTAATGTGGAAAGAACAAATATATTGAAATCACTTCCAATTCAATTCTAAACAAGAAAAATCAATTGAATTCTATTAATTTGGTACTGTTTCAAACATGTGAATTGAACTGTAAATTGATTTGAACTGAATTCTATTAGTGTAATTGGATTGTATTCAGTCACGATTTGGTTTAAACGGACTCTGAACATATTTAAAAAAAAAAAAAGAGTAGTACTATATAAAATAATGAAAAACCTACAGCCAAAATAGAAGCTACAAAAAGAAGGAAGAAAACTAACCTGTGAATTGTGGTGCAACAGTACCAAGAGTAAACTTGGAGAATTTAAGAGACGACAATACAATGGGTCTGTATTGTTCAAGTATAGGCTCAACTGAAGTCTTTATAAGTTCAGATGCTGCCTACAAACGCCATAAATTAGTTTTTTTATTTAAAAAAAAAAGGCCTTTTTAATTCAAAATTAACTTCAATTAAAACCCATAAATGTGATTTATCTGCTATTTAGGGTAAAAAAGCTAAACTCGTGACAAGCTACCTCATTAACATAGGGCCAGATCTTTGTTAGATGAAGATTAAGCCAAGTCAACTGCAGTAAACATAAACAACAAAATCAGTTCCTTACACATAGATATACTATGTGTATATATATATATAGAGAGAGAGAGAGAGAGTGGAGACTCAACTTCTGGCGCTGGGAGAAGACGATCCAAGAAGGATAATACTCAGGCGGCAAAAGCTTCCTCGAATCCTCGACCGTCATCCTCGCAAAAGCAGCAATAGTTGTTGCCTACAAACAAAAACACTGAAACAATCAAAAACGAAATGGAACTTCTATTAGCATTAATTTTAAATTATGAAAAAAAAAATCACTCACAAGTTCAGAGCGAAGCTTGGATCGGGCATTCTCGGACCGAACAAGGCCAATAATGATAGCCAGCCCGACAGCCAGCCCGATCACCAGGCCGAGAAAGAATGCCATTTCTCGTGAGATCTTTGGGGAACACACAGAGATAAACTTGTTATTTTGTTGGGGAACAAAATGACCTGTTTTTAAGTTAGTGCGTGTTGAGTTTAGTGGTGTGATTATGCAATAAAACAGTTTAATGGTGGGATTAAGGTGGCGATTAGTCGTTGAAAACGAAAACTTTGGGGGAGAAATCTGGTGTGAGCTTCCTTTTTTGTCCAGAAAGTAAAGGGAAAGGTCGTTGCGGACATAAGCACACCATCTCGATGATGTGGGCATGGATTTAGCATTTAGGAAGTGGTGTAAAGTTTTAGTCATATTATATTCTCTGGCCAATCATTATGCGCCACATCATCTCACAGATATGCTGGGTAGTACTCATCACCTTGGTTTTCATACCCAAGGTACGGTTCGTGACTCTCATAACTGTTGGGATACACTTGATAAAACAAAACCTTCCATTAAAAATAAAAAGTAAATAGCCTGTAACCTGTTGGACCGGTTAAGGAAAAGAGAAAGTGAACGGTATAAGAAATGGCCGGTAAAGTTTTTTTTTTTTCTTCTTAAACTGGGATAGTTAAAAATTTTAATACACCAAATATAGTTGTTTTAAATTTATTTACAAAAGTGAGATATTTTTTGCTACATTATCAAGTAAAAAAAAGTAAATTACATCAATAATTTTTATAATTTACATGAAATTCAAATTAATCTCTAAAAAGTTATGTTCGTGATCCCTCTTCTTTGACCTCTTTCCTTTCCTCTACCAGCACTTTCATTTGAAAATAAAAAATAGACTTTTAAAAATTTTGTGTTTTTTTACCCCAATCATGATCTCATAGGATCATCATCTCACAACAGTCTGATTTATCAAGGTTAGCCTTTTTCGTCCCATAATCCTTTTTTATACAATGGAAATAACAAAGAAATTAAGGTCTTTGGAAAGAAATTCATATTATATCAACTAAGATAACCGAAACTAACTCAGGGGAGGATATAATAAGTCACTAGATGATCTGTCTGTGGTTTGATCTTCTATCTAAGCCCAAAGAAAAGAAAAACTCGAAAATTTGTTGTGGGCTAAATAGGTATTTTTGCCATTGAGGTTTGTTCGTTTTAATATTTTTGTATTTGAAGCTTGAAAATGTGCAATACTAGAACTAAGGTTTGAAAGTGTTAACAATCATGTCATTGTCGTCAATGTTTCCATCCAACACTTAATGGAAAGAGAATGCGAGCCTTCTTAAAGCTAAGGTGGAACCTAATCAGCATTTTCTATCTAGGAAAAATTTTCCAACACTTAAAGAAAGAGCACGTGTGAAAGGGGATCAAGTGATTCCAAAACACCAAGATAGATATTGTTATAGAACAGATATAGGTTTGGAGAGAAAATTTTCACAACAGTGAGACTCTCTATGACCTCTTCCTCTTCTCTTTCTCTCCAACCATGTAATACCCGTATTAGTAAAATAATGACAAAAAAGTAATTTAACAAAAAAAAAATGAAGAATAAATTAAAATTTTAATATAAATATTATGTCAGGTGTTGATGATCAGCAGTCGGGGAAAATTACTAAGATGAACGGGAAAGGCAATGAGGTGATCCACAGGTAGCTTTAAGTACTACGTGGTGAGTTAGATTTACTTTAAGTAACCAAATAAAAATGAAATATCTAGTAATATTATTAAAGAAATTATTAGCTTATGCTTTGGTGGCAGATAAAAATTTGATTGATAGGTATGAGATGAATTTTGGACACGTAAAAAATTATTATGGGAGAAATAATATTTTTGGAATAATAAGTTGATTTAATAATAAAAACGATAAGTGAAATTCTTGATGAGCTATGATTGATGTTTTGATACGAATTATGAGGAGATGGAAATTGGTGGATCTTAACAAGCTAAGATGGATGATTTCATGTGATTTATTATGAAAGGAATTTAGTAAAAAAATTTATAATAATTTGAGGAAAGACATGACAGCTAAATTTAAATATTTTGAGTTCATGTTGTTTTTATATTACTATTCAGATAGATATTTCATATCATTGTTCATATGCGTATACATTAAATAAAAGAAAAGAACCGGGAAGGGGCCGGTCTAATTGAAAAACCGTGACAGCTGATGTGGGCTGGAAATAAAAGAGACACTGTGACAACCAGTAAATGCTGAAAATAAATCCATGACAACCGGGATAAGCTGTAAAGAAAAGAACCGGGAGGGGGCCGGTCTAAGATAATAAAAACATGTCGACATGTGGGAAGACGTTCCCATAATAATAATTCATGCATTGCATCTGTTTTAATTATTGCTTGCATTATTGAAATGCTGATGTGTGGTGTGTTATTTTGAATTTATTTATAGATGGATGAGTCTCACAGAGAGAGACAGTTATAGTGAGAAAAGACATAAAAGTATGAGGTGATAGTAATTAATTTAAATGTTAAACTTTACACTGTGAATCTCATTACGAGGTAATTATAAGACAATTGATGGTCTTAAGGTGAAACAACAAATAAGAAGAAGAGATTAGTAGAGAATAAGACTTATGATATGTGTAGTGATAGTGAAATACTAGTATCAAGTTGTATGAGATAGAAATGATTAAATATTGAAAGACCTTTTATATAGATTGAGTACTTTTAGTAAATTTAATTCACTAAGTTTGTGAAGCTCATCCCTCATTGTACAATGATTTCAGGTAGCAAACAAGACAAATGGTTTGGTGAGTTGAGGTTCAAACGAAATCATTATCTGTAAGCCAGGTATTTGTCAACATTCTCAGACAAAAGAAAATGAAATTAAAATTTTTATTTGTAAATGTTCGTGCATTTTACGTTATATATTATGTTAAGTTAATATCAGATTGATGTATCTCCCCTGTTGAGGGTTGAGAATTGATGTAAAGGAAATTTCTGTTAGTATTTTTTTTTATTTTTGCATATATGTGTCGTGCTGGGATTTTCAAAATGTGACAACACCGTCTCGGGGGTGGCCAACCCAGGATGAGTCGTTACAATTTTAGTACCAGAGCATTAGATTTTATGATTTTGTAGACTGCATAAAAAGTAAGAAAGTGGAAGATTAAAATAAATTATATTTTTAAATAGTCTAAGGATGACATGTGGTCGTGCTAGAGCTAGAGGTAGAATTGTTGATTTGAGAGGGCGTGGTAGGCCCATGATATTTTTTTTTTGACAAGTTGAGGTTGAGTCTGAATCTGTGATTCCTAGAAAGGAACGTGTTGACAATATAATTGATATTAGTAAAGGTATGAGAGAATTTGAAGTTGAAAAGGATGAGCTAAAATAAGCTCTTACACATGCTCTTGAGAAAATGAATGTAACAGATGATAGAGTTGATAGCCTATAGCATAGACTTGATGAACAGGCTAGAGCAATGCCTGAGATGGTTGTTAATCTAGTAATGGTAGACATTTAAAAAGGGAGAAAAATGAGTTTATGCATGAGATGCAGGGAGATATATTAAGCTAAATGCCTTATTGTTTAAAGGATCTATGAATCCTTTTAAGCCTGAGTTTTGGGAGAAACATATAGAGAGATTATTTGGTATTTTGCCAGTAACTGACAAGCAGATAATTACCTTTGCTTCGTTTGAATTAAAAGAAGAAGCTTTAGAATGATGAGAGGATACTCTTCCCAAGGTAAGTGCAGATGTTGGTAGACCCTTAACCTGGAATAACTTTAAAGAAGATTTTCTTGATAAATACTTCCTTATACCTTTAGAGCCCAACAAGAAAGAGATTTTATTTATTTAAGGCAAATGAGTTAACTGTGGCTTAGTATGATAGGAGATTTGTGGCTTTGTTGAGGTTTGTACAGGAAATGGTATACCTAGAGGAGAAGAAGTGTAAGAGGTTCATAGATGAATTATGTTTTAAGATTTGATCAAAACTATCTTACATGAGGCTTATGAATTATGTCAGATTAGTGGATATAAAACTTTAAATTGAGAAGGATGTGATGGAAATCAGAGGTAGGAGGAATCAGCGGAAGAGGTTTAGATTTGAGGAACCCAGAGGTGGTACCAATATGAGTGTGCAAAATGGGAGACCGCTTAGAGGAAATGTTCCTTGTCACAGCGAATTGAAGTACAGATTTAGAGGATCTATTACTTCTGTAGCTTAGATCGGTGGGACCCTTAGATTTGGGAGACAGGTTATGGGAACTGGAGTTATGGCAGAGGAAGTAAGTATGCCACCAAGGGAAAGTGGTAATCTGAGGTAGGATTGAGAGACAGAAGTTTGTTATAGATATATTCAGATAAGATATTTATCCCAGAATCGTCAAAATTTGAAGTGTTTTATATGTAGAGAAGGTGGACATATCAATGTTGGGTGATCTTGGTGCAACCCATTCTTTTGCATCCAGAATTCATATGAAGTCTATTGAGGTATGTATTAGTCATTTTATACAAAATATTTTTGTTGAAGCTCCCACTAGAGATGGAGTGATAATCATAAATGTTTACAAGGGTTGAGTGATTCGTATCAGTGATAGAGAATCTGAAGCTGATTTATTTTCTTTGAATACGGTTGACTTTTTTTAGAAATAAGATAAAGTTCTAGATATGGATATGAGGAGTTTAGTTTCAGAGAGAACATAAAATACTCTCGAACTATCTCATTTTGCTCTGACCACTAGGAGATGGTTGGAGAAGGGTTGTGAGGAGTATTTGGCATACATAATGGATTCTAAAAAATAAAATAGGAAGTTAGAATAAATCTTAGTGATGAAAGATTTTTTCTAATGTAATTCTTGATGAGTTGTCTAAGTTACCTCCAAGTAGGGAGATAAAATTTTCTATTGATGTGATACCAGGATCATCACATATATCTTTAGCACTCTACAGAGTGACACCCATTAAGTTAAGAGAATTGAAAATTCAAGAATTTTTAGGACCTAATGTATTTGGGGAGCCCTTGTGTTGTTCGTGAAAGAGGAAAATGGAACGATGAGATTGTGTATAGACTACAAATAGTTGAATAAGAACAAATATCATTTTCCCATAATAAATAAATTGGTTGAGCAGTGCAAAGAGTGAGAGTGTTTTCTAAGATAAACCTGAGATCAAGTTATCACCAATTGAGGATAAAGAAAGAAGACGTGCCTATGACTGCTTTTAGGACACGTATGGTCATAAGTTTCTTGTGATGTCATTTGGATTGAATAATGTTCCAAAAACATTCATGGACTTGATGAATAGAGTGTTTAAACTATATCTTAACAAGTTTATGTTCGTATTTGACTTTCTAATATAATCTAAGAAGGAAGAACAACATGTGAAACATTAGACAGTGTGTTGGAGATTCTGAGGAGAGAGAAACCATATGCAAAATTCTCTAAGTGTGAGTGTTGGTTGAATGAAATAAATTTATTGGAATATGTAATATCAGGAAATGGCATAACAGTTGATCCACAAAAGATAGAGACAATGTTAAGTTGGAAGAGACCAGCTAATGTGACTGAGATTATAATCTTCTTGGGATTAGCTGGTTATTATAGAAGATTCTTTCAGAATTTTTCTATTATAATACTATTGAATAAACTAACCAGGAAAGAGGTGAGATTTTTATGGTGAGGGAAGTGTGAGAAAAAAAAATTAATTACTAAAGGAGAAATTTACTACAGCTCCAGTATTGGTGTTTCTTTCTGGTGATGAAGGATTTGTGGTATATAGTGATGCATCACATCAATGATTGAGATATGTGTAACATAAGAAAACTGTGGCCCATACTTCTAGGCAATTGAGGATTCATGATAGAAATTACCCTACTCATGACTTAGAGTTAGCTGCTATAGTGTTTACTTTAAAGAATTAAGACATTATTTGTATGGAGCCACTTGGGAGATATTCACTGATCATAAGAGTTCCATAGAGAGTTGAGTTTGAGGCAAAGATGGTGAATAGAGTTGATTAATAACTATGATTGTATAATCCACTATCAACTAGAAAATGGAAGGTGATAGTTGATGCATTGAGTAGAAAGTCTATAAGAAGGTTAACTGCTATGGGGAGTCCTGATGTGAAATTGATGATAGATTTAAGAATTATAAGAATAAAGTTGAATATCAGTAATAGAGAATCATGGTTAATGAATATGATTGTACAGTCATCCATAGTAAAATACTTTTGAAATGCAAGGTAAAGATAAAGAGATAGCAAGGATTAAACATTGAGTGCTTACTAGAAAGCAATATGAGTTCAAAAAAAATTGAAATGAGGTATTTTGGTTTAGGAACATAGAAATTGTGTTTCCAATAATAAGAAGTTGAGAAAAGAGATAATGAAAGAGGCACATGATGACGTAGATTCGATGCAACTAAGTAACAATAAGATGTATAGAGAATTGAGACAGAATTTTCGGTGGTCAGGATTGAAGAGGGAAGTAGTTGAGATTGTAAGGTTGTATGGAGCACCATTAAGCATAGTGTTAAACAGAGATGCTAGATTTTACATCTTGGTTTGGGAGAGGCTTTCAGAAAGCCACGGGTACACAGTTACAATTTAATATAAATTTTACATGCTCAGACAAAGATGATCATTAGAGTACTAGAAGATATGATAAGGACAAATGTGATGAATTTCTCAGTAAGTTAGGATGCTTACATGCCATCGATTGAAGTTGCTTATAATAATCAGTATCAAATTAGTATTGGGATGACACCGATTGAAACATTGTATGGTAGGAGGTGTAGAACTCCTATATGTTGGGAAGAAATGGGAGAGAGAAATATATCTGGTCTATCCATTGTCGAGTCAACAACTAAGAGGATCAAATTCGTTAGCAGCACAGAGTAGACCAAATAGCTATGCTGATATTAAAAGAAGACCTCTCGAGTTCCAAGTTGCTGATTGGGTATTTTTGAAGGTATCTCTGTGGACAGGTGTGTTGAGGTTTAAAAAGAAAGAAAAGTTGAGTCTGAGGTATGTAGGATCTTGTGAGGTTGTTGAGAAAGTTGGACTAGTTGTGAATAGTCTGGAATTGCCTTCAAAGTTAAAACAATGACATAATATATTCCATGTTTCACTTTGGCGAGAGCGCTTACTTGATAAATCTTATAATATTTCGAGCCAAGCTGTAGAAATTCAGAAAGATTTGACTTTTATACAAGTACCAGTGAGGATTTTAGACAAAAAGAACAAGTCTTATGTAATAAAATAATTTCATTAGTTTAAGATCTGTGGCGAAATAAGGATGTTGAAGAGGTTACGTGAAAGCGTGAAACAATCATAAAGAAATATAATTCACATTTGTTTCTGAAGTAAAGTAAGGAAATTTTGGGGATGAAATTTTTATAAGGTGGGTAGATTTGTAATACCCGTATTCGTAAAGTAAGGGCAAAAAAGTAATTTAATAAATATGATGTGAAATTAAAAATAATATATTTACGCGAAACATTTAGTATTGAATAAAATAATTCTCTTGAAAAAAAAAGGACGCGTGGGGACGTAGCTACAAAGAAACAGAATAAATAAATGGACGTCCAGTAACGTACAGGGAAAGAGAAAGTAAGGAAAAAGAAAAAGAAAATAATAATAAATATTTTTTCTAAAAAGAAAAAATAGGACACATGGCAGCACCTGCTGCCAAGTGTAACATAGGAGCTGCGCATGCCCTCCAGTAGAATTTCTTCGTGGAAGGTAGGGAGGGCTGCTGAAGTTTGTTTAAAAAGATAAAAACCAAACTTACTTTTGTGTGTGTGTGTGTGTATTAAGTAAACATAAGTTTTTACAATTACAAATTCGTTTAGTCGAGAGAGCAAAATTTTGAAGAGATTTACTGCGGAATTTCATGGGGAGTCACGAAAAGCTATCAGAAAAATAGAAGGTAATAATGTAGTGTTTATTTTTGAATTTTTAACATTCATGAAATTTCCCTGAATTCAAAGTGAGAATTTTTAAAGGGTTTGGTTTATAACAAATTGAAGAATAAATTAGAAATTTAATATAAATATGATGTCAGGTGTTGATGATTAACAACCAGGAGAAATTCTGAGAGGAATGGGAAAGGTAAGGAGGTGATCCACGAGTAGCTTTAAGTGCTACGTGGTGAGTTAGATTTATTTTAAGTAATCTAAATAAAAATGAAATATCTAGTAATAATATTAAAGAAATTATTAGCTTATGCTTTGGTGGTAGAAAAAAATTTGATTGATAGGTATGAGATGAATTTTGGACATGTAGAAAATTATTAGGGGAGAAATAATATTTTTGGAATAATAAGTTGATTTAATAATAAAAGCGATAAGTGAAATTTTTGATGAGTTATGGTTGATGTTTTGATACGAATTATGAGGAGATGAAAATTGGTGGATCTTGACAAGCTAAGATGGATAATTTGATGTGGTTTATGATGAGAGGAATTTAGTGAAAATTTTTATAATAATTTGAGGAAAGATATGATAGCTAAATTTAAATATTTTGAGTTCATGTTGTTTTTATATTGCTGTTCATATGCATATTTCATATCTTTGTTCATATGCATATGTATTAAATAAAAGAAAAAAACCGGGAAGGAGCTGGTCTAATTGAAAAACCATGACAGCCGATGTGGGCTGGAAATAACAAGGACATTGTGACAGCTGGTATATACTGGAAATAAATCCGTGATAGCCAGGATAAGCTGTAAAGAATAGAACCGGGAGGAGGCCAGTCTAAGTTAATAAAAACATGTCGACATGTGGAAAGACGTTCCCATAATAATAATTCATGCATTGCATCTGTTTTAATTATTGCTTGCATTATTGAAATGCTGATGTGTGGTGTGTTATTTTGAATTTATTTATAGATGGATGAGTCTCACAGAGAGAGACAGTTACAGGGAGAAAAGATTTAAAAGTATGAGGTGATAGTAATTATTTAAATGTTAAACTTTACGCTATGAACCTCATTACAAGGTAATTATGAAACAATTGATGGTCTTAAGGTGAAACAACAAATAAGAAGAAGAGATTAGTAGAGAATAAGACTTATGATATGTGTAGTGATAGTGAAATACTAGTATCAAGTTGTATGAGATAGAAATGATTAAATATTGAAAGTCCTTTTATATAGATTGAGTACTTTTAGTAAATTTAATTCACTAAGTTTGTGAAGCTCATCCCTCATTGTACAATGATTTCAGGTAGCAGACAAGACAAATGGTTTGGTGAGTTGAGGTTCAAACAAAATCATTATCTGTAAGCCAGGTATGTGTCAACATTCTCAGACAAAAGAAAATAAAATTAAAATTTTTATTTGTAAATGTTCGTGCATTTTACGTTATATATTATGTTAAGTTAATATCAAATTGATGTATCTCCCCTGTTGAGGATTGATGTAAAGGAAATTTCTGTTAGTATTTTTTTATTTATTATTGCATATATGTGTCCGTGCTGGGATTTTCAAAATGTGACAATACTGTCTCGAGGGTGGCCAACCCGGGATGGGTCGTTACAAACCCTCCCTGAGATAGTCCCCCTCGTCAGCTAAGATTTCGTCGTCATCGACATGGAGCACAGTCCGGGTGGAATTCTTGAGGCCCTTCACTAGCTTTGCTCCCTCGCCATCGCTTGCACCCCGACCATCCTCCACTGCCTCAAGAGCTACCCCATCTAGGCCAAGAAGACCCTTGATCTCGATCCACGGTGTGTAATGTTCCCATTGCTTGATTCCCCTAAATATACCAAGAAAACGATGTCATGTTGCCGCTTCCCTCTAAATGAAATCTGGGGATCCGCTCACACAGTGGTGCGAACTTCGAATTACAAGATCGAAGAAGGTTATTTAGGTAATTATGAGGAGGAACAGTTGATCATGTGCCAAGTGGAATTTGAGGACGGGGTGAAGAGAGTGTAAGAGATCGCATCCATTGATAGGGTAGACTATGTGCAGAAAGGTCCATTGGATTTGAGTGCGAGCATGGGGTACTTATGGGACCTGAGGCAAAAGAAGATGAGGGAGATTATAAGGGTGGTCGAGAAATAGGTGTTAGGATAGAAAACCCACAAATTGTGGGGTCAACTTAGCAGGTTCACTATGCTACATGATGGGTCTGATAATCTTAGGGCTCACAGGTATCGCATGGTCTCTGGTGCCGTGATGTTGGGTTGTTTATGAGTGTTGTTATGGAGGATGTTAGGAGTTTTAAAAAGAGCTTGATGTAGGGATCTAATGATGATGCTAAGAGGGATCATGATAAGGATGTTGACGATGAGAAGTACAGGAGTGAATGTCAGCATTTGTTAAACCTCAAGAAAAAAAAGGCTTTGTCTTTGTCAAGTTATTTTGTTTTCTTTCTTTGTAAATACAGTGAGTGAGCTTGATGATCCCTTTGGTTTCTCCATGTTGCATAATCTAGGTACTGAATTCAACTTACTACAAGCTTTTCTAGTTTGTAGGAGACCAAAACCTTTTTTTTCCCTTTTCTATGGTTAATCTAGTTAGTTGGGTGGCCAAAAAATGATGTTAGTTTATGATATTTTGTTGCAACTAATAGCATCATTGGATTTGGTGGCAAAAATGATGATAGGCTAAAAGATTTGTTGGCCCCCTACTATGGTGGAGCTCTTAGCTTGGCTGGGTTAGGAACATTGGTGCGACGTTGGGGATAACAGAGTGTTGTAACTGGTTGCACGATGGTGGAGGTTGTTGGCATAGTTGGGTTTGCGACAAAAGAGCAAATGGTGGGTTTTGACAGTGAGAAAATGATAACGGCGGCACGACATGGTGGTGAGATAGAGAAAGAGAAAGTTCTTTGGTTCTTTTTTAGGGGGGAATCAATAGAGAAAAATGAGAGGGATATGGGGATGTTTGGCAAGATAGAAAATTAAGGGGAAATCCTCTCTTATTCTCTTTATCTTTGTGTGAATCAAAATAAAGTTCTCTCACTTTTTTCTTTCAATTCGTACTCCATTTTCTAGGAGTTTTAGTTGAAATCGGGTGTCTGGGAGGAGTGAAGCTGAGAGAAAATTTTCTCTGATGTATAGTGGTGATTTCTGTGGGTCCAAACGACAGCTCAATTGCCACTGTGGCACTAAGTAAGTGTTTTCTATCCATTTTTGTTAAAACATAGACGATTGTGGCATAATTGTTAACTTTTTCAAACTTCAATTCCGACATTGCACATTTTCAAACCTCAAGGACCAAAATATTAAAACGGGCAGGCTTTAATGGCAAAAAAGCCTATTTAGCCATTTGTTGTGCATAGCTCTCTTTATTATTGTACCTACAAGAAAAAAAGACCAAGAAAATTAACAATTTAAAAGCATTAATGAGGGACACGTGAAAAATAAGACAATGGAGTTAAAATCGCTTTATTAGAGAGAGGTCTTATCGGGATCGTTGTCTTAATTTCTATAAAAAGATCGAGGCACACAATAACATGATTTTATATGAGCTCGACCAAATTAAGATTTATCACGGACATTTAGAACTATATAGCCCTCGACTGATCTAGGTTTCTTTGCTTCTTTAGCATTCACAAAATTCACTACTGCTCTAATTTTCAAATTTCTTCAATGAATGGTTTCTTTGAGATGGTTCTTCCATTATGAGTCTCAAATTCCAACCTAGTGGCCCGATAATTTCTGAAAGAAGATCCTTAATTCCTTACTTCCATGTGCTATTAGAGATCATGGCAGACTTAAAATTTTTATTTTCAAAAAATGTGCGGTTAAAAAAAAGAGCTGAGGTTAAGAAAGAGGGTTTATTAGGGGTTAGTTTGAACCTTATGTCAAACTATAGGGACCATTGGGTTAGAGAATTTTTTGTTGTTGTAAATAATAATAATATACTTGATTTTGTGAATTTTCTTTGCTGTAATTAGTCATTGACTTTGAGTTGCACTTTCTTGGTGCTTTATTAATATAAGTTTACTTATAAAAAAAAGGTATCATATTTAAGCAAATATGTTTAGAACAACCTTATTTTAAGAATAAAGATTTTTAAGTACTTCAATTTAGGGGAAATCGGTAAATAGCAGGTTGGAAGGATAATGTTTGGAAAGAAATTATATTTTGCCCTAAACTTTAAACTTATATTTCAAATATGCCCTAGTAATTGCAAATATACCCTTTTCACGTTTTAAAATTTCAAGTTGATCTTTGATTTATAAAAGTACAAAAATGACTCAAAATCCCAAAAATTTACTTTAATTAATTCAAGCCCTTAATAAATATTTGTATGGCCATAATTTGAATAAAAGAACTAATTACCTATTGTTTTGGGCAAAAATCAATCATCCAATCAACAAGCGATACGTGGCGTCCATCAGGCCTACTAATAAAATCATGTCTAGGGAATAAAAGTAATCTCTCTCTTTTAAGACATAAAGGGAATTTTTTTCTTTAAACCTTATTCAAACTATAAAATTACAAAAAGGACCCAAAATAAATATTTTAACTTTTAAAACAATCCCAAAAATTTATTTTCATTAAATCAAGCCATCCTTAATTTGAATAAAAAAATAATTAGCTATTATTTTCAGTAAAAATCCACCGTCTAATCAAAAAAGCGGTATGTGGTGTCTATTAGGCCATGTGATAAATTCAAGTCTATGGGCGTAAACGTAATATCTCACTTGTAAGACATAAAAGGTATATTTTTTAAACCCTAGTCAAACTATAAAATTATAAAAATGGTTCAAAATAAATATTTAAATTTCTAAAACAATTCCATAATTTATTTTCATAAATCCAAGCCCCTAATAAAAATTTTAGAGCCTTAATTTGAATAAAAGAACTAATTCACTATTGTTTTGGGCAAAAATCAACCACATAATGACATAAAAGTAATCTCCCGCTTCTAAGACATAAAAGCAATTTTTTCTTTAAAACACTAGTCAAACTGTGTTCTTTAATTCACATCATAATTAAAAAATAATTCAAAGTCATTAATTGCTAATAATCTGACTTCTACAAGGATTAGTACTCTAAATCCTATAAACGGGGTCAGACACATGGTACAAGTATCTTTTACACTCTGAAACCTAATTCTCTCACCATATTATCTTTAAAAGTCACAAATTAAGACTCAGATAGCATCTCTAGAGGTAAAAATCTCGCGAAACTTTTAGGGTTTATTGTTTTCAAGCTTACTCGTGTGGACACAAGCATACATGGACTAATCCGAACGAATTTGTGCATAAACAACTATTAATTTATTGCATTATATTTTGAAATTAAAATTATATTTAAATTGTAAGAATATACTTTTCTTGAATGATTATTTCATAAGTTATACTAAGAATGAATTTATTTTATTTTGCTAACATTTAATCTAATATTTAATTAATGTACCTATATCATTCAAATTTTCATTATAACCACTATTTTGTTATATTTGAATAATAAAAAATTCACTCTACGTTCCAAAGATGTATTTTTTTAAATATTATACAAAATTCATGAGAAATTTCTCGATTTGGGTTTTAATGAAATTTCCAAAATAATTTTATGGTATTATATATATATATATATATATATATATATATATATATATAAAAGGTGTAAAACATTCATTAGACCAAAATATCCTTCCCTGTACTTAATTACTTAACTATTTTTTGTTTTCTATATAAAAGTACGAATAAGGTATAAATTAAACATGCAATGGATCAACATATCTTAAACTTAAAATTAAGTACTTTTTTATGTTCATAATTTGGCTAATGTGATTCAAGTTACCATATTAATTAGATCAAAAAATATTTAATAAATTGTATGAATTTTCAAGAAAAATATTTGTTGGAAAAAAATGAAAGTGTAAAAAAATTAATAACAAGTGTAAAAAAAGAAGAAATAAAAAAAATTAAGTGCCTATAAGATTTTAAGGTTTCATAACCCTTTAAATAAACTCTAAACTATCCTAAGCCTTAAAGCCTAGTCAACCCCAGAAATTCCCGATCAAACCCCCAAAAATAGCTCATCTTCAAACTCTAAACACAACTCGTTCAAGGTTTCAACCTTGGCCCAAATTCAGTACTGGATGCGATTAAGTTGTCAGAACATGTGTTCCGTTTAGTAGCTAATGTATAAGGTTATCATGTAAATTGTCGCTCTTACTGTAACGACCCGTCTTGAACGATCCCTACCCATGACGGTATCTTTATCTTTTAGAATAGAGCACCTAGACAATTAAATAATATAACAAGTCCTGATAACGACGATGATACACTCCATACACTTTAGATTTACATAGACAACCAAATTCAAGTGCAAGACTTGGATTTACAAAAACGTCTCATGAGACATAACGTTTAGAAATTTACATCTTAAAACAAATACATCATTGCTTAATTTCTAGTACAAAAATTCAGGCGAGGATTCCTTACACGTGAACCCACCTAAAAACATCTTCTTCTTCACTGCTATCTCACTTATGATCAGAGGTCTTCAGAAACTTTTCTGAAGTATTAAAAAGATAGGGGGTAGGCTAAAAAGTTTAGCGAGTAATTACATTACTCGAAGTATCCGAAATCCAAAGATTTAATCCTTTCAGGATTTGTTTAGTTCATGATTTATTTTTCACAGAATTATTTCTTACTTTGAATATAAGTAAATCATAAGTTTTATTAGCTCTCAAATATGCAACCTATAAGTACACTGAAAGACTTTAATAGATTTCATTCTAGTATGATAATAATTCCATTTTTATCTCAATACATAACATATGTCCTTATTGGATAAGTCGATTCATCAATCCTTCAATAATCAAACATATCATCTAACACATAAGATATAATGCAATACATGTACTTCTTTAATCACTTCAAGGTCATTGCCCTCCATTGGGCTAATTATAAACAATGGTCACACTTCTCATTATAATTAATTCAGATTCCCTCCCTACCCCTTACTGGGCAGGGTCTTAACTTCTCAACAATTTGAATCCCCTCCCTACCCCTTACAGGGAGAAGTCCTATCCTTATAACAACTAGGATCCACTCCCTACCCCTTATCGGGTGGAGTCCTACTTCACGATTAAGATTATTCTATTCATTTCACACTATCACAACATAAATAAAGATTTACATCCTATGCAATATATTTACAACATCATAGTATCTCAAGTATAATATCAACAAGTCATTTACATCGAAACATCTTTCAAACATATAGATTTCAACCTAAATCTTATTTATGTGCATTTCTTCACTTTTAATCATTTGCTTATACACTATATATAAATACTTTAATCATTATATTCACATGTATTTTAAACTTTTTGATTTTGTTCATTAGTTCCTCATACTTACTAGGAGTAAGGTGAAACTTACCTTAGAAAATTCAAGTTTTACTCTCGAATCACCTCTTTTCCCTTAGGAGGTCCTTCAATAATACTTAAAGAATTCATCGTTTAAGATCAACCACTGAGACAATTTCATATACTTATCAAACACTAAAGTTAAGGACCAAAAATCATTAATTTATTTCAGCCAAGTACCCTAAAAGACTATGATTTGAAAGAAGTAAAGAAATTTGGTAAAAAATTCTAAAAACAGGGTTGCATAGTCGATTGTGTTAAGGGACCTGGACTTTCTGTCTCTCACACAGTTGACTGTCTAGTCCCACAGTTGACTATAGTTGAGACCTAAAGTCTTTATCTCTTGCACAGTCAACTGTCTAGTCCCACAGTCGACTGTGTTTGAGACGTAAAGTCTCTATCTCTTACACAGTCAACTGTGCAATCACGATAGTCGACTGTCCTGAGACCTAAAGCTCAAAAAGCGCATGAAAATCAAACTTTTTCCTTTCAAAACCCCTTTAATCTTTCAAGAAACTTAAAACCCTTTCAAAATCAAAGTTTCCTCAAGCTTCAAGTTGAAATTTTACATTAACTAGTGAAAATCTCAAGTTAAACCCTTCAAATCATGAAACCTAACCAAAAACCCATTTTTGAAACCTAAATTTGTTTTCTCTTTAAAATTTTCACAAAAAGTTTCAAATCCATATATTTTGTACGAGAATATTTACACAACTAACTTGTAAGATTAAGAAAGGTGGAACGAAGAACTCTTACTTAAAGATTCTCACCTCAAAGCTTCACCACAACTCAAAGGAAAACAGAGAAAGAGAGAAAGTGATAAGAGTGTTCTAGAAAAGAGAAGAAAAAGAAGAGAAGGCTGAAAACTGAAGGGATCTCTCTCTCCCTCTCATATTTATACTACAATTAAAATAAAAATGGGTAAGTCACACCCTTGCCCCTTTGTAAATCTAAAAATATTTAAATTTAGCTTAAAAGTTAACATTTCTTCTTTAAATAAGGTTCAAAATAAGAACAATACCATTCCCAATACTATACATAAGAATAAAACATAGAAGCATGTGACACAATTAAATTTACTAACTTGAAAAACTATCAATAGGTACAAGGGGAGATAAAAGAAAAGACGCTCTACACTTACTATGTAATTTGAACCTTTTTACTATTCGTTGTGTTTGAGATACTATTGGATATGATATTATTACTGCTTCGTTTGATCAAATTACAAAATAATGTGGTAGTATTACTATGGGATGTAATCTAATTAGTGATTACTATATGGTGTGATCTAGTTACTAATTCATGTGTTCAAGTTACTCTAAGATGTACTTACTATGTAATGTGGTAGTATTACTATAACATGTATTCTAGTTACTAAGGCATATGTTTAGGTTACTATAAGATGTACTTACTATGTCGTGGTAGTATTACTATTGGGTATGATCTAATTACAATATGATGTGATCTAATTAGTAAGTAATGTATTGAGATCCATCTTTGATCATGTTTTTGAGATTTAGAAAAAGTTGAAAAGCAATTTTGGGTGCTGCATAAATCTGGGATCTTCTCCGCAAGATGGGTTCGAACTTCATTGTTGAGAATTTTTATGGAAAGGGAGATTTTTCCCTTTGGAAGCGAAAGATCAAGGCTATTCTTATGCAACACAAGGTGGACTTGGCGATTGGAGAAGATGACGCTTTTCCAGCAAGTATCACGAAGGTCCAGTAGAATGAGATGAAGAAGATGGCGTATAACACCATCTTTCTGCACATGTCGGATAATGTCACAAGAGAGTGTGGAGACTCAAAAGATCCAGTTATCATATGAAAGAAACTAGATGAGTTATTTCTTACCAAGACTCTCCCTAATAAGAGGTATCTTCGTAAACAAATCTTTGCTTTGGATCCTAATAAAGAGTTGCAAGATAATCTTGATGCCAAGATGAGGAGTGCATCAAGTGGAGAATGGCTATTCATTAAAGGAAGGCCAGTAACTCAGTATGGTAGTAACATACATGGCTACTACCGGGACAGAGGTAGAGGAAAAAGCCATGGGAGAACGCACTCCAAACCGAGATTTGGAAGGAAAAAATGCTTCTATTTCCATAAGGAGGGTCATTCCAATAAAGATTGTAAGGAGAAGATGAGGGATGAGAGAAAAAGCCATACCAAGAATGGAGAGGCTTCGGTTGCCAAGGGAGAACAGCAAGATGATGATGTTCTTGTTGTGTGCTCGAGTGTGAGCAAGGCACAAGAAGGCAGCGAGAAATGGATCTTGGATACCGGGTGCACTCATCATATGTGTCCTCATAGGGATTGGATCAAGAATTTCAAGGAAACCGATGATGGAAAGGTTTTCCAGGGGAATGATACTTTTTACCAAGTGAGAGGCACGAGAGACATCTAGTTGAGGATGTTTGATGGAGTCACAAGGCTGCTGTGAAATGTGAGGTATCTTTCTGGTTTGAGAAGAAATTTGATCTTATTAGGGCAGCTAGATTCCATGGGGTACACATACAAGGTAGATGGAGGAAAGATCAAGGTAACTAAGAGATCTTTGATAGTGATCAAAGCAGCAATGAAGGATGGTCTCTATGAGATGATCAAAGACACGGAGATCAAGGATTAAACAGCAAGCTTAACGGCTGAGATGGATAGGGTAGCCCTTTGGCACACTCGCTTGGGACATATGAGCGAAAATGGCTTGCAAGTTCTCAGCAAGGATGGCCTACTTGGTGGTGTCAAAGTAGAGGAACTTGATTTCTGCGAGTGTTGTGTTCTTGGGAAGCAACACCAGGTTAGCTTCAACACCGGAGTGCACAAGTCTAAGGGCATTCTTGACTACATTCATATGGATCTTTGGGGACCAGCAAGAACACCAACACAGGGAGATAATATTTACTTTCTGTCTTTAATTGATGATTATTCAAGAAAGGTTTGGGTTTATTTGCTTAAAAATAAATCAGATGCTTTGAATAAATTAGTGGCGTGGAAAAAGCTGGAGGAAACTCAAATGGGTAAGGTAGTTAAGGTGTTAAGAAACGACAATGGCTTAAAAGTTTTTAACAAGGAACTTGATCAATTCTGTATATTAAATGGGATTCTAAGACATAGAACGGTTATGAAAATGCCTCAGCAAAATGGAGTTGCTGAGAGGATGAATAAGACCCTTAGGGAAAATGTTAGGTGCATGTTAAATGGATCCGGATTACCCAAATGTTTCTAGGGGGAAGCGGTTTCTACTGCTGCATATTTGGTTAATAGATCACCCTCTAGGATTGTGGACTTTAAGACTCCCGAGGAGATGTGGAGTGGTAAACCCCCTGAGTTGGACAACATTAAAACTTTTGGGTGTGCTGCGTATGCACATCAAAATGATGATAAACTTAGCCCATGATCTAGAAAATATGTGTTTCTAGGATATGGGGAAGGGGCTGAGGGGTATAGGTTGTGGTCCTTAGAGCAAAAAGGATTGAAACTCATATTAAGTAGAGATATCATTTTTAATGAATTGCTATTTCCCTATTTGAAGAAAATTAACCTTGCAGGGGCTAGTGAGCAAATCAGTTCGGTATTTGTGGAGCATAGCATCAAAGAATATTCAGTTTAGGTAGAGCAAGAAAGGCAAGAGGGTTCAGACCAGGTAGAGCCCATTGATGAATGCCAAGCTCAGGACACTCATGAGGAGGCTGAACTAGAAGAGGATGATGCAGAAAGTCAGAATGACTATCAGCTCACAAGGGACCGGGAAAGAGGGCTGGTCAGACCACCTCTGAGATATGGTTTTGTGGTTGCGAATACAGCAGCTCCTTGGATAAAATGAGGGATAAGTGAATAAGAAACTTACATTAATTCCATGGGATGTAAGGATTCATCAAGATGGAAGCTAGCTATGGAGGAAGAAACAAATTCTTTGAGAAAAACAACTCTTGGGAAATGGTGCACATTCCAAGAAAACAAAGAGTTGTGGATTGTAAGTGCACTTACAAGATCAAAAAAGGGAACCCTCCAAGGGATGAAGTTCGGAACAAGGCTAAGCTTATGACGAAGGGGTTCACACAAAGAGACGGTATAGATTTCACGGAATTTTTCTCACCGGTTCAGAAGATGGAGGAAATTGTGAGTATCCTCGTTTATGCTGATGATATGCTATGGGTTGATAACAGCAGCGAGAGGATGGAAAGGTTGATATCTCAACTTAGTGAGGAGTTCGAGATGAAGGATTTTGGCCTTACATAAAAGATCCTTGGGATGAGAAGAAGTCGGGAGAGGGAGAAAAACGGGTTGAAGGTTTCTCATTCTTCCGACATAGAAAAGGTGTTGTACAAGTTTTCTATGGAAGATGGTAAACCAGTGAAGATTCCTCTTGATGGTCATTTCAAGTTCTCTAGCGAGAAATGTCCTGGAATGGATGAAGAGAAGAAATAAATGGATAAGATCCCTTACTCTAGTGTGGTTGGATTAGTCATGTTCATGATGGTAAGCACTAGACTCGACATTTCTCAAGCAATTGGTGTTCTTAGCAGATTTGTGAGTAATCCTGGAAAAGAGCTTTGGCTTGGGATGAAGTGGTTGTTGAGATACTTGAAGGCTCAGTTGCAACCGGTGGTAGCACTCTCAACAACCGAGGCTGGGTATATAGCGGCTACGGAAGCCATAAAGGAGGCTATGTGGTGCAAAGGGTTGTTGGAAGAGTGGAAGGTCCTAAAAGAGCAGGTGGTGGTGTCTTCGGATAGCCAAAGTGCCTGGCACTTGTATAGGAACTTGGTGTTCCATGAGAGGACTAAGCATGTGGATGTTTAATATCATTTCATTTGGGAAAATGTTACAAAAGGATGCATTCATGTGGACAAAGTCGCAACGAAAGAAAATTCTGCAGATTTAGGCACCAAAGTTCTACCTCTAAGTAAGTTCAATCATTGCCTTGGATTTCGTAGGATTGGAGTCGGATGAATGGTGACTCAAGTTGAGTTTGGATCTTGAGTTCTCTGCACAATGTGTTCAGGTTTAAACACTTAGACAAAGGTAGAGATTGTTGGTATTTTGTACAAGGTTTAAACAAGGTTTGAAAAGGTTCAGCATTAGGTCTTGGCACCTCGCCTCAAGGTGTGAGTGCCTTGGCCTCTAGAAAGTCCAGAAGATGGGAGAAGGGCTATGCGCTGTGGCCCAAGGTGTGTGCGCCGTGGCTCAGCCACCCCAGGTCATGGCCTCCAGCATGACAAGAAACCTCCCCCCTCTCCAGGCCGCAGTATGCCCTGTTCTAGGCCGCGGCTTAAAGGCACACCTGATGCTTTTGTTTCAGCATCTCAAATGGTGCGTGAGGCATGATCAAAATGCATAGGATCACTTAGGATTGATGAGGGACTATGACTGTTGGTCCTCAAGATCTAAGGGTGAAGATTGACCTTCATGATAGGTTCAAGAAGAGATGCACTAAATAAAGGGTCACCTAGCTTCAATCTCAATAGGTGTGTGACATAACATGTGATGACATGTGAGTGTGTGTGAAATAGAACACATGGGTGTGTGAGAGTGCAAAGACGCTAAACACAGGAGAGATCTCATTATAGAGAGGCTAGATGTTTAGAGAGAGAGTAGTATAGATTGGGGATTCAAGGGACTTATAAGTAGAATTTTCTTGGGGAAAAGTCCAGGGTAACTCAAGTCCTTATCACTTTCTTTTCTCTCTTCTTTCATTCTTCAAGTACAAGAGGTTTCTTGGAGAGGAGTTGCTGTAACTTGTAAGAACTCATTGATTTAGTGCAGAGGGCTCGGAGGAGCTCACGGGGACGTAGGAAAATTGCCGAACCTCGATAACAAATTGCTTGTGTTTTTTCTTGCTTCGTTTGCCGTCTCTTTTCTTTACAAGTCATTCTAGACTTGGGTGTTTGGAAGATCACCCTTTGGGCATCTTGAGATTGGTTTCACAACACAGGCTAAGGCATAACAGGTATGACTCAGTGTAAGTGATCTAACACATAAAAAATGAAGCTTCCAAATAACTCCAATGTGTAATGTCTCCATATTTCAAGATTCACCGAATCTCCTATCAGAATGAACAATAATGGAATAGTTTTATTTCCTTCTTTATTTTATTATGAGACTTTGCTATGTTTAGTTCCTTTAAGCTTTCTAATTGACCCATGTAATGAGTGTTGAGACAATGACTCCCAAACCAGATGGTTTTAGGGCATTAGGTGTAAAGACACCCTAAGGACTTACTAACTCGAGTAAAAAAGGCTAAGAAACTAAAGTGTCTTAATGCTACCAAGAAAAATTCCCACCTTGTGACGTGAACACTCACTGCTTACTGAGGCAAGAGGTCTAGTTACTTAGTGAAAAATTTATTAATGATCATTGTGAGAAAAATTCTCATATTTTGATGTGAACACTCACTACTTACTGAGGCAAGAGGTCCAGTTACTATGTGGAAAGTTTATTAATGATCATCATGAGAATTTCTCTTTCTTTTTTTGTGCAAATTTTTTTTTTCTATTTTTCTATGCCAAAATGTTCATCTAACAAGTCATTAGGTTTAGTTAAGCCATGGAAACATACACATTAAAATCATGTGTCATACCTCACATAATTATGTGCTGATGTGCTCGTGTCAGATTAGAATAAACATGTGAATTCTTAAATGCCTAAAGTAAGTACTATGCTTTAAAACTTTATTTATCACATCATGTGTTTAGTATTTTAAGCTTATTAATGAAATCATATCATAGTATTGGTTTAGATCAACCAAAATTCAAAACAACATGAACATGCATTTATCTTTTAGACAATACAAAAAAATGGGACAAATGTAAAAACTTGGACAATAGTGTATAAAATGTGTGTGAATGTGTCTCTCATACCCCCAAACTTAATTTACACATTATCCCCATTGTGTGAAAATCATGGAAATAGCTAACCTGGGAGATGGAGATCTAGCTGAGTTGGCATGGCTTATAGCACACCCCCAAACTTGAACTGATACACATATCGACCCTGAAAATGAAATACAAAGGTAATACTAGAAAACAAAATATACTACTAATGAGAAAAACAAAAGGTGAGCATAAAAGTAAACACTAACAAGAAATGCGAAAAATAATAAAAAAACAAAAAGGATATATTGTGGGGTGCCTCCCATGAGCGCTGAGTTTTATGTCTTCAGCTAGACGGTGCACCACTATCACTGCTGGCCTCCATGTGGTGCTGAAGATGAGGCTCTTGAAGCGGGAGGTAATTGATTTGGAATTACTTGGAGCATCGTTTTTTACCTCGTGAAGCATGCCTCCAACCTGTCTATGTGTTGATGAACTAGGTATGTAGCCTCCCGATCCTCCCACCGAATATCAGCTAGCTCACCCCGGAAGGAGGACATCTCCTCAAGGATGTTCTGATACTCTGTGGGTCCCATGTCAGCATGGTCCTCCTCCCAAGTCTAGCTAGCTGCAGGGTCCTCGGCCTCCATAAGATCATCCTCTACCTTCTCAGCAACATGTGCATACCCCTAGAGTCATCTGGGCATGTGTGACTGGCTCTGGGTCCATTGATTCTTGCCAAAGAAGGGGTGCTCCCTGACTGGACCATTTGTGGAGGTGCCCTTAATACCCTTCTTCTTAAAAATGTATGAGAGGAAGAACGGGAATGGGAGCCCCCAGGAATATGCAGTGGTGACTTAGAGTACATGGACGTGATCCCAAAACTTATGCATCTGACTCCAAATGATCGCAAGGATGGAGTACCAACGGCCTCTGTGGAAAGAATATAGTGCTCAGAAGAACTAGTCACGTCTCTAAGTCTTGTGTCCTAATGGCCACACATTACGCTGAAGAATAGAATCCATAAGCCAGAGTTTTAGAGGCAACTTGGATCGGCTCCCAACATTGTTTTGCCTATCTGCATACTGTCTGGCACACATGTCCTCAATGATGGTGGAAAGGGAGAAAGACTCCTGCTGCTCATCTAACTAGGCATCCTCAGATGGATATTCATCATTGCAATGGAGGGCAGTAGCTATATCTGATGATGTCATGTCAATGTACTTACCCTGAACAGATGAGGACAAGACATCAGGCCTATTGCAGTCGAAGGAAAGGTTCTCATAGAACTGAACGACAAATCTAGTGTAGACAGTAGAGCTGATAGACTTGAACAATCTTTTCAAACCACGACGTTTGAAATCCTGGACAGCCCATTGAGTGGGTTCAAAGCTTTTGAAATTGCCATCTATGTTGAATGTGGTTTCGAACAAGATTTCTTGTTGCTCAAAAATAGGTCGGGATGATTATGTTCAGCTTCCCAAAGCGCGGGATGTGGAGGCAATGTATTTAGGCATGCTGGATATAATCTATAATAGAGGTGCACTCGATCACAGAAAAGTGAGATTAATCACGCTGCCCAACTGCGCTCGATCACACCCTTAGTGCCCTCGATTGCACAAAGTCTGGAGTTTTATTAAACAGGTGGTGTGTGATCTGTAAACCAAGTTATGCTCAACACTTCCTAAAGTGTTCCAACCTCCTATAAAGCACCCAAAAAAATAACCATAAAAGAAAAAAAAAATAAATTGTATATGCAATTATAATGGTTAGAATAAAAACGAGGGGAGATGGGGAAAATGATAATACAGGATTTAAGAAAGAAAGAAACTGTGGTTGTGCGGTGTGTGTTTGGTAAAGCTGTGGGCGAACGGTGGTGGTTGGCGACATGTGGTGGTCATGCTGAGTTGAAGAGCTGGGGGTGCTAGTTGTGAGTGGATAAAGTGTAGGGGAGGGTTGGGTCGTGCACTGTTCAAAGAGAAAATGAGGAAAAATAAGGGGAAAGGGGGGAAAAATGACTTAAAATAGGTCACGTGACCCTCTATCCCGAGTGTACTCGATCGCACTATGAAGTGCACTCGATCGCAATGACAAAATACATCGTACCACTAAATGAACTAAAGTAAGGACGAAAAAAAGTTAAAAATAATGAAGAACAATAAACAAAAATAAAAAATAAAAATATACCATACTCAGTGGCCTTAGTACCACTGTCCTCAATAGAGGCGCTTGAGCTACACGTTTATCAAAGTCTGAACTACTCAAACGCTCGCTATAGTAGCTTTAGTGCTACTCTCTTGGAAGGGAGCACTTAAAATCCACCTCTTGTGGCTCAAGTGCTCTTGGTGCTGCTGCATACGGGACATAGTGGAGTGCCAAATCTTCATCTCTTGTTAGCAATTTGATTTTAAGATATGGCTTGACTCTGTGTCCATTTACCGTGAATGTCTGATTGCTATTGGAACCATGGATCTCTAAAGCACCATGAGGAAAGACCTTGGTGACCACATAAGGACCAGGCCATCAGGACTTGAGTTTACCTGGGAACAATCTTAATCATGAATTGTAGAGCAACACCTTCTGTCCCACATGAAACTCCTTCCTAACCAACTGTTTATTGTGATAGGCTTTGGTCATTCCTTTGTAGAGCTTAGCATTCTCATACGCATCATGCCTTAATTCTTTCAGCTCATTCAAGTGCAGCTTTCTCTTCTCTCCTGCTTGTTTCATGTCAAAATTGAACTGCTTGATGGCCCAATATGCTCGATGCTCTAACTCCATCGGTAGATGATACGTTTTCCCAAAAACTAATCAATATGGAGACAAGCCAATTGGTGTCTTGTAAGCTGGCTTATATGCCTATAGGGCATCATTCAGGTACAAAGACCAATCCTTCCTACTAGGATTCACGGTCCTCCTCAAGATGCTTTTGATCTCTCGGTTACTTATCTCCACTTGACCACTGGTTTGAGGATGATATGGAGTGCCAACTTTTTGGATGATCCCATATTTCTTGATTAGGGTAGCAAAAGATTGATTATGGAAGTGGCTGCCTCCATCACTGATGATTGCTCTTGGAGTCCTAAACCGAGTAAAGATGTTATCTTGTAGAAACTTCACAACCATTTTGTGATCATTAGTCTTTTAGGGGGACAACCTAGACCCATTTGGACACATAATCAACATCCACAAGAATATATAAATAACCATATGAGTTAGGAAATGGACCCATGAAATCAATACCCTATACCCTATTGTATGAATATTTTGCAAGGGCATCTGATTTCGGGATAAGATGTTACCTGTCCTCTGGCATCTATCACACGAACTGCAAAATGAAAAGGCATCTTTAAACAAATTAGGCCAATATAAACCAGATTGTAATACCTTAAGAGCTGTTCTCTTAACCCCAAAGTGTCCTCCATAAGCAAACTGATGGCAATGTTGCAATAAGCTCGAATGCTCATCCTCGGAGACACACCTTCTGATGATTTGATCAGGGCAGAATTTGAATAGGTAGGGGTCATCCCAATGGTAATGTCGGGATATAGATATCATTCGCTTCCTTTCTTGACTGGACATACCTGGAGGAAAAACCTTAGCAGTTATATAATTTACAATATTGGCATACCATTGAAGTGTTACTTCTAATATGAACAATTGTTCATCAGGAAAGTTCTCATTCAAAGGTAGCTCATTTTTGTCGTCCTCATGAGGTAGCCTAGATAGGTGATCTGCAACCACATTCTCACTGCCCTTCTTGTCTTTAATTTCCAAGTTAAACTCTTGCAATAAGAGTACCCATCTGATTAACCTAGGCTTTGCATCTTTTTTAGCAAACAAATATCTCAAAGCAGGATGATCAGTAAATACAATAACCTTAGAGCCAATCAGGTATGATCTAAATTTCTCCAAAGCAAAAATAACAGCTAAAAATTCTATTTCAGTAGTAGAATAATTTAGCTGAGCATCATTTAAAGTTCTAGAAGCATAATAGATAGCATGAGGTACCTTATTGATTCTTTGGCCCAAAACAGCTCCCAAAGCGAAATCACTAGCATCACACATCAACTCAAATGGAAGACTCCAATCAAGTGCCATCATTATTGGTGCAGAGGTGAGCAAGTTCTTTAATATGTTGAAAGCTTCCATACAGTCATCAGTCCATTCAAACTTGGTATCTTTAGCTAACAGTGCATAAAGAGGTTTAGAGGTCTTAGAAAAGTCCTTGATGAATCGTCTGTAGAATCCAGCATGTCCAAGGAAACTTCTGACACCATTTATTATTAAAGGAGGAGGCAATTTTAAAATGATGTCGATCTTGGCCTTGTCTATCTCAATACCCTTGTTGGAAATGGAATGACCCTACACAATGCCTTGTTAAACCATAAAATAATATTTTCCCCAATTTAACACTAAGTTGCATTCTTCATATCTCTTGAGGACACTCTTCAGATGATTGAGGCATTTATCAAAATTAGAACCAAAAACACTAAAACCATCCATAAATACCTCAATTAATTTTTCCATCATGTCGAAAAAAATGCTCATCATATATCTTTGAAAAGTGGCTGATGTATTGCATAATCCGAATGGCATCCTTCTATAAGCAAATGTGTCAAAAGGGCATGTGAAAGTGGTATTTTCTTGGTCCTCTGGTGCTATGGCAATCTGGTTGTAACCACTATACCCATCCAAGAAGCAAAAGTAACTATGGCCAGCTAATCTATCTAAAATCTGATCAATGAAAGGCAAGGGAAAATGATCTTTTTTGGTCACCTTGTTTAGCCTTATGTAATTAATGCATACCCTCCAACCAGTGGTTATTCTTGTAGGTATTAGCTCCTCATCTTCATTTTTCACCACTATGATCCCACTCTTTTTCAAAATAACTTGGACTAGACTTACCCATTTACTGTCTGAGATGGGGTAGATAATGCCAACATCCAACAGTTTTAATACATCTGCCTTAACTACCTCTTTCATGTGTGGGTTGAGTCTTCTTTAAGCATCTTGGGTGGGTTTTGCTTCATCCTCAAGGTAGATATAATGCATGCACTTGGCTGGACTTATCCCCTTAATGTCAACAATGGTCCATCCGATAGCAGTTATGTGCTCTCTAAGAACTCTCAACAGTTTCTCTTCTTCCCCAACCCTTAGATTGGCAGCAACTATCACAAGTAATGTCTTATTCTCTCCTAGATAAGCATAGGTTAAATATTCCAGCAACAGCTTTAATTCCAAGTTAGGTACCTGGACAATGGAAGGGAGAAGAGTAGTATTAGTAGGTACAAGAGGTTCAAATGGAGGGGTATACTTACTTGAATGTTTTGGAGAAGCCTCAAGGAGGTGCATAGGTTTAATGATGTCATCAATAACATTTTCAAGATCTGGCTCCATATCCAATCTTGTGAAACTATGGGTAAGGGTGGTCTCCAACGGATCAATGTAATGGACCTAAAACACTTGCTCAACAATACTTTGCATCATATATACATTAAAACATTCCATATCATCTTGGGGTAATTTTAATGTGATAAGTGCTTAAATAGTCATATTTATGCCCTTTAATTTACGCTTGTTAGGCACTTTGTTTATCTATTTTAGTAGATTTTACTTCATTTTCGTGTTTTATGTGTTTTTCACAGGACTTTGACAAAAAGATGATAATTTGGAGCTTTTAGGAGTAAAAAGTCAAGTTCTGCCATCAAGCAAGGTGCGCTCGAGCGCACCTCCCTTGTGATCGAGTGCACAGGCACACGAGTGCACTTGAAGAAGGCTCGAGCACACACATGAGCTCGAGCGAATCCCGCATATGATCGAGCTCAAACACTCTAGAGGCGACAGAGCCAGATATGGAAAGAAGTATCCTGATCTCAAATAAGAAATTAGGGTTTCGGGACACGCCCTGTAAAACACATAAACCATACCTTTTGTTTTAGACTTGAAGTAGTAAGCTTAGGAGAGGAATTGATGACTCATCTCTTGAGTCTTTTTCGGGTTTTATTTTTCTGTTTTTATTTCATTATGGTTAGAATGTTTAGTTTAACTAGCATGTGTAACTAAACTCTTATAGGGCTCGATTGAAGCCCTAGTTATGCTTTTCCATATGTTTATTCATTGATTACCTTTGCTATAGCCTTGTTAGAATGTTTAACTTGATTAATGCCTATTTGTATTAAAATTCCTCATATGTGTCTGATCAACGTATGCATGTGGTATTGATTCGTTAGTTGAATCAATTTGGATGGCCGAGTCCTAAGTTCAACATTAGTAACAAAAGATATCCACACCAGATTCTCGGGTTAATCAACACGGGAAACCGGGAGCGAACCAAGCCCTAGGTTCCGTGTGGTTGCCAATCTCCACAACCCTTATGCTCTCTTAAGGAACAACTCAGTATACACCCATGCTGAATCCCTTAAGAGAGAAAAGAGTTAGAGTATACACCATGCCTAACTCGTTGCATAGGGAGATCAATAGCCAAAGGTGTGGACCAAGCCCTTAGGTTGGCAACCATTAAATATTCATGATAAGGCTAGAGCATTGACACCTTACTTAGTGGGAAAGTATAATTAGTGGTGGATATCGTAGTCCTATGTTCTCATTATTATTCACTCACACTCAACAGTATTTCTCTTTTTACTTTGAAAGAAACTAATTCTGAATTGAAAGTGACCAATTCCTGTGGAAATGATCTCGCACTTGCACACTATACTACCATTGACCTTGTGCACTTGCAAGTAAAACTAGTATGATTATTTGCATATTTATTTAGGAAGATAATCGTCACAACAAGTTTTTGGCACCATTGTCGGGGATTGCGTTTAAATTTCTTTTTAGAATTATTTTAAGCATTGTTATTTTTTTTACACTATTCTTTTCTTATCTCAAGAAATTTTTAAATTTCTGTCTTTATCTTATTTTTGTTTCATTAAGAACCCTAATCAAATTCTTTCTGTTTTTTGTTTTAGGCACTTCAGGAGAGCTTTCTATGCCACTTGCGATCGAGCGTAGTTGAGGTAGAAAGTTACCCGAGCAGCAGTGTTTGACTGCTGCACTTACGTGACTGCCACCGATTCATGCACGGACGTCGATCCAAGCATCTGTGATTCTTTCCCCTTGATATCGAGCTTGAGCAGACTATCCGATAAAGGCTTAGAGACAACTCGGAAGGGGTAGAAGAAGGAATTGAGGAAGAAGCACCCATGGCGGAACAGATCGATAATCAACAACCACCTGAGCAGAGGCCGATGAAGTAATCCTTCATCCCACAGAACCTCGACCAACCATTGTGCATTGCATATCAACCTGAGGCGGAAGGAAACTACTACATATCTCCATAGATACTCAGTGCACTGACTCACTTTAGGGGTACACCTAATGAGAATCCACACCTGCACCTTCGAGAGTTCTTCGATCTTTGCAAATTCCAGCACATCCAAGGCTTAGACCAAGAAGGAATAAGGTTAATTCTTTTCCCTTTTTCCTTAAAAGATAATGCTAAACTGTGGTATAATTCCTTGCCTACAGTTTTTATCCACACTTGGGAGGAGTTGGCTAGTAAATTCCTAAGGAAGTTTTTCCCAGCCTAAGAGACGAGGCAAATGAGGAAGGAAATTCAGTCCTTCCAACAAAAGAATGGAGATCTGTTCTTCGAGGCCTGGGGACACTTCAACGAGCTACTACTCAAATGCCCACACCACAACCTACCCCAAGACGAACTGATACAAGCTTTCTATGAAGGTTTGAGTGATACTAACAAAAATATTGTGGAGAACTGCTGATGGAAAAAAGCAGCGAAGAAGCTATAGAGCTCTTCGAAACTCTAAGTGAACACACTCAGCAGTTCTCCTCTCGAGGTAGACATATAACCAAAAGCTAGGGAATGTATGAGGTAAACTTGAATGGAGGGTCATCTCCTCAAATAGCTACTGTGGAAAGGAAACTAGACCTATTGGTTAAAGCTATAGCTGCTCAAAATACCTCACCTAACCCACCAGCTACACCACTCCAGGTATGTGCTATTTGCTCCTAATTTGATCATAATACTAATACATTTCCCTTGTATTCATCTGCAGATCATGAGCAAGCAAACTTTGTGGGACCAAATAATTATCTACCGAAGAATAACCCTTATACAAACACATATAACCCTGGATGGTAGAATCACCCGAATTTCTCATGGAGCAATAATTAGAATAGTCAAGGGCAGCAAAAAAACTTCCAACCAGCAGCCCACTTAGCTTCCGAGACAAAGAAAAATGACCTCAAAAGTCTTGTGAGGCAATTGGCATCTCAACAGCAACAACTAATGACTTCACAAGATCGGTTTATGGCAGAAGAAAGGCAATTCCGGACTGAACAAAGGCAAACAATAGCAAAATATGAACAAGCCATTCAAAGGCTAGAGGTACAAATGTGACAATTAGCTAAGGAGATGAGCAGCAGAAAGCAAAGGGAGATTCTAACTCAACACCTTGGGGGGCATCAACAATTGAAAGTTGTCACGACCCTTAGAAATAGTAAGGTGATAGGGTTCGATGAATCTACAACAGCATCCAAAGAAAACCCATCGGCATCAAAGGTGAGTGAGATGGAGAAGGTGAATGCACCACCCTTCCCGCAAAGGTTAGTGAAACAAAAGAAAGAGAATAAATTACTTCATATTTTTGAAACCTTGCAGAAAGTGGAAATAAACATTCCTTTGTTAGATGCAATTCAACAGATACCTACTTATGCTAAATTTCTAAAAGATTGTTGCACTAATAAGATAAAATTTCAATAATATGAGACTGTAGCCTTAACTGAAGAGGTAAGAGCTTTGCTATTAAGAAAACTCCCACCAAAACTGAAAGATCCGGGTAGTTTTACTATTCCCTGTAGGATAGGCGATCAGTTGTTTGAGCGAGCATTACTAGATTTGGGAGCGGGTGTAAATTTGCTACACTACACTGTATTCGAAACCCTAGGCTTAGGGGAGCTACAACCAACTTCCATTACCTTGCAATTGGCAGATAGAAGTATCAAAAGACCTAGGGGTATTCTTGAGGATGTCCTAGTAAAGGTGGGAGAATTCATTTTACCTGTTGATTTCATTGTGCTAGATATGGAGGACTGCCCTATACCATCACCTTTGCCCATCATATTGGGAAGACCTTTCATGAGAACTGCCGATACTAAGATTTGAGTGAAGAAGGGCATAGTAAGTATGAAAGTCAATGGTGAGAAAATAGAATTAAAAATATTTGATGCATTAAAACTGCCTCAAGATGATTTGGAATGCTTTAATGTATGTATGATACAAAGTTTTGTTGAGTAAGCTTTTCAAGTCTAGCACATTGATCCATTAGAGACTACTATTACCCATAGCTTCACGAAAATGGAGATTGAGCAAGAACCTGAAGATGTTACTGATGACATCATCATAGTTATGCTCCTCCTTGAGGCCTCTCCAAAACACTCAAGTAAGTATACTCTTCCATTTAAATCTCTCATACCTATTAATACTACTCTTCTTCCATCCATTATCCAGGCACCAACATTGGAATTAAAGCAGCTGCCTGAGCATTTAACGTATGCCTATTTGGGAGAGAAGAAGACTTTACCTGTAATCATAGCTGCTAATTTGAGTAGTAGAGAAGAAGAGAAGTTATTAAGAGTTCTTAGGGAGCATAGGTCTGCCATTGGATGGACCAGTGCTGACATTAAGGGAATAAGTTCGTCCAAGTGCATGCATAATATCTACCTTGAGGATGAAGCAAGGCCCACTCGAGATGCTCAAAGAAGACTTAACCCACACATGAAAGAGGTAGTAAAGGCCGAGGTATTAAAACTCTTAGATGTTGGCATTATCTACCCCATCTCCGATAGTAAATGGGTAAGTCCGGTCTAAGTTGTTCCTAAAAAGAGTGGGATCACAGTAGTGAAGAATGAAAATGAGAAGCTCATACCTACAAGAAAAACAACTGGTTGGAGAGTATGTATTGACTATCGAAGATTAAACAAGGTTACTAGAAAAGATCATTTCCCCTTGCCATTCATTGATTAGATGTTAGAAAGATTAGCTGGCCACATCTACTATTGCTTTTTGGATCAAGAAAAGACTACCTTCACATGTCCTTTCGGTACATTTGCTTATTGGAGAATGCCATTTGGATTATACAGCGCACCAACCACTTTTCAAAGATGTATGATGAGCATATTTTTCGATATGGTGGAGAAATACATTGAGGTATTTATAGATGATTTCAGTGTATTTGGTTCCAATTTTGATGAATGCCTATATCATTTGGAGAATGTCCTAAAGAGATGTGAGGAAAGTAACTTAGTGCTGAATTGGGAGAAATGTCACTTCACGGTTCAACAAGGCATTATATTGGGTCACTCCATCTCCAACAAAGGTATTGAGGTAGACAAGGCTAAAATAGACATCATTTCAAAGCTTCTTCCTCCTCTCACAGTCAAAGGTGTAAGAAGTTTCCTTGGACATGCCGGTTTCTATAGATGATTCATTAAGTATTTCTCCAAAATCTCAAGACCTCTTTGTGCATTGTTAGCTAAAGAAACCAAATTTGAATGGACTGATAACTGTATAGCAGCTTTCAACACATTGAAAGATGTTCTATCCTCCACCCCAATAACGATGGCACCAGATTGGAATCTTCCATTCGAATTGATGTGTGATGCCAGTGATTTCGCCTTGGGAGCTGTCTTAGGCCAAAGAGTCAATAAGGTACCTCATGCTATTTACTATGCTTCTAGAACTTTAAATGATGCTCAGGTTAACTATTCTACTACTGAAAAAGAATTGTTAGCTGTTATTTTTGCTTTCGAGAAGTTTAGATCATATCTTATTGGCTCTAAGGTTATTGTATACATTGATCATGCTGCTTTGAGATATCTGTTTTCTAAGAAAGATGCAATGCCTAGGTTAATCAGATGGGTGCTCCTATTGCAAGAATTTGATTTGAAAATCAAGGACAAGAAGGACAGTGAAAATATGGTTGCAGATCACTTATCAAGACTACCCTATGAGAATGATATAAATGAGCTGCCCTTAAATGAGAACTTCCCTGATGAACAATTGTTCGCACTAGAGGTAAAACTTCCATGGTATGCTGATATTGTCAATTATCTAACTGCTAAAGTTTTTCCCCTAGGTATGACAACGCAAGGAAAGAAGCGGCTAATATCTATGTCTCGACACTACCATTGGGGCGATCCCTACCTTTTCAAATTCTGTCCCGATCAGATCATTCGACGGTGTGTCTTGGAAGAGGAGCATTTGAGCTTATTACAACACTGCCATCAGTTTGCTTGTGGAGGACATTTTGGGGCTAAGAAAACAACACTTAGGATACTAAAATTCAGTTTTTATTGGCTTAATCTATTTAAAGACGCCTTCACATTCTGCAACTCATTTGATAGATGCCAATGGACAAGTAAAATCTCATCTCGAAATCAAATGCCCCTACAAAATATCCACATAGTAGAACTTTTTGATGTATGGGGCATTGATTTCATGGGTCCATTTCTCAATTCCTTTGGTAATTTATATATTATTTTGGGTGTGGATTATGTGTTTAAATAGGTCGAGGCTGTCCCCTCAAAGACTAATGATCACAAAGTGGTGTTAAAGTTTCTACAGGATAACATTTTTACTCGGTTCAGAACACCAAGAGCGATCATCAGTTATGGAGGCAGCCACTTCCATCATCATTCTTTTGCCGCACTCATCAGAAAATATGGAATCACCCATAAGGTTGGCACCCCATATCACCCTCAGACTAGTGACCAAGTGGAGGTAAGTAACCGAGAAATAAAAATCATTTTGGAGAGAACCGTGAATCCTATTCGGAAGGACTGGTCTTTACGACTCAACGATGCTCTGTGGGCATACTGGACAGCTTACAAGACACCAATTGGGATGTCCCCATACCGCTTAGTCTTTGGCAAAGCCTGCCATCTACCTATAGAGCTAGAACATCAAGTATATTGGGCCATTAAGCAATTCAACTTCGATATGAAACAAGCAGGTGAGAAAAGGAGGCTGCATTTAAATGAGCTAGAAGAATTACGGTATGACGCATATGAGAATGCCAAGCTTTACAAGGAAAGGGCAAAGGCCTATCATGACAAACAACTAGTACGAAAAGAGTTTCACGAAGGACAAAGGGTGCTACTCTACAATTCAAGATTAAGGCTGTTCCCTAGCAAACTAAAGTCCCGTTGGGCTGGTCTGTATGTAGTCACCAAGGTCTTTCCTCATGGGGCTTTGGAAATTCTTAGCTCAAATACCAATCAGACATTTACAGTCAATGGACACCATATCAAACCATACCTCAATCTCACCATACCTCATCGGGACGAGGACTTGACACTTCAAACTGTACACTATATAACTGATCCATGGACACTTGACCCACTTGAATTCTTAGTTTCTGTCGCCTATAAAGTCACTACTTGATACATTGCGATCGAGCGCAATACTCCTTGCATTCGAGCGCATTTACACCATAAGCTACCTCCTACACCCGGTACCTCTTCTACTGCACCCACCGATGATCAACAGTAAGAGGATGCCCCGTCTAGCTGAAGATATAAAACTTAGCGCTCATGAGAGACACCCCGAAGCATATCCTTTTCATTTTAGTATTTTTTTTTATTTTGTTTATGTTTATATTTACATGTCTCTTATCCATATTTCTTGTTTTTCGGCACAACATTTATTTTTATTTGTCAGGTACTTAGTGCGTGCATCCAGTTCAAGTTTGGGGGTGTGTTATGAGCAAAGCAAGCAATCTAGTTCTCCATCTCTCAGGTCAGATCTTTACATGCCACACACACATTGGGGACAATGTTTATATTAAGTTTGGGGGTAGTGGGAGACACTGTTACGCACACACTTGAAACACATGCACACACTAGGTCCCAGTTTTTTTTTAGAAAAGATAAATGCATGTTCATTTGGTGATAAAATTTTTTGGTTCATTTAAAATATGATAACACTTCATTAATAAGCTTAAAAGCTAGAACACATAGTCTTGTAATAGGAAATTTACAAAGTTCAGTTACCTACCTCAAGGTATTTAAGAATTCTCAAGTTTGATCTAGATTTGCACTAGCACTTTAGCACGCATTTGTGTGGGGTATGACATATAATTCTTTTGTATATGTTTCCATGACCTAACTGTAATCGGATAACTTGTTAAAAGATCACTTTGGCATAAGAAAAATAAAGAAAAATGTTCATCATGCAAAAAGAAAAAAGTTTCTAAGGATCATTATAAACTTTCCACTGAGAAATTGGACCTCTTGCCTTAGTAAGCAGTGAGTATTCACGTCAAAAGGTGGGAAGTGAGCCTTTAATGATCATAATAAAAATTTCCACTGAGTAACTGGGCCTCTTGCCTTAGTAAGCAGTGAGTGTTCACATCAAAAGGTGGGAATTTCACTAAGAAGCATGGAAACCTGTTAGTTCTGTAGCCTTTTTGACTCGAGTTAGTAAGTCCTTAGGGGTATCTTTACACCTAATGCCCTAAAACCATCTAGTTTGGGAGTTATTAGCTAAACACTCGTTACAAGAGTCAATTAGAAAGCTTAATGGAACTCAACATGGCAAAGATCGCATGATAAAATGAAAAGAAAAGAAGCAAGCATTATGCCACTTTAGTTCTCTTTGATAAGGAATTCGATAACGGTTTGGGCACCGAAACACTATACACTAAAATTATGTGGAAACTCCATCTTATATGTGCTAACTCATCACACACAAATCAAACTTGCGATGCCTTAAGCCAACCTTAGGTAAGTAACATGAGCTTTTTAAAAATCATTTTTCAATACAAAAATGTGTTTTTATTATAAGCTTACTCATGAACGGTTATCATGGTTTTATGCTCAACCCAAATTTTTGAATATCATGAAAAAATGACTTTATCTTTAATTTCGTTTTAACATAGTCTTTTGTTTTGTATGGCTAAGGGACTAGCAATATGTAAGTTTGGGGGTGTGATAAGTGTTTAAATAGTCATATTTAAGCCCCTTAATTTACGCTTGTTAGGCTCTTTATTTATCTATTTTAGTAGATTTTACTTCATTTTCGTGTTTTATGTGTTTTTCACAGGACTTTGACAAAAATATGATAATTTAGAGCTTTTAGGAGTAAAAAGTCAAGTTCTACCATCAAGCAAGGTGCGCTTGAGCGCACCGCCCTTGTGATCGAGCGCACAGGCACACGAGCGCACTTGAAGAAGGCTCAAGCGCACACTTGCGCTCGAGTGCATCCCGTATACGATCAAGCGCAAACACTCTAGAGGCGGCAGAGTCAGATATGGAAAGAAGTCTCTGAATCTCAAATAGGAAATTAGGGTTTCAGGACACCCTGAGAACCCTATATATAGCCCTGTAAAACACATAAACCATACCTTTTGTTTTAGACTTGAAGTAGCAAGCTTAGGAGACGAATTGACGACTCATCTCTTGAGTCTTCTTCGAGTTTTATTTTTCTGCTTTTTGTTTCATTATGGTTAGAATGTTTAATTTAACTAGCATGTGTAACTAAACTCTTATAGGGCTCGATTGAAGCCCTAGTTATGCTTTTCCACATGTTTATTCATTAATTACCTTTGCTATAGCCTTGTTAGAATGTTTAAATTGATTAATACCTGTTTATATTTAAATTCCTCATATGTGTATGTCTGATTAACGTATGCATGTTGTATGGATTCGTTAGTTGAATCAATTTGGATGACCGAGTCTTAGGTTCAACATTAGTAACAAGAGATATCCACACCAGATTCTCGAGTTAATCAACACAGGAAATCGGGAGCAGACCAAGCCCTAGGTCCCGTGTGGTTGTCGATCTCCACAGGCCTTATGCTCTCTTAAGGAATAACTCAGTATACACCCATGCTGAATCCCGTAAGAGAGAAAAGAGTTAGAGTATACACCATGCCTAACTCGTTGCATAGGGAGATCAATAGCCTAAGGTGTGGACCAAACCCTTAGGTTGGCAACCATTAAATATTCATGATAAGGCTAGAGCATTGGCACCTTACTTAGTGGGAAAGTATAATTAGTGGTGGATATCGTAGTCCTATGTTCTCATTATTATTCACTCACACTCAACAATATTTCTCTTTTTACTTTGAAAGAAACTAATTCTAAATTGAAAGTGACCAATCCCTGTGCAAATGATCTCGCACTTGCACACTATGCTACCATTGACCTTGTGCACTTGCAAGTAAAACTAGTACGATTATTTGCATATTTATTTAGGTAGATAATCGTCACAACATAATGCATCAAATATTTTGAATTCTATTTTCTCACCATTTACCTTCATACTTAAGATACCATTTTTCACACAAATTTTTGTATCAAAAGTTCTCATAAAGGGTCTTTCTAAGATGATGGACAGAGGTAATGGAATAGGGCATTCTTCCATATCTAATACAATAAAATCAGTAGGTAAAATAAACTCACCTACCTTTACCAAGACATCTTCAAGAATACCCCTTGGTCTTTTGATGCTTCTGTCTGTCAATTGTAAGGTGATGGAAGTCGGTTGAAGCTCCCCCAAACCTAGTGTTTCAAATACCGTGTATGGTAGCAAATTGACACCCACTCCTAAATCCAGTAATGCATGCTCAAAATGCTAGTCACCTATCCTTCAAGGAATGGTAAAACTACTTGAATCCTTTAGTTTTGGTGGTAATTTTCTTAACAACACCGCACTTACCTCTTTAGTTAAAGCCACTGTTTCATGCTCCTGAAACATCCTCTTATGAGTGCAACAATCTTTCAAAAATTTAACATAAGCAGAAATTTTTTGAATTGCATCTAATAAAGGAATGTTTATCTTTACTTTCCGTAAAGTTTCAAAAATATCAAGAAGTTCATTTTCTTTCTTTGGCTTTACTAACCTTTGAGGGAAGGGTGGTGCATTCACCTTCTCTATTTCACTTACATTTGATACAGATGGTTTCTATGAAGATGCTTGTGCAGGCTCATCAGTTCCCATGATCTTAACATTTCTGAGAGTTGTAACGGCCTTTAGTTGCTGGTGTCATCCTGGATTAGGTAGTGTTTGGGCTAGGATTTCACCTTGCTTTTTTCCACTCAGCTCCTTAGCCAATAGCCCCACTTGTACCTCTAGTCTTTGAATAGCTTGTTCATACTTTGTAGTGGTTTGTCTTTGCTCAGTCTGAAATTTTCTTTCATCTTCCATGAACTAATCTTGTGAAGTCATCAACTGTTGTTGCTGAGTTGCCAATTGCCTCACAAGGCTCTTTAGGTCACTTTTCTTTGATTCGGGAACTGATTGGGCTACTGGTTCGGAGTTCCTTTGCTACTCTTGAAGGTTCAGAGAATTCTGATTGTTAGTCCATAAGAAGTTGAGGTGGTTTCGCTATCCAGAATTGTAGGTATTTGCATATGGATTGTTCTTGGGCAGATAGTTGTTTGGTCCCACATAGTTTGCTTGCTCTGGATCTACAGATGAATATAAAAGGCAAGTTTCAGTAGTGTGATCAAAATGAGAACATATAGCACATACCTGGAGTGGTGTAGCTTGTGGACTAGGTGAGATGTTCTGAGCAGTCATGGCTTTAACAAGCATATATAGCTTCATTTCCACATTAGCCATCTGATTTGAAGATCCACCATTTAAAGTCACCTCATACATACCCTATCTCTTAACTCCTTGTCTACCTCTGGATGAGAATTTTTGGGTATGCTCACTTAGTGTCTCAAACAGCTCTATGACTTCTTCACTACTCTTTTCTATCAACACACCTCCACAACTTAAATCCACAATACCTTTATTTAGGCCACTCAAACCTTCATAGAAAGCTTATACCAGCTCATCTTGAGGTAGATTGTGATGTGGACATTTGAGAAGCAGCTCATTGAAGTGTCCCCATGCTTCAAAGAAAAGGTCTTTATCCTTCTGTTGGAAAGATTGAATCTCCTTCCTCATCTATCTTGTCTTTTGTGTTAGGAAAAACTTCTTTAGGAACTTACTGGATAGTTCTTCCCAGGTATTGATGGACACTGCAGGCAATGAATTATACCATAATTTAGCATTATCTTTTAATAAAAAAGGGAAAAGAATTAACCTGATTCCCTCTTGATCTAGGCTCCGAATATGCTAGAACTTGTAGAGATCAAAGAATTCCCGAAGATGCAAATGTGGGTCCTCAGCAAGTGTACCCCTAAAATGAATTAAAGCACTAAGTATATACGGGGATATGTAATAATTTCCTTCCGCCTCAGGTTGATAAGCAATGCATGAGGGCTACTTAAGGTTATGTGGAATAAAGGATTGCTTCATGAGTCTTCGCTTTGGTGGCAATTGGTTATTAAGCTATTCCGCCATTGGTGCTTCTTCCTTGAATTCTTCTTCTACTTCTTCAATGTTGTCTCTAAGCCTTTGTCGAATGGTCCGCTCAAGCTCTGTATCGAGTGGAAAGAAGGTTAGATTTTTTGATCGAAGCTCTTACATGAATCAGCTGAAACTCTTCAGTGCAACAGTTTCAGTACTATTGCTTGGGTAGTTTCTAGACCTTTTGCGCTTGATCACACCAAAGACTGCGCTCGATCTCAATGCCAGCAATTTCTCTGCTGCAAACCTGAAACAGAAAAATAGAAACAACAAAAACGAAGAAATAAATTAGAGATTTGATGAAACAAAATAAAACTGAACGAAAAATAATTCTAAACAGAAATTTAGCGCAATCCTCAGCAAAGGTGCCAAAAACTTGTTGTATAAAAATCTACATAAATTAATAAGCAAATAATTGAACAATTTTACTTGCAAGTGCACAAGGTCAACATAGTAGTATAGTGTTCAAAAGCGAGATCATCTCCACAAGGATTGGTAAATGTTGTTTTGGAATTAGTTTCGCTATATAATACGATAAAAATAATAATTGAGTTTAAATTAATAATGACAAAAGTGCAGGGCTTTGATAACCACCTCTAATCATATTTTCCCAATAAAATAGTGTGCCAATGCTTTAGTCACATTATGAATACCTAATGTTGTCAACCTAAGGGTATGATGTATACTCCTTAAGCTATTGATTTCACTAAGCAATAAGTTAGGCATGGTGTATACTCTAACTCTTTTCTTTCTTAAAGGATTCAGCATGGTGTATACTAAGTTGTTCTCTAAGAGAGCCTAATATCTGTGGAAATTAACAAACACACGAGACCTAGGGCATGTTATATACTCCCAGTTTCCCATGTTGATTAACCCAAGAATCCGGCGTGGATTTCTTTTGTTACTATTGTTAAACCCAGGACTCGGTTATCCAAATTGATCTAACTAACTAGTCCATACCACATGCATATGTTGACCAGGCAAACACATATGAGGAATTCAATAAAACAGGCATTAATCAAGTTAAGAATCATAACACAGCTATCACAAAGGCAACAATATTCATATATGGAAAAACATAATCAGGGCTCAATCGAGCCCTAAAAAAGGTTTAGTTACACATGAGTTTGATGTTAAACATTTTCATAAAACAAAATAAAGAAAAGAAGAAACTCAGAAATACTTCCTAGACGAGTTGTCAATTCGTCTCCAAAATCTCTCTCTGGGCAGCCTCCCTCTTTCTGTGTTTACAGGCCTATTTATAAGGTTTAAAGACCTCTGGAAACCCTAACTTGTAAAATGAAACCCTATCCCTACTTTCTAAAATAAGTTATGTCGTTTTACTACAAGTGTGCGCTCAATCTTATATTGTTGCGCTCGATCGCACACTTCTGTGCTTGATCGCACTAAGCAGCTTTCAGTTCTTCTAGCTTTGTTCTCTAATCCAGATGATGTTCCATTTTCTTCAAGAACCTAGAAAAACATAGAAAACATAGAAAATACATAAAATAGCATGAAATAACACAACTTATGAACTTAACAAATATAAATTAAGGGGCTTAAATACGAATATTTAAGCACTTATCCCTTACTATATAATGTTGTTGAATATCACCTTAAGAATCCCAGGTGGTGACCTTCAAACACCCAAGTTCAGAATGACTTGTAATAAAATAGGAATCAAACAATCAAAGAAAGAACACAAGCAATTGTTATCGAGGTTCAGCAATTTGCCTACGTCCCCGTGAGCTCCTCCGAGCTCTCTGCACTAAATCAATGGAGTTCTTACAATTATAACAACACCTCCTCAAGAACCCTCTTTTTCTTGATACATGAAAGAAGAGAAAAGAAAGAGATAAGAACTAAGTGTTTCCCTAGAATTTTCCCCAAGAAAATTCCAATTTCAAAGCCCTTGAACCTCACTTCTTGATTGCTCTCTCTCACTTGAAACACCTCTGAAGATTTGAGAGTCTTTCTCTCTCAACACCAACCACTCTTGGAATGATACCCCTTCTTTGTGTTTCTTCTTGACACTTGTGACTTTGCACTCTTGTGTCTCTTATTGTGTTCTATTTCACACACTTGTTCTTATTGTTGTTAATGCTCTTAGATGACCCTTTATATAGAGCACTAACTTCTTTAACCAATCTTGAAGTCATTCCCAACCCTTAGATCTTGAGAACTAAACAATCATGGCCCTCTAACAAGTCTAAGTGATCCTGTGCATTTTAACCAAGTCCCACGCACCATCTCAACATGCTGATCAGAGTGCATCAGGTGTGCCTGGCGCCGCAGTACACAAGGGCAAAACTCTTCCAGGTGCTGGGCGCTGTAGTGCACAAGGCCTGGGCCATAGCGCACAACCCTGTGCCACCTTGTGCAATGGCGCACACCACCTTGTGCCATGGCGCACACCTTGTTGGAAAATCACCTTCTTGCAGAATCCTGGGTTGTGATCTTTCCAAACATCCAAGTCTAGAATGACTTGTGATAAATAGCAATCAGACCAATCAAAGAAAGAACACAAGCAATTTTTATCGAGGTTCGGCAATGTGCCTACGTCCCTGTGAGCTCCTCCGAGCTCTCTGCACTAAATCAATGGAGTTCTTACATTTATAACAACACCTCTTCAAGAATCCTCTTGTTTTTGAAGAACAAAAGAAGAAAAAAAGAAAGTGATAAGGACTAAGTGTTTCCCTAGAATTTTCCCCAAGAAAATTTCAATTATAAAGCCCTTGAATCCCCAATCTATACTACTATCTCTAGACAACCAGCCTCTCTTGAATGATCTCTCTTGTGTTTAGTGTCTTTGCACTCTCACACACCATGTGTTCTGATGCGATGAAATTGACACTAGTAAATGCACTAATCGTTCAAGTAATAAAATGATGAGTAAATATCGTTCCCAACGAGGACTGATCAAATACTACAAAAATTATGACTTAACTTTTACTGTTATTTGAGCAAACGAATAATTGTAGGGGAAAGATTTACTAACAATTAACTAAGGAAAAACAGAACGCAATAGTAAATAATGGAAGATTAACAAATTTTGGAATGAAAACTCTTATGAACTAACGTGCTAAGGACTCGACTTCACCTAAACCATAATTGACAAGAGTTTCGAATGGACAAGTTTCGTTTAAAATGTTTTCCAAGATGGTAGAATCCCCAATAAATTGGTTATCCATATTTCAGGTCTAACCACAATCTCAAGAATCATTAACTTCGAATATCCGTATTCCAGGTGTATTCTAGATTAACTCAAATTGAGAAGCATTAAGTGTTTTTGGATTCCTTTCAGTTAAATCTCCCTATTCGGTTACGATTTAAACGGACCACATGAACTTCCTAGAATCCCTATTCGGTTACTCCTATTCCATTCATGGTATGTTTTACCCTGGCCTTTGCATACATAAAAATCCAATATCATATTTATTAGTTCAACCATTCATAAGAGCATGGCTTCTCTATTCGACACATCACCATGCCCAAAGAAGGAATCAAAATAATAAAAAGCATTAAGAACAATAAAACACACTCTTTGAAAAACACATTAAATTCCACTTGTCCAAACAACAAATCAAGATAAAGGTTTAGGATCCATCTATCCTTAACACAAAAATATCTACTCCATAATCATGTTCATATTATAAAGCATCAACATAGATAGAAAAGAAGAATACAAAACTGAAGAAGAATGATTAAAAACTTGATGCGTAGCCTCCCGGAGTGTCTCCAAGCCTCCTTTCGTGTCCCCTCTTCTCCAAAATTTGTTTTCTTTCTTCTCTCTACCGCCTTCCATTCTTGTTTAGCTAGAGTTTTAATTTATAGATTCAAAATTCGTGGGCTGGCGCTGCAGCGCCAACATCCCAGCGCTGCAGCGCCAAGACACACAAAAAACCCTAATTCTGGCACTGCATCGTCAACTTTCTGTCCAATTCCTTCTTTGTGTCAGCTACCAGCACTGCAGCACCAACATCCTAGTGCTTCAGCCTTGAGTTTCTGTCCTCTCTGTGCATTTTGGTGTTGTGAGGTGCGGCGCGGGCTGATGCTGAACCAGGAGGTCTGACCTCTATCCGCTAAAATCGCCATAATTTTCTCTAGAAAAATGTTTTTAACTAACCGTATAATCCTCCAGAAAGTAGACTTCTAGATCTTTTTGAGCATATATGGCACACTTCTTGGTTCTTCCTACATCAATACAGTTTAATTTGTAAAGATGATTGATTTGTATGGCAACTCCAGCAACTTAGTGAAAACTCCTTTCTTAGTTTCTCTTCATCTTGGCTCTTCCACGACCATTCTTTTGCTTGAGTGTTCAATGGAGCTTCATGTTTAGAATGATGATAGCTCTTCCATCTCTTTTAGATCAAGATACCTGAAAAATGCACCGAAATAAGTTAATGCTCCAAAAATACCACTTTAGAGTTGTTAATGAATAAAAATGCAATTAAGACCTAAATCAACCCTAAAGTGCTAACAAATAAGTACGATTATAGTGCATTTTATGGATCTTATCATGTTCTATTTCACACACATTCACATGTCATATCAAGAATTGCTCATAGATGATCCTTTATATAGTGTAACCACTTCTTGAACCAATCTTGAAGTCAATCTCCACCCTTAGATCTTGAAGACCAATCAATCATAGCCCTTTAACAAGTCTAAGTAATCTTGTGCATTTTAACTAAGTCCCACGCACCATCTTAAAGTGCTGAAAAATTGGTGTCAGGTGTGCTTCGTGCTGAGGCTCAGAACAGGGCGTGCTGAGGCTCATAACAGAGGAAACTTGCTGCTTTGCTGGAGGACGCGGTGCACACCTGAAGGAGGACTTCCTCCACTTGCTGGAGGCCGCGATGCATAACCTGTGATGCGGTGCACAACCTGGACCTGATGCTGAAATTTTCATCTGTTTAATTCTTTGACAAATCCCAACACACCTGGTGGAGGATCATCCTCCCTTGCTGTAGGCCGTGGCACACATTCCTTGTGCTATGGCTAAGAAGATAGCTGAAGCTTCATCTTCAACCCGTTTAATTCTTAGACAAATTCCAACAATCTCTACCTTTGTCTAAGCAATTAAACCTAAACACATTATGCAGAGAACTCAGGATCCGAACTCAGCATGAGTCACTGTATCATTTGACTCAAATCCTAAGAAGTCCAAGGCAATGATTGAACTTACTTAGAGGTAGAAATTTGGTGCCTAAATCTACATGATTTTCTTCCATGGCCACAATCCACATGAATGCATTCTTCCGTAACATTTTCCCGAATGAAATGATACCGAACATCCATATGCTTTGTCCTCTCCTGGAACACCAAATTCTTGCACAAATGCAACGCACTTTGGCTATCCGAATACACCACCACCTACTCTTTTAGGACCTTCAACACTTTCAACAACCCTTTGCACCACATAGCCTCTTTAATGGCTTCCGTTGCTACTATATACTCAGCCTCGGTTGTTGATAGTGCTACCACCAGCTGCAACTGAGCCTTCTAACTTACACAACATCCATTTAAGTTAAAGAAGTGGGAGCTAATAGATCTTCTTTTATCCTGGTCTACTCCATAGACCGAATCAGTATAACCTTCTAGACAGATAGACTTACCCCTCTTCTCCTAAACAAGCCCCACATCTGGGCTTCCCTTCAAATACCTCGGCAACTACTTCATCCCAAGCCAATGCTCATTTTCGGGATTACTTATAAATCTGCTGAGAACACTAATTGCATGAGCAATGTCAGGTCTAGTGCTTACCATGGTGAACATTACAGATCCAACCGCACTAGAGTAAGGGACCTTTTTCATTTCCTTCATCTCCTCATTCGAAGTAAATAATTATGTTTATATGAAAGTTAAATTACTATAGATAAGCTACTAACCTCTTGTGATTTGATCTCTTTGCGTAAATATGAAGGGATTAATAATGAGATATTAATCCAAATTTCAAAAGAGATTCCATGTGTGGTGTTGATGCCCTCAAATTTTTAGAAGTTATGTATTGATGGATGAATGCACGCATGATTTGAAGCTTTATTCAAGAAATGATGTGAAAAGGTTTGGGTTTTAGATGGAGGCTAGGGTTTATAGAAAATAAGTTGAGGAAAGCTAGGGTATACTTGTGGGAGATTTAGGGTTTATTGAAGGAGAAAAATTGTTAGACATTTTAGAGCTATTAGTGATGAGTGATATTGCATATTTTGGCCACTTAATTTATATTTGTTAGCTTATGAATTTATTACTTTGAGTTGTTTTCGTTGTTTTTCAGGTTTACAAGCACTGGGAAAGGAGTTTCACTAAATTGTCAGAATTGATCGTACATATCAGCCATTTTTTAGGATTAAACTGTATTGATTCAGGAAGAACCAGGAGATGAGCCATATATGCTTGGAAAGATCTGGATTTCTATTTTCTAATGAATTTACGGATCAATAAAATGATTTTTCTAGAGAAAGTTATGGCAGTTTTAGTAGACAAAGGTCAGGCTGTGCATGATTTCAGCGCGACAGATCATCCATTTTTTAAGATTAAACTGTATTGATTCAGGAAGAACTAGGAGATGAGCCATATATATTTGGAAAGATCCGGATGTCTATTTTTGGGAAATTTTATGGATCAATAAAATGATTTTTCTAGAGAAAGTTATGGTTGTTTTAGTAGATAAAGGTCAAAGAGCAAAAGTTGGAATCTGCAGTATCCCACATCGGATTGGAAACACATTGCACTTGTGATGTTTTCCTATATAAGCCCCTCTTCACTTCATCTTTAGTGTGTGAATCCAAGTGCCATTTTGGTGCAATATGGTGGACGTTTGCTAGTATTCTGGTGGATCCCGAAGGCTTTGCTACCACGAAGGGAAGCGCCGCCCAACATCGAGTGGAATTTCTCCCATGTATAGTCAGTTTTAATTTACTGTGTTTTGTTAGTTTAATGTTTAGCATTGTTATTGTGAACTTTAGTTTCATGATTATGAGTGGCTAAAATCTTCAACTAAGGTTGAAGATGAAGCCTCGCCGTTGTTTGGCATAAGATTTTCAGATTTGTTTATACAATTCTGATGTTTTTTTAGTATAAATGTTCTGGTCAATTGTTTGAGTAAATTCTTACGATTGATAGTTTTGAAATTGTTCTATTGGATATTCTGTGTGTTTCATCTGATAGATACATCGAATCATTTTTGATTAAATTGGATATCCTTTGTGATTTGTTAAAAGCAGATACATTGGATTGTTTTGGTTTAATTGGGATATTTATTATGATTTGTTTAAAGTTGGATTCATGGAATGTTTTGATAGATTATTTTTATAGAACATGAAAATATATGTTTTACTTTGGTGGGGTGGATTCAGAAACTTTAATGTTTTTATCATTAGTTTTTAAATCAATTTAGTTTAGTTTATATTTGTTTTGCAAAATATAATTCAAAATTCAGAACTAGGTTAAGATAAGGTTAGTTTAGATAAAATTATATTTTCACAACGCAATTCCCTATGGATTTGACCTCGCACTTGCACAACACTATATTACAAACGACTTGTGCGCTTGCGAGTAATTTAAAACTCACAACAGTTAGTTTTTAGAGATATCTAAATTTCAACTTGTTTCTATGTGTAAAGATTTAACTTATCTCTTTGCTGTTTCAGTTAAGGGATATATATAGAGAAGACAGTTACTAGAGTTTCTTAGTGGTAAATGTTACTGTTTGGAAAAGAAAACTAGTTTTCCACATATTTGTGTGGGTTTTGAACCCAAAAACGAATTTCTAGAAGATTTTGACAAAAAGAGGAAAAAAAACTAAGGTGGCACACCTGATTAGGTATCGGACCCGATCGATCGGGTCTTTGACCCAACCAATCAGCCACTTTACCTAAACGGTCGGCTCTTAGACCCAATCGATTTGAGTTCAATTGATTATGATTATTTAATTCTTGTTCAAAATCCATTTTTCCATAATATATTTATCTACCTTGAGTGTCTCATAACCAAAATTTTATCATAAGGCCATACACGTGGTTCGTTATAATATTTGAAACAAAAGTAAGTGTGTACACACGCTTATGGAGTTGTTGTTTGAAGAATTGGATTTTGTAAAATAAGTATCGATCAGTGGTCAACAAGTACTGATTGATACAATTGACCAACCGATGGCCACTAGGTCTAGCTGATCAGTTCCTGTGTTTCTAATAAGCTTTTGGTTTTCGGACTTGACCTAAAACGAGTTAAAATAGTTTTCGATGGTCCAACACGATCAAAATTAGGTTTTTGGTATTTTGGGCATATTTTTAGTCCTGGTTGGGCTGGACTAGCATATTTGAGGTGTATGTTTAGGTTTGTAAATGGTTTTCTTCCAAAAGTGGACCTTAGTTATCATATTCACCAAATTTGAGCATCTTTTGCGACCAAATTCTTATTATTGAGCCCTACACAAGGCCAATTCTAATATTTGAAATGAAATTGGGTGTCTATAGATGTTGTGGCTGCTAACAAACCCATATTTTGATGAACCACATCACTAGTGCAATGGGGAAGATCATATTGTATTCGTAAGACCTATGATCCGAAAAGCAATATAAGCTATAACTTTTGGGGGACGGACCCGTGTTGGTACAAAATGGTATTAGAGTAATTACCCTTGAGTTATATAGGCCATGTTGAGACAAACTGTACATTCTGCGATGTAGACCTTAGGTCTAACGAGGCAAGCCGAGAGACAGTGGCATGGCTTGGTAGCTTGAGGCCTTCGAAAGCCCCACATCTCCTATGGTGGATCATGTGGATCTGTTTGGCCTTGACAAGAACATCAATAATATGATTGGGTTAGATTGTAATACCCATTGGTATGTATATAACCCATCATGTGGGTTACTACTAAAAACTTGGGCTTAAGATTTTGAATTAATGGATTTAACTTCTTTATCAAGTTGTCAGACTAGTATCCGCATGTGTTGGGTTATTACAAAATGGTATCAGACCTGACCTAAGCCCACTACAATGTGGATGTGTGGTATTTATGGGATTTTCATGAGCTTATCGTGATATTTTGGCTTCTAATGGGTCGAAACCGTTGGTTTAGTTTGTGATCTGTGTGATTTTAGCTTCTCTCGTGAGGACACGAGAGTTTAAATGGGAGGAGTTTGTGATGATCCACATCCCACATCAGTAGTGCAATGGAAAAGATCCTACTATATATGAAAAAACCTCATGATCCCAAAAGTAACTTGAGTTAACACTTTTGGGGATGAGCCCGTGTTGTTACACATACCCTGTAGAATTTCCAAAGTGTATTTTCTTTGAGTGAGTGAAATCCCACATTTGGATTTGAAGATTTCAATGCCAAGAAAATATGCCATAGAAACCAGATCCTTGATGCAAAAATGAGAATTGAGATTTTTTTTAATAGAGTCCACTTCAGAAGAATGATCCCTTTTGACAATAATATTGTCCATATAGACCAAGATGTAAGTGTGAAAACCTTTACTAAACTGATCTCGATGTCGAGGGATTTTTGTGGGCGAACTTGGAAGATATATTTTGCCTTGGGGCTTGAATCCAACATGTTCTTGTTACTTGGAGAGCTCCAAAAGTCTTGTAAGCACCTCTATTTATAGAGGTTGGTGGAAGAGTTTCATTTAACTTGAACCACCATTGATAATTATCTCTAATTATTATTTGTTTATGGAAAAAAATACATTTTTCCCTTAAGGTTGGCCAAGATGACACTTACTCTTTCGTCGAATTAGAAATACCAAATACTCCCTTTAACCCGTATTGAATTAATAGATTTTGTTAATTTATGACATATTTGATAAAAAGACAATATTACCCTTTCATAAAAAGACAAAACAATAATTAATTCTATTTTATTATATTTCAAATCAAATCAAATCTCTTTACTTTTTTTTTTTCATTTTTTACTTTAAAAAACATAATATTTTTTAACCTAAACTCAATCTAAGTTTAAAAAAAAAACTTCAAAAAAATGCAATTTTGCTTCCGGATCACGACACCCTTTCTTCTTCTTTTTAAGTTAAAAAATCTAACCAAAAAAAAAAAAAACAAATCTTGTTTCCAAATTGAAATCTTCTAATTCTTAAGTCTCCCTTCGAATGCCAGATATATAGATCTAGTTAAGCGCCAGACTTAGAGCCAAATCCAAACCAAAATTGAAACATGGTGAAAAGGGTAATACTTGCAGCTTAACCCAGTTTTGTTTTCAATGATATAGATAGTTATTGCTATTTTTGATGATTTATTTTTCAAAATTTTATTTTTAGGTGTACTGTTCCATGGAAGGATTCATGTCATTATTGATTTAAGGAGACCAGTAGCATGGCTGTTAAGTTTCAATTTTTTTTTATAAAAAATAAGCAAATGTTTAGAATGTTTCCCCTTTCCACGATTATATTTTTGATCTTCACTTTGCATCCTTATAATTTCCTGAATTTTTTTCTTCACTTGGTTTAAATTTATCTGAGACAAGGGTTAGTGATTGTTGATGCCAAAAATCCACTATCGAGTCGGAAGGTTAGGATGTCGAATCTGCACACAACAAATGGGAAATGGTTATCTAGAAAGCCACTGGAGGGAGAAGGAGGGTGGTGCCTCTATAGACTCTCCAATGCTTCAATTAGTCTTTTAGAGAGAGAGAGAGGAGTAATAGTGTTTTATGAATAGTGAGTGAATGCTTTATGTACCTTCAGGGCCCTTTTATATCTATAGTCTGTTGAGGAATCAAATTGGTTATTAGCCATCAGAGGCGATGTGGTCCCTAGAATCCCGCGTAGGTTATTGTGCCTTGATGCACGAGAAGGTTACTGGTCATAACAACCTTGTGGTAAAATTATTCTTATGCCCTTTGCCAAGTATCTTTTGCCAAGTGTCGTCGTTTAGTTACTTGGTCCTGGAGATTTTCATTATCCACGTGTTCGGATATCATAGGAGGGAGAATTCTCACTACATCAAATGCCCCCCATTTTCTTAAGTATATTTATGTGCTTGAGGAAGTATGATGGAGCTTGTGTCGTTGGTTTTACATTTAAGTTTAAGAGGCGTGGATTCGAGTGTATGAGGTACTATCAAAATTCTCGGCCTTGGAGACGTAGGTCCGAACATGTGAAACTCTATTAGAATGCTCCACCTTAGAGATATAGGCCTGAGCATTTGAGGCTCAGTCAAAATGCTCGGCCTTAGAGATGTAGGTCTGAGCATATGAAGCTTAGTCAAAATGCTCAGCCTTAAAGATGTGAGTTCGAGCATGTGAGGCTCAGTCAAAATGCTCGGCCTTAGAGACGTGGCTCCGAGCATATGAGGCTTAGTCAAAATGCATAGCCTTGGATATGTGAGTCCGAGCATATGAGGCTTAGTGAAAATGCTTGGCCTTGGAGACGTGGGTCCGAGCATATGTGGCTCAGTTCAAATGCTCGGCCTTGGAGACGTGGGTCTGAGCATATGAGGCTCAGTCAAAATGCTCAACCTTAGAGACATTTGCCCGATAATATGAGGTTTAGTCAAAATGCTCGGCCTTAGAGACATTGGTGGGTCCAAGTATGTAAGGCTCAATTAGTATGCTCGGCTTTTGAGACGTGGGTCCGAGCATGTGAAGCTCTATCAAAATGCTCAGTCTTGTAGACATAAGTCTAAGCATATAATACTCAGTTAAAATGCTCAGCCTTGGAGACGTGGGCTCGAGTATATAGGGCTCATTCCAAATGCTCGACCTTGGAAAAGTGAGTTTGAGCATATGAGGCTCAATCAAAATGCTCGGGCTTAGAGATGTGAGTCCGAGCATATGAGGCTTCGTCAAGATACTCGGCCATGGAGACGTTGATCAGAGCATATGAGGTTCAGTCAAAATGCTTGGCCTTGGAGATGTGAATCCGAGCATATAAGACTTAGTCAAAATGCTCAGCCTTGGAGACATAGGTCCGAGCATATGAGGCTTAGTCAAAGTGCTCGACCTTGGAGATGTAGGTCCTAGCATATGAAGCTTAGTCAAAATGCTCGGCCTTGGAGACGTGGGTCAGAGCATATGGGGCTTAGTCAAAATGCTCAACCTTAGAGACTTTCGTTCTCTGTTTAAGGATTTGACTTGTATGGTACGGACCCAGGTTTTCAACTTATATGGTTTTTGGGCTTTGATCCTTTTGGAGCATTTATTTGGGCCCACAGATGATTTTGTATTTTGTGCGTCTTGGAGAATGAAATCATGGCGTATTCCCTCGATTATGTGAAATGTTTAGAACTTTATAGTTGGAGATGAGTTAATTTTCCTCGTAGGTTATGCTTTGAATCCTATAAAAGGTGAAAGCTTCTCCTCATTTCTTCGCTTCACTTATTTATAATCTGGAGAGAAAATTTTGAGAGCTATCAAAGTTCCTTGTTGATTAGAGAGATGCCGGTTTCTTGTGAAAAGCTCGGGAATTTGGAGCTTATCCAGAGTTGAAGTCAGCAGAACACTCAGAGTCTTCACTTTCACGATTTGTTCAATTGGCAAATTCTTCATTTTCTTATGATGTCTTCTGCTAGTAGTTATCATGATATTCTTAGTGATAGCGATAGCGGTAGTGAATGTAGTAGCTGTCATGAGAATAGGAGTAGTGATGAATTATCTAAGGAGTTAAACAAGGCTATGGGTCTGGACTGTGCCTCGAGTGAAGTTGAGGTCTTAAGAGGTGGTGATGCTCTAGAGAGGCCATTGGAAATGGTTCTCTATAGACAAGGGGAAGAGAATTCTTCTTCTGAAGGTGATAATGTTCTCGTGGAACTTAGAGGTGACATGAGAATGGAGGAGTGAGTATAGTGGTCATGTGGGGCAAATTCTGTGCCAAACAAATTGGAGGTAAATGATCTCTAGGCTTTTAGGCTTGAATATAGGATTCCTGAGGAGTTTGTACTGAGGAACACCATGGTAAAGAATATGGTTTTGGATGATATTCTGAATGAGAAGCCCTTTGAGATTTGTGTTTATAGTCAGTATTTGAAGGCTGGAATTAGATTTCCCCTTCATCCTTTATTCTGTCTTGTTTTGAGGTACTTCGATATAGCTCTATGTCAATTAGTGCCTAACTCTGTGCGTTTGATTATGGCGTTTATATATGTTTTCACGGATGTGAAGGGACTAATTAACATCAATGTCTTCAAGGCCCACTTTCATATTAGTAAACACAGTCAATATGGTTATGTAATGATTAGTTGTAGGGCCAAGAAAGGGTTGTTGAAGAAGAAACTCTCCTCCATCAAGAAGTGGAAAAAGATGTTATTTTTCATTCAAATTGATAAGAGTTTTGGGGTTCCGTTGATGTGGAGCATGGATCGTGTGGGGAAATGCAAAAAACTATATCTCTTGAATAACGAACAAGAGACATTGAAGGCCATGATAGTCGCACTTATAGATGTTAACATTTTGTATGATAACGAGGAGTTGGCGAAGCGTGACCTCTTCCCTCAAGGCCTGGAAGGGACTCTTAATAATGGTATATCCTTGAACGCGCTTTTAAGTGTTTCTTTCCTCTTTTTTGCTTATACTTGCATTATTTTGTTTGTTGTTTTATTTTTTTATTGAATAGAGATGGATGCCACAGCAAAGGCCAAGGTGTAAGCGAAGAAAATGACTATGGAGAGAAAAAAAACTGCTCAAAGAAATGAGAGCAAACAACCCTTACATAAAAAAGGGGACATCTAAGAAGCAACCTCGGGATCTTTCCTCTATTCTGATTGATGTGAACGGTCCAACCTCTCCCGAGACTCCAACAATGCCGAGAATCACTTCTTATGTGCCTCTATAGAACCCTTCCGTCCTTCGTCTTCATCTCAAGAAGCCTCTTCTGGTGACTAAGTTCATAGGTCGAACTGGGGCATAAAGACGGATGACTCCATCTTCTCTCATTCCTGGGTTACAAGGGAACATCTTGTCCTCTGTATATCTCCATGGGATATGATCGAGCTTAGGAGGAAGCCCATCGAGATTTTATGCTCCATGGCCAAGATCTTAGCATCTCAAGTAAACATTTTTATCTTCTTTTGCTTCTAACCATTTTTACTTTCGAGGGGCTTAAACGTGAACATTTTTCTTGTTCTTATTTAAGTCAGGCGTCGTGGATGGGATGTTGTCCCGTCGCTATATGGATATGAACGATCACCTAACTAAGTATCAGCAGAAGATTGATGATAGCTACAAGCTTATCTAGCAATTGTAGAATGCACTGTACAGAGTTCGTTGTGGTAAAGAAGATGTTGAGAATGTTAAGGCCGAGGCCGTGGAAGAGATTGAGAAGATGAGGTAGGAAAGAGATGCTGTAAGGATAGCTGATGAGCATTTGAAGCAGGAGATGAAGGTTATAGTGAGAAAGGTCGTGGAGGAATCTGAGGCTAACTTTAAGAGATCTACCTCATTCCAAGAGACTATGGAAGAAGAATGAGGTCTTAAGTCTCTTGAGGGATTCATGGAGGCTAATAGAAAACCGAGCTACTCTTCCCTTCGATTGACTTCTCTGCCCTTGAGCTCTTATCTTCTTGGTAGGAAGGTACTGGCACGGAGGGGACCCAAACAGGAGAGGATGAAGAGGTGTAAATTCAGTCGAGTGACGATGTTGAGGAGGTCATGGCTGAAAGGGAGGCCAACCTTTGAGGACTTATGGCCTTTTTTTTTTTTTTTTTTTGTATTTTGAGGCCAATAATGCCTCTTTTTGACTTGTAAAAATATTTTTCAATTAATGAAAAACTATTATCTCTTTTGTTTGCTACCTTTTGTAATTTTGATTTACTGATGACGGAGTCTGAGGGGTAAAGATCTTAGACCTTAGTCTCAATGTAGGAGGGTCTATTTTACTTTGAGAAGAATGTGGCAAAAATAAAACGTTCTTTTATTGATAACTAGAAATTACACAAGTAGTATTGGCGAAACAAGTAAGGAGAACCTTGGAGATACATTATTGATAGAACTTGTAGAGATTCTCTATGTTCCAAGTTCAAGGTATAGGCTTGCCACTCAAATCTTCAAGTTCAAAAGTGCCGGCTAGGCCAACTCTACAGATGTGGTATGGACCTTCCAAGTTAGGGAGGAGCTTTCTCATTTATCAAGGATGGGATACTTAATTTTTTCGCAGCACCAGATCATGTAACCTAAAATTCTTCTCTCAGACTCGAACTCTTTGCTGATAAGCAGCGAGTTGGATCTGGGTTTTGTCTCGAGCTTCGTCAATAAAATCGGCATTCATCCACAAGACTTCTTCATTACTGGCTTCTTCGAAGTTCTACACTCGCAATGAGGGCGCTCCAATTTCTAGTGGGATGACTACTTCGGAACCATATGCCATAAAGAATAGAGTTTCTTCGATGGGGGTCTGAGCCGTGGTTTAATAAACCCAAAGTACATTTGGAAAATGGCTAATCCATTGCTTATCAGCCTCGTCTAATCTTTTCTTGATGCTCTATAGGAGTGTTTTGTTAGTTACCTCGGCTTGTCTGTTAGCTTGAAAATATTCCATCGAAGAGAATCAATGCTCAATATGAAGTTCTTCATAGAAAGCTTGAACCGAGCATTATCAAACTGTTTGTCGTTATCATTGATCAATACCCGGGGAATGCCGAAGTAGCACACTATTGACTTTCAAGTAAAGCCTCGGGACTAGTGGTTGGTTATGCTGGCGAGCAGTTCAAATTCTGTCCACTTGGTGAAATAATCTATTGCTATAATAAGGTGCTTTTTTTCTCGGGGATCTGATGAAAGGACTGAGAATGTCCATTCCTCACATGGCTAAGGGCAATGGGCTGGTGATTAAAGTCAGTGGGTTTGTCGGCTTTTATAGCACAGACGTGTAATGTTGATATTTTTGCATTTCTTGACTAGTTCCGTGGCATCTCTCTACATATTTGGCTAATAGTATCCTTGGCGAAGTATTTTTAAAGCCATAGCTCGGCTCCTAAGATTGTTTCCGCATGTGCCTTCATGAACTTCTTGAAGAGCATAGTCGGCTTCGGTAGGTCCGAGGCATCTCAAATAAGGTGTGGTGAGACCTTTCTTGTATAACTGTCTATCTATAATTGCATATAATGAGGCACAAGAGATTAGTTTTTCAGTTTCATTCTTCTGCTCGAGGAGTTGACCATCTTGTAAATATCGGAGGATCGAATCTACCCATGTTTCCCCCTCGGTTACTGGCAGTATAAGTACTTCATCAATGTTTGGACTAGAAAGAGTCTCAAGGTAAATGGATTGGGTGAGGTCTGTATGCCGAGAGGAGGCAAGTCGAGCCAAAGTATTGGCTTTTGAATTTCCTATCCGATGAACTTATGTTATCTGAAATATTCTGAACACTACAACAAGTTCCCTAGCTTTCTTGAGATATCGAGCGATTCTCTCGCCTTTGGCTTCAAATTCTTCGTTTATCTAGTTTACTACTAACTGCAATTTGTTGTAGGTGTCCAAGACTTCAACAGCCAATAATTTTGCCAATTTCAACCTGGCAAGTAGCGCATTGTATTCAACCTCATTGTTAGAGGCTTTGAAATCGAACCTTAAGGAATACTCAATGGTGAACCTGTCAGGGCTACTAAGGATGAGTCTTGCACCATTTCCAGCGTTGTTGAAGGAGCCATCTACATAGAAAGTCCATTTCGAAGTTTGTTCGGCCATCTCTGGTTCCGATATTTTGGTTGGATCCGCGATGAGTGTTGTCTCTACGATAAAATCTGTGAGAGCCTGAGCCTTGACAACCTTTCAAAAGATATACCAGATGTCAAATTCTCTAGCCTCTATAAACCATTTGACCATTCTTCCTTAAATATCTGGTGTGCACTTGGAAATATGGTCGGAGTTTCCAAGCCGAAACTAAAAGAGCATATGCTATCTTTTCGATAGGGAAGTATCACACTTCCACGTCATGGAGAATCTTTCTAACATAGTATACAAGTTTTTAAATACTTATATCTTCTCAGATTAAGACAAAGGCTACTACTTCCTACCTTGCCGATAGATAAAGGAAAAGTTCTTCTCTTGTGATGGGCTTAGTCAAAAGTGGAGCAAAGATCAGGTATTCCTTCAATTCTTCAAAGACTTTCTGGCAGTCTTCGATCCAGATAAAATCTTTGGCCTTTCTGATGGCTCTAAAAAATATGAGACATCTCTCTGCATATTTTAACATAAAACGACTGAGTGCTATTACCCATCCAGTTAACCTCTGTACTTCTTTTATAGTTCAGAGAGGAGTCATATCTAAGATGGCATTGATCTTCTCCAGGTTAGCTTCTATTCCTCTCTAGGTGACCATAAAGCTGAGGAATTTTTCTCTGGTGACTCCGAAAGCGCATTTTGTAGGGTTTAGCTTCACCTAGTGGTATCAGAGTATTCCGAAGTCTTCTTCTAGATCGGAGTTATGGTCTCTAGCCTTGATGCTTTTCACCAACATATCATCTACATAAACTTCCATATTTTTTTCAATTTGCTCGTGGAATATCTTGTTCACCACTCTCTGATAGGTGGCCCTAGCATTTTTTAATTCGAAGGGTATGACATTGTAGGAGTACAACCCTCAGTAAATGATGAAAGCTATTTTTTTTTTGTCGGGCTCATGCATAAAGATCTGATTATAACCATAGTAGGCATCCATGAAACTGATTAGTTCGTGCCCCGAAATAACGTCAACAAGCTGATTTATCCACGGTAAGGGAAAACTATCTTTCGGACAAGCTTGTTTAGGTCGGTAAATTCAATGCAGATTCGCCACTTGTCGTTGGTTTTTTTTTACCATAACCATATTGGAGACCCAGTCAGGGTAGTCTGCTTCTTGAATTAAATATGTTGTGAGGAGTTTCTCTACTTCGGTCTTGATGGTAATTTGTCATTCGGGGGAAAATAACCTCTTCTTTTGAGTAACTGGTTTATGGTTAGGATCCACATTTAGCCAGTGTACGATGACTTCATGACCGATCCCTGGCATATCAAAGGCCAACCATTCAAATAGGTCTTGATTCCTTTTGAAGTGCGAGATAAGTAATTCCTTGAGATCCTTGGGGAGATTGGAACCGATATGGACTATTTTGGAAACTTCTTCACCGAGTGGAGTGGTGGTCAGTTCTTCACTGAGTATTTTTTTTATATTGTCACATATATATGTCATGCTGGAATTTCAAAACTTGACGACACCGTCTCAGGGGTGGCCAACCCAAGATAGGTCACTACAATTTGGTATTAGAGTATTAGGTTTTATGAATCTGTAGACTGCATAAAAAGAAAGAAAGTGGAAGATTAAAATAAATTATATTTTAATGAATGGTTTTAGGATGACATGTGGACGTGCTAGAGCTAGAGTTAGAGTTGTTGACTTAAGAGGGTGTGGTAGGCCCCCAATATTTAGGGAAGTCGAGGTTAAGATGGAGGTTGAGTTTGAGTCTGTGGTCCCTAAAAGGGAACGTGTTGACAGTATAATTGATATTAGTAGGAGTGTGGGAGAATTTAGATTTGAAAGAGATGAGTTAAGAGAAGCTCTTGCTTATGCTCTTGAGAAAAATAAATGTAACAGATAATAGAGTTGATAGTCTATAGCATAGATTTGATGAACAGACTAGAGCAATGCCTGAGATTATTGTAAATCCAATAATGGTAGATGTTAAAAAAGGGAAAGGTGAGTTTATGCACAAGAGGTAGGGAGATTGTTAGATATATTAAGTTGAATGCTTTGTTGTTTAAAGGATCTATGAATTATTTTGAGCATGAGGTATAGGTGAAACATGTAGAGAGATTATTTGGTATTTTACCTGTGACTGACAGGCAGAGAGTTGCCTTTGCTTCATTTAAGTTAGAAGGAGAAGCTTTAGAATGGTGGGAGGATACTCTTCCCAAGATAAGTGTATATGTTGATAGACCATTAACTTGGAGTAGGTTTAATGAGATTTTTTCTTTTATAATATTGCTCATATATTGGCAGAGCCCAACAGAAGAGAGATTTCGTTTATTTGAGGTAAAATATGTTGACTGTGGCTTAGTATGATAGCAGATTTATGGTCTTGTCAAGGTATGTATTGAAAATGTTAGATATAAAGGAGAAGAAGTGTAAGAGGTTCCTAGATGGATTATATTTTGAGATTTGATCGAAACTATCTTACATGAGGCATATGAATTATGTCAAGTTGATGGATATAACACTTCAGATTGAGAAAAATGTGATAGATTTTAAGGAAGAGAGAAATAGTGGTTGAAGAGGCTTAGATATGAAGGTTCTAGAGGTAGTGGTAGTATGAGTGTACAGGGTGGGAGACCACCCCAGAGGGGGCGTTCCTTGTTACAGGGAACTGTAATACAGAGCCAGAGGTAAGTAGGATCTGTTGTTTCTATAGCTCAGAGTAATATTGGTGGGACCCCTAGATTTGGGAGACAGGCTATGGGGACTGAAAGTTATGGTAGAAGAGTAAGTATGCCAGCAAGGAGAAGTGGTAATATGATGTATGATCGAGATATAAGAGTTTGTTTTAGATGTAATCAGATATGATATTTATCCTAGAATTGTCTTAATTTGAGGTGTTTGTATGTAGAAAAAGTGGACATAACAATGTTGGTGGAACTTGGTATAACCCATTCTTTTGCATCTAGTGTTTATGAAGTCTACTGATGTATGTAGTAGTACTTTGATGCATAATATTATGGTTGAAGTTCTCACTAGAGATAGAGTGATAATCATAAATGTTTACAAGGGTTATGACTTTTTGAGATGAATTGGTTGTCGGTGTATCATGTTTGGGTTGACTGTTTTAAGGAAAATATACTGTTCAGGATACCTTGACAGGAGGAGTTTAACTTTCACAGAGAACGTAAGATACTTGCCAACTGTCTTATTTCTGCATTGACCACTAGCAAATTGTCGAGGAATGGTTATGAGGGGTATTTAGCATATGTTGTGAATCCTAGAAAGGAATATAAAATGCTGAAAGAAATCTTAGTGGTGAAAGATTATTCTAATGTATTTCTTGATGAGTTGTTTAATTTACCTCCTAGTAGAGAGATTGAGTTTTCCATGGATGTGATTCTGGTTTCTGAACCTATTTCAATAGCACCCTACAGAATGAGACCTGTTGAATTGAGAGAACTAAAGGTTCAACTTCAGAAATTGTTAAACAAATAATTTATATGACCAAGTGTGTCACCATGGGGAGCCTATGTATTGTTTGTGAAGAAGAAAGATAAAACGATGAGATTGTGTATATACTATAGAAAGCTGAATAAGATCACTACTAAGAACAAATATCCTTTGTCCAGGATAGATGATTTGTTTGAACTGTTGTAAAGAGCAAGGGTGTTTTCTAAGAAAGACCTGAGGTCAGGTTATCATCAATTGAAGGTAAAGGATGTTCTGCCTAAGATTACTTTTAGGGCACGCTATTCTCACCATGAGTTTCTTGTGATGCCATTTGGGTTGACAAACGCTCTAGCAACATTTATGGATTTGATGAATAGAGTGTTTAGACAATTTCTTGACAAATTTGAGGTTATATTTATTAATGACATTTTGGTATATTCTAAAAATAAGGAAGAGCATGTAAAACATTTAGAAATTGTGTTGGAGATTTTGAGGAGGGAGAGATTGTATGCTATAATTTCATAAATCTGAATTTTGGCTGAATGAAATAACTTTTTGGGGCATGTAATATCTAAAGATGGTATAATAGTTGATCCACAAAAGGTAGAGGCAATGTTGAGTTGGGAGAGACCAACTAATGTGACTAAGATTAGAATCTTCTTGGAGTTAGCTGGTTATTATAGAAGATTCATTTAGAATTTTCTATTATTGCAGTACTAATGACTAGATTGGCCAGGACAAAAGTGAAGTTTAGATGGTTAAAAGAATGTGAGAGGATTTTTCAGTTGTTAAAAGAGAAATTGATTACTGCTCTAGTATTAGTGCTTCTTTCTGGTGATGAAAGATTTATGGTATATAGTGATGCGCCACATCAGGGGTTGGGATGTGTGTTGATGCAATATAGGAGAGTTATAGCTTATGTTTCTAGGTAATTGAAGAACCATGAGAGGAATTACCCGACCCATGATTTAGAATTGGCTGTCATAGTTTTTACTTTAAAAATTTGGAGACATCATCTGTATGAAGCCACTTGTGAAATTTTTATTGATTATAAAAGTTTGACGCATTTACCTACCTAGAAAGAGTTGAGTTTGAGGCAGAGGAGGTGGATGGAGTTGATTAGTGATTATGACTATACAATTCATTATCATTTAAGGAAGGCTAATGTAGTAGCTGATGCATTGAGTAGAAAGTCTAGAGGGAGATTAACTGCTATTGAGATTCATGATGTGAAATTGTTAATAGATCTAAGACAGATAAGAATGAAGTTGAATATCAGTGATAGAGGATCATTATTAGCAAATATGGTTGTACAGTCATCCATAATAAAGTGTTTGTTATAAATGCAAGGTAGAGATGGGGAGATAGAAAAGATTAAGTAGGAAGTTCTTAATAGAAAGCAATATGAGTTCAAAAATTAGAAAGGATGGTATTTTGGTATTAGAACATATGATTTGTGTTCCCAATTATGCTGAGTTGAGAAAGGGGAGATATTGAGAGGGGCACATGATTATGTATATTCGATGCACCCAAGTAACAATAAGATGTATAGAGGATTGAGACAAAATTACTAGTGGTTAAGATTGAAGAAGGATGTAGCTGAATATATTTCTAAATGTTTGGTTTGTTAGCATGTGAAGTTAGAGAACAAACATCCGAGAGGCTTACTACAGCCTCTTCCTGTGCTCCAGTGATCATAAAAAAATGTGAGTATAGATTTTGTTTCTGGATTTTTCCATACCCAGAGAGGTCACGATATAGTGTGAGTGATAGTAGATGGACTTTCTAAGTCATCTCAATTTCTTTCAATTAAAACTAATTGCAATACTAAAAAGTTGGCTTAACTATATGTAGCTGAGATTGTGAGATTGCATGGAGTACTATTGAGCATAGTGTCAAGTAAAGATGCTAGATTTACATTTTGGTTTTGGAGAGGCTTTCAGAAAGCCACTAGTACGCAGTTACAATTTAGTACAACTTTTCATCCTCAAACAGATGAGCAGATAGAACGGATTTTTAGAGTACTAGAAGATATGTTGAGAGCAAATGTGATAAGTTTTCATGCTTACTTGTCATTGATTGAATTTGCTTATAATAATCAACATCATCTAGTATTGGAATGACACCATGTGAGGCATTGTATGGTAGGAGGTGTAGAACTCTTATATGTTGAGAAGAAGTGGGAAAGAGAAATATATTTGGTCCATAAATTATTGAGTTAACAACTAAGAGGATCAAACTGGTTATAGAGAACCTTAAAGTAGCACAGAGTAGGCCGAATAGCTATGTTGATAATAGAACAAGATCTATTGAGTTTCAAGTATGTAATTGGGTGTATTTGAAAATATCTCCATGAAAAGGTGTGTTAAGGGTCAAAAAGAAAGGAAAGTTGAGTCTTAGGTATGTGGGACCCTATGAGGTGATTGAGAAAGTTGGACTAGTTATGTATAGCTTGGAATTGCCTCCAGAAATAAAGCATTGACAAAATGTATTCCAAGTTTCACTTTTGTGAAAAGCGCTTACATAATGACTCGCATAATATTTCGAGCCAAGTTATAGAAATTTAGGAAGATTTGACTTTTATACAAGTACCAGTGAGAATTTTAGACAGAAAAGAACAAGTCTTGTGTAATAAAGTAATTCCATTAGTTCAACTTCTATGACGGAATAAAGATGTTGAAGAAATTACGTGAGAGCGTGAAGCAACTATGAAGAAATATGATTCACAATTGTTTCTTGAGTGGGTAAAGAAATTTCGGGGACAAATTTTTTATAAGGTGGGTAGAATTGTAATATCCGTTTCATAAAGTAAGGGTAAAGAAGTAATTTGATAGATATTACATAAAAATAAAATAATATATACATAAAATATTTATTATTGAATAAAGTAATTCTTTTGAAAAAAAAACTGGACGTGTGGTGGTGTAAAGAAAAAGAAAACGAAAAAGAAAAAAAAAAAAATGGTTGACAACACCTGGAGTCCGAGTGTTGTCAACGTAATATACAAGTAATGCATGCTACACAACAAGACAAAAATTGAAACGCTAGCAGAGGGTGGTAAGTGTGTGTGTGTGTATAATGTTGTTTGGTTTTCTTCTTTCTTCAATTCAAATTTTTCTATTTTTTTAAATACTTGGGGACTGAAAGAAATGTTGAAAGATTAAAATTTTGAAGAGGCATACGGAGGAATTTTAAAGAGAGTCGAGGAAAGCTCTAAGAAAAACAAAAGGTAATAATGTGAATTTTATTTTTTGAATTATGCATACATGAAATTACCTGGAATTTGATGTGGAAACTTAAAGGGTATGAATTATGGAAGAATTGAAGAACAAATTAGTAATTTTAATATAAATATTATGTCAGGTGTTGACGATCAACAATCGATCGAAATTTCTGAAAATAACATAAAAGACAATGAGGTGATCCACAGGTAGTTTTAAATACTACGTGGTGAGTTAGATTTACTTTTTGTAATCGAGATAAATATGAAATATAAAGTGAAGATATTCGAATTAATTATTGAACTATGATTGGATGATATATGAAAGTTGTTTAATGGATATGATAGGAATAATTGATATGTTAAAGATTTATCATATGAGAAGTAATATTATTGAAATAATGAATGATAATTTGATAGGAACTATGAGGAGATAATTTAATGAATATGACTGAAATAATAAATTTGAGAAAGAGTTGGACAGCTAAATTGAGTGTTTGAATGTAGGTTTGTTTTTATATTATTGTTCATATGCATAATTCATATTATTGTTCATATGCATATGCATGAAATGAAAAGAACCGAGAAGACAACCGATCTAAACGAAATAAATGAAAATAATGGCAGCTGGTATATGCTGAAAATAAAAGAACCAAAAAGGCAGCTGGTCTAGTTGAAAATAAAATAACCGGGAAGACAACTGATCTAAACGAAATAAATGAAAACAGTAACAGCTAGTAAAATAACCGGAAAGGCAGTCGGTCTAGTTGAAAATAAAATAACTGAGAAGACAGTCGGTCTAATTGAAAATAAATGAACCGGGAAGGCAACCGGTCTAGCTAAAACATGTCGACATGTGGGAAGACATTCCAAAATGATATGATAATTTAAATTTATGCTTTATATTTGTTTTAAATATTGATTATTATTGATTGAGATGGTAAAGCAAGTCTTGATTGTGTTATGATTGATAAACAAATGAGTCTCACCGAGAGACAGATTTGATGAGAAAGAAACATGACAATGTGATATGATAAAAATTGATTTGCTTATTTGATTATATGTTGTGAAACTCATAACGAGGTAAATGATGATGTTGAATTGAAAATCCAGAGATGAATAAATATATGATTAAAAGATTGATATGGTTGATGATTAATTTAAGAAGATATTGTATAATGGTTAGAATTATGAAATGAGTAGTGATAACTTAATATTGTTACTGAATTTTATGACAAAATAAATGAACGAATATTGGAAGATTATTAGAAGCAATTGAATTATAAGATGTGACTAGAAGTATATAATCGAGTATTTCTAGTACATTTAATTCACTGAGCTTGTGAAACTCACTCCTCATTGTTAAATAATTTAAGGAAGCGGGCAGGACAGATAGATTGCTGTGCTGAGATTCAGACTGAATCATTTTCTATAAGCCACGTGGTCTACATCCTAAGACTAATGGAAAAAAATAATATTTGTAAATATTCATGCATCATATGTTGTATATATTATTTCAGTTGAAAATTTAATAACGTAACTCCCCTGTTGAGGGTTGAGGATTGGTGTATAGATATATATACATTCAGTTGATGTATTTTTTTTATATTGTTGCATATATGTGTTGTGCTGGGATTTCAAAACGTGACGACACCGTCTCAGAGGTGGTCAACCCAGGATGAGTCATTACAGTCTTAGAGGCGTTGAGCAGAGTAAAGCTCTCAAAACTAGTGGCAGTTTTCGATCTGTTCTTGTGATGAGGTTTTTTGGTCGCAACACCTCGAGTATCGCCGACATCTTTTCTCTTTTTCTCCATTCCACCTTATCGTTCCTTTTGGAAGGCTTGGTCATCCTCAGAGAGCACGTATTTCTCAACTCGAGCCAAGATCCCATTTATATCATTGGGTGATTGTCTGATGAGTTTGGAGCTGAAGATCCCATACCTTAGCCTGTTTTTGAATGCCAGTATATGTACGTTGGGGTCAAGGTTTGGAATCTCCTAGGTAGTAGCTTAAACCTCGAGATGTATGCTCAGAGTTTCTCTCCTCGATGTTGAATGATATTGAAAAGGCTTTCTAAGGTTTTCCTAGGTGCTTTGCTGTTGAGGAAGTGTGAGGCAAAGGCATAACTAAGCTCCTTGAAAGTTCTAATGCTTCTTGGCTTTAATCTGGAATACCATGTACTAGCGACCTTTTCAAGTGTCAAGGGGAAGGCTCAACACATGACAGTATTAAAGTGCCGATGTAACATCATGGTGGTCTTATAGAGCTGTACATGATCTAGGGGGTTCGTCGAGCCGTCATAAGGCTTGATAAGTGGCATCCTGAAATTTGGCCGGAGTGGAGCTTCGATAACTTCTTGACTCAACAGTGTATCCTGGATGTTGTGCTTGTCTAGGACGTTATTACTCCGATCTTTGAAAGCTTAGTTGATCCTTTCTTCCATTTCCTCTATCCATTTGTCTAGGTAGAAATTGCTTATGGAAGAGGAACCTCTCCTAGATCTGTTTGCGTGAGGTAGTGAAAACTTCGTAGTAGAGTGACTGTTGGTAAAGTGCCTATGGCCGAGATGGCTGGTTTGCCTAGAAGCATGGCGAGGAGATGGAGGCGAGGGTTGTCTACCCTTCCCCCAAACTTCTGCGACGAGATTTGTCACCAGACGAGAGAGTTCTAAAAATTGTGCTTGGATCATCGGGATGACGGGGTGCACTAAGGGAGTTTCCCTATGATCTTCCGAAGGATCCATCTCTGTGAACCCTTGACGGGGGTGCTGCACTCCTAGAAAAGCAAGTGAGTCGTGGTCAGGGGTGATGTGCTCAGATACTGCGGGGAACCGCGAACCAGACTATTGGTTGTGGGTGCCAGTTTGCATTAGTTCAACACTGGTTCGGTGATTCCCTTGCCAGTATTTTTGGTGGTATTTTTGGGTGGCATGGCAACATATGAGTTATGAGTGTTTTTTCACTTTTACTGGACAGTGAGAGATTGTGATTTCCTACGGACGACGCCAATCTATTGATGCTAAAAATATGTTGTCGAGCCAAGAGGTTGGGATGCCGGATCTGCACATAACAAATGGGAAATGGTGATCTAAAAACCATCAAAGGGAGAAGGAGAGTGGTGCCTCCAGAGACTCTTCGATGCTTCAATTAGTCTTGTAGAGAGAGAGAGAGAGACAACAGTCATAGTGTTTTATGAATAGTGAGTGAATGCTTTATGTACCTTGAGGGCCCTTTTATATTTGTAGTCTGTTGAAGAATCAAATCGGTTATTAGCCATCAGAGGCGACATAGTCCCTAGAATCTCGCGTCTGTTATTGTGCCTTGACGCACGAGAAGGTTGCTGGTCATAACGACCTTGTGGTAAAATTATTTTTATGCCCTTTGCCAGATGTCCTTTGCCAGGTGTCTTTCCCCAGGTGTTGTCATCTGGTTACAGAGATTTTCTCTGTCCAAGTGTCCGAATATCATAGGAGGGTAAATTCTCCCTACATCAGTGATGCTTCCCTTTCCCCCACTTTGTAATCCCCTTCAGTTGGTGATGCTTATACTTGTTGCCGACAACTATTGAACTTTGATTTCCTCTTCCTCGAGTTTCCCTTTTTGCATCATTTCTTCCTGAATTTCACCCAACCATATTTTCTGCAGAGCACAACTGGCACTCAAGCAAGCACTCGTCTGTTTCTTGACAAACTACGAAACTTCTCTTTCACATCTACTTTATTACATGTAGTGGCTTGGAGCTTGTATAATTATCCTTAATTTGCTGTTACATGTATTTTATCATTGAAAATGTATAAGTATGTTCTTTGTTTGTGATTAGCTGACTTTACCAGTCAAAGTTTTCCTCTAAGTGCATGCAAAAGAAATCCTATTGCTGCTGTAAAAGTTTTGTCAACCTAAGCTCATCAGTAAAACTGTAAACACATGACCAACTACTAAAACAGCCAAATTAAAGAATGACAAGGCATAATCTGGATCATGGGCAGTTTATTCTTGTTAATTAAGCTTATTAAACTATTTTTTATTTAAAATTATGGTTTAATGTTTTTTTTATTTTGTATTATTTTAGTTTAATTAATTTTTAATTAATCATATCATTGTGGTATTAATAATTAAGTTAAAATTTATATTTAACGTTTAAAAAATAATTGTTAAGATTAATATTAATTTTGTTTGATGTAAATTTTGTTTAAAAAGTAGTATGTGTTGAGGAAGAAATGTTAAAAAGAAAGAGGAACAAATAAGAAGAAATGAGTGGAGGAATAAATATGTGTCTTCGATAGAAAATGATAAGAAATGAGTGCGAAGATGTGTTAGTGATTAATATGGTGAGGCAATGTTTTATTCAAATTATGTTTGTATTTGATTAAAATTACTTTATTTTAGGTCACCAGAGGCGACTTCATGTTTAACACAAATAGTTCTAAGGTAACTTGCAGGCTGATCGTTTTTCAATAATTGATTAGAAGTAATAGAGAAAGAGTATTTGTTTTCAAAATGTTAAATTATAAATAAAACAAATAATGTATTTGGCATTTTCAACACAACGATGGGTAAATGTTGCTTTAGATGAACCTCAAGTGGGTAAATGTATTTTTTTATTTATTTATTGAAGATAAATTCTAATTCCACATAGTTAAATTTGATTGGTTGAATACTTTGTGATGTGTGGTAACTACTAATTGATTTGTCTACCTCATGAAAAATGCACATGTCAACTTGTGATTAGTTCTTTGCATGTGTTTAAATATATCCATTAAATAAACATGATGCGACAATTTGTAATTCGTATAAAATTTCTCAATCTACACACCTATGGTCACATTCTTTAATTTTATAGTCAAGAATAAAAAAGGTGAGTCTGATTCTGTAGTTATTGCCAAAATAGCGGACTCCGACGTAATTTTATTAACTTTTCTATAGTTTGATGGTATCTCATAGGGCTGGTCTTTTTGGCTATAGAAAAGTTACATGGGAGTCTGATTCCAAAATAGCTATTGGCAAAGTGATGGCAGTAATGCCTCCTTGTGATCCCAATTTTGGGCTAATCAAAGCTTGTCAGGATTTCCTCACTCGGCATTGGGATCGTCAGATCATCCATGTTCATTGCAAAGCTAATCACTATGCTGATTGATTTGCTAGCAAAGGAGAGGTCGATGATAATTCCCTCCATTTCTGGCATCCTCCTCCTCTTGAAGTTCTTAGAGTTAGCAGAGATGATGTGTCATGAGTCTCTTGGTCCCGGTCTATTCTTCTCTAAGTGGGGTCCACTCCATCCAACCCAAAAAAAAAAAAAAAATTAAAACACAAGGTGGTAATCGAGATTTTTGTAATTAGCCCATTGAATCTTACTACAAAACCAGACAATTATTACTAGTCTTATTGAATGAAGAAAATGTAGACTCAATTCTCATATTTTAGATGCGTAATATAATAAATTTTTAGTTTATTTGTGAATTATATGATTATACTTTGAATTTATTTGTGATCAAAATATATATAATTGTATTGATATAGCATAGTTCCAATGAAAAAAGTGAAAGTAAATAGTATTGTCGGAATACTTGTTAAGCCTCTTATTAGAAATTACAGTGAAAACCAATAATTTAGTCATAAAATAATTTCAAAAATCAAACCACACAATTCAAAGCCACAACATATTGCCCTATGAAAATTGTTAGAATTTTTTTTTATATAATAGATGATAAAAACTAAACAGATAATTTTAAAATATATATTCGTAGAAATCAAAATAATTTTAATACAATATAAATGTATGATATTAAGCAATAATGTATAATAAAATAAAATAAATAATTAAAATAGAAAAAATAAAAGGAGTTGGCTTGTAAGTCGCGGAAAGCTGTTATCCTAAAACCGTTATAGTCTCCCTACATTCAAGTACAAATGGCTAAGACCGACTCCAAGATAAAACTCATGTGTTCGCAACTTTACTACCTCTTATAATGTGTACATCCACTCGGAAGTAGGGGTGAATCGACTCGATCAAGGTTGTCCAAAAAAGAAAATACGTAGAAATTAGAAAACAAGAAAAGAATATGAAAAATTATGTGTTTTAGGCTCTTGAAAATCTTGGTATTTATAGGCACAAATGAACCTAAAAATTTGATTTAAAATTTAAAATAGAAATAATTAAAAAAAATTTAACTCTCAATTTATTGAGATTAATCACAAATTTGTAACTCTCAATTTATTGACTTTATTAAAATAGTAAAATAATGATTATCAAAAATTTATTTGATAATTATAAAATGTGTAACTCTCAATTTTATTATTATATTAAAATAACAAAATAATAACTATTAAAAAATAATAAATAATTGTGAGAAATTTAAAAAAATTTCTAACAAAAACTACCAAAGCTGTTTCAAACTTACAATGAAAATGGGTTTAACTTAATACATTGATCAGCGAAACATTGATCTAATCTGGAATATTTATCTATTTGGCACTGTCAACAAATTTTTTGAAATATAGATTTAAGAAGAGGAATGATATTCACACTATACAAATAGTTATTCACGTTTTATATATTTTTTTTTTATTTTTAAATTTTACAATAATACTCCTAATTAAAATTAGTTACTTTTTTTATTTTAAAATACAAATACTACCATATATTCTCTTCATAAGTTTCTATAATACACAATTTTGCATTAATTACACTTTTTCCTCAACTCTAATTCTTTACTATCTTCACTTTTACAACCATCACTTTTTTAATCGTGCATTATGTCAACTATGCAACATTAACACTAAGGCTTGATTCGAGCTCGGCTCGTAAGTAAAAAACTTATTTAAGCCGAGCTGAGTTAAAAAAATTTCAGACTCGAACTCGACTTGTTTGGTGAAATTAGTTCGAACTGAGCTTTTTGAAATAAAATAATAATTATATTTTTTTAAAATACAATAAAAAATCAGTATTTGTATTTTTAAAATAAATAAATATATATATAATATTTATTTAATTTAATAATTAAATCGAGTTGACTCACGAGCTAAACGAGCTAAGTTTGACATTACTCGAGTTCGGCTCGATAAACTAACCGAGTCAAAATCACAACTAAAGTTCGAATTTAATTTAATCAAGTTTCAAATCGGATTTCTAGCGGATTTCTTTTCTTTTGATAAAAAACATTAGACAAATTTTTCAAGATTACCACCCATTGTTTTGAAAAAGTTAAAAGGAAGTAAAAAAAAAAAAAAAAAAAAAAAAAGTAAAAGCCCTGAACAGCTTAACTGGCTTAAGACGATGAGAAATTGCTGACTTTTTAATAAACCTCAAAAATAACAACGGAGGCTGAGGACAATTGTCATCTCTCATGTTGACGGCTTTGTTAAAGAACTTGCTCAGGAAAGATAGTCATTATAATTGAGAAAAGTCGGCTGCATTCGAGTCTCAACATCTACCATTAACCTTGCAGAACCAGAAGAAATGGAGTTGGTGCTTTAGAAATTTGAATAATGAATGAACTATATAAATACATCACTGAACCACTACCCAGAAATCTAACGCGAGTTAACCAACCAATGAAAATATTATAACGGAAAATGAAACATATAAGTGGTCCATCAAGATCTCACAATTAGTTTAATACTTGATACGTCTTGCCTAACTGATCATCCTGCAATGAGATTTTTTTTTCTTTTGGCCTTTCCTCTACCAATCTTCTTATATCCTACCACTCTTTCAACCCCACCAAGAGCCTCCTTTTGTTTCCCATTCTACAATCAAAATAACTAAAAAAAACAAATAAATAAATTTCATCAAAGTTTTGTGAATCATATAGTTTCCAAACATCTTCTTTGTTACATCGGCTGATTATTCATAGCACTAACTCATGTAGCCAAGAACTCGGCAGCAAACCCTATGGCAAAGAACTTGCCCCTGAAAGTAGAGTTCAAAGACAAGAAGGTATCATTATCATTTCTCATACCTTCCTCTTCAATGAGAAGGGGAATACTTGTTATATTAATCTTGATACTAATACACAAATAATCAACTTGTCAAGAATTCATATATATATATATATATATATTGAGAAGATGAGTTAGAAACAAACCGGAATCCATTGCAAGCAAGTCTCCTTGGGTTGATCTTCTAAGACTACAGGGAGAACCACCTTTGGTATGAGAACCAATCAACTGAATGTTAGAAGGGAGGGAGGAGACTGTCTGTTTCAATAAAATTTAACGCACGTTAAACACCCTCCCCTGATGTCTCTTTATATCCTTGTGCCTTAGGGACCATAACCCTAACAGTTACCTCACACATGTGCATTGGGTCTTTGGCCCATTAACAAAGACCCATACCACATTAGGCTTCTACACATAAGGTGGGTCATACTAAAGAACCTTGATACTTTGGAGACCCATAAAAATTATATCACTTAATTGGGTCATTTATTAGATAACGGGTCTACATGTACAATGTTATAACATATCTGAACCCAAAATTCCAACAATCTCTTAGTTTGGTTAAATACGTTATCCTTTATATTGTACATGAAAATAACCTTAATTGAGCTCATTTGTGCTATCTAAACCAAAATATTCAACAGCAATCTGGTCCATTAACCATATCAATGTAGGATCAAAGCGGCCTTTATCACATTTATCGTAACAAGACCCATCAATGGTCACAACATTAACACAATTAACGACATAGATCTAGTATGGATGTGTAGCATGAAAATTACATGAAATGTGATCTTAAACATGTCAATTTCCACCTGGTCCTCCATATAACTAAAAATAATCATATGAAATACTTTCAAACATTAAATGCAAAACTGCAATGAAAGTCATCATAGAGTAATCAAAAATACATAATCCAAAGTCTGTACAGAACAATATAACCATGTCAATTAAGCAAAAGTAAAAGGTCAAATATAAACTCCCACTATACGGCCATATGGTCCAAAAGAATACCACCCATGTGAGCAACATGCTCATGAAACACTATAGGTGGCAAACCCTTAGTAAGTGGATCCGTAATCATAGAGTTTGTATTGATATGCTCAATTGACACTTGAGAATTCTGGACTCTCTCTTTGACAACCAGAAACTTGATGTCAATATGCTTTGACCTCGACGAGCTTCAGTTGTTCTTGAAATACAACTCAGCAGCCTTATTATCACAATAAATCGTTCATGGTCTATTAATGCCATCAACCGTGCGCAGCTCAGTGATAAAATTTCGTAGTCATATTCCCTGATTTGATGCATCATGGCAAGCTATGAACTCTGCCTCCATGGTGGAAGTAGCTATGAGTGACTGTTTCACACTCTTCCATGATATAACTCCTCCAACTAACATAAAGACATAGCCAAAAGTGAATCTCCTACTATCGAGACACCTAGCAAAATCGGAGTCTGAATACCCAGTGATCTCCAAAAGATCCGATCTCTAATATGTGAGCATATAATCTTTCGTTCTCTGTAGATATCTCATAACCCGTTTAGCTACTTTCCAATGATCCACGCCCGGGTTACTCAAATATCTGTCTAGCATTTCAACAATGTACGCAATGTCCGGTCGTGTACATACTTGTGCATACATGAGATTTCCAATAGCCGAAACATAGGGATATTTCTCCATTTCCTTCTTCTCAAGTTCATTTTTCGGACATTGGAGCAAACTGAACTTATCACCCTTTGCTACGGGTGTGTTTCCTGGTGCACAACCACTCATACTAAATCTACTTAGCACTTTATCAATATAAGCCTTCTGAGATAGTCCAAGTATACATCTGGAACGATCTCTATGGATCTGTATACCCAAAATAAAGGATGCATCACCAAGATCTTTCATTTCAAATTTACTTGATAGAAATCTCTTGGTTTCATGCAATAGGCCTATATCGCTACTTGCCAGTAGAATGTCGTCTACATATAGCACCAGGATAATAAATTTGCTCCCACTGAACTTGAGATATATGCACTGATCAACAGTGTTTTCCTTAAATCCAAAGGATGTAATCACCTAATCAAATTTTCGATACCATTGTCGGGATGCCTGTTTTAAGCCATAAATTGACTTTTTAAGCTTGCATACAAGGTGCTTTGAATCTTTGGACTCAAAGTTCTCCGGTTGCACCATGTATATTGTTTCTTCAATGTTTCCGTTTAGAAACGCTGTTTTAACGTTCATTTGATGTAGCTCCAAATCATAGTGAGCTACAAGTGCTATAATGATTCTAAAGGAATCTTTCGTCGAAACCAGCGAAAAAATCTCTTTATAATCAATGCCTTCCTTTTAAGTGAAACCTTTGGCGACTATGCGAGCCTTATACCTTTCAATGTTGCCTTTTGAATCCCGTTTGGTTTTAAATATCCATTTGCAACCAATCGGTTTCGCACCTTTGGGCAACTCTACTAAGTCCCAAACACCATTGTCATCCATTGATTTCATCTCATTCTTCATGGCTTCAATCCATTTTTCAGAATTAGGACATTGTGTGACTTGACTAAAAGAAGTCAGATCATCTTTCAGACCCATATCAAACTCATGTTTCTAGAGATACACGACATAATCAGTCAAAATCGCGTTTCTCATTTCTCTAGTGGATCTCCTTAATGACACTTCCACTTGAGGTTGTTGAAGTACCTCTTGATGAACCTCAGTCGATTCCTGATTTTGAGCAGACGGCGATTCAGGTTCGTCATCAATGCATTGGATCGCCGGATTTGCATTTTGAATAACATCAGGTATGGATACCTGAACGTTTTCAGTTGCAACAACAGGAATGTAAACACATTCCTCTTCAAAATTGGCTTGCCTGAGTTGGTCTCTCCCACTTAACTCAACATCCTCAATGAACTTGGCATTGCTCGTTTCGAAAAAGGATCTATTAGAGGAATCATAAAATTTGAAACCCCTTGATCTTTCAGAGTATCCAACAAAATAGCAACTAACGGTCCTTGAGTCTAGCTTATTCTTATTTGGCTTATAAGGCCGAGCCTCAGCTGGACATCCCCAAACATATAAATGCCTAATGCTAGGCTTTTTGCCTGTCCATAACTCGTATGAGGTTTTAGCTATTGCTTTACTTGGAACTCTGTTCAGGATGTAAACTGCAGTCTTGATGGCTTCACCCTAAAGCGATTCTGGCAAAAAAGAATGACTAATCATACTTCTTACCATATTCTTTAAGGTTCGGTTTCATCTCTCAGCTACACTATTTTGACTAGGAGTCCCCGGCATGTTGTATTGAGGAACGATCCCACATTCCATCAAAAATTTGGCGAAAAGTCCGGGATGTTGTTCACTTGATCCATCATATCTATCGTAGTATTCACCTCCATGGTCAGATTTGACAGCCTTAATTTTCTTGCCTAATTGATTTTCAACTTCGACTTTGAAATTCTTGAACAAGTTTATAGATTGAGACTTCTCATGAATTAAATAAAGATAGTCATACCTAGAGTAGTCATCTATGAAAGTGATAAAATATTATTTTTCATTCCAAGAAGCTGTAGGGAATGGACCACAAATATCCGTATGTATCAATTCAAAGACACTATTACTCCTATTAACACCTTTATTTTTAACATTTGTTTGTTTTCCCTTAATATACTCAATGCAGACTTCAAAATCTGACAAATCTAAGGGATCAAGAATTCCTTCTGACACAAGTTTTTGAATCATTTGTTTAGAAATATATCCTAAACGTTTGTGCTATAACATGAATGAATTCTCATTTGTTAATCTGCGCTTAATACCAACATTACTGGTATGCAATGATTCGTCTTCTTTGGAGGCAATCATATCCAGTTTATATAAATTATCAATTAAAGAACCGGTACCAAACAAATTTGAATTCTGAAAAAGACTAAACTTTTTATTTCCAAATGAACAAGAAAAACCTTATTTGTCCAAACATGAAATAGAAACCAAATTCCGTCTAAAAGACGGTACATAAAAAGTCTCATCCAAATCCAAATTACAACCAGATTCCAATTGTAATCTAAATAAACAAACTGCCTCCACATGAGCTCTTTCGCTATTTACTACATAGATGAATCTTTCAGCATCAATTGGCGTTCGACACCTTATACACCCCTGTATAGAAACACTTATGTGAGTAGTTGCACTTGTATCTATTCACCAAATGTTCTTAGGTACTAAGGCCAAATTAACTTCTGAACAAACAAAGTTTAGAAGTTTACCCTTCTTCTCACGCCAGGTCACATACTTGGCATATTTTGTGCAGTCTTTCTTCACATGACCAGCTTTGTGGCAAAAGAAACAAGTTATACATTTATTTTGTTTCTGTTGTCCCTTGTGGTGTGAATTTTCAGACCCTGCAGTTTCCTTTCCTTTAATGTTCCTCTTTCTTTTCTTCCTGGAACTGGGGTCCTGATAAGTTGATGCTAAATGAGCACTTTCAATCTTTTCATGATTAAGTCTTTCTTCCTATTGGATACATTGAGCAATCAGCTCATTCAAAGTCTATTTTTTCTTTTGAGTATTGTAACTAATTTTGAAAAGACTGAATTGTGTAGGAAGAGAGATCAAGACTAAGTGCACCAGAATGTCTTATGGCAATTCCAGCTTAAATGCTTTTAGTCTTGTCACAAGGTTTGACATTTCCATGATGTACTCTCTTATATTCCTCTTCCCCTTGTACCGCATTGAGACAAGCTTAGTCAAGATAGTGCTTGTCTTGACCTTTTCATTTGTGGCGAATCGGTTTGCTATTTGGGAGAGGAATTTCTTAGCATCATTTTCATCAAGACTAGATACCCTGATGGTATCTGGAATCGAGTGCTTCATAATCATTAGGCTCATGCGGTTTGTTCGCTCCCACTTTTCATATACAACCTTTTGCTCAGCGGTACTATCACTGGTCAAAGGTGCAGGGCGATCGACCTTCAATGCATAGTCTAATTTCATGCACCCGAGCACGATCATAACATGATCTTGCCACTTCTTGAAATTCGTGCCGTTAAGCACGGGAATGCTGTTGATATTAGCAGAAATCGATGTTGCTATAAACAAGAACAAAAGCTCACAATTAGTAACAACTCATGTATATATGAATCAAAACAAAACTGTATACATATACACATGCATGTGGACCCATAACAAGATACCTTGCACAACATTAATATTTAATCTTTGGACAGAAATATCAACTTGTAAGTGGTATCGCAAATATAGTTCATGAATATTGACAACCCAACCTGCCAAATAATGTGCCTTTCTTTGGACTGACACATTATTCGCATGGCAACCTTTATTTGTCACATATTCACAACTATTTTAATCTATTAACAATGCAAAAATAATCTTCCTTTGGGCCGATTATTTTCACATATTAATAGCATGTTTACATGTCTTAAAATAAATAAATTTACATATTAGAGATTGCTTTGGCAACATAATACTTCAATTCGTTCATTAAAAACATTAAATATAAAATTCGGAACAAAATCCTTAAAAAAAAAAATTTTGACCGACGTCGCAGCACCAGCAATCTACCCGAGGGACAGATTGCTGGCGTTGAGGAAATACCAAATTGCTATGTTTGCAATTGGTAAGCGGTCGATTTACTATAGAAACGGAATTACAATAAAATCAGTAATGCATCTTTGATTTGTTTCTTGCAAATTACAATTTGTATCATTCTTTTGTCTTTTGTGCTTTTGGCCTTTAGCTAAGCAAAATGATTTTGTTTGCATCAGTTATGAGATCACTCCACTATTAAGTTTCCATGCTGTAAGGACTATAGACACCACATATCTCCACATTAGTATGATATTGTCCACTTTGGGCCTAAACCCTCATGGATTTGCTCTTGGGTTTTTACCCCAAAAAGCCTCATACCAATGGAGATATTTGTCCATCCTTATATACCCATGATCCTCCCCACTTCTAACCAATGTGGGACTTTGGTTGTATACCAACAATCCTCCCCTCGAACAAAGGACCATCGAGCCTCCCCTCAAATGATCATCCATCCGTCCACTCTCTACCAACCAGGATTCTCCACTCCACTGCGTTGGCGCACATGCCTTACATGGAGCATCACCTACCTCGAGAGCTTGCTCTATCCCAGGTCAACTCCTCTTCACCGTGTTATGACCAGGACACGTCCATGAAGAATCTGGAGCACACTGCCTGTCAAACCGAGCTCAATCCACGGATCTCATCGTGATCTAACCTGGGCCCACCACCTTTTGTTCGGCATTCCGAGGATTCATCCACATGGCTAACTCCGAGGCATGGCTCTGATACCACTTGTAAAGACTATGGACACCACATATCTTCACATTAGTATGATATTGTCCACTTTGGGCCTAAGCCCTCATGGATTTGCTCTTGGGTTTTTACCCCAAAAGGCCTCATACCAATGGAGATATTTGTCCATCCTTATATACCCATGATCCTCCCCACTTCTAGCCAATGTGGGACTTTGGTTGTACACCAACACATGCATTTTATAATTGAAAGGTAATGAGTGGAAGATCAAGAACTTGCACAGAACATGTGGAGATGCACATAATGACAAGAATATGCATAGAACATGTGGTCACTATTAACTTTTCTACCCAATCCACTTATTATATTTGGAAAAGTGAAAACTGTGTAAATCGTTTTGATATTACGCATTAAGCCACAAAACAAAACCCAAAGCTAGCGCCGCAGCGCTGGTTCACGGCAATTGAACCAATAAAATCACTAAAATTTCATATTTTTATACCAAAAAAAAAATCATATTTTGATATGCAATTCACAGAGTAATTATAAAATCTCATCAACAAACATGGATTTATAGCAATTTTGTCAAAACAAATTTCTGCCCTAAACATACTTTATGGGAAAAATTTCAAAAAACTCAATTTTCATATGAATCTCAACAATTTAACATGAAAGGCTCTGATACCACTTGTTATGTTAATCTTGATACTAATACACAAATAATCAATGATACAGCCAAGATCTTTTCACATTAAACTTGTCAAGAATTCATACACACACACACATATATATATATATATATATACATATATACATATATATATATATATACATATATATATATATATTGAGAAGATGAGTTAAAAACAAACCGGAATCTATTATAAGCAAGCCTCCTTGGGTTGATTTTCTAAGACTACAGCGAGAACCACCTTTGGTATGGGAACCAATTAACTGAATGTTAGAGGGAAGGGAGAAGAACTGTCTGTTTCAATAAAATTTAACGCACGTTAAACACCCTCCCCTGATGTCTATTTATATCTCTGTGCCTTAAGGACCATAATCCTAACAGTTACCTCATACATGTGCATTGGATCTTTGGCCCATTAACAAAGACCCATACCACATTGGGCTTCTACACATAAGGTGGCCCATACTAAAGAACCTTGATACTTTGGAGACCCATAAAAATTATATCACTTAATTGAGTCCTTTATTAGATAACGGGTCTACATGTACAATGTTATAACATATCTTAACCCAAAATTCCAACAATACTTTGAATGTAATCTTCAAAGTCCAACTTGGAGCAAAATCTGTGGGCAAAATTAGAAATTTGCAGGTGATTCAGCCCACTCTGAGATAATTAGACATGGGACATTCTGGGGAAATATAATGAACCAAGTAACAGTGTAATGAAGACCTGTTTAAGTGCAAGTATACGATCAAATACAATGATGAAGTTCAGTATATACATAGACACAAGCAAACAGTAGCGTGGACGGAGATGAGCATACAAGAAATGAGGTAATGCAAGCCAAAATGTTGATGGTACTGTTCTGAATGTATAGATAGGTTACAAGCATGATACACTGCATTATAGAATTTATATAAGCATTCTCAAAAATATAGAGATGCCATCGGTATGAAAGCTTTAGAACAATATGGCAATACAATCATATAAAAGGAGATTATTATCTTCTTGCACAAAGACAGATTAGTGATGGGAGCAATGAAGGCTTGCCCATCCTTCCTGTAGCACAATCTTCTTGAATGTGAATAGTGATGCATGCTTAACTTCAGGCTTCAATGGATGGCAGTGAAAGAGATGAGAAAAATATAGTTTCCATGCAGGAAATGGGCTAGACAATGTTTTGAACTACGTAAAAAATTTTCACTCACCACAAAAGGAAAAAGAAAAATACTATACTACAGCATCCTAGCTGTTAAATGAACAGAACGAACTTAAGAACTCATTTTAAGACGAAAAACCTGAGAACTAAAGAACTGTGGATAATTTTCGCTTACAGTACAGCACAACTTTAAAGCTCAAAGTATTGTTTTAAACAAAAATCACAGTTGAGTATGCTAAAAGAAAATACTCAAAAGTTCAACTCATGTCATAGTGATGGAAAAGCCGCTCCAATCACAATGTGCTTGAAAATTTGTTATGGGGAAATAGAATTAATGATCAACCTCTAAAGTGAGTTAACAATCCCAGGATACACCTGCTGGCGGAGGAAGTAAGCTAATCATACACGCTGGGAATTCAACTTCCTAGACATGAACTGCTTCAGTGACGCGAGCAAAAAGAATTTTTAGGGTAATTCTACTATATGATATGCTGGCAATATAAAAGGAAAAAATAAATAAAAAGCAATTGCATCATGACATGCACAAAAGTTCAAAATGGATATTACTTCTAATAGGCTGTTTTTATTTTGGATGAGTATTCTAATAGGCAGTTGACAGAAAAACAAAAGATGACAAACTTTTTCTTTAGGGGAAACACTACAACTAAAATTATGGATGGCATATATATGAATAAAAGATTAGAAGCAATACGTTTATTTATCCCAAATATTTAAAGTTACAGATAAGAGTAAAAGAAAGTAGATAACCAGTTAGCTCACCTGCAAGCATCTACAAAAACTTGAGCTCTTAAAAAATGCAAGTTGATGTAAGACCCAGCAATCACGATGCAGAAATAAGGTTCACAACCAACAGCCAATCTATATAACAAACTTTGATTTGTACTTAATCAATAATACTCTTTCAAGCAACTAATTCAGTTTCCTCCATTGCATGGTCTTGAAAAATAGTATCATACTTCAGGCTTCTCGCAGTTTCAAAGAAATGTGCAACAGCTTCCTCAGGTGTCCCAACTAGAACACCATGTCCTAGAATGAGAATGTGTCCCTGTGACCCCGCACGCTTGACAACTCTGAAAAATGAATTATATCCATTTAAGCTAGTAGACTAATTATGGAAACAAAAATTAATTGCAACTTTATGTAGACCAAAAAAAAATGCACGATTCATAAACCAAGCCATTCTCTATCGCCATGAAATGATACTCTCTATCAGGCCATTCTTTATTATCATGTCACACGCATTTCTGTACATATATTAACAGACAGCGGCACACATAAATATATCAAAAAGAGTATCCATAGTTGTTTTGTCATACACCTTGTGCCCCATGTCAGACAGTAGCATCAATGTTTTCCATTTTATGTGATGTACTTGACTATATGGAGAATATTGACTACGTCAGTCCAAAAGAATAAAATCAGGTAAAGTGAGAATTTTTTTTTTTAAATTATTGACAATTTTCAATGCCCAATATATGGAGAAAGGACTCTGTTCTGAGCCAATTTCAATGACAATTACTATCCACCATCGTTTATAGACTTGGTTCAAAATATCTTATTAGAATACTTTTATATAGTTCAATTGTAACCAAAGTTAGCAAACCTATGAATTTCATCAGTCAATGTTGGAAGGGGGGAAAATAAGTAAGCAGGGTCCACATTTCCCTGGACACTGATCCCACTACCCAATCATTTCCTTCCATCCGCCATATCCACCGTCCGGTCAAGGCCAATCACATCAACTCCTATTCCTTTCATACGCTCAAGAAGGCCACCATTTCCGTTAATGTGGAGAACAATTGGCGTTCCAGGACATTTAATCCTCACTACATGCACAATCTGCAATTTTAACCCCAAAGAAGAGACTTTCAATATCAGAAGTAAATTTCCTGCAATTCTTTGAGGTATAAACAAGTAAAAAAAATACTCTTTACTTATGAAGAAAAAGTAAAAAATACACCATAGAATAGAAATATGAAAATGGTAATGAGTTAAACTAAAGAAAACTTTCAGAACATGATAAGCTTACCAAGAAGAAGAAATCTATGTTCAATATTTAGAGTAACAAAAAGCTCCTATCTTCTTTTTTCCAAGAATAATCAACAGTTCCCACTGATATTCCCAGTAATAATACTATACGAACACTTGAGGCTTCGGGTTCATACAGCAAATCATGTCAATCTAAATATAACAACACGCAAACAAAAAGTTATAGCAAAGAGCTCTGTAGTAGCTATTTAGGCATAAAATCCATTAAATTATGCTAATCAACGATAATATTAAGTATTATTAAGCCACAAAGTGAAAAGCTCTTTCAAACCTTTCAAACCACTGAATCTATTATGTGAGCCTTACCTTTCAGACTCGTAGCATTTTCAGTTTAAATCAAGCTGCTCATCTAATTAATCTTTCATTGCCCATAACAAAATCAGCCTAGGCGACTTCTTTCCTCTTAGTTCCCTCAGTGGCTGCTAATTCTAGCCTTTCTTAGTTGCAAGACAAAATTTCTTCATACAAACATGCTCCTAGCAATCCAAACACAACCACAATTGGCCATACAACAAAATAAAACATTTCAGTATGCATTTGAGCGGAATAATATTCTTTTTCAACCATTTTAATGTTAAAAAAAATATGATTCCATCTCAATTCCAATTCCAAGCTTCAATTCCAGACAACCAAATGTAGTATTAATGCAATTAAGTTGCAATCTATTCGCAAAGTTAAAAGCAATTGCAAATAAACAATACACAAAAACAATTATAATCCAATAATAAGACATATCACTAAGGTGAAGTTTGGGAACCATTTTAAGCAGGTCTAAAGCACATTTGCTTGAACCATTTTAAGCAAATGTGCTCTAAGCATGCTTAAAATGGTTCCCAAACATCGTCTAATTATAAGATAAATAAATGAATTTAAGAAATACACTTAAAAATGAACATACCAGAAGAAGAAGAGCAAGCCACAGAGAACTTTTTGAGAGAAAATTTCGTTCTTTTACGAGAAGGAACAAACGTTCCATTGATGCAACTAGATTGAAACCTAACTGTACAGTCAAAGAACAGCACCCACTGCGCACAAACGATTTGGAAACATCATACACCGAACCTCAACAAGTAAAATGATAAAGGAGAGAAGTAAACCCGTAAATAAATGTAAAATGTATGGACATATGGAATGAGATAATAAACAAAAAATGGGGATTTGAACTGACCTAGTTAGTGAAGATAAACTCATTTTTGGGTGAAGAAGCTTTGTGACACAGAGAGACGGATGGAATTGGAGGATTTTTTTCTCTACTATCAGGCACCACGTGCTCCGCACGTGTTTATCTCCCGTTACTTCGGTTGAAAAATTAGAACTCATGATGTGGATGTTCCAAGGCTATGTTGGCAATTTTCAGTCGGATAGGGTAGATTTAATGAATACGGTACGGTAGACTGTTCATGAGTAAGTCCTTACTCTGTTGTGTTCAGAGAAACTCTAATAAAAAGATGTATAAGTTATTGATAATTATAAAATACTTAAAACACCCTAAAACCTCATTTTCTTCTCACTTATAATAATAATAATAATAATAATAGTAATATTTTTATAATTATAAGAATAATATTATTTTCATTATTATTAATATATTATTATAAATGTAATAATAATAATAATAATGATTATTATTTTTATTATCACTATATTATTAGTTATTATTAGTATTCATATTATAATAGTAATATGTATTAGTTATTATTAAATTACTAATTTTATCCTCATAATTATTATAATTATAATTATTACTATTATTATCATTATCATTTTAATATTCTTATAATTATAAAAATATTAATATATATTATTATAGTTATGATAATAATAATTTATTATTATTTTAATATTATAATAAATTATAAAAATAATATTAATATATGTATTATTATAATTATGATAATAATAATTTTGTATGGAAGCTGAATAGTAAAAAAGTAAAAACGTAATTTTGTATCATTACTCAACTGAGTAAGCCTTATACACCCACTATGGGGTGCGTAGAGCTTACTTAATGTAACTTGAGTAAGCATTACCTTACTAAATGTAAAATTTTACACTAAATACTTGATAAGATTGAGTAAGAGTCTTCCTCACCCCTTACTTTGTAAGTGTCTAATCATGGTTTCTCTTGTTTAAAGATAAGAGTAAAAGTCTCATTCATAAAGCCAAAACAAAAATAAATTACAAAGCATGGTGATATGAAAAATTAAATTTTTGATTATATTTCCTATGGGATATTGAAAGAGCAACGAATTCCATTATAAAACCAGTCAAAATGATTCAACCAATAGAATTTACAAAGAATAATGATCCTTAACTACTCTATATTCTAACCAAAAAAAAAAAAAAACCACCATTGCAAAAGCTCCATGATCTTAATTCTCAATCCATAAAAAATCATTATTTTGAACTGAATAAAAAATTTTGAACCACAATCAAATGCAACAAATCATTACATCTCTAAACCATAAGCATCATTAGAAACAGGCAAGAAACAATTAGTTCAAAACACTGTTGAGAAAAAAGAAAGAGTAGAAGAAAAATATCGAGATAAAGGTTAAATCACCATTTTTATAAAGATTAGAAAAACACAATAGGTAACAATTCCACGATTAATATCAGTATACTCTAGAAGGGATTAATTTTGTATTCATCCAAAAAACAATTGCTTATCAATTGCATAAGTATATAAACCTCAAATCAACCACTATAATACATACAAGGAATTTAAAGGTCAGGTTGAGTTTAATTCTTTAAAATTTTAGTTATCTAGTAGCTCCCCCCGTTAATCATGGGGCTATACCGATGCTTAGGTCTCTCATATCATTATATACATGTTTAGTCTGACATCTATACACATGAACGTATAAATGCAAGCACCCTTGCTGAAAACTGATTGCTTACTAATAGTAACTAATTGAGTTTTATGAATCCAGACATATACAACCTTGCAAGAGTTGTAAGATTCAAAAAATAAGGAGGGTTGGAATCATTCTTTTAAACAGATCCCAACAAAGTGTTTAATTTTATATCTTAAAAACTTATAAAAAAATTCTTTTGAAAAACTTTAAGTTTCAATTTTTTTGATATTTTGTTAAACAATTAGTTTGAACATTTAACTTAAAATCAAAAACTAGATAATAATTCTTTTGGAGTGCATCCATAGCTCTTAAAAAGAACTATAGCTGTAATTTTATTATCATAGCTTTAATTCTCGAAAAGAATCATCAAATACTAACTTAAAAGACACTACACTGAAGAAATTATCATATAATTCAATAGATGTGAAGCAGAGAGATGATTATAATTGAATAACTTATCAAATTGAAAATACAAAATTTCCAGTGCATATGATTTTATGGGCCGAGTAGGAATTGGAGGCTTAAAGCTTTTGGCAAAATCAATGCTATATCAATTAAAATGACAAAAAAAAACAATAATATGATAATAGACTGAATTTGCACTTAAATCAAATACATGGAGGCACAACAAAGAAACATAAGCTCGTCACTTTTTCTTTTCATATAAAAAGTGTTAACAAAACCACACATTAAAAATAAACATGTAATGATATTCAAATATTAAATTGGTTCTTTTTATTTTGTTTTTATCCCCCAAAGATTTGATTTATAATGAAGACACTAAATTAAAATTTTAGATCTTATGGAGTACTATATATGACCCATATTTCTCAAAACAATAAAAGGTACTACAATTTTTTTGAAAGGAAGAACGGGGGTAGACACCCAATTTTGCACCCTTTTGTAATAAATAATTTATTTCTCCAAAATGAAAAGAACAAGGATGGTTGTTCTAGTGGTGTGATCGAGTTATGATCTTCGTAGACTTCGATGTTTGCTATGATTAAAAGGTAATTTAAAACAAAATTAAGAAAAGAATTAAAGTTAGGAAGATAAAAAGGCTAAAATCTCTTGTTTTGAGTATCTGTCTTGTGAGCTTAACATTTTTATACCCACAAAACCCGAGACTTTATCATTTTCCAAATCAATATAAATTTTTATTAGATTTCCATCACTATATTATGAGAATTTTTCCGATAATGTTTTGAGTATCTGTCTTGTGAGCTTAATAATTTTTTACTCACAAAACTTGAGACTTTATCATTTTCCAAATCAATATAAATTTTAATTAGATTTTCATCACTATATTATGAGAATTTTTCCGATAAGAGATGAGCGAGGACTTATTTATTTACCGAAAAAGGTCTAAAACTGACCTGTTTTAGTGAGACAACTCTCATTTAAAATCAATAACAAATTTTGATATAAGACCACACATTCTATTTTCATAAAGTATAAATAGGCCTCCTAAATAATCCAAATGTTCCCACACATTCTATTTGAAGTTGAGGTCTAGAATTAGAAAATTTTCCTATTCAAAGAGAGAATTCAATTTTGAAAATTACCTCAATGGAGGCTCATTTGCCTCCAAGTTGGCCAGACCTTATTCCTAATCTTGATTGGATCTATTATACCTTATAAATACTCCTTTATAATATCCTTAGAAGAATCTTTTGACCTTTTGGCTGAATATAGATTGCATTTTCAGATTTTGAGAGAATTAGTGAGATAAACAACCCTAAACTTGAGTTTTGGTGAGAGAAACCCTAAAGTATTTAGCCAAACCATAATACTACTTTCTAGAGTCCGATTTTCATTTTTGAAAGAATAAAAACAATAAAATCAAGTAATCTTTGATCACATCAACAAAGAACAAAGTGAAGAATTGCTCCAGAATTGCAAATCACTCAAGAACAAACATCTTCTTGCAAGGAACAAGGAGACCACCACATCCCCTATTCGGAGAAGGAGAGGAATTTTGTGATACTTTTTGTCAATGATAGAATACTTAAGGAAGATCTCAAAACATTTCTTTGATCTTCGCAAGCATCTAAGCACGCTCTGAAAGTAGAATTCAATATTTTTTCTTACAAAGTTCAGAACTTTTTTTGTTCTCCATATAGTTCATCTTTACAAATTGATTGCTTGTTTGATTGATTTTTTTTATATGATTTGATGATTCAGTATTGATAGTTTAGAAGAAAATTTGCATGTTTAGATAATTTAAAACTCATTAGAAAACTCAATAAATAAAAAAATAAAAAAAAACCTGAAACTACTCGAAGTTGGAAGAGGCTCTGATCTAGGTGCCACTTTTGAGAAAAATTTAGCTTGGGTCCCACTTTCAAGTGGATCCTGCATAAGAGGAACCACTTAAAAGTCGCGTCAGCATAAGGCATGCCACTTTATAGTGGTGCCAAAGCGCAGAAATTTCTAGATTCGTGTTTTTGTTCTTCATTTGCCTCCAATGTTTGATTTAGATGCTTGAATGATTCCAAACTTGTTTGTATGATTCATATAATGTCTTTAAATAATTTAGAAACATGTTTTAAGATTTTAAATCATGAATCAATATGCTTTAATGATCATGATATAGAAACCCTAAAAGACATGCTTTGATGTTGAATTTATGATTTATGATGCTAGAATATGTTTTAATTGTTTATGGATATTACATGAAGATATAATCATGTGAAAATTTATGTCTTTCATATGATGATCATTCTATGGCCTGAATTTACGATGATAAACATGCTCACATGTCCTTATTTTTTGTCTTTTATGACTACATACTTGTTAATTAGATTCTTCATGATTTTGTGCTTAATTTGGTGTAAACTAGTTGCTATCCATGCCACGAGAACATGATAAAATTACTTTTTTTGGTTGAGAGTATGTTATATTTTGTATGATTATAAGATTACTAACTGCTTGGATAATACAACATGCTTTATTTTATAATTTCATGCTTAATTACGTGTTCTTGGTTTAATTATATGCTTGAGTGGATGGATTAGTTACTGTTTTATTTGTTTTGATTATGAATGAATTTAATTGCTCACTAAATGGTTTGTGAGTAATGGATTTACTGTATATATTGGTATGAAAATGGAGTCAATTCTCTTTTTACTTAATTGCCATGGATGAATTTATTTTAATTGTTATGGATGAATTTATTTAACTGCCATGGATGGATTTAATTACTTGCTATGAATGAATTTATTTAACTATCATGGATGGTTTACTTATCACTTTATTTATGTTTTCACAATTTTAGTAATGTAAGTTGTGGTTAGGCACCTTTTAAATTATTATTTTTTTCTTGTGTTTTTTTAGTTATTTATTTCTTTTTGAGTTACAAATTGTGGTTAGGTACCTTTTATTTTTCTCTCTATTTCCCAGTAATTTCCACACTTTATTTTCTTGCTCATTTACTTGCTTTATAACTGTTATGAATGGATGCATGCTATTATATAATCATGGTATTGTGGGCAAATTATCATTATTTCATATCTTTGTGTGCATGTGTGACCATTAAAAAGAACCAATTAATCTAAATTACTTAAAATGAATACAATAATATGCAAAAGTATGAGCTAGACCCATCAAGGCCTAGGCGTACCTGGGTTGCTCATTCGTGACTTCTTTATTGTGTACCCAATCTCTAAACATGAATATCTAAATCAAATAAAGACCAACAACAATGTGGTTTCTTGGTCCTATAAACCAAGTGAGGGCTCCTTGATCTGATTATTTGCCAATGGCTTTCTGTAACTGGCACATCTCTTGAAATATTTGGATTTCGGATTTGTTCATTTTAGTATTGACCATCGGAATTTAAAATGGAATAAAAAAAGAAGCGCAAATTCACATATCCATAGTTCGGAGACTCCGTTGGGGAGATTAAACCAAAAGGTTGTATATTACTTTGATTCATTGGAATTAATTTTTATTAATTGGTTCTTAAATTTAAACATTTGCATTATGCATCACAACTGAGTCATCTCCAAGAAAACCCTTAAGGTAGATGAAATATGGCGCACATGTCAACTCGATGCAAAAGGTGAAACTAAGGGATTCCCCTCACACCGTGAAGGTTGTGAAGTCAACTTGATGACACATACTAAGGGACTGTCAAGAACTGTTTGACCAAGGCTTGGAAATGTTGCTACCTTGGAAGGTATATCAGACATACTATGTCATGGTGTACCAACCCAACCGTACCAATGTCTAGATGTTGGAACCTCAAGTCAATAAAGGGCTTCAATGCCCACAAACCTTACTTGCTTGCCTTGAATGAGCATAGATGTTAGTATATAGTATGATCACCTATTAATTGAATAAACCTAAAAGATTAATCACCTAAAGACCTAGAATTGATTTGTTCGATTTGTTTGAGCCCCATGCCTCATGCAGTACTTTAAGAGATAAAATGGGAGTCATTAATCCTAGGTTTAATTCACTTATAGGTAAACGATAGCATCTATGAAAATAGGTCAACCTCGAGTGACTTGGAGTATATCCCTAGATGAGAGACTAATTTACTCTAACTATTACCACAAAAGAGACAAGAGAAGTTATAGGGAGACTTGAGGAGATGATTACTAGGTTGACTTGCAACCAATATACACTTATGGAGAGAATGGTAGTGGTTGAAGACTCTGTCGATGTGGTAAGAAAGAAAACTGATACTAGAGAGAAGAAGTTTGAGCATAGTAGTAAGAAACTTGATGTTGAGGCACTGCTATAGTGATGATGACAAGAATGAGGTAATTAAATCCAAGAAAGGTACTTGAACCACACCTAAGGAAAAGTATAAATGTAGAGTTCAGTCTTTTCTTTAAAATTTTATATGTTACATCAACGAAGTAAATATAATTTTTCCATGTTAGACATATGTATGACTTATTATATGAGGGGTCATATAGACATAATAAAAATAGAGGTGTGTGTATAAAAGCTAAGATTTACTTAAAGAGAAAAAAATTTAGAAACAAATTAGGTCTTAGTAAAAATAGCTAAGAAAAACAAGGAAAAAGTTTACAATTTAAATAAATTGGTAAAAGAAGGGCAAATAGGTAAAAAAAACTTACATTTAGGGATATTATATAAAGCTTAGAGACTTAAAGAAATAGCCCAAATCTTTCAAATTTTCCAGAATATTCGGGTAGATTCTCAAGCCTTCTTCATTTTTGCAAAACCCCAAACTACCTAAATTTCTCATAGCTCACCCCCTCACATCACTCATTCACTCGCCCCTAAATTTTGTAGGACACTTATTGCTAGTCAGGAGAAATGACCGAGAAGAGTGGTGAGATGCTATACGCACCATAGGGCGGCGAGTGGGTTGCACACGCCATACAGTCTCTATTTCTTCTTTTATTTTCTTTGGCCATTTTTACCAAGAATTTGAGGTATCATTCTCTTTTAACCTATTTTAAGTTAAAGTAGACTTAAGAAAGTTAAATTCTTGGCTTTGTTTTAATGATTTGGATTTAATTTGATGAGTTTTGAGTTAATTGAAGTTAGAGTATGAACTTAATGGGAGACTTGAATTAAACTTAAATTCTAGAACGAATTAGTCTAAGTTTGTGTTTGGGTAATGTTAAATATGTAAGTTTAGGTTTATGATATAAAGACTGTTAGACTGGAATGATTTCTTTGAGTTGAAGGAATTATGGGACAAACCTAGTTTTGGGTAAAAGCTTTTTAAGATAAATTTTAGAAAAGAAGAAATTGTGGAAGTTAATGAAACAAATCATTTTAGTTAGTCTTGAAACTTAAGAATCCTAAGCTTTATTGTAAATTAACTTTGAAATTACTTTAGTAAATTAAAAATCCTTGTCATGAGACATAAACTTAAAATTTGATTGAAAAGGAAAGAAAAAGCAAGGAAAGTAAAATAAGACCTATAACCTTAAAAAGATTAATTGTTATTACACCTAGGACCTATAATAATACTTATATTAAAAGGGAGAAAACTTGTGGCATAGCTATTGTTTTGAATATTTCTTATTATTGCTCGATAGAGATGGATATTAATTACATGTGTACTTCTTGGATTGTTATACTAAATAGTATATTCATTAGGTGTGGTGGAAGAACGTACTAAGGGCAAGAAAATAGTTCAAGAATAGTACTTAGTAGTAAACGTGGAAAATTATTAACGAAGGTGAAAAGTAAAAATGTACAATAACATAACGATTATGGGAATGAAACTATATAAGAAATTGTATGTAGAAAATATTTAATAGGTGAGTATATATACATATGTATATATGTTGATGTGTTTAGTTGAAGAAAATGTGAAATTTGATTGTTTTGATATATCATGATTGAGAACTTACTATGTTGTGAATGCATTTTATGAGATGTGATTTTATGATGTTTGTATGGAATGAGTGGAGTAAAAAGTGATTAACATGACTTGGTCGCACGGTAAGGGGTAGGGGGATTGATAAGTGCTTAAATATTCATATTTAAGCCCCTTAATTATATTTGTTAAGCTCTTAGTTTGTGTTATTTCATTCTATTTTATTTTCTTTCTGTGTGTTTATAGGTTTTTGGAGAAAATAGAGCATTATGGAAATATCTGGATTAAAGAGCAAACCTGGGGAAAGCTGGAGTCTGCCTAGTGCGATCGAGCACAGAGACCTGCGATCGAGTGCAACAGTGCTCAAGCACCCAAGCCAAGGATCGAGCGCACCTGCACTCATGCCTGCAAGAGGTGTGCTCGTTCTGTGATTGAGCACATATGTGCATCAGTAAATATTAAAACGGCTAGTCCTATTTTGGAAATAAGGGTAGGGTTTTATTTTACGAGTTTTAGGGTTTCTATATGTTTCTAAACTCTATAAATAGGCCTAGAAACATAGAAAGAGGGAAGCGATGAGAGATTTTGGAGACGAATTGACGGCTCTTCTAGGAAGTATTTTTGGGTTTATTCTCATCCTTTTATTTTACTTTATGAGGATGTTTAACATCAAACTCATTTGTAACTAAATTGCTAGTAGGGCTCGAGTGAAGCCCTGATTATGCTTTTCCATAATTAAATATTATTGCCTTTGTGATAGTTATATTATGATGCGTAACTTGATTAATGCCTGTTTTCTTGAATTCCTCATATGTGTTTGCCTGATCAATATATGCATGTGGTATGGATTAGTTAATTAAATCAATTTGGATGACCGAGTCCTGGGTTTAATAATAGTAACAAAAGAAATCCACATCGGGTTCTCGGGTTAATCAACATGGGAAACCAGGAGTATATAACATGCCCTAGGTCTTGTGTGTTTGTCGATTTTCACGGATATTATGCTCTCTTAAAGAACAACTTAGTATACACCATGCTAAATCCTTTAAGAAAGAAAAAAGTTAGAGTATATCCCATGCCTAACTCGTTGCTTAGGGAAATCAATAGCTTAATGAGTATTCACCGTGCCCTTAGGTTGACAACATTAGGAATTCATAACATGATTAAAACATTGGCACACTATTTTAATGGGAAAACATTATTAGTGATGGATATCAAATCCCTACACTTTTATCATTATCGAATCAAATTCACTTTTTCTTTCTCTCATTTTATATTGCAGAATTAATTTTAAATGAAAATTTACCAATCCTTATGGGAATGATCTCACACTTGTACACTATACTACTATGTTGACCTTGTGCACTTGCAAGTAAAACGTTTAATTATTTGCTTATTAATTTAGGTAAATTTTTGTGCAACAAGTTTTTGACGCCGTTGCTGGGGATTGCGTTAAATTCTGTTTAGAATTATTTTTCGTTTAGTTTTATTATTCTGTTCTGTTTTATTTTAATCAAAAAATCTAATTTTTACCTTCTTTTTGTTTTTCTGTTTTTGCTTCAGGTCTGCAGCAGAGCAGTTCCTGGCATTGCGATCGAGCGCTAGCTCATAGTGATCGAGCGCAATTCTGGGATTGATCGAGCGCAAGTCCAAAAACTACCCGAACAACAGTACTGAAGTTGTTGCACTGAAGAGTTTCAGCTGATTCATGTAAGGGCTTTAATCCAGGAATCTAACCATCTTTCCACTTGATACAGAGATTGAGCGGACCATTCAACAAAGGCCTAGAGACAACGTTGAGGAGGAAGAAGAAGAATTCGAGGGAGAGGCATCGATGGCGGAACAGCTTGACAACCAACCGCCACCAAAGCGATGACCCATGAAGCAATCCTTTATCCCACAGAACCTCAACCAGCCCTCATGCATTACTTATCAACTGGAGGTAGAAGGCAATTATTACATATCCCCGCAGATTCTCAGTTCTTTGACTCACTTCAGGGGTACACCTACTGAGGATCCACACTTGCATCTTCGGGAATTCTTTGATCTCTGCAAGTTCTAGCACATCCAGGGCCTAGATCAAGAGGGAATCAGGTTAATTCTTTCCCCTTTTTCATTAAAAGATAATGCTAAGTTGTGGTACAATTCATTGCCTGCAATTTCTATCCATACTTGGGAAGAGCTATCCGGTATGTTCCTAAAGAAGTTTTTCCCAGAACAAAAGACAAGATAGATGAGGAAGGAGATTCAATCTTTTCAACAGAGAGATGGAGACCTTTTTTTTGAAGCATGGGGACACTTCAATGAGCTGCTTCTCAAGTGTCTACATCACAATCTACCTCAAGATGAGTTGGTACAGTTTCAGAATCAAAGAAGAGTGATCTAGAGAGCATTGTAAGGCAATTGGCAACTCAACAACAACAACTGATGACTTCACAAGATCAGTTTATGGCAGATGAAAGACAATTTCAAATTGAGCAAAGACAAACCATTGTAAAGCATGAGAAAGCTATTCAAAGATTAGAAGTACAAGTGGGGCAATTTGCTACCGAGCTAAGTGAAAGGAAACAAGGTGAACTTCCAGCCCAAACACTATCTAATCCAAGAAAACACTAACAACTAAAGGCCGTTACAACTCTAAAAAATGGTAAGATCATCGGAACCGATGAGCCTACATAAGCATCTCCAGATAAAGCATCCACATCAAAGGTAAGTGAAATGAAGAAGATGAATGCACCACCCTTCCCTCAAAGGTTAGTAAAGCCAAAGAAAGAAAATAAATTACTTGGTATTTTTGAAACTTTGAGAAAAGTGGAGATTAACATTCCTTTATTAGATGCAATTCAACAGATTCCTACATATGATAAATTTTTGAAAGATTATTGCACTCATAAAAGGAAGTTTGAGGAACATGAAATAGTGGCTTTAACTGAAGAGGTAAGTGCGGTGTTGTTAAGGAAACTACCACCAAAGCTAAAATATTCAAGTAATTTTACCATTCCTTACAGGATAGGTGACCAGCTTTTTGAGCGTGCACTACTGGATCTAGGGGCTGGTGTCAACTTGCTGTCATACATTGTATTTGAGACACTGGGTTTGGGGGAACTTCACCCAACTTCCATCACCTTGCAATTGGCAGACAGAAGCATTAAAAGACCAAGAGGTATTCTTGAGGATGTATTGGTAAAGGTAGGTGAATTTATTTTACCTACTGATTTTATTGTATTAGATATGGAAGAATCTCCTATGCCATTGCCTCTGCCCATCATCTTAGAAAGACCCTTTATGAGAACTGTTGATACAAAAATTTGTATGAAAAAAGGTATTGTAAGTATGAAGGTAAATGGTGAGAAGATTGAACTCAAAATATTTGATGCATTGAAATTATCCCAAGATGATATGGAATGTTTTAATGTATGTATGATGCAAGGTGTTATTGAGAAAGTTTTTCAGGTCCATCACATTGCTCCATTGGAGGCCACTCTCACCCATGGTTTCACAAGATTAGATATTGAGCTAGAATCTGCAGATGTTACTGATAACATCATTGAAGTTGTGCACCTCTTTGAGGCCTCTCCAAAGCATCCAAAGTATCAGTTCCTATGTGATGAGATGTCCCTCTTCCGGAGTGAGATAGCTGACATTAGATGGGAGGATCAGGAGGATACATACCTAGTTCACCAGCGCATAGAGAGGTTGGAATCGCATTTTGATAGGCAAGAGGTGATGCTCTAGGCCGTTCTAAATCGATTGCCATCCATTTCGGGGGCCTCGTCGTCGGCACCATATGGGGGACAACAGTGAGCGGTTGCACCATCTGGCCGAAGACGTAAACTTAACACTCATGGGAGGCACCCCACAACATATCCTTTATGTGTTTATTGTTTTTTATATTTCTTGTTACCGTTTATTTTTAGTTCTTTTTATTTTTCAGTATTACTTTAGTATTTACTTTTCAGGGACAACGCGTACTTCAGTTAAAGTTTGGGAGTATGCTATGAGCCAGCCAGTCCGGCTAGTTCTCCATCTCCCAGGTCAGCTCTTTCCATTATTCACACATTGGGAACAATATGTAATTTAAGTTTGGGGTATGGGAGACATATTACACACACTTTGTCCCGGTTTGTTGTTGTTTTTTTGGTTTAATGAGAAGAAAAAAACGCACGTTCATGTTGTCTTGAAATTTCAGTTGATATGAACATATATTATGATTTGATTTCATTGGTGAGCTTAAAATTTTGAACACATGATCTGATGATAGAGTTTTAAACTTTAGTTACTTACTTTAGGCATTTGAGAATTCACATGTTTGATCTACTCTGACACAAGCACATTAGCATATAACTGTGTGAGGTGTGACATGCGAATTTAATATGTATGTTTCTATAGCTTAGTTGAAACCAGATGACTTGTTGGATGGACACTTTGGCATAGAAAAGTAGAAAAAAAAATTGCACAAAAAGAGAAAAATTCTCATCATTGATAAACTTTCCACTGAGTAACTGGACATCTTGCCTCAGTAAGCAGTGAGTGTTCACGTCAAAAGATGGGAATTTCGATTGGTTGCATTAAGGCCAGTTTAGTTTCATAGCCTTTTTGACTCGAGTTAGTAAGTCCTTAGGGGTGTCTTTACACCTAATGCCCTAAAACTATCTGGTTTAGGAGTCATTAATTCAACACTCGCTACATGGGTCAATTAGAAAGCTTAAGGGAACTAAACATAGCAGAGCCTCATAATAAAAGAAAGAAGAAAATAAAACTATGCCATTGTTGTTCATTCTGATGAGAAATTCTGTGAATCTTAAGACATGAAGATATTGCACATTGAAATTATTTGGAAGCTTCATATTTATGTGCTAGTCCACTTTACACTGATTTGAACTTGTGATGCCTTAGCCAACCTCTTGTAAGTAATTAGATTTTAAAATTTATATTCATTACGAAGATGGGTTTATATTTTTAAGCTTTCTCATGAATGAATATCATGGTTTTGTGTGATACATAAATTTTAGGATACCATGAAAGATGGATTTATCTTTGTATTCCTTGTTTTTCATTTAGTTTCTAGTTTCGTATTGCTAAGGGACTAGCAATATGTAAGTTTGGGGGTGTGATAAGTGCTTAAATATTCATATTTAAGCCCTTTAATTTATATTTGTTAAGCTCTTAGTTTGTGTTATTTCATTCTATTTTTCCTTTCGAATCAAATTCACTTTTTCTTTCTCTCATATTTTAAATCAAAATTTACCAATCCCTGTGGGAATGATCTCGCACTTGCACACTATACTACTATGTTGACCTTGTGCACTTACAAGTATAACATTCAATTATTTGCTTATTAATTTAGGTAGATTTTTGCATAACAGGGATCTGATTTGTATATGCTGAGAAACGTACCATTAAATTGGGAGACATCCTTGTTGTAATGTATTGAGATGATAGAGTGAGAATATGATGATTTTATATAAGATGTGAAAATATTGAGATGAATGTTTTTCATAAATGATTTATTCTTGTGATGTACATGATATAACTTGATTATGTATTGTGTGATTACTAACTATGCATTAACATTTCTTTGTAATTGTTGTTTTTCTCAATATGAGATGTGAAAAGGTTAAGATAATTTATCCTGATCAGATATATGATGTAGTATGATTATGTGTTGGGATGAATTCTTTAAATATATTAATATACTTAGTAATGATTTGTTTTTCTCTTGTGATGATAAATAAGGAAAAATCCTCAAATATGTCTATAGAATGTAATTGATTTAAGAATTACTATATGATGAGAATTTGAAAATAGGAAAAGAACTCCACACATCGGTTACTTTGAGTAAATGTGAAAACTAACTAAGTTTTTTTTAGCTCACCCTTCCTTTTTTAATATTTCAAGAAAGTCTTTAAGAGATTTTAAATCAAATCTATAAGGAGATTGAAGAAGAAGGGTATCCTTAAGTGGGTTCTCACGCATGGCATCCTCACCCTTTTTGTTTGGAAGTCTAAATTGATGTACATTCTTCATTTTGGGAAAATATATATTTTAATTGTCATGGATGTAACTTTTCATAAAGTTATATCTTATGTTAACTCTTGGCATTATCCTTGATGGGTTGTAAAAATCATATAGAAGTGGAAGTGTGTATGCATGTATTAGCAATATGTTAATGTGATGTGTTGTATGACTTAAAGTGTAGGGTTTGCATGCTTATATTATATGTCTAGGTGCTCAGTGCTTAAAAGTAATGATGTCGTTCTGAGTAGTGCCCGCTTGGGATGGGTTATTATAGTAAAAGCATGAAAAAGTTTGGTGATGAGCTTGAGAAAATGAAGTTCTTCTTGAAAAAGGACCAAGGCACTGATGATTATTTGCTTGACATGGAAGATCTCACTTATACACTTAAAGAGCAATTACCTAGCAAGTTCAAGATGCCTGACCTAGAAAAGTTTTATGGAACTGAGAATCATAAGAGTCACTTGAAACAGTATATTGGCTCTATGTTGTGCAAAAATCTACCTAAATTAATAAGCAAATATTTGAACAATTTTACTTACAAGTGCACAAGGTCAACATAGCAGTATAGTGTGCAAAAGCGAGATCATCTCCACAGGGATTGGTAAATGTTGTTTTAGAATTAGTTTCACTATATAATACGATAGAAATAATAATTGAGTTTGGATTAATAATGATAAAAGCGTAGGGCTTTGATATCAACCTCTAATCATATTTTCCCAATAAAACAGTGTGCCAATGCTTTAGTCACATTATGAATACCTAATGTTGTCAACCTAAGGGCATGGTGTATACTCCTTAAGCTATCGATTTTCCTAAGCAACAAGTTAGGCATGGTGTATACTCTAACTCTTTTCTTTCTTAAAGGATTTAGCATGGTGTATACTAAGTTGTTCTTTAAGAGAGCTTAATATCTGTGGAAATCAACAAACACACGAGACCTAAGGCATGTTATATACTCCCGGTTTCCCATGTTGATTAACCCAAGAATTCGATGTGGATTTCTTTTGTTACTATTGTTAAACCCAGGACTCGATCATTCAAATTGATCTAACTAACTAGTCTAGACCACATGCATATGTTGATCAGGCAAACACATATGAGGAATTCAATAAAACAAGCATTAATCAAGTTAAGCATCATAGCACAGCTATCGCAAAGGAAACAATATTCATATATGGAAAAACATAATCAGGGCTTCAATCGAGCCCTATAAAAAGTTTAGTTACACATGAGTTTGATGTTAAACATCTTCATAAAACAAAGTAAAGAAAAGAAGAAACCCGGAAATACTTCCTAGACGAGTCGTCAATTCATCTCCAAAATCTCTCTCTCCAAAGCCCCTTTTTTCAGTGTTTACAAGCCTATTTATAAGGTTTAGAGACATCTGGAAACCCTAATTCGTAAAACAAAACCCTACCCCTCCTTTCCAAAATAGGTTCTGTCATTTTACTACTCACTGATACGCTACTCACTGATACGCGTTTGCGCTCGATCACAGACTGCTGCACTTGATTGCATGTGCCCTCAAGCCTTCATCTTACGTGCACGAGCGCTGGTGCACTCGATCCTGGACTTGGGCGCTGTTGCGCTCAATCGCAATCCTCTGTGCTCGATCGCACTAAGTAATGACCAGTTTTTTTCCAGATTTGTGCTCTAAACCAGATAATGCTCCATTTTCTTCAAAACCTAGAAAAACACATAAAACATAGAAAAGAAATAAAATAGCATGAAATAACATAACTAGGAACTTAACAAATGTAAATTAAGGGGCTTAAATACAAATATTTAAGAACTTATCACGCTACGCAATTAACCAATGTGTCTAAAAGTTTGTATCCTTACTTGATCTAGAGAACCTTCACTGGCTCTGCCCTCAAATGGTTCCTTGCTCTTGAATCCTCCAAAGTTCATACCCTTGAAGATATTGCCACCGAGTTCGTCAAGCAATATTCCTATAATACAAAACTTGATGTCACCCTTCGTGACCTTAAAACCACTAAACAAAAACATAATGAGACTTTTTTTGAGTTTATCACTCGTTGGAGATAAAAAGTAGTCAAAATGACCAATTGCCCCTTTGAACAAAACCAAGTCTGCATTGTCCTAAAGAACCTTTAACCCACCTATTTCTAAAGTTTTTTTTGCCATATATTATAAAACTTTTCAACAAATCTTGAATTCATGTTGAGTATGAACTAGTGGTGCAATATCAAAGAATGAGACTTCAAAGTACCAAAGGAAAAAAGGAAAATTCTATCTCCATTGCCAATGCTAATGATAATATCAAGGTCAATAATGTGAATGTATTGAACAATAAGGGAGCTTGTAGAAAGTTTGAAGCTTTCGGTGTTTGTATGTCTAAGGTCATGAACAAACTAATCAAGAATGGTCTCTTAACCCTTTGTAATCCATTAAATGATCCAATTACAAGGCTTGAATACAATTCTAACTAATACTATGACTTTCACCAACAACATGGCCAACTCACCGACATTGTGGACGTCTTAGTCATGTAATCCAAGACCTTATTGACAATAATGACATCCCTAAGCCTGGTCCAAAAAATAGAAAGCCTAATGTCTACAAAAATCCTTTGCTTAACTACCAAAATATCCCTTTCTCTGCCCACATAAACTCCCATTGATGATGAATTTAACTCCACTATTTTTATTACCCTTCTAGGATCCATACCCATTTTCAACTATGAACCCAATGACCAAACAATGCCTTATTTATCATGACTATCCACTTCTTTTAAGATGAGATCGATGGAGACAGTAAAATGAATAATGATGAAGACTTTTAGGACTTTATCAATGACCTTGAGGAGGATTATGGAATTAAGTTATGCCAAAAGTTTGATGATTTGAACCATGTGACTAGAGGTAGGAGACACTCCAAACTTGCTAACTTGGAGCAAAACTGTCCAAAAAGGGTGAAACTTCAAAAGCTAACAAGAAGAAATTCGAGAAGAACAAAAGGTAAAGAGAATGTGTGGAAGATGAAAACCATGTGATCAAGCAGTTGATAAAGCTCAAGCCAATATCTCTGTATGGGGTTTGGTAGAAGCCTTTTATCTTTATAGAAAGGCATTGATGGAGGCTTTAGTGAAAAGGGAAGTTTCTATTGATACTAAGCCAAAAGACATGATAAGATATGTGACTAGTGCATTAAAAGAAGGGATAGGCGTAACTTTCACCGATAATGATCTCCCAATTGAAGGGAAAAACAATAATAAATCCTTGCATATCACCATTGAATGTCTTAGTAAGAATGTTCATATGGTACTTGTTGACAATTGATCTACTCTTAATATATGTCCTTTACGCACTATGAATTGCTTTGAAATTGATACTTAAGAGTCGTTGCATGCTTCTCATATTGTTAAAGTTTGTGACAACACTAGGAGGAGACTATTGAAAGTTATCCAAATTGAAGCTAAAATAGGACCAATAGTGTGTGAAATTGGGTTCTATGTGATTGATGTACCTTCCTATTTCAACCTACTACTAGGAAAATCTTGGTTGCACTCTATTTAAGCTATCCCTTCTACTTTGCATCAAATGGTGAAGGTCAAGGGAAATCGTGGGGTTGTCACTAGTAATGGTGATCAAATTTCCATGGAAGTACTTGACACTAGAATTTAGATGGATAAGATTGTGTTGAATGGATTTGATTTCTCTATGGATATGGTAAGTGTTGATCTTATAGTAAAGAACATCATGAAAAAGATGGGTTACATAGAAGGTAAAGGTCTATATAAAGATCTCCAAGAAATTCTTCATTTTCTAGACATTTTCGTTATGAAAGACCACTAAGGGTTAGGTTATAAAGCCCACACGAAACGTAAAATTGTAAATTAGTATCATAAGTACCCTTCTCTTAATGGCTTATTTGTAAAAATTGATGAAGATTTTCCTTATTATAGATTTATCGAACCTTGGGTTAATGTTGTTAATGTTGCTAGGTATCGTGGATTTAAAATCATTAATGATATAGAAGTGAATTGGGAGAGCGATAAAGAAAAAAGGCCATAGATGACGAGAAAGCAAGGGACTTAATGAGCGAGGATGATCATGAAGCAATGGAGCTATTATTCAAAGAAGATTATGTGGCTGAACTATCTAAGCTTATTGGTTCCAAGAGTTAATCGATTCAATGTAAGTATAAATAAGAATCTAGTTTTAAGTTTAATTTTGGCCCGCCTAGGAGTTGAGAAGAATTTTTATGTTCTAAGTCTAGTTTTGACTTAAACTTTAAACCAATTTCTAGTCTAGAGTTTGAGTCTGAGTCTCTACTTAATTTTGATGTTTTCAGTCTTAAAACTATCTATGAGGTCGAGTCAGATGTCAAATATGTAAATCTTGAGTTTATGAATAAAGTATGCTTAGACATTGAGTATCCTTTTGTTTTGTCTTACAATAATGAAACCCGTGATAGCGAACTTGAAAAGGAAATTGAAATCGAGAAAAAATTTAATGCTCAACTAAAATTTGATGTATCTATCTTCATTAATTTTGGAACCAATGATGAACCTAAAGAAGTTAAAATTAGCAATACATTTTTGCCACTAGAAAAGAGCAACTTGTTTCATTCTTGCATGAATTTCATGATGTGTTTGCATGGTCATATGAGGATATGCCTGCATTTTTCCTCAAATTGTACAACATCGCATACCCTTATATGAACACATGAAGCCAATGAAACAAAAATTAAGAAGAATGAAACCAAAATGGGTTCTAAAAAAAATAACTAAATAGTTGAATGTCAAGTTCTTGATCGTTGCCAAGTATCCAAATTGGGTCGCCAATATTGTACCAATTCCTAAGAAAGGTGGAAACATCTGTTGTTTTGTTGACTATAGAGATCTCAATAAGGCCAATCCAAAATATAATTTTCCACTGCCTCACACAGATATGCTTGTTGATGATACTACTACCCATACATTGTTATCTTTTATGAATGGATTCTTTAGTTGCAACCAAATCCAAATGGCTTTTGAGAATAGAAAGAATAATACTTTTATCACGTAATGGGATACCTTTCACTCTAGAGTTATGCCTTTTGGTTTGAAGAATGCATATGTGACATACCAAATGATGGCCATTACGTTGCACCATGATACAATTCATAAGGAAATTGAGGTCTATGTAAATGAGATGATTGTGAATTCCAAGGATAGAGGAGGCCATTTAGAGACATTAAGGATGAAAGAATCTGAGAGTATAAATTAAGATTAAATCCACAGAAGTGTGTGTTTGGTGCTACTACTAGTAAGGTTCTAGGTTTTGTTGTAAGTTAGAGACATATTGAGACCAATTCGTCCAAGATAAAATCTTTTATTAACATACTAATGCCGAAAACCGAGAAAGAAGTGAAAGTCTTTCTAAGAAGAATTGAGTACGTAAGCTGTTTCATTTCCAAACTTTTTAACTTTTGCAAACCTATCTTTCGATTGTTGAAAAAAAAATTCCAAGATTGAATGAAACCCTCAATGTTAAGAAGTTTTCGATAAGATCAAAGATTACTTAGCCAATCTACCAATTCTAGTCTTTTCTCAATAGGGGCACCCTTCTTGTTGTACTTTGTTACTATAAAAACCATCATGGGGTGTATACTAGCTCAAGAAGATGGAGAAAAGTGATAAATGACTATTTATTACTTGAGTAAGAAGATATTGGAATATGAAGTTAGATATACTAAGGTTGAGAATGTTTATTTGACATTGGTGTAGGATATGAAGAAGTCAAGGCACTATATGGTTTCTTTCTAAGTCACAGTTATTTCTCGAATTGATCCTCTTAAGTATTTGTTTGAAAAGTAAGCTGTAATTTGAAGAATGACTCACTGACTCATGTTGTAATTTGAATTTGACCTCAAGTATGTCACTAATGAGTCTATCGAAGATAATGCTATTATTGAACACTTAATTGAACATCCTGTAGAAGAAGAAGAAGATTCAATGGATGTATTCCCAGATGAAGAGCTTATGAATGTTGATACTAGCCAAGGATAAAATTTTTACTTTGATAGGGCTTCGAATCAAGATGGATATGATGTTGGTGTTGGTGTTGGTGTTGTGATAGTGTCACAAGAACAATCTTATACCCTTTAGCAATCAAATTAGATTTTTCAACAATAAGTAATGTGGTTAAATATGAATCATATGTAACTAGCTTGGAAGATTTGATAACCATGAGAATTAAGAAAGTATAGGCCTTTGGAGATTCCACTTTGGTTATACTTCAAGTGCAAAAGAGATAAAAAAAAATTAAAGAAAATAAGCTTAGACTTTATCAAGAGTATATAGAGGATCTTCTCCAAGAATTTGAGAATGTTACATTCACCTACCTCTCTAGAGCTCAAAATCAGTTTGCTAATGCTTTGGCTACCTTAGCCTCATTAGTAAACATGCATGAAGGAGTTTAGTTTAGACCTTTATCCATCAAGAAATGAGAAGAGCCTGAGTATTGTCATAGAACTGACGTTGAAAAAAGTGCCTTTGATGGTTTGCCATGGTTCACTGATATCAAGAACTTTATTGATAACAGAGAATATCCTAAAGATGCAGATAAAAAAGATGAAAAAAAACCATTTGAATGTTAGCATTCCAATACATCCTTTGTGGTAATCAGTTATATAAGAAGTCATATGATAGAATCCAACTTCTTTGGGTTGAGGAAGATGTCGTTGCTAAGTTGTTTGAGAAAATACACGCGGGTTACTGTGGTCCATATATAAAAAGAAATATGCTTGCTAAGAAAATCTTGAAATTATGATACTATTAGATTATTATGGAGACTGGTTGTCTGAACTATGTGAGGAAATGTTATAAGTGTCAAATCCATATGAATCTCAAGTGTATGCCGCCATCTCCTTTTTATAACATTACTACACCTTGGTCATTTTCAGTATGGGGAATTGATGTCATTAGGAAGATTACTCCTAAAGCCTCAAAAGGACATGAGTACATTTTGGTAGCTATTGATTATTTCACCAAATAGATTGAAGCAACTTCTTATGCTACATTGAAAGCTAAGCATGTTGCTCAATTCATTCATACCAATATCATTAATCATTATAGAATACCTCATAAGATGATTTCTGAAAATAGTTCACACTTTAAAGGTGAGGTATTAGATAAGCTACAAGAATACAAGATTGTTCATCATAAGTCACCCTATCATCCCCAAACCAATGGTATTGATGAAGCTGCTAATAAAAAGGTCAAGGTAATTATTGAGAAGATAACTGAAACTTATAAAGATTGGCATAAGAAATTGCCTTATGCTTTGTGGGGTTATAGAAAATTCTTTGATATATCTATCGATGTTGTACCTTATAGTTTAGTTTATAGTATGGAAGTAGTATTGCCTGTTGAAATTAAAGTATCGTCACTGAGGGTAGTTTTCAAAACCAAAGCATCTGAAGAAGATTGGATGTGGTCTTAATAGATGAGAAGAGGCTGAGAATCATACATCATGTCCAAAGTAGCCAAATGAGAATTGTAGAGCATTTAACAAGAAGGTTAAGCCAAGGGATCTTAAGGAAGAAAATTTGGTCCACAAAGAGTTTTGTCTACCCAATTTTAATCCAAAGAGTAAGTTCAAACCAAAGTGAACTGGTCTTTATATGGTCAAGAAGATTTTGAGTGGAGGTACTGTCAAGATTGCTAATATTGATGAAAACAAATTTTTAGAACCCATAAGTTTGGATAAATTTAAAAAGTACTACATGTATGCAAATTTTCTTTAAAAAAAAAACGAATGAATAAATGCACTTGCTAGGTTGAAAACTTGCAAGGGCGGCCTAGGCAAAAAAATTAGAGTTAAAAAGGAATGTATTCGCTAAGTTAAAAACTTGAAAGGGCGGTTTAGGCAAACGTTAGAACAAAAGAAAAATAAATTAAATAAAAATGGGAAAAATTATGTAAGTATGATCACTCTTTGATGGAATTTAGGGTAAATCATGAGGATTTTGCATTAATAAAAATAAGAGTAAATTATATTTAGCCATCTATAGTTTCGACTAACCTACACATAAGGACTTATAGTTTCAAAATATATAGATACTCCCCTAGAATATGCATTTTTCAATGTAAGAATACATATTCTCCCCTCTCTGAAATATGCCTATCCATGGGGTATCTGTATATTTTGAAACTACAGGTCCTTATGTGTAGGTTAGGTCAAACTATATAAGGCTAAATTTAATTTACCCTAAAAATAAATCATTACATTTTGGAAGTGTTGGAATCTTTTATATATATATAATTAGTGATAAAAACTAAACAGACAATTTTAGAATATATACTTGTAGAAATCAAAATAATTTTAACACAACATAAATATAAGATATTAAAAAATATTGTATAATAAAATAAATAAATTAATTAAAATAGAAAAAAAATAGAAGAAGGTGGCCTGTGAGTTGTAGAAAGCCACTGTCCTAAAGCCGTTACAGCCTCCCTATGTGCAAGTACAAATGACTAAGACCGACTCCAAGATAAAACCCATGTGCTTGCAGCTTTGCCTCCTATAATGTGCAAATCCACTAGGAATCAGGGTGAACAGACACAATCAAGGTTACCCAAAACACAAATATGTAGAAAGTAGAAAACAAGAAAGAATCTGAAAAATTGTGTTTTAGGCTCTTAAAAGCTTAGTATTTATAAGCACAAATGAGTTTAATAATTTAATTAAATTTTTTAAAAAATAATTACAAAATTTTTAACTCTCAATTTATTAAGATTAATCACAAATTTGTAACTCTCAATTTATTGGCTATATTAAAATAGCCAAATAATGACTATTGAAGAGTCATTTGATAGTTACAAAATGTATAACTCTCAATTTAAATGATCGTGAGGAATTTAAAAAAAATTCTAACAATTCCTCACAAGTTTTAAAATTTCGAAACTCAAAATAAAATGAAATATAGACAGTATATAAGGACAACTCTAGTACTATGCAATAGGTGCAGGAGTCTTCAGGACTTGAGCCTACACTTAGTGTTAACGGTATTCATCTGAAGGAGTCGTAATGGACTACGCTTTGAGTTAGGTCCCTTGATCAGACTTCAACAAGTCACACATAAAGTACTTGATATCGGGTAAAGTTCACGGGTTAGTGCTATTAATGGCCATGCATTCTTATCTTGATTCTCATTAGAGTCTTTAGGGGATAGCCTAATCCTATATTCGTGGCCTCACAACACTCTCACTTAGATGAGTTTCCAAGGGTATGTGTGACAAGTACCTCGCAGCAATACCCGTCTCGATCTCATTAATGGTAAATATCAATCCTGAACATCACACTAATAAGCACTATCACCTTAGGGATGGGAAAGAGGGAGAACACTCCTAAAAAATGGTGCTAAAAATGAGTCACGCGCTGCAGGTTGTTTCTATCCATTGAACCTTCTTCATAGGATCTTCAATCACAAAGGTTGGGTTACCCCTGTTGGTGTCCCTATGGGCTAAGCCCATCTCCCTCAATGTAACAAGTATACCCCTCGTGGGTAGACCTAGAATACCCCTCATGGGTAGACCTTTAATCAGCTTATCAACTATATTCCTTTTATATCTCACAAAATCTAGAGATATAACACTTTTACTCAATAGTTCTTTGACTGACTTATCATCTTATTTTTAGAATGAGATTTTCATATAAGATCTATCACAACTTTACAATCACAATGTATATGTATGGAGGGCACAAGTTTGTTCACAATAGAAATATCCTTCAATAATTTTTTTAACCACTTAGCCTCTATACAAGTTGTAACTAGATCTATTAACTCAGTCTCCATAGTACTTACTCTCGGGAGGTAAGTCTAATAAAATCTAAGAATTCTCCTATACTATCGATTTAAATTCATTATCAATAGTTTCCTTCTAGAAAGGTGCAACTCCACAATTCTTTTCAATTCTAGCCCTCTTACCTCTTCTAGGTTCAAAATAAGTTTCAGATTTATTCCTATTGATGAACTAGAAAGTATATCCTCATTTAATTAAACCTTAGAAAGTTGAACCAACACCTTAATTTTGTAAAGAATGATATCCTCTGCATCTCTAGCTTCTATTATTGTGTTTATTGAATATTTCACTTATTTCAGAGTTTATCACTAAGAACCTATTTCCATTGCTCTCTTGAGCATAACCTATAAAAACAACATCTATAGTTTTGGGTTCAATTTTCTTTCTCTTTGAGTATAACCTTAGCTAGACACTCCCACACTTTTAGAATATCAAGCCTTGGATGTCTATTTTTTTTCGAGATTTTTAAAGGAGTTTTTTTCACTAATTTTTTAGATTTTTGTTGGTGGATTTTTTTTTCTACAAAAGCTTTATATCAATCACCAATCAAACTTTGGTGTATAGATTCAGGTGTAAAAACTCTATTGCTTTTAATTTATATATATTTTGCTCCAATTTAGTTTCTAACTTAGGTTTTTTATTTATTTTTATTTTTTATTAATGCACTCTATTAGTTTTAACAAATATGGTGCTACCATTCGCACTATTTAGACAAAAATATCTAAGTCGCTGAATATATTCTAAGCAATATATATATATATATATAAAATATTTTTTTATATATATATATGCATGTTTCTTAATAATTCATAATAACTATTAACAAACTATTTTCTTACATTATCAAATATCTCGTATTTAGAATGTAAATTTTTCAAAAAAATTCTAGAATAAGTTATACCAAATAAAATATAAATAGAGAAACAAATTTGATTATAAAATTCAAATACACGCATTATATAATAAACAACATCTATCACATGTTAATAATCAGTGCTTTAGATAGAGACGTACAAATATTTTGAAATATATAAAACACCAGAATATATATAAAGCACATATATAAAATACTAGGTCTCTTATCAAAAGCACTATGTCTTACAATAATTCATAATTTTTCAATTTAATTTGATTTTTTTAATTTAGTATATAATTTTTTGTTATTTTAATTTTTATCTCCTTTTTAATCAATAAGGAAAAACATATGATAATATTTTCGTTGATATCACATTATCATGATACTCTATGATGAATAATTAACTTATATTTTATGAAGTCAAAGAGAAATTCAAATACATCCAAGCTCTATGTAATACCAGTGTTCTTAAAGTAAGGGTAAAGAAGTAATTTGATAGATATGAAATGAAATTAAAATAATATATATATATATATATATATATATATATATATACACGAAAGAATTATTATTAAATAAAATCATTCTTTCGAGAAAAAAAAATGGATGCGTGGTGGGGTAAAAAAAAAGGAAAAAAAAGAAGGAAGGAATGATAAACACTTGGATGTCCAAGTGTAACCTTCAAAACATGCAAGTTATGCATGATTTACAACTAAGTGTACAGCTGAGAACGGTGGAAAACGGTAAATATAAAAATGGTTTTTGTTTTGTTTTGTTTATTATTTTTACCAAATCCTGTTTGGTTTCCTTCTTTCTTCAATTCATATTACTCTCTTTTTTTAAACACCTAGGGACCCAAAGAAAGGTTAAAAAATTGAAATTTTGAAGAAGTTTACGGAGAGTTTTAAAGAGATTCGAGGGAAGCTCTAAGAAAAACAAAAGGTAATAATGTGAATTTTATTTTTGAAATTTAGCGTACATGAAATTACTCGGAATTTAATGTGGAAGTTTAAAGGGTAAATTCTGGAAGAATTGAAGAATAAATTAGAAATTTTAATATAAATATTATGTCAGTTGTTGACAAACAGTAATCGGGTGAAATTGCTGAAAAGAGCAGGAAAGGCAAGGAAATGATCCACGGGTAGCTCTAAGTGCTACGTGGTAAGTTAGATTGACTTTTAGTAATCGAGATAAATATGAAATATAAAGTGATGATATTTGAATTAATTATTAAACTATGATTGGATGATATATGAAAGTTGGTTAATGGATATGATAGAAATAATTGATATGTAAAAGATTTATTATATGAGAAGTAATATTATTGAAATAATGAGTTGATTAAATATATAATGAAGGGATGATTGATAATTTGATATGATATATGAGGAGATAATTTAATAAATATGATAAAAATAATAATTTTGAGAAAAAGTTAGATAGCTAAATTGAATGTTTGAGTGTATGCTTGTTTTTATATTATTGTTCATATGCATATGCATTAAAGAACCAGGAAGGTAGCCGGTCTAAAGGAAATAAAAGAACCGTGACAGTCGGTATATGCTAGAAATAAAAGAATAAAAAAGGCAGCCGATCTAAATGAAATAAAAGAATCGTGACAGTCGGTATATGCTGAAAATAAAATAAATGGGAAGGCAACCGATCTAATTAAAACTGTGATAGCCTGTATATGCTAGAAATAAAAGAACTGGGAAGGCGGCTGGTCTAAATAAAACCGTGATAGCTGGTATATACTGGAAATAAAATAATCGAGAAGGCAATCGGTCTAAATGAAATTAAAAAAAACTGTGACAGCCAGTATATGTTGGAAATAAAAGAATCGGGAAGGCAGCCGGTCCAAATGAAATAAAAAAACCAGGAAAGCAGCCGATCTAAGCTAAAACATGTTGACATGTGGGAAGACATTCCCAAATGATAATATGAAATGATCTGATAATTTAAATTCGTGTTTTGCATTTGTTTTAAATATTGATTATTATTGCTTGAGATGCTAAAGTGTTATTCTTGATTGTGAATTTATTGATAGATGAATGAGCCTCACAGAGAGACAAATATGATGAGAAAGAAATATGAAAGTATGATATGATAAGAATTATATGAGTGATTGATTATATGCTGTGAACCTCATAACAAGGTAATTATGAGGTGAAATTGATAGTCTCAAGATGATTAAATATATGAGAAGAAAGATTGATATATTTGATGATTAACTTAAGAAAAGATTGATAAATGATGAGAATTATGATATGAGTAGTGATAATAGAATACTGTTATCAAGTTATATGAGGTACAGATGAATGATTATTGAAAAATTATTTGAACAATTGAATTATAAGATGTAACAAGAGTTATACAAATCGAATACTTCTAGTAAGTTTAATTAACTGAGCTTGTGAAGCTCACTCCTCATTGTTAAATAATTTCAGGTGGCAGGCAGGACAGATAGATTGATGAGTTGAGATTCAGACTGAGTCATTATCTGTAAGCCACGTGGTCCACATCCTCAGACTAATGGAAAGAACAAAAATATTTGTAAACATTCATGCATAATATGTTGTATATAATGTTTCAGTTGATATCTTAATAATGTAACTCCTCTGTTGAGGGTTGAGGATTTATGTATGTAGGTAATTTTAGTTGGTATTTTTATATTTTTAATAATGTAACTCCTCTGTGTCGTACTGAGATTTCAAAAAGTGATGACACGTCTCGGGGGTAGCCAACCCAGGATGTGTCGTTACACTCTATGCCTCAACTTCGATTAAATGGACTAACATTTTTTATAGTCTTTAAATGTTTATAACATTTACAACAATTCATTATAGTGATTATTATATTGGTGTAATCATGATCTTTATGTATGTAACGTTTATTGACTTAATTACGTAACGTTTACATTTATAATGTAATAATGGTTTGGTTTGATTTTTTTATATAAAATTTTCAATATTAATGGAATAATACTTAAAGTCATACTTAATATGTATATATGCTACTATAATAATTACAAAAAATAATGTGATAACAATTCATTGCTAGAGACATACAAATCAGTGGTAAGTAGATCAGAATCACTAAATCAGCACATGGTTTGACAACATTTCTAAGTGAATAAGGATAATCTTTTCTTGTCATTTTATTGTAATAATGCAATGATTTGGTGTTGTAACATTGTAATTGATTTTTTATTTCAAGGTTATCTTTAGCATAAATGTCTTACATATAATGAATATATATTTTGTATTGAATTTCTTTTGTTCTTTTTAAACTAAAAATTCAATCCCTATAATCACTCTTTTAACAACAACAATTCACACAAACAAGCATATATTTTGAATCAAGGAAAAATAAAATCATCATACATATATAGATAAATATATGTAACACATTCAAAATTCCTATATATAAACATATTATATATATCATGAAAAAAAAATTCATACATAAACAACATAGTATATACAATTAGGTATCTAACACATGAAAAGCCTAGCTATGATTCATATGTTAATAATATTATAACGGCTTTAGCTGTTGGAATTTTTTTTATATAATTGGTGATAAAAACTAAACAGACAATTTCAGAATATATTCTTGTAGAAATCATAATAATTTTAACACAACATAAATATATGATATTAAAAAATATTATATAATAAAATATAAAAAATTAATTAAAATAGAGAAAACAGAAGCAGTTGGCCTATGAGTCGCAGAAAGCCACTGTCCTAAAGCTGTTATAGCCTTCCTATGTGCAGGTACAAAGGGTTAAAACCAACTCCAAGATAAAACACATGTGCCCGCAACTTTGCCTCCTATAGTGTGCACACCCACTAGGAAGCGGGGTGAACTGATATAATCAAGGTTGCCTAAAAACACAAATTTGTAGAAAGTAGAAAATAAGAAAAAATCTGAAAAATTGTGTGTCTTAGGCTCTTGAAAAACTTTGTATTGATAGGCATAAATAAGCCTAATAATTTAATTCAAAATTTAAAATAGAAGTAAATACAAAATTTGTAACTATCAATTTATTGAGATTAATTACAAATTTATAATTCTCAATTTATTGGCTATATTAAAATAGCCAAATAATGATTATTGAAAAGTCATTTGATAGTTACAAAATGTGTAACTCTCAATTTAAATAATTGTGAGGAATTTAAAAACTTTTCTAATAGGGAGATCATTGTAAAGAGTATCTCTAATAATTTCTAATTAAAGTACTAAGTTATGGGATTTATTATGACTTAATAAAACTTTTGGATACAAAGGGTCAAGTATTTCTTTTTCTCTTCTTTATTTCCTTTACAATCTTCTTCTTTGGCTTCATTCTTTTATACTTGTGATCCCATGTATCAATACCTGTTATCCTTTCATTTTTTATGATCCAATAGTAGTAATCATTATTTGGTTTAAAAGCTTATAATGGGTAAGCCATGGGCAAAGAAGGAGGATTTGCACAAGTCTCCTTGATCTTTGCAATTACTTTCTTTGATATGGGATGACATTTTTATTTGCAACCCGAGGATGGGATCTCTTGAGTAGCACCAAATTATCTAAAAATTTATTATGGAATATTGAACCCTAGTGAATAAGAAGTTTCAAACCCTGGTGATTGAGGGTTCTAGTGGAGAGTGAATATGATTTCCTACGCAGCCCGTAGATGGAGATTAATCGATGATTTTGTTGGGCTTTTTCCATTGGGTTTTGGATAGTATTTATAAAGAGATGGGGATTGGTTTGGAGCAATGAGTGATTGCTTTTGGAAGCTTGATTTTTGTTTTTTTGTCTCTATAATAAAACAATGGGTCAAATGATTTATTTTCTATCTCAAATTCTTAGCCATAATTACAGCTAACTAGTGGTGAATGGTGTGAAAATGAATAGTGAATAAATAAGGGTTAAGTTAATTGGACAACATGAAGAGGAATTTAGTTAGGATTCACTTGTAAATGCAGAAGATATGTGTAAAAGTAATTTATTATATATGTAAAATTTGGTAGTGATGAAGAATCATCTAGCTTCAATTAAATACTAAAGGTAATGAGGCTTATTTAATAAGTTTCACATATGCTAGCAAAATACATGAGTAGATTTTGGTGTGACTTTACAAAAATATTTGGAAGGGTTACTATGGTTATTTCTTGTGTAATTTGGTGTCTTTGGAAAGATCTATCAATGTAGTTTACAACAAAAAAAAAATGGTGCATGAATTGGAGTTTTCTTAAGAAAGTTATGACCAAAATTTGAAAAGTTGTCCGCGAACCAAAAAAGGTGAAAAGTCATACTTAAGTTTATTGAAATTAAGTAATTAATGAAGTATTTCATGTAGAGCAAAGTTACTAAGAAGATGTTAGCCTATATAAATAAGCATAAAATAAATGTATTCAGCTTAGAATAATTTTTTGTTTCAAATAAAGGTTGAGTACCTTTTGTCTCAATAAGAAGAATAGTTTTTCTTATTGTCTTAGCCTTTTATCCTTTTGGAGGATTCCATTGGGTGGTGAGCTAACTTGTTACTTTAGCCCTGTATCTCTTTGTTGATTCCATTGGGTGGTGAGCTATTTATTTTGCTTCCTCTTGTGCCTTCTTATCTTCCTCCATTACTTTAAGTAGTGACTTATTAAGGGACTATATGAGTGATTTTTGGATTGTGCATTAGTAACATTTTTTTTATGATGAAACAATTGAAACTTTCTACCAAAGATTGTCAATTACCATGTGAGAATGAGAGTGATAGAGGGTGACAGAGATATAAGTTAAAGAAGGAAAAAAAGAGAGGATGTGAGAAAGATAAGGTAAAAATAGTAGAATATAACCAGTGAACGTTCAAGATCTTTGTTGCTTCAAAATATTATTTGAGTTGTAATGTACTTTTGGGTGTTATATGTACTAGTTGTTTGATTTCTTTGTTTGGAAAAATTTATTTGCTTAGCCTTCGAATGATTTCTTCGACCCTTTGATATTCAGCGAATTGTGAACCTTGGGACATATGCTCTCGACTACTTGGCATTGTTGGTTTGTGACTTGAGCCAACTTAGAGATTTTCTCATATTTTGTGAGATTTATTATCTTCTCTTGTTATCATGTTTATCATTTTGCTATGATTATAAGTAATGTTGGCTGAAATTACCAATCATCTTTATGGGATTACTATTATACTTGCTTAAAGTTACTAGTCCACTGCATGCTGATCTCATCCCCCTTTGATGTTCAGTGAACAATAAATGTTGTGATATATCCACTTTCTGTTAATCTATTAAATATACAATACCCAACATATGATATTAACACTATTTTAGGAATGGCATGTGCTAAACAAGCATTATTGTTATGGAGTGGTACATAATACAACATGGATTTAGTGTTCGTTTACCCTCAATGATAGAAAAGTGAAAAAAAAAGAGTTATGACCTAGCAGCTTACCCAAGTATTTTTAAGGATTGGGATTGCACTTGTTATTACAACTAGAATGTCCAAAAGTTACCAATATAATATTTTCTATTCGTGCAAAAATTGTGTGGAATTGTTTATTCGTTTTTGGAATGAGATATGTAGAATGGGCATGATTGGTATGGAGTGGGAATGGATTTAGTTTTTCTTGAACCTCAATGATAGAAAAATGGAAAAAATATACATATGAGGTGTGTTTAAGCTAGTTAGTTTCCTCAAGTCTTCTAGGGAGCATCAAATTGCACTAGTAATTACAAGATGAAATGTCTCAAAGCTACCACTACTGTGTCTTGAGTGTGTGCAAAATGGTGTGAAATTGTTTTTAGTTTTAAGAATTAAATGTGTGAAATGGGCATGATTATAGATTGGTAATGGTTTTAGTGTTTGTTTATACTCGTGTGTGTGTGTGTGTATATATATATATATATATATATATATATATATATATATGAGTTGTTCCCTCAGTGTTTTCCCCAACTTATTGATTTAGATATGATTCCATATCGTTAACTATACTTATGCTCTTTTCGTAAGGTGAACTAGTAAAACATGATTCTAAATGAGTAAGTTTTAGATAGTGGATTGGTAACTTCCCGTAGTATGATTCCATTTTTAACAACTAATGGCTGACACATTCCTATTGAATTTATTTGATTTTTTTAGAAGCCAAAATGGTGCACCTCTAGGTGAGAATATCAATATTTCGGAATTGAGATCAAAGACAAGCATTATAGTGTAATTCATAGAATTGTCAATAATTTAAATTGGAACTTTCTAAGTGTTTTATGTGATACAGGTTGCTTTAGATATGAATTGTATACCTGTCAAATGCAAGGGTTGAAGTCAAGGTTAGATTTGGTGGATGAATTTTGCTGCTAATAGTAAATATTTTTATTTCCTTAACTGACATTAGGAATTAGTTATAAGTGAATTTTGGCATTATATATAAGTATTTAAAAATCAAGGGTTGAAGTTTCTCTACAAATTGGTTTGTCTTATATGGATTCTTGTAGCTGTTACATTCTTAGTTTCCTTTATTCTAATTTATTTTGAACTTTAATCATGGCAAAGATTTTATCATGTAGATTCAACAACAAAATGTTTTGTTTTGCAATTAGACAAGGATGATTCAACAATAAATGTCGTTGCATTGCATTACACGGAATAATGTGTAGATATTTCTATCTCTTCCCCACCGAAAACTAAAATGATGGCATAATGTGATTAGAAGAATTTTGAAGGGTCTAAGGTCGATCCTAAAAACTTCTCTTTTCTTTTATATATACAAAAGTTTCATTTTCAAAGTTGTACATTAATATATGCCTATCCATATGACTAACTTGATTATGAAACATGTGCAAATTCTTTTAGCTATTCTACTTTGAACCATTCTTCGGAAGGGTAGGACTATGGTGTTCTAGGAAGTGTTGCACCAATAGTTCAATGGACTCAAAGAGTTATCAAAGACAGGCTGGCATGGCACTGTCTCTAAATATTGAGATCGATCAACATCTAATTGAACTTCCTTGCATCAAATTTTATTTTCTTAAATTTTTGACAAATTTAATTTATGACATACATTGGAGTTTCAATGTTGTTATTTTCTTAAAAAAATTTCATGGCCATAAAGATTACATAATTAAAGTGGATTTAAGAAAGATAATGGATTGGGCTTTGGAGTGCTTTTTGTTGGGGAATTTTTTTTAGGCTTGTTTATCAAAATACATAAGAGATAAAAGAATTTATGGCTTCAATGCATGATAAGATCACTTTCCTTAAGATTTAATTCACCCCTCACTGTTGCAAGAAGGTTTCCAACAAATTTCCTCTAAGATTTAATGAAGCCTTGTTGTTGTTTTGCACTTTGCACTCATGAAAAACAATCTACAACAGCTTCTATGAGTTAATGGATATATATAAACCATTGTTTAGAAGGTTGCAAGGTTTCTAAACATAGTAAGATCATATTGTAGAGAATAGAGAAGAAGATGAAGAATTCAAAATTTTGTAAAGAAAAATATATATATCTGTTAATTATGTTAGTTAACTTCTCTATTTATAAAGTTAATGAGTGTCTTTTCACAAGAGACACTTAGGTTCAGTCTTTAACTGAATTAACCGAATGTCTCTTCATAAGAGACATTTTAGTTCACCTTCAACTGTCATTTTAACATTCAGAAGATTTAAATTTCTTGTTAAGATAGTTGACTGCGTTCCAAAAATACATTTTAATTAATCAAGTATTGGGCTGACATTTGATTGTCCAATTTGATGGTTGATTGTCTAAATTCTCTATCCCTTTCTAGACACAGACAATCGACTGTCAAAACTCTTTGGCCAATTCCATAGTCGACTCTTTTATTAGATAGTCGATTATCTTTTGAACAAAACTGAATTTACCTTTCTTTCTCTTTTCATTCAATTTTCCAAATCATCCCAATATTAAAATTAGATTTTATTTTGAAAATCACCAATAATCCCCCACCATTTTCAAAATATTTTAACTCTATAAAAATTTAAAAATCCAATCTTTAATAATCCATTGAAGTTCATGCATAAATAAAAGTGTCTTTGGGACTTAAATCTTCACCAAGTGAAAACACATTAAAGTTAAACAAAATGTATGGTAGTATGATACTTTGGATCAGAAATCCTATTTGTTTAACTGGACATGTCTCACACATAAAACCACTCCTCATAGAAATTTCCAAAAAATTATCGACATGCTTACAAGACTTGTGTCATGTAACTTATATCATAAGTGTTCTAGAGTTAAGCTTTTGAACTCAACAAAAGCGGTCACGCTTCACACTCACTATGATTCATAGCTTAACAGACCAAAGAAAATAATTTATAAGGCTTATTAAGAACTCAAAGTTCACCCTTCACTTTATCACTACGGTTTTCAAACACTCTTCTCCTAAGATGGAGTATTTACTATAGGTGTTTGCAATAACAACTGATGATGTACTTTATCTCATTGAACTCAATACTTATAGTTAGTAAGCATTGAGTCGAGGTTTCATCATAGGTGATTAATTGTATGGGCTTGATCTCCATCTCTTATAAATTTCAATCATTTTCTAGCTAGAAACATGGTTAATGCCTATAATTTATATTTGGCTAAACGACCAAGTAATTCATTGTAGTGCATTGCATACATAATACCAATCACACTTACACTCAGAATCACCCCATCACAAATGATATTTTCCATTACTTATAATTACTTGACTTTTCCCACTTGTAATTCATTATCATGCTCAGTGTTTACTTTGCACTTATACCGTTGTACACTAATCACTATAGCATATACTAGTCTCACTAGTCCAAGTTATCATCCAAACAGGATTTTATCTGAAGTACCCTCTTGATATTCATATTCTTGTAAATTTCTACCACAAGAATACTTCTGATTCTAAGTAAAGTACTAATCAAAATACATTAGAGATCTTCTCAAGATTTATTTGAGAATTATAACAAGAGATATCCCAACACAAAAATTTTATTATTTATGTCCCAAAATTTATCAAACTTTCATTGAAATTATTTACTCCCTTCTTAAAAAATTGGAACTATATCTTTATATATTAATATATGCAAACCACTACGGGCTCTAATTTTTCTTATTGTCATAAAATTTCCACACTTGCCTTATATATATATATGTTTTAACTTTGATATATAACACCTCTAGAATATACATAACTTATGAAATTATACCATACCATTTAACAAGATATTAGATCATAAATCATGCATGCTTCCTAGAACAAATAATTAAAAAAAAAAAAGTCAGTGCACCCATATGTTATAACTTTCTATTATATCCTTTGGTTAATAATCATCAGATAACTAAGTTCATCTCTTAGCTTTTTAACTACTAAACCAATAATCGTTTACACATTGATTGTAACTTTAAGTTACTACCAAGAATCAACTCACAAAGTTGCTCGTCTGATATATGATTACATGTGCCTCACCACTAGTAACAAATCAATATGATGTAGCATCTACTTGAATCTTACTTTCAAATTTCAATTTAATGCATACATATATCATCTTTCTTGATTTTACAAATATGTCACTACAACTAGAAACTATAACTAAGGTCATATAGCCATGATTCTACACGTAATTACACTATTTTCTACACATGATTCATCTACAATGCTAGAACATCAAGTGACAAGTTAATGTATTTACATTTAATAGATAGTCACAAATTTAATATTTTAATTTTCTCTTTCCTATTTCATCATAAAACAATGAACAAAGAGAAAATTATATGTATCATATTTTGGTTCTTCTAACTATTCTTTTCCTTTTCTTTATGAACTTTAATGGAAAATTAAGAATGGTGTTTGCAACATATTGAGACTATCCAAGAGACTATAATTCAAATGTTCATCAATGAACAAATACTAAAATGATAATTTACTGTGTGCCTTTCTTCACATGCAAATAGGTCCAATTCACCAACTCATTTCATCTCTTGATTTTGACTCCATTGACTCTTAGCTTCATAAACTTTCACTTCTTCAATTTGTTGAAACTGAACGCCATATCTCTTAGAGAACTCAAATGGGTAGTCATTTTGATAAACAAAGAGAAATTAGACCTTAAGATTATTGATGAATTTTTCTGAGGTATTGTTTATCAAAATGAATAAGAGAGAAAAGAATTTATGGATTTAAGGCATAATCAAGTAGCTTTCCCTAAGGTTTAATTCGCCTATCACTGGTGCAAGAAGGTTTCTGGCGAATTTTTTCTAAGATACAATGAAGCTCTGTTGTCGTTCTGTAATTTGTACTCGTGAAAAGCAACCCATGAAAGCTTCTATGAGTTTATGGATATATATAAACCAGTGTTTAGAAGTTTGCAAGGTTTCTAAACATAGTAAGATCAAATTGTAGAGAAAATAGAAGAATAAGATGAAGAATTCAAAATTTTGTAAAGAAAAATTTGTATATCTGTTAATTATGATAGTTATCCTCTCTATTTATAGATTGAGTGTCCTTTCACAATAGACACTTAGGTTCAGCCCTCAACTGACATAATTGAGTGTCTCTTTACAATTGATACTTTAATTCACCTTCAACTATCATTTTAATATTCAAACATTTAAATTTCTCATTAAGACAGTAGATTGTGTCTTTTAGACAGTTGACTGTGTTCCAAAAATACTTTTTAATCAATTAGGTATTGGATTAACAATCAACAGTCCATTTTGACAGTTGACTTTCTAAACTCTTTATCCTTTTCTAGACACAACAATTGACTGTCCATTTTGACAGTCAACTGTCAAAATTCTCTGCCCAATCCTATAGTCGACTGTCTTATTAAATAGTCAACTATCTTTTGAACAAAATTAAATTTTCCTTTCTTTCTTTTTTCCTTCAATTTTCCAAATCATCCAAAGATTAAAACTAGATTTTATTTTGAAAATCACCAACACTTTCCTGATCTCCTGAAACTTGAGTAGTAAAATGAAGAAAATTGAGTAGTAATTTGTTGAGGCAAAAAGAATACAGATTTGCAAAAACTCTTGACACTTGTCGCGTCTTTTTGGTATGACCTATGATATATGTAATTGATGTGCATCCTAAGTGTCACCTTAAAACCCACCTTAACCCAAATGAGAATCTGAGCCCCTGGAATCCCACATCGTCCGATGATACATGTGTTGTGTGCTATACATGTGACCCTTATAATGCTAAATTAGAAATCCAAGGGCAAAAGGAGGGGAGACAAGAGGGAGCCCCAAAGATTTCAAAAATCAATAATTATATAGGCTAAAATGAAATAAATTTTTAAAATTTCTCATACTGGTCCCCCCAAATAATATCAACATGCCCACTTAAGTTAAAGTGAAATATTAATTTAATAAATGTAAAATATAAAAAATCAATGAGTTCTTCTGATTTAAAGCCGATTTACTCGGTTAACGCTTATTTTTTTTCTTTTGTTGTGAGACCCATTTTATATTAAAATATAAAACCCATGAGCTTATGTTCTACCCATATTTTCTTGTTTATGATTGCTGCCGCCAGGCCCTGTGAGACCCATATTTAAAAACTGAGAGTTAGAATTATTTGGACTGCAATTTCTCTAGATTTTTCATGGACTAGTTTCTCCTCTCAAGCTTTTGTTGGTCTTTGGGAGTTTTTTTAAGCTCTCTATGCCTCTCTGGCTTATGGGTTTATGCGCTCATATGTGTTTAGCCTATCATTTTATCTTGGATTATTGAATTTTGATTTAGTTAGAAAATCAAATTAATATTTTGAGTTCATTTTCAGGTTGGAGAATTTTTATTACAGAGTATTGATTATAGTGTTTGGGTATTTGCGCAACACTGAGGTTGTAGTTGATGCTGTATTACAATTTCCATCTGGTTAGTTCCTAATCCTATTATTTTCAATTATTGTTTGAGGCAAAAAGTTAATGTTGTTCTTTGTTGACTTTCTAAATGTTTTATCTTTTTTTTTTCCTTTGATTTTTAGGTTTCAAGTTGAATTATCAGTCCAGACTGTAGAGTGATAATGTGACACTGAAAGGCTCCAACTTTCATTTGTTGGAGACTTGGAGTATTTGGTATATAGATAAACATATGTTAATTTAATTGAGAAAAAAATAATATCATTTACTCAATTAATTTTTTTTAACAATTTTTATTTTTTCTAGAGGTGAAAATATTTGCATACAAAAAAATAATAATCACATGTATGTTTTCAATTCAATAACCAATATAATTTTGAAAAATACAATTTTAATTTTACTAAAGTATGCCTTGATATACCATGAGATTATTAATAATAAATTTATTGAATGAGATATTAGTTTTTTCTAAAGTACTATCGGTTGTCATTGTTATTTAATTATGTGTTGTGCACTTGCGTAGTTGTGCTATCAATTAATTTAGATTTGAGTAGTTTGCTATTTGACATGTCATATGTTTTGAAATTTAAGATTAATAATTAATTGATTTATAATTTAATTTTAGGTTAAAACATGCTCAAGTAAAAAACTATTGATTTTCAAAAGAAAAGAAAAAGAAGATGATAACTCACAACCTAGCGAACCAACTTTTGTATCTAATATTGATAAGATTCTTGAGCAACCTCCTTCCAAGTTACCAAGAATTGAACTCGAAAATGTTAATCTTGGTTCTTTAATACATGATCAGGGTTTACATTCTTAGATTTGTTAGTTGTTAGTCTTGCCCCCCCCCCCCCCCCCCCCCAAGAATAAAATCTTGGCTCCGCTCATGTAGATATCCTTTTGAGTCACGGAGTAGGGCTAACTCGACCTCCCACTTGGCAAAGAGAATCCTTTTTTTAACTTAGGTTGAATAAAAGTGAAATGTCATGCTTAACATTTAATTTTTTTATCTTTAATATTGTTATATAATGGGATCTCATAATGTGCTTACAAAGTAAAAAAAATTCAAAACTAGATCACATTTTTGAGGCGCGATAAGTGCTTAATCCTAGCAATGAGTTACATTCCTATCTTCAGAGGCTACCGATCAACTATTTTGTGGCATTCTCCAATCCCTGTTAAAACTTTTGACTCAGATGACGATATTCAAGACACAACACTGTTGTCTGGTGGGAACACCTAATCATGATCCTTGTGAATTTCCTAAGCTTGGTGGTGGGAATGAAACCATGCAACTGTGAGCCCTCAGAATCCCACATCGCCTAGTGATGCATGGTGACTGGGTTATTTATAAGTGATTGTCATATCTACTTGCACAATGATTTTTAAAGCTGTGCAGTCTAGTCTTCCAAAGCGAAAAATATTGTGCCAAGTGTGAGGTCGAGTCATTACAAATGGTATCAGAGCCTACAATAGTAGAAAATATAGGGCCACCTAGGACAAACTGTGCTTCTTGGTGCCCGATTACCCTTGGTCCAATGAGGGAGTGTAACATCGAGGATGGTGGCAGCAACGTGGTGGGCCTGTGAAACCCCCAGAATCCCACATTGCCTAGTGATAGATGTGAATAGGTTGTTTATAAGTGATTGTCACATCTACTTGCACAACGTGTTTTAAAGTCGTGAGGCCTGGTGTGCCAAAATAGACAATATTGTTCCAAGTAGGAGGTCGGGTCATTACAAACCCTCTTTTGTTAAATGTATGGTCATGGTCTTTTTTTCAATTATGCACACTTGAACAAATTTCTTAAAGGAATGGGATGGTTAGGTATATGAAAAAATGTAAAAGGATTATACTCTTCAAGTATATAGGGTCCCTAATGGGTATATATAGTTTCTAGCTTAATCTTGGTTCATTTTTAATATAATTATAGGAGCAATGTTAGGGGTCGACTCCTAATCAATACCCCAATATCGTATTGGTCCCTGGATATTGAACTGGTAGTTATCAATACACTTTCCTAGTATTTGCTATTTTAGTTACTTGTTGACTGTCAAGGGAGGATTAACTTATTCCCTAGTTCATTTTTTTGATAGTGTATATATTGTTATGTTAGGTTTTAAAGTATCTAACAATCAAAATCACATTAATATATGTTCTTTCTTAATCACATTGACCGAGTTAGTATTGAAGCTTTCGGGACTTATTAGTTACTTACTACTTGATTTTAGTCACTAATAAAGTTTTATGTTGTTACTATAGAATGTTCATTGAGTTACTACTAAACTTTAAGGCATTGTGAAAGGATGGTTTTCTTTCATATATGTTAACCTCTTGTAAGTGAAACAAGTTAAACAAGGCATTGCAATGTTTAGCTTAATGTGTAGGTCTAGGGTCTTTCATAAGTATATCATCATCATATGACTAAATATCTAGATCAAATGAGATGTAGCCAATAATTTTGATGTAGGAGAAAATTCTCTCTCCAATAACATAATGATGCGTGTCTCTAAGAGCAAAATAGTAATTTCATAACTCTGATAAAATAATCAATCTCTCGGTGGTAAAGGATATAACGGTAACTTCACACCAGATGGTCTGATACCACTATGCCACTTAGCCTATAGATAAACTCTTACAGATTGTAAATAACTCTTAAGAATATTATTCCAATCACAACACCAAAGTTATTTTCCTAATTGGACTCTACTCCGACATACTATAAAAAGGGGGTCTCAAGCGTCAAAAGGTACATACGCATTTTATTTACAACTCTCAACTCATATAGCATTCATTTGCCAGCAAAAAAGGCCTTATCTAACTTAGGAATCAAAAAGTCCCCTCGGAGGCACACCCTTTTTGGTCCTTCGATGACTTTAAGATTTTTCTCGTTTCGTGTGCGCAAGTATCGCTTCCTAGCAAATCAGTTCACCAATAAATTTTTGACATCGACAGACCGGTGCTAGAAAGAGGGCCTTTCTTATATTTGAAGGGCTAAGAACCTACCTGTTACCATGCCACCCAAGAGTACTGTCGAAACTAGTTTGGTAGCCACACGATCATCCACTCGCCATCAACAGGTCAACCTGCACCTTCCTGCTACCTTTGAACATGCTGGCTTCTAACATAATAGTGAGCCATCTGATGGGTGAGCTGGGCGTGATCCTCAACATGATGCAGTAGAACCCAGGCCTTTTGAAAGTAAAAAAGATCTACCTGCCTCGAATCCCGTTATTCCTCAAATCTAGGAGCAATTTCAAGAGCTTACCCATCTTGTCATTAACCTTGCTGCTGAGCTAAGAGGAAAAAATCATCATCCTACACCACCACCCCTCTCGCAGCGAAGCTCCCGACGAAGGACATAGCCTGACCGCAACAAGTCCATTGGTAACCACTCCACGATCAGATAATCCTCGCAAGTCAAGGTAAAGTCTCGAAATAATTTCACCTTTAGGCTTTCTTACAAGGTTAGAACCTGAGACTTCTCAACTTCTAGAAATCACACTGACCTGGACAAGAGATTGGAGGACATGGACCAAAGGATAAATGAAGCCTTCAAGGTAAGGAATACCAACGTCATAGACAAACTCAGTTGAAAAGATCCCCTATTTACTCAGGAGATTCTTGAAGCTCCTCTTCCTCAGCATTTTTGAATTCCAATCATAAAGGCATGTGATGGTACCATGGACCCAATAGATCACCTTCAACACTATAAGACCACCATGATGTTGCACCGCCATCCTGATGCTGTTATGTGCATAGCCTTTCCTTTAACCTTAGAAAAGGTGACTAGCACCTGGTATAGATACCTCAAGCCCAACAGTATTAGCTCCATCAAAGAGCTAAGTTATGCCTTTGCAGCACACTTCCTGAGCAGCAAGCGGCCTCGAAAGACCTCATAGAGGCTCTTCAGTATTATTCAACGCAAAAGAGAAAAGCTCCGAGAATATATCTCTTGATTCAATGCGGCTTCCTGGAAAATCCTGGATCTTAACCCAGCAGTCCAGACTTTGGCCTTCCAAAATGGGCTTAAGTCAGGGACTTTCAGCTTCAAATTAACCAAGCACCCTCCTAGAGACATGAATGACATCCTCACCTGGGCTGAGAAATACATGATTGTCAAAGATGATTAGGTATTTAGAAGAGAAAGAGAAGGGGGAATGGAAAAGAGAAAGAGGGACTCTAAGGAATCAAAAGATGGCTCCATGAAAAAACCTTGCTTGGAAGAAAGAGCGAGAACCACCCCAAATTTTGAGAGCTTCAACCCATTAAATGTCTCCAAGATAAACATACTTTTGCATATCCAAGACCAAGATCTCCTTCGTTGGCCTCCAAAAACTCTCTATCCAAATGAAAATTAACTAAGTGGTGCCGCTTCCATAGAGATCATGGCCATGACACCGAGGAGTGTCATGCCCTCAAATAACAGATCGAATCCCTCATCCAGAGAGGATACTTGAAAGAATACACTAGACCTCGAAGTTTCAAGACTATGAAGATCGTCCCTGGTGCCTATACCGGCAAACCATAGAAAGATCGCATCGAAACCAACGGAGCCCTAAGATAAGTCCTAAACTGAGTTCTAAAAGACCTAGCCAATGAGAGAGATGCCCCCTAGAGTGATCAGGGGCACACCACTGCAGTTACCAAAACTATCAAAACTATTTTTGGGGGGCAACCTCAGGAGGACAATCCACCCATAAAAGAAAAGATTATGCTCCGTTAGTGGACCTCATAAATAGATCAAGATAGACCAGGTAATATCCTTCACAAATGAAGACTTGGAAGGGATACAGACACCACACGATGATGCAGTGGTCATCTCCCTCCTTATCGCCAATTATAATGTCGAACGAGTCCTAGTAGATAATGGAAGCTCAACAGACATCCTTTTTTACGATGCCTTCCAATGGATGAAGTTAAGGGATGACCTACTCAAACGAGTGTCATCTCCTCTGTATGGCTTTTCAAGGACACCAGTCTTTGCCAAAGAAAGCATAATTCTCCTGATCACTGCAGGAAGGTGGCAAATCACCACTATGCAAACCATGTTTCTAGTGGTTAAACATCCATCTTCGTACAACATGATCCTTGGAAGACTAACCTTTAATAAAATGAGGGCAATAGTTTCCACGTATCATCTGAAGATGAAGTTCCCTACTAGGGAAGGTGTAGAGGAAATCCAAACCAACAAGCCTCCTGATCGTGCCATTTAAACTCCATCAAGAGATGGAAAATAGTTGAAGCCTCGCCTTTAAAAATTAAGAACCTGAGAGATGAACTTAAAACTCCGCGAGGTCAGCCCGATAAAGAACTTGTTGTCATCCTTCTAAATGAGGAAAATTCGAGGACCATATAGATCAGGTCCGACCTCTTCAAATACCTCAAGGAATCTCTAATCTTTCCTTCAAGGGAATCAAGATCTCTTCGCTGTGTCAGCCTCCTACATGCCCTGGATTAATCCCGAGGTTATTGTCCACCGATTGAATATAGACCCAAATCATAGGCTAGTAGTCCTAAAGAAGAGGTTATTTGGTCTGGAATGGCAGAGTTCCATAAAAGAAGAGGTAAACAAACTCCTAGTGGCTGACTTCATTCAAGAAATCAACTACCCAAAGTGGATCGCTAATGTGGTAATGGTAAAGATGGCTAATAGTAAGTAGAGGATCTGCATCAATTTTACAGATCTAAATAAGGTTTGCCCAAAAGATAGTTTCCCCTTACCACAGATAGACCAGCTGGTTGACACCACCTCCATGCACGAGTTGCTCCGTTTTATTGATACATACTCAAGGTATAATCAAATCTTGATGTATGAGCCTGATCAGCCCAAGACCGCTTTCATCACTGACCGAGGCTTATACTGTTATAAGGTGATGCCATTCAGACTCAAGAATGTAAGGGCCATTTATCAAAGGCTGGTCAATAAGATCTTCAAAGAGTAGATTGGGAATAATATGAAGGTTTATATAGATGATATGTTGGTCAAGAGCCTCAGCGCTAAAGATCATAAGTCATACTTAAATGAAGCTTTTGGAATACTTCACCGTCACAAAATGAGGCTGAACCCAGCCAAATGTGCCTTTGGGGTCACCGCCAGAAAGTTTCTAGGTTTTATGGTAACACAACAGGGGATAAAGGCTAATATGAGAAGATAAAGGCGATTATGAACTTGACCCCTCCTCAAAACAGTAAAGAAGTATAGAGGTTAACTAGGCGAATAGGGACACTTAGCCATTTCATATCCAAGTCTACTGAAAGTTGTTTATCATTCTTTAAAGCCATTAGAAAAGCTAAAGATTTTGCTTGGAATGAGGATTGTCAAAAAACATTTGAAGAACTGAAGGAATACTTGAGCTCACCACCACTCTTGACTAAACTTGTCACTGAGGAGGAACTCTTCCTCTATATATCGGTAGGCCAAGATGTGGTCACTTCTGTCTTAATTTAAGAAGATGTCAGGATTCAAAAATCCATCTACTACTTCAGTTGACGTCAAGGTACGATATCTCCCAATCAAAAAATGTCATACGCCCTCCTAATCACAACAAAGAAACTCCAGCCATATTTCCAAGCCCATACAGTTATCTTCCTCACCGATCAGCCTCTACACTAGGTCCTCCATAAGTCGGACATCTCTGGAATGTTGGTCAAATCGTTTATCGAACTTAGAGAATTTGACATCCTGTGTAAACCTTGAACAGCCATCAAATCACAGGCCCTTGTGGATTTTATAATAAAAACAACTTTCCCGATATCCCAACTGAAGTACAAGCACCCAAGGAAGCTAAAAAAATGCCAAGCTGGACGTTGTATGTAGACGAGTCCTCCAATGGCATCGGTAGCAAAGTTGGTCTCATCTTCAGTAGCCTTTAAGGGTTCACAGTCAAGTACGCCCTATGATTCAGATTCAAGGCCTCGAATAACGAGGCTGAGTATGAGGAATTACTCACTGAAATGAAGCTCGCCAAAGCATTAGTTGTTAAGGCTTTAGAAGCTCATAATGACTCACGGCTAGTGATGAAAATCGTGAGGTATCTTGAAAAAGCCTGTGAACTCGCAGTAACCTTCAAAAGGTTCCAAATAACCCAAGTACCATGGATAGAAAACGCAAAGGCAGACGTCTTGACTTGACTTGCTTCCTCTAGGCACACTAATTTTGCTCAAGTAGTTTACCTTGAAACTCTCTCCACTTCGACCATTGATGAAGTACCAATTATGCCAATCTTCGAAGAGTAAACTTGGATGGGTCCGATCCTTAAGTACCTGAAAGACAGTACAATCCCTGATTAGAAAAGCGAGGCCAATAAGCTTATATCTCACGCCTCGTAGTACACTATCATTGATGGACAACTGTACAAAAAAGGTCTCCCATTCCTTATCTGAAATGCATAAGAACCATTGATATGGACTACACTCTCAGAGAAGTTCACTAGAGGATATGTGGCAATCACCTTGAAAGCCTAGCATTAGCTTTCAAAATACTTCGTTATGGTTACTATTGGCCCCAGATGAGTCGTGATGTGACTGAGATGGTCAAGAAGTGTAAGACTTATCAAGAACACACTTCTATTCCCTAGCGACCAAAAAATCCCTTGAAATCAATCGTTAGTCCTCTTCCCTTCGCCATGAAGAGAATGGATATCCTTGGTTATTTTTGGGAAGTACCAGGGCAAAAGAAGCATTTGATAGTAGCCATCAATTATTTTACTAAGTGGGTAAAGGCCGAACCTCTCCCCAACATCTCCAACTACGAAACTCAACTAGAGGTCGATTGTTTATAGGTTTAGCATACCTAGGATATTAGTCACCGACAATGGTACAAAGTTTGACAGCACCTAGTTCAAGTCTTTCTGCTAAGACTTCCAAATAGAACAAATGTTTTCCTTAGTAGGCTACCCCTGAGTCAGTGGCTATGCCGAGGTAACCAATAGAACTCTCTTGCAGGGCATCAAGAAAAGGCTTGATGATGTCAATCAACAATAGATCAACTACCTCCCGAATGTGCTTTGGGTCTATCGGACCACCACCGGAACTCCTATTGGAAAGACTCCGTTCCTCTAGGCTTATGGATCTGAGGCTATCAATCCTCTCGAAATAAGAATGCCATCATTACGAGCACAAAGCTTCAATGAAGCCAATAACGAAGAGGCTCTCAAGATGAATGCTGATTTGATTGACGAAGCCAAGGACTGAGCTCAAATCAAACTTTCCACCTACCACTAGAGTGTATCAAGGTATTATAACTCCTGAGTCCGAGAGATAACATTTATAGTGCACAACCCAGTTCTAAGAAAGAACAAAGTATCTCACCCCCAAAAGACGAGAAAACTCCTCTCAAATTGGGAAGGTCCCTATCATATTAAGAGGGTTTACTGAGTTGGCACATTCGAGCTTGAAGATTTGGATGGTGAGCCAATACCATAAACTTGGAACGTCGAAAAACTCCGCAAATTCTACCAATAGAACTCCTTCAAAGACCATTCTAGTCTTTGCCAAGTTTTTTTTTTGGCCAAGTTTTGTTTCTCTAATTTCAAGTTATTTATGTAATCTCCAGATATTTTTAGTAAAATGATAGACTATCTTTCTTCACCAAGTTTATCTCCAAAGTTTCCTATATGCAAAGGAGAAGGCCCAGAGCCTTTCCCCCCTCTGAATCTCCTATTTTGATCACCCAAGTATGATAACATTAAACAAATTAAATGGACAACAAAAATGAAGCCTTCATTAAACTTAGAAATTTTACAAGGCACTAAAAGCTAGGGGATAAGTAAAAATCCTAATCTACGTCCACCTCTTTCTTTTTCTCCCCAGCAGTGTGAACCTGACGCTTATCCTTAGCTTTAGCACCCTCATCGTCAGAGGGAATCTCCACCATAGAGAAGTCCTGGTCAGGGTAAGCCTTTGAAATCTGCTACTTGGCTTCCTCGAAGCCCTTGAGGTAGAAATCCCCAGTTGTGACCTCTATAATAGATTTAAACTCTTTGATTATTTAAAGTTTGCCAATGACTTTTTAGCAGCATCCTTATTGGCTTGGAGCCTCTCCATGTCACTTCGAGCTACATCTCTCTTAGCCCAAGCTTCCTCCAAATCCTCTATCAGCAGGGCCTTCCTTCTCTCTAAGCGTTCGACCTTTTTCACATGCTTTGCGAGGGATTCCTGTAAAGTCCAAATAAAATACTAGTAATCCCCCAATTTCTTGTCGAGGTTGAAGCAGTGTCGCGAGAGGATGCCCGAGGCTATGCTCGACTAAAAAATGAAATAAGTTAGAATTCCTCAGTTATAAGCAAAATTACTATAAAAAGTTTGGAGTTTGAAGTTTACTTGGGAAGCCAAGCCTTCGACCATTGCTGTTAGGCCATCTATAGGCTCCTAGGTCAGCCTGGCCACGTCTTTTGTGGAAATCCCCATATCAAGTGCTCCTGAACGACGTTGGTGCTCTCAAAAATGAGTCGCTGACTTTGACATACTAGTCAAGTCTTAAGACTTGAGGTGGACAGGCTTGAATAGTTGCGTTAACCCTCATAAGAGAAAGGGAAGGAGTGGTAGCAGCCTCATCATCCACCACAATAGGATCAGGCGGAGGAGTTCGGTTACGGGAACCACTTGTGTTGGCCCTTATCCCAGAGGATTGGTTGGTTCCAGCTCAAGACTCCTCATCAAGCTTCCCCTTTTGGGCCTGCTTCGTTACCCTCTAAGCGGCCTTCAGCACATCCATCGCTACAAAAAGAAGCAAGATATAAGTACAAACAAAAAGAAATAAAAAATAAGTAAAAGAGAAAGAGCTTGGACCTATCTCCTCGTCTGGACCTTCAGGGCAGAATTTGAGCGTGGTTAACTCAGAATTTTGATATAGAAGTTCAATATTTATCCACCCACTAATCATCTTATCCATAGTATACATCTCCTTTCTCATAAGGTTCGACTTCTTATTAAGCTTAACCATATCCAAACCCCACTTCGAAGGAAGGTCGAAACCCCTATCACCCCGAATAAAGAAAAAACTCATCTTCCATTGCTTGATACAGGAGGGTATCTTCTTCAACAGCCCCTTCTTTTCCCTAGAACACGACACCACCCAATTGTTCTCCTCGTGCTTACTAATCTGAAAGAGGCTCTTAGAAACATTCATGTTCATCACTCCCTTTAGTTGTATACTAACGTATATGAATGCCATTAGTAAGCTTATGGAGTTAGGCACAAATTGGCACAAGGTTACATTATAATGCTTAAGCATGGTATGCATAAAAGGATGAATGGGAAACCTAAGCCTAGCCTTCAAATGGTGCATATATACACAAAGCTCCCCCTTCTTTAAATCATCACAAGAGTGATCCCCAGCTCTAGCATTCTTAAGTGTGTACTCCTCGAGGATCTTATACATGATTCTTAACTCCTCAACCTCATATTCTTTCAGTTTATTAGGAGTAGATTATGCCATAAACCTTAAGTTGGGCCTCTCATCCTCTCCCATCTCCTCTCGAAGTTCGCATAGGGTATGGTTTCCCTCTGAAAAGGTGGAAAATGATTCACCCCCTCGTAAAAAACCAAGGCGCGAGATTCTCCCAAGGTGCCATCTACTTCATGCTCCAAACTATGTCTACTCCTATTGTTTTCACTACCATCACTACTCCTATCATCTTCATTACTCCTATCATCTCTACTCCTATCATTACCACTATTACTACCACTAAATCTATCGCGGTAAATATCAAAAGAAAATATGGATAAAACGAAGATAGGACTCACCAATCAGAAACTCTAAGAAGTTTAACTCCTTCAAGACTCTGAACTCCTTACAATTACTAGAACTCCGAGCTCCCTCCAACTCCGAGCGCTCCAATAAACTCTAAAGGCTCTCAATTTTTTTTTTAATTACAAATGAATAAGTGAAAACAATGAAGTCTCCCCTCCCTTATATAAGGCTCATTGCATAAAGAAAGAATGAGCATGATTACCCCAACAGTAATCCCCGACATCGAAGCATCACTTTTCTCCAAACCCAAGAAAGATCATGTATTTTCAAAAAATCGAGGACATGTGCCTCCATTTTTTCAGTATTAAAAATGACGGCTTAATACACCCTCATCAAAAGCTTTAAAAAGCATTTTAGAAAATTCCTAACCTTGACAATGAGCCATGAAAATTCAAAACCAAACCTAATCCACAAGTTCCACAATTTGACATTTAGGCCCAATAGGCCAGGCCCAAAAAAAAGGGCTAAGCCATAGCCCACTACAAGAAAGCCTATAGGGATTAGGTGGGCCCATGAACCTTAGATGAATTTACTTTGCACCTCAAGATAACCAAGTCTATTCCCCTCGGAGGCAATCCATATTCACCAAAACTCTAAGTAGTTTGACTCCATGTCTTTCTCTTCGAACCTCTCCATCAAACTTCGAGCAGTTTGACTCCATGTCTTTCTCCTCGGACCTTTCCATCAAAGCCCAAGCAATTTGACTCCATGTCTTTATTCTCGGACCTCTCCATCAAACTCTTAACAGTTTGACTCTATATCTTTCTCCTCGGACCTCTCCATCAAACTCCGAGTAGCTTGACTCCATGTCTTTCTCCTCATCCATCAAACTCTGAGCAGCTTGACTCCATGTCTTTTTCCTCAGACCTCTCCATCAAACTCTGAGCAACTTAACTCCATGTATTTCTTCTTGGACCTCTACATCAAACCACGAGCAATTTGACTCCATGTCTTTCTCCTTGGACCTCTCCATCAAACCCCGAGCAGTTTGACTCCATGTCTTTCTCCTTGGACCTCTGCATCAAACTTCAAGCAGTTTGACTCCATGTCTTTCTTCTCGGACTTCTCTATTAAACTCCGAGTCGTTTTAACTGAATGTCATCTCCTTAGAATCATTCACGAAACTCCTAGTATTTTTGACTGAATATCATCTCCTCGACTCATTTGCCAAACTCCAGTCGTTTTGATTGAAAGTCGTCTCTTTAGACTCATTCGCCAAAATTCGAGTTGTTTTGACTGAATGTCAATTCTTTGGGCTCATTCACCAAACTCCGAGTCATTTTGATTGAATGTCAATTCCTTATACTCATTCGCCAAACTCCGAGGGAATACCAACATGGCAAGTCTCCTTGGAGTCTCCATCTCCACTCAAATGCATTTGAACCCCTATGGTACATAAGTGCCTTAAGCCGGTCTAAATCACACGGTATACTCCATACGACCTACTTTCTCAACTGCATAAATGCACTAAAGGAAGTGGAAGACATCTGAAGTAGGGGAAAACTCCCATTCCTATAACATAATGACATATGTCAATCTCTAAGGGCAAAATAATAATTTCATAACTTTGACAGAATAACCAATCTCCTGCTAACATGTGGCAAAGGACATGATAGTAACTTCACACCAGATGGCCAGATATCACTTCACTACTTCAACCTATAGATAAACTCTTACGGCTTGTAGATAACTCCTAAAGAATATTATTCCTTTCACAACACCAAAGTTATTCTCCTAATTGGACTCTACTCCGACACACTATAAAAAGAAGGTCTCAAATGTCGAAAGGTACATATGCTTTTTACACAACTCTTAGCTCATATAGCTCTCATTTGCCACCAAAAAACCCTATCTAACTTAGGCATCAGAGATTCCCCTGGAGGCACACCCCCTCTGATCTCCGGCGACTTTTAGGTTTTCCTCATTTCATGTGCGCAGGTTTCGCTTCCCGACCGATCAGTTCACCGGTAGATTTTTGGTATCAACAAATTTTAAAAATAAATTCCATTTTTTTTTGCTATCTAACCCAAACAACAATACATTTTTTAATTTATCATTTTTTCTTTTATTTTTCAAAAACTACACATTAAGTATAAATAATTTTTTTTGATATGGTACTTAGAAGTAGCTCTTTGTTCTTTTTTTTTTTATCAAATTAATTATATAACTCTTGCCATATGTGTATTCTTAGTAACTCCTGGAAAGCTGAGTAATATTTTCTGGGAAGTCGAGTAGTAACTTCTCAGAAATTTTTCATATTTTTTATAATCTCTTCGTGTTAGTACTCGACTCCCCAAAAATTACAACTTAACTTTTCAAGAGTTACTAAGGTGCATTCTTACTGATCCATGGGATCCAGAACATATAATAATTTCTCCTTATTCGCGAGAGAGGTAATTCCTTATCTGTCAACATCAAGGGTTGGATCAAGCTGATCGATAAGCTCAGCTTTTATGTTCACACTATAACATGACCAATGGTTGCCGAATAGGACGAGCAAGTATCTGTCCAAGAAAGAAAACATTCATAACCGTATTGCTTTGAGCTATATTGCTCAAGACTCCAATACAAGTATCGAATATGAATGTGTATTTAAGTTTCTGGCCCATTAATTCTCAAAAAGTGAGACTCAGAGATACGTCATAAGAGAGTCGGGGAAAATGATACAAGTGCATGAATTTGTTAGATATTTATTAATGTTAAGATGAGTTCAGCCCATTAGCCCTATGAGATACAGGTGCTTCATATTCAACCTTCTCTTCATTTCTTCATTTTTGCTGAACTCTGCTCCTTCTTACGTCTCTGTGTCTCTCACATATCTTCTTGCTCGTCGGTACTGCCAGTGCCTCATCCCCTAACTTTGTTCAAGATTCTAGGTATGTAACACTTTATTTAGCTTTTTCTTTCTTTTTGCTCCTTTTCTCAGTCTTCCTCGACTTGTACGACGCTGCCATCATCAACACAACTTCTCATACTCTGTTTCCTTTATCAACATGTTCAAGAAACACAACTTTGTATGCAGAAGTGTCCAAAGTTCAAGGGAAGAATCTGACACAGATCCCATACCCTTACCCGTGTCGTGTCGACAATTGACGAGTCCGAGCAACGTAGGCTACGAACATAGAAAGATTTTGTACCCTTGTCTGTATATCTATGAGCATGGGGTTTTTTTTGTTCCATTCCTTACACTTGTTGTGGTTGGGGCATGTTGTCTTCATCCAAAGGGCGTTGAGGTTGAGGCTTGTGGGCTTCATAACGTGCCATGTATGCACGATATCTTTCTTACGAATCATTCAACCTCTTGCATGGTTTTCTAAACATTTCGTACCATGAATCACATTAAGCACAACCTTTAACACAATAGGTATAACACTATAAAATTTGCTTCTCATACAAGGTCTTTCCAAACAAGTATAGAGAACCAGTTCCATTTCATTTCCATTTTCAAATCCATCTAGACTTGTCTCCTTAAATTCAACCATACAAAGCTAATGAAAGAATTTGGGTCCTATTATGTATCGCAATCTTCTACCCTTCTACGTAGCAACACCATACAACTAGGCAATAGCCACAATCAGTAACCATACACACCAACATCTTAGCAGCAGCCAGAATCCCACTGCAATACCCTAAACCAAAAGTATTATTTAATTACTATTCAAGGCATAGTGTGTGTATATATATATATCTTAATATGGGTTAAGAATTTAATTATTTTATTAAGATTGATGAGTTGGTTGTAAATAAGAAAATGCTGAGAAGAAATACGTTGTTTTGTAATTAGAATTAGAAAAGAAAGAAAAAGGGAGAGTAGCTAGGGTTTCTCAATTCAAGAGGAAAAGGACCAAAGCCATGAGAAAATTGAAGTCACTCAAAAACCTAGTTTTTTTTCATCAGTAAGTATTAAATCACAGAAAATTTCTCTATATTGTATTTATTAAAAAAATGTGATTAATTGAAATATATAATTTTGGGTTCAGTTTTTTTTTTTTTTAGATTCATTATAAAGGTGATTGTTTAATCTAAAGAAAATATAACTTTAATACCCGATCAAGGGTTAAATCATTGATCACAAAATTTGATTATGGATAGTTGAAGTCGATCGTAAACTGGACTTGTCAAGAATCAATATATAGGATGGAACAATGATACTGTACGATATAATCCCACAACGGTTTGTTGGCTGCAAAAAGAAATTGTTATTACGCTTTCTTATTGGCTATTTGAATATGATGGTTCCATGATCTTTAGAAAATTGATCATTATAATATTATGAATGCTTAAAAGAATAATGGTCATCTGTTAGGTAAACATGTGCTTCCATGGGAGGTTAGGCTATTATTAATTAATCTTATAAATGTTGAAAACAAGAAGTTTCAAGTAATGGGTTATGGGTTCGTGTTAATTCCTTAGTGGTGAGGTAACGGCTTGTTGGCTTCAAAAAGAAATTGTTAAAGTTGATATTACGCTTTCTTATTCGCTATTTGAATATGATGGTTCCCTTGATCTTTAGAAAATTGATCATTATAATATTATGAATGCTTAAAAAAAGAATAGTCATCTGTTAGGTAAACATGTGCTTCCATAGGAGGTTAGGCTATTATTAATTAATTTTATAAACGTTGAAAACAAGAAATTTCAAGTAATGGGTTATGGGTTCTTAAGGTAAGACCCTCCTTGGAGGTATGTATTTAAATTAAAACTAAATTCATTATTTTGGTAAGGTGGAATATTATAACTACAACAATTGATGATGTTGAAATTTTTGTTGGTACTATCCTCACCTGTCAACTATGATATAGAGTCGTTACCTTAACTTTCAATTGTTAATTCTAAAGCCGTAAAGATGACCTCACCACTATAAATAACAAACTAATATGTAAATTTTGAAATTTAAGATTGGAAAAGAAATCGTATAGTCCTTTTGAAGATTAGATTTAGATTTCTCGACCTACGATAGTAAGTAATTCTCTTCTATGTCATTTTTTAAGGCAATTCGTACTCTTTTATGGTATTGAGAACATGTTTGAACCGAATGTATTGTTTTGATTTGGAAATGTATTGAATGGAATATAAGACTTATCATAATTTAAGTACTATTGTTATGGACCACGATACAACTGTTAAATGTGTCATCTATTAGACCTAAACATAGGGGTTAAATGCGTCATCTTTTGGACCTAGACGCATGGGTTAAATCTATCATCTTTTGGACCTAAACAAGATGTTAAATGTGTCATCTTTTAGACCTGTACACATGGGTTAAATGTGGCATCCTTTGAACCCAAGCACATAGGTTAAATGTGTCGACTTTTGGGCCCCGTTACCAACCTAAGTGTGACATTTATGATTGGTTTGAATGTAAATCAATGTATTGTTGCTGATGAAATCTGAAGGTCGCAACTAATAACTAAATTTATACTTTTTTTATTTATTTCTACTTTTTTGCATAAATTGTGTTGAAAATTTTGCTTGCCTGAGAATTACTTATTGCCTTATCAGATTTGTTTAATTATACAAATAATATTTAAAGTAAGAATCAGGACTGATCAAGAGAAGTATTCATGAAGAGTTTAAGAATTATTTTGTTTAGTTAACGAATAAAAGCTATTGTTAATTATGTTGGAACCTAAATTACGGCATCGTTATTGACATTTGCCTAAGACTATTTTACCTTGGGAGTTGTTGATAACTGTTGAGTTTTGAAAATTTGACTATGTATATATTGTGGGGTACTATTGGTAATCAATGTTTTACTTCACGAGGTTTTTTTTTTTTTTTTTTTTTTTGATATTTGGTTTTTGGTTGATTACTCCAAAGATAGTTTATCATGGATTAGGACTTATTTGAAAATGATAGATTAAGGCTCGTGACTATGTTACACTCGAAGTTTTTGGTTTAAATTTCAAGTCGTGACAAAATGGTATCAGAGCCTGCACCTGTAACAACCCATCATTGGGTTGGCCACCTCTGAGACGATGTCGTCACTTTTTGAAATCACAGCACGACATATATATGCAACAATATAAAAACATCAACTAATTATCTATATACATAAAACATCAACTCTCAACAGGGGAGATACATCATTCAGATCTCAACTGAACATTTTATACAACATATTATGCATGAATATTTACAAATATTTTTTTTCTCCTTAGTCTGAGGATATAGACCACGTGGCTTACAGAAAATGATTTAATCTAAATCTCTGCTCACTAATCTATCTGTCCTACTCACTACCTGAATTTATTGAACAATGAGAAGTGAGCTTCACAATCTCAGTGAATTAAATTCACTATAAGTATTTGATTATATACTCTCAATCACATCTTATAATTCAGTTACTTCTAATAGTCTTCCGATATTCATACATTTCTTTCCTCAAATAATTCAATAACAATATTTTATCACAACTCAATTTCATAATTCCATTACACAATCTTTTCTTAAGTTACTCATCAGACATATCAACATTTTAATTATATATTTAATTATCTCTAAACTCTTAATTCAACATCATCATTTATCTCGTTATGAGGTTCACAACATATAATCAACCACTCAGACAATTCTCATCATATTATACTTCCATATTTCCTTCTTATCATATTTATCTCTCTGTGAGACTCATTCATCTATCAATAAATTTACACTAAAAAATAACACTTTAGCATCTCAAGCAATAACAATCAATATTTAAAGTAAATGCAATGTGTGAATTTAATGTTATTATTATTTGGAAACGTCTTCCTACATGTCGACATGTTTAGCTTAGATCAGCTGTCTTTCCGGTTCTTTCATTCTCATTTAGACCAACTACCTTCCCGATTATTTTATTCTCATTTAGACCGACTGCCCTCTTGGTTCTTTTATTTTCAGCTATACCAGCTGTCACGGTTTCATTTAGACCGCCTGCCTTCCCAGTTCTTTTATTTTCATTTAGAGCGGCTGTCTTCCCGGTTCTTTTATTTCATGCATATGCATATGAATAATGATATAAATATGCATATGAACAATAATATAAAAACAGGCATACATTCATACATTCAATTTAGCTATATGAATCTTTATTATTTTATCATATTCATTAAATTATCTCCTCATAGTTCCTATCAAATTATCAATCATTATTTCAATACTATTACTTTTCATATCATAAAACCTTAACATATCAATTATTCCATCATATCCATCAACCAACTTTCATCTCCCATCAAATCATAGATTAATAATTAATTCAAATATCATCATTGTATATTTCATATTTATCTCGATTACTTAAAGTAAATCTAACTCACCACGTAGTACTTAAAACTATATGTGGATCACTTCCTTTGCTTTCCTTTTTTTTCAGCAATTTCACCCAATTGTTGTTCGTCAACACTTGACATAATATTATATTAAAATTTCTAATTTATTCCTCAATTCTTTTAGAATTCATACCCTTTAAAAATTCCCATATTGAGTTTCGGGAAATTTCATGTATGCTAAATTTCAAAAATAAAATTCACATTATTACCTTTAGTTTTTCTTAAAGCTTTCCTCGACTCTCTTAGAATTTCCCCTGTAAATCTCTTCAAATTTTTACTCTTTCGACATTTCTTTCAGTCCCCGCTTATGCAAGTTGTTATGTACCAAAACCAAAGAATATTGTCGATAAGATAAAAAATAAAAAAAAAAGATATTACTTCGTTCATGCACCGTCTTTTAACCCTTACCGCCAATCAAGCTAGCAGCCTAATAAAAATGGCCTATTTCTGCATGTTAAGGCAGCACACTAGTACATTTTCATTGACCACTAAGACCAACCCCAAAGTTCGGTCTTTGACCTCATAAAGATGGCACAAGTAAACAAGTGTTTAAAGAAATATAGTAGTTTTGGATTGGAGAAAGAAGAGAACCAAATAAGATTTGATAAGTAATAAGTAAATAAAAGAAAAACTAAATATATATAAAATATAAAACCGGCACCGTTTTTACTCTGTGCTTAGTGTCCCCTTTGCTGTCAAAAATGCATGCAATGCATGCAACACCTGGATTTCCAGGTGTTGCACGCCCATTTTTTGTTTCATTTTTCTTTTTTCTTTTTTTTTCTTTTTCTTTTTTTTTTCTTATCTTTCCATGCTGTCCTGGATGCATTTCTTTTTCTTTTTTATTTTTTTATTTTTTTCTTTGTATCCACACCATCACGCGTCCAGTTTTTTTTCAAAAGAATTATTTTATTCAAATAATAAACCTTTCATGTATATATTATTTTATTTTAATTCCATGTCATATTTATCAAATTACTTCTTTACCCATATTTTAAGAACATGGTGCATCCCGGTCGAAAATGTGGGGCCACCTGGGATAGACTATGCATCCCAATGCTCGGTTACCCTCAGTCCAACGAAGAAGTGTAACATGGAGGGCGGTGGCAGCAGCGTGGTGGGCTTGTGAGCCCTTAGAACCCCACATCACCTAGTAATGCATGTAACTAGGCTACTTATAAGTGATTGTCTCATCTACTTGCACAATGCATTTTAAAGTCATGAGGTCTGGTGTGCCAAAGTGAAAAATATTGTGTCAAGTGGGAGATCGGGTCATTACACCCACAATTGAAAATAAATTAGTCAACCATTAATCATACATAGCAACACCATATAGTAGCCACAATTCCACAATTAAACATAAATTAATCAAGCAATATATACAAATATAGAAACTTAGAACCAAGAAAGAGAGTGAGAGACAAAGAACAGAACTGAACCTTGACTCACTGGAGTAGAGATGAAGCACTTGGCCTCTGCCCATCTGGAACCGAGCATGAAGACTATAGATTACCCAAAAAACCACTTAGCATTAAAACTAACACTGCAACAAAAAGGGTATATAGTTGTAAAATGAATTGCCTCAAAAAGCCATAAAAAAATTCCACTAAAGCATATTGCGGCATATAAGAGATTTTCCCTCAATACCCAATTAACTAAATACCTTGTGTGTTTCAGAATATCAACTAATCGTAACAGGAGAGAAACCTAAAGATAGAAAATGACTCTAAATATGTTTAACATATATTAAAGGGAACAGCCTGGCGCTTTTTAATGAAGTTTCATGCACTTACAGATGAAATTTCCTCAAGTTACTATAGAATATCCAGTGAAATACTACTGAGGTTTTTACGCACTTAATACTAAAGTTTCAGCAAGATTACTCTAGCATGTTCAATGAGATACAAGTAAAACTTCACGCTGAGCAATTGTATGTTTGATTGGGTTACTACTGAAATTTCATTAAGTTAATAAGGACGGTCCCGACTTACTATTGAAGTTTCACTTACTACTGAAGTTTCAGCAACTTACTATAGACAAGGATCGGAGCCAAGAATTTTTCCTTTAGGAGACCAAATCTAGTTAGTTAAAATAATATTATTTTTAATGAGTCTCGTAAATGGAGAATTTTTTTGGATCAATAAATCATTGGATAAATTATGAATGTCATGTCATCCATTATGCTTGTATGACATTCATCCAATAGTAAATTGATCCAAATATTTCTTCAGAAGACCTTGATACTAACATACTTAGATTATACATAAATGTATATGAACAATTTATAACATATATAAAAAAAGAAAAAGAAAAAAACAATTTCAGGAAGCCTTTCCAATTTAAGTTGTGCTCATCTTATTTGTTGGATAAAAAGCTTAGTTTACAAATTTTTTCTCTATTCAAATATTCTCATCTCAAGACATTTGAAAATTAAAAAAAGTTTACTGATTAAAATTAACTATCTAAATTTCTAATTTGTATAATAATAATTTTTATTTAACAAATAATATTCATTTTTTATAACCATATGTTCTATCTTAATTATTAGTTAAGTAAAAGAATAAAATAGAAAAATAAAAGAGTCATAAAGACTAAAAGTACGACAATTTTGAATAAATGCAAATAAATAATAATTTTTTTGGTGCATTGGACAAATACTTAATAACTTGAAGTTTATTAAATAAATAAGTTCATTTGGTACAAAAATTAAAAAAAAAAAATAATTGTACCAAGTTTGTATGTTCGAAGACTGCACTTGAAAGCCCTAAACTCTCCAAATTGATGGAAAACAATTGTGCAAGTTGCCACTTGAGAGAGTTGGGTCCATAAGGGGTTCAATCATCCATGTCCAATGTTTGAAATATTACTACTATTAGTCTACTGGTATTTTTTATAGTAATTTTCTTCTTTTAAAGTAATAAAATCCTATGTACTGTATTCAGTTAGAATATTAAGTTGTGGGTTGGGGGAGCCAATTAACTAGGATCCATATATAGCTAAACAAATTTCAAGTGTTTGGGGGAGCCAGGGCTCCCCATTGTTCCCCTCCTCCCTCCGCCCGACTATAGAACCTTCTGTGAGTTACCACTACTCCTTCAAGTGTCCTCTAAAAACATAGTAAAGCATTATTTTGATTGAAGACTGTGATTACGTCCACAATAATTTTTTTTGGTCACTACTAATGAAGTTTCACGCACTTACTGATAAAGTTTCCTCAAGTTACTATAGAATATCCAATGAGATAGGTTACATGCACTTACTACTAAAACTTCAGCAATTATTAAAAAAAAAAAAAAAAAAAAACTATTAAAGCTTCAACAAGATTACTATAGAATATGCAATGAGATACTATTGAAGCTTCAGGCAGAGCAATTGTAAGTTTTATTCGGATGCTACTAAAGTTTCTGCAAGTTATTTCACTAACTATTGCTTCTAAGTGTCCTTCTCTAAAAACATAGTAAATTTTTATTTTGATTTCAAAAAGTGTAATTACGTCCACAATATTGTATGAGATGCTACTTATTTTTCAGGCACTTATTAATGGAGTTTCAGGCACTTACTGATAAAGTTTCTTCAAGTTACTATAGAACATTCAGTGAGATACTACTGAAGTTTCAGGCACTTACTAACTAAGCTTCAACACAATTACAATAGAATGTTCAGTTAGAAACTACGGAAGCTTCAAGCAAAGCAATTTTAAGTTTTATTATAATACTACTAAAGTTTTAGCCAAAGATATCTGGAACGCGATATGCTTAACGCCCTTAACCCATCTCTGCATCTTTCTCTCTCTGCTATCACTTTATCTCTCTTAGTATTAGTCTATCATCTATCATTTTTTCTCATTCACAGTGGAAATTTCTCTCCTCTCATCATTTGTGGGTTTCTTAGACTCAAATTTAGAGTGTTGCAAGGTAAATCATTATTGATACCGAAAATATGCCAAGTAGTCAAAAAGCTAGAATGCAGTACATGCGTACACGAAATGAGAAGAAATCCTAAAATATATTGGAGGACTAGAGGAGTTGTACTTCCGGGGAACTCTTCGATGCCTAAGTTAGTATAGGGCGTTGTAGTAATATGAGAACTCGAGAATTCAGAAAGAATTATGTGTGTGTAGAAAAAAGAGAGATCATGCATACCTATAGAGAGCCCTCTTACATAGTGTTTTGGAGTAGAATCCAATTAGGAAAGTGATTGAGCATTGTGATAAGATTAAGATCCCATAGTAGGTTATCCTCCATAAGCTAGAGCATTATAGTGAAATTACCATTATGTCTTTTTCCAAGTGTAGCCTTTTGATTGGTTGATTTGTCTGAGTTATGAGATACTTCTCTGCCCCTGAGGGTTGCCACATGTCACAATATTATGGGATAGTTATGAAATTACTGTTTTACCCTTGGTGGGTGTCACACATCATTGTATCATTGGATGGGGAATTTTACCCTATATCAGATGCCCCCACTTCCTTGAGTGCAGTTATGTGGTCAAAGAAGTAGAATGTTTGGAGTATGATTCCTTTTTGTGTAGTTCAGATCAGGTTTGAGATTTTGTGGGTACCCAGGTACTAAGGAGTAGAGAATGAAGGCTTGATTTCTTCGAGCAGTCTGGGAAAGCTCTAGGCTAGCCTTAAAATGATATATGTTTGAGGAAAGTTAATAGCTTAATGCTACCTTCTTGGAAAGGAATGTAAGCTTTAATAATGATTGATAGCTTGATGCTACTTTCCTTGGAATGTGGACTTCGATAAGGCCTAATCGCTCGGCGCTACCTTCTCGAAAAAGAATGTATTATTCAAAAAGGCTTAATAGCTTTGCGCTACCTCATTGGAATGTGAAATCTGAGGAGGCTTAATAGCTCAACACTATCTCATCGGAAGGACATGTTCAGGGTCTAAGCTTCTCATAGTTGTATAGGATGAGTTTTAAAGGATGTTAACTTGAGGTAATTTCCTCAAAGTTATGATTTCTAGAGGCGCAGACTTGAAGTAAGTCCCTCTATTCAGGGAGTACAACTTGGAGCAAAACTTTTCAGACTTAAGTGCAGAAGGTCCGAGAAAATGAACTTAGCATGAACTCTTCGGAGTTTTGGCAGATAGATCCAAGGAGTTAAAATTAGTGTGAACTCCTTAGGTTTTAGTAGATAGGTCCAAGGAGTTAAACTTAGCGCAAACTCCTCGGAGTTTTATCGATTAAGTTTGAGAATGATGATATGGATCAAATTTCTCAGAGTTTGGAGATAAGCCCGATGAGGATGAATTAGATCGAACCCCTCAAAATTTTGGCAATAGGTCCAAGGAGGAAATGACTTGGATCGAACTCCTAAGATTTTTGGAGATTAGGTCCGAGGATGATGACTTTGATCGAACTCTTTAGAGTTTTGGAGATTATGTTCGAGGAGGATGACATGGATTGAACTGCTCGGAGTTTAGAGATTACGTCTGAGAATGATAACTTGGATCGAACTCCTTGGAGTTTGGAGACAAGTCTGAGGAGAATAATATGGATCGAACACCTCAAATTTTGGAGATAAATCCAAAGAGGATGACTTGGACCGAACTCCTTAGAATTTTGGCGGTCGATGAGGATGACCTAGATCGAACTCCTCAAAGTTTTGGGGATAGGTCCGAAGAGGATGACTTGGATCGAACTCCTCAGAGTTTTGGAGATAGGTCCGAAGAGGATGACTTGGATCGAACTCCTTGGAGTTTTGGAGATTAGGTCCGAGAAGAATGACTTTGATCGAACTCCTCCAAGTTTTGGAGATTAGGTCTGAGGAGGATGACATGGATCGAACTCCTTAAAGTTTGGATATTAGGTCTGAGAAAGATAAATTGGATCGAACTCCACGAAGTTTTAAAGATTAGGTCTGAGGAGGATGACTTGGATAGAACTCCTCGGAGTTTGGAGATAGGCCGAAGAAGGATGACTGGGATAGAACTCCTCGAAGTTTGGAGATAGGCTGGAGGAGGATGACTTGGATCGAACTCCTCAGAGTTTTGGAGATTAGGTCCAAGAAGGATGATGAACTCCTTAGAGTTTTGGAAATTAGGTCCAATGAGGATGACTTGCATCAAACTTCTTTGAGTTTTGGAGATTAGGTTCGAGGTGGATGACTTGGATCGAACTCTTCGAAGTTTTAGAGATTAGGTTTGAGGGGTTCTAACTTGTACAAATTTCCTTGAAGTTTCATAAAATTCTCTTAAGGTTTGGCCCATTTAGTGGCCTATGGAGTCGATCTTTATCTTTAAGGCCTATTGATTGGGCAAAGATTTATGGCTCATAAGTTGGGCCAGGCTTTGAATGGGGAGGCCCATTGTTTGGTCCAAAGATTTTTTCTATCAGACTGGCCTTAAAGTTTCTAGAATGTCTCTAGAATTAATGAGGTTGTGCCGAACTGTTTTCTTCCCTCAGTTATCTGAAGAGGCACCCTCTCATTTACAACTGTTTGTACTTTATAGTTGTTAGGGGTTCTTTATAAGAGAGTGCGAGACCTTACTCAGTCCTCACTTCATTTTCACCATCTTCGAACAAATTTTTTTTTGAGAGCCTTCAAAGTTTTTTTGAAGCAGAATACTCGGAGTCCTTGGGAGCTCAATTCTTCAGAGTTTTTCGAAGCACAAATCCCCATAACCTTTTTTGGTGAGTTCACTTTTCCAATGTCTCAAGATAATGGTAGTTCTTGTAGCCTTATGGAGGTTGAGGTGAGTAGTACCCCGACCGAATCTCGTGCATTGGTGCCATTTAAGGGAGAGGATGACACATCATCCTCAGAAGGTAATCATGCTTTAGCTGAACTCCAGGAAGAGATGGGTGAGGAGTTTAGGGATTTGATCTTTAGCACTTTTTTCGGAGTTCAGGGAGTTAGTTAAAGAGGACCTTTGAGTTCTTAGGATTAAATATAGGATCCAAAGGAGTACGGACTAAGAAATGTTGGGATAGGGGAGCGAGCTTGGGATGACCTTAAGGGAGAGGCACCTTTTGAGCTTTCTGTTTACACCTATTTCCTAAAAGTGGCCTTAGATTTCCTTTACACCCCTTCTTTTGCTTCATTCTGAACCATTACGGTATAACCCTATGTCAACTAGTACCCAATTTCGTATGCTTGCTAGTGGCCATCATATACGTCCATAAAAAGGTGCAAGGGTTAATGAATCTTGCTGTTTTTAAAGCCCTCTTCCAGGTCAGCAAACATTCAGAGTATGGTTGGGTTATAATTAGCTCAAGGGATAAGAACGGATTATAAGAAAAGAAGCCCACTTTTATCAAAGTATGGAAGAAGTTCTTTTATGTTCAAAGTGATAGGAGCTTCGGAGTTCCACTAAAGTGGAACTTGGACCTTTTGAGGCCAAATAAAAAACCATATCTCTTTAGGCCTGAAGAGAAAATGGTAACATATACGGTAGTCGAGGCCGTAGATGTTGTCATCTTATATGACAACTCGAATTATTTTACTTCTTCTTTTATCACTTTTTTATTTCTCATGCTTATACCCTTATTTGATTTTGTAGAGATGGATGCCGCTGCTAAAGCTTGGAGGGAGGCTAAGAGGGGTAAGAGGAGAAGACTTGTAGAAGGCCGTGAAGGGGCTGAGCCTTCGGAGAGAATGAGGCCTGCTCAAGAGTAGCCACAAAACCCTCCCTTTCCTCCTCCTCTTTCCTCGGTACCTGAAAGTTCTTGCTCACCTTCTCCTCCCAAACCTTTGGTATCTAAGCTTCCATCCTCATCTAATCCGCAAGTGCCACTAAAGGTTTTCAGGTTGAACTGGTGCTTAAAGATCACAGATTCAGTCTTTAAGAGCTTCGAAGTTTCCCAAGAGCACTTGATCAGGGACATTCCCTCTCGGGACATGGTCATGCTGGGCAACCGACATTGAGGCTCTTGCTAGGATGGTGGAAAAGCTAGCCTCTAAGATAATTCATTTAACCTTTTTATTTTTCACTTTAATTTGGTTAAAGCCGAGAGATACTAACTTGGGTGCCTTTCAGGCGAGCATTGCCTCGATCTTGATAAACAGTTTGAGGAGAATCACCACTTATACAATAAGCTATAAGAGCTCATCGCGAATAATTCTATCGAGATCGGGAGCTTGAAGTCCAGCTTGATCGAGGAGGAGAAGGCTAAAGCCTTTGTGATCATTGAGCTGGAAGCGGTAAAGGCTGAAAGGGACATTGCCAAAGCCGAAGCAGAAAGGCTAGCAATGGAAAAAGAGGCAGTTATGAAGGAGGTTATGAAGGGAGTCGTTAAGGTCTTTAAAAAGTCCGAGGACTTCAAGGAGGCCTTAAAAAGAGCTTCGGGGGAATTCTACCTCGATGGCATTGAGGAAGCCAAGAAGAAAATCACGGAGGCCTACCTAGGTCAGGACTTCTCTATGCTCGATCTCACGGAGGATGAGGCCACAGTTGTAAAGGTTGTTGATCAAACCGAGGAGGATGGAGATGAGGTCCAGAACCAGGTTCACCATGTTGATGAGGAGGAGGCAAAGGAGTAGTCACTTAGGATTTACTTCTTTTTTTTTTTATAATGTTCAAGGCCGTTAGTGTCTTTTTTCTTATGTAAGAAAATTTTAGATAAATGAAATGTGCCCTTTTTTTATGTTCATTCTTGTGCGATTCTTTATCCTTTTGTCTTTTATTTTCTAGCTATTTCCCTTGTTTACTTGTGTTGGTTTTTAAAATGAAAGAAGAGTCTGAAGAGGATGAACCCAAGGTCTTCTCCTCGGTCTTTATGCAAGTAAAAAGAACTCAGAGTCCTTACTCTAAAAATGATAAGGAATTCAAGGAGAAAGAACTCAAGACATTTTCTTTTGCCTTCATCTAAGTAAAAAGAGCTCTGGGCCCTTCACTTAACAATATAAATGTGACAAAAGAATTGAACTATCTTTTTATTAATAATATTCAAAAATTACATTTATATTGTTAAGTGATTCTCACATATACCTACACGCATTTAACGGAGGGCATAATTTGCATCGGTTGGCCTGAGGTATTTTAGATATGGAGTCATAAGCTTCTTCTTCTGTAATAGTTCTTCAATGATGGTTTATTGCAAAGCATGAGAGATGGTATTTTTTGCTTAATTATTCTGATTAGGGAGTGTCCCATCTCTTAAGTATTGAAGGATTAGATTCATCCATATCTATTCTTCAGCCATTGGCATAGTCTGGATTTCATTGATGCTTGGGGTGGAGAGAGTTTCCAGATATACTGCTTACGTAAGGTCGGACTGTTTGGCTGAGGTGAGCCTTGTTGATGCATCTACTTTTGAGTTTTTTGCTCGGGGCACTTGTGTTATCTAAAACTTTTCAAAGGTCGTAGTGAGTTTGCGGGTTTTTTCGAGGTATCTAATGATCTTCACACCCTTGGCTTTATACTCGTCGGTCATCTGATTGACCACCAGTTGTGAGTCACTGTATACTTCAAAGGCTTAAGTAGTCAATGTCTTTGCAAGTTTCATCCCTACAAGCAATAACTCATACTCGACCTCGTTGTTTGAGGCTTTGAATTTGAACCTGATAGCGTACTCCATTATAAAGCCCTCGGGGCTACTAAGGATGAGTTCAACTCCACTACCAGTGTTGTTTGAGGACACGTCAACATACAAGGTCCAACTTGGTGCCTATTCACCTCTTTCAAGTCTTTGTCTCTTAGTAGTTATGGTAAAGTGGTCTCCACCACGAAGTTCATTAAGGCTTGAGCCTTAATAGCTGTCCAGGGTTTGTATCGAATTTCGAACTCTCCCAATTCTATATACCACTTTACCAATCTCTTGAAAATTTCTGGCTTGTAGTGTGCTTGCCTTAGGGGCTGATCGATCAATAAAATGATGGTATGAGCCTAGAAGTATGGTCTGAGCTTTCGAGCTGTGATCAGAAGGGCATATGTCATCTTTTCAATGAGGAGATACCTTACCTCAGTATCGTGGAGGACTCGACTGACATAATAGATAGGTTTTTGCACCCCCTTTTTCTCTCGGATTAGGACTAAGGCTATTACGTCATTACCTGCTGCTATAAAAAGAAAGAGCTATTCCTTAGTGATTGGCTTATTTAGGAACGGTGGTGAACTCAAATATTCTTTCAGTTCTTCAAAGGCACTTTGACAGTCTTTAGTCCAAACGAATTCTTTTGCCTTTCTGATTGCTCAACAGAAAGGTAAACATCTCTTGGTCAATTTGGACATGAAACGGTTGAGAAAGGTCATACATCCGGTGAGTTTATATACCTCTTTGATGTTTCGAGGAGGGTTCATATCTAAGATAGCCTTTATCTTCTAAGGGTTAGCTTCTATCCCTTGTTATGTTATCATGAAGCCTAGAAATTTACCATAGGTGACTCCAAAAGCATATTTCCCTAGGCTCAGTTTCATCTAATGGAGTCAGAGTATTCCAAGTAATTCCTTTGGTCAAACTCATGATCTTCGGCTTTAACGCTCATGACTAGCATGTCGTCTATATACACCTCCATGTTTTTCCCAATCTATTCTTTGAAAATTTTATTGACCAACCTTTGGTAAGTTGCCCCTGCATTACCTTATAATAGTACAAACCTCAATTGGTGACAAAGGCGATCTTAAATTGCATGAATGAGGATCTAGTTGTAGCCTAAATATGCCCATAAAACTGAGCACTCATGCCCAAATGTGGCATCGACCAATTGGTCTATCCAGGTAGGGGAAACTATCATTCGGGGTAGGCTTTGTTGGGGTCAGTGAAGTCCATGCAGATTCTCCACTTACCATTTGCCTTCTTTACCATGACTACGTTGGCAACCCAGTCCGAGTAGTTGGCCTCTGAGATGAATTCGACCGCAAGTAGTTTGTCTACTTATTCTTTTATGGCTTCTTGCCACTTTGGAGAAAAAGATCTCTTCTTTTGAACAATGGGCTTATGGTTCAGATCAATGCTCAATCCGTGGACGATAACAATGGGCATGTCGAAGGCTAACCATGCAAATAGGTTATGGTTCTTTCAGAGAAAAGAGATCAACGACTCCTTAAAGTTCTCGGGGATGTTAGGCCTAATCTATACGGTCTTAGAGTCTCCCTCATTCAAGGGAATTGCTATTAATTCCTCCTTGGGTTGGCCCTATGGAGTTTTGAGCTCATCCTGCAGGTCCTAGATCTCCAAAGGTAGGGCTTCGACCTTTTTATGCCCTTTGATAGAATTCAGATAGAAAGATTGAGAAGCTTGCTGATTTCCTCAGGCTTCTCCCATACCTTGCTTCGTAGGGAATTTCATCTTTTGGTGATAGGTTAAGACTACTGCCTTCATTTCACTCAGACTCAGCCTTGCAAGAATCATATTGTACGAGGATGGATACTTGACCAATATGAACGTGGTCATCACAGTAGTAAGTTGCGAAGCTGTTCTCACAATGACAAGAATCACTATGCTACCTTCAGTAAACATTGGCATTTCTTGCGAAGCCATATAATGGAGAAGACACTAGCTTGAGTTGATCATTTTTCAGCTTAATATTCTTGAAGGCATCATAATAAAGACTATCTGTTGAACTTCTGTTGTCTACCAAAACTCTCTTAACATTGTAGTTTAGGATGAAGAGGGTGACAACCACAACAACGTCATGAGGAGTCTATAGCCCTTATAAATCATCATTTGTGAAGGAGATTACCCGGTTTGTCTTGACTCGCTTATGAGTTCCACTGACTAACGATATTGACCGGGCATAAGCTCCTCTTGCTTACGATGATTGCCCCTTACCGTGGGTCCCCCATAAATCATTTTGATAGTTCCTGTTAGTGTAGTTGTGTGACCTCGGTCACTCGGATGATGTCTATCTCTTCAATCATTTCTCCTCGAGCTCAACCTCAGACTCTTCTTGGAATTTCGTCACGGGCTTCGACGATAATATCGCTCAAAGTTCTACCTATCGATGTTCTTTCTAAATGGGCACCTAAGACTCCGTGGAGGGCGTTCTTCATTGCCTCAAAATTAGAGGGGTCCTATATACTCTTTTAGATACCTTCTACAGATGAAGGATTCAATCTGGTTCTTCAAGGCATGGCACTCCTCGATGTCATGCCCATGGTATCCATAAAAACGGTACTATCTGGTCTGATCCTTATTTTCACTAGTACAGAACGACTTTCAAGGCCAACGGAGGACATCACGGTCTTGAATATTCATGAGTATGTTAGTCCTAGAGGCATTAAGTGGAGTGAAGTTTTCAAACAAGTGGGTGGTCTTCGTTTTACCCTCTTGGCGGGGTTTTTTCGTTGAGCTATCCTACGGCTCATTGACATCCTTCTTCCTTTTTTTAGTTCTTTTTTCTCTTTCCCTTTGGAACACCTGATCGTTCTCGACAATCATATACTCTTTAGCCCGAGCAAGGATGTCGTTCATGTACTTGCGAGGCCGCCTAGTAAGTTTGGAGCTAAAAGACCTTGATTTGAGTCCATTTTTGAATGCCGAGGTTTGCACTGGAATCTCCCAAGCAGCTACATTGAACCGTGAAATATATTATCAGAGCTTCTCTCCCTTGCGTTAGATGATGCTGAAAAGACTTTCTAAAGTCTTACGGGGTCTCTTACTACTAAGGAAGCGTGCTGCAAAGGCACGACTTAGCTCCTTGAAAAAGCTAATACTTTTAGGCTTACGGTGTGAGTATTAGGTGCTCGTGGCCTTCTCTAGAGTCAGAGGAAAGGCTCCGCACATTACAGCATATGGATGACAGTGCAACAATATTGTAGTTTTGTAAAGCTGGAGATGGTCCATGGGGTCTATGGAGCCATCGTAAGCCTTTATGATGGGTATTTAGAAATTCCATAGAATAGGAGCATCAAGGATGTCTTATATGAAGGGATGAGCTTGGGAGTTGAGCTCATCCAAGACATTGGTGCTTCTTCTCTTGAAAGCCTCCCTTATTCTCCAATCTATTTCTTCTAGTTTTTTGTCTAGGTCAGTGTAGTTCTTGGAGATGGAGAATCTTTGGGACTTCGACTCAGGGTGGGGAAAGGATCTAGTGGTGGAGTGGCTGTGAGCCGGTTTGTTGAGATTCAAGTAGTGTTTTCATGGGCGTTCCTAGGGCTTGCCCAGGGCGAAGCGAGGCAAAAATGCCCCGGGGCACCTGAAGTTAGGCGTTTCTGTCCCGGGGCATTCATTTTTTTTGCTTGGGGTGTACAAGTTCGAGGCTTATTTTTTACGCCCCGTGAAGTTTTTTTAAAAACATTAAAAAATTAGAAGAAAAAATGAAAGTAAAGGCTCGAACCCATGACCTAATGAGTTTCATAGGTTTTAACCACTAAGCTAGTGTTCTTGTTGTAATATTATTACACTTCATAAATATATATTGCATGTTATCTAGTTTAGTAATAATTACAAACTATTTAATTAATTACTTATAAGCTACAACAATATAAAAATATAAGTTATACTCTATATAATTTATATATAAATATATATTAATATTTATAAAATTATAATTATCATGTTCTATAGAGTTAGTAAAAGTATTAAACTTTGTTAAAAATTAATTAATTTAAATTTATATTATTTTTTATTTTTATTATTCTAATTAATTAATTAATATTATTTTATAAAAATTTTGAAACACCCCAACATATTCAAACAGCTTACGACCTAACACCTCACGGCAAAACGTCTCGCCCAACGCCTTCACCTCTGAAAACATTGGGTTCAAATACCTCGTTAGCTGAGGGCTTTGCTGAGGTGAAGATAGAGGTGAAGGATGATGAACTTTCTCCTCGAGCCTAGCAGCCAAATTTGTTACTAATTAAGTAAGTTGTAGGAACTGCTCTTGTGTAACTGGTACAACTGGGTTTGGTTCGATGGGTTCCTTCGAACTCTCTTGGTCGCTAGGGTTCACTAGGTTAGACTAAAAGGGTTACTCGTGCCTGGTTCGTGCATCAGATGGTTCACTGAGGTTCTGATCGAATGTGACATGTTCTAAAATGACAAGGAATCGTGAGCCAGGTTGTTGGCTGCGAGTAGAAGCCCGGGTGGCTATTGAACTAGGTCTGGCTTCTTGGCATGATTTTTAGGTGGCATCATGATAGATGAGTTCTTTTTACTTCAAAAAATAAGTTCTCATAGACGACGACAATCTGTTAATGGTGAAAATTTTCCAAGTAAAAGCTTAAATGCAGTACTTGCGCACACGAAACAAGAAAAAATCCTAAAAGTCGCCGAAGAACCGAAGGGGTTGTGCCTTTGAGGGACTCTCTAATGCCTAAGTTAGTATTGGGCTTTGTGGTAATATGAGAACTGAATAATTCATAAATAATTGTGTGTGTAGAAAAAAAGAAAAAAAAAGCTCGCGCATACCTATAGAGAGCTCCGTTAAATACTGTTTTGGAGTAGAATCCAATTAAGAGAGTGATTAAGCATTGTGATAAGATTAAGATCCCATATTAGGATATCTGTAAGTTGGGGTATTATGGTGAAATTACCATTATTCTTTCTACCAAGTGTAGCCTTTCGATTACTTGATTTGTCTGAGTTATGAGATTACTTTTCTACTCCTGAGGGTTGCCACATGTCACAATGTTATGGAATGGTTATGAAATTACCTTTTTACCCTTAAAAGGTATCATGCGTCATTGCGACATTCGATGGGGAATTTTCCCTTACATTTATTGGGTTTCTAAACTCAAATGAAAATGTAAAAAAAGAAGAATTTATGGGTTTTGAGAAATAGATATTAAAAGCACAAATTTTGGTTTTTAGGAGCTATAAATAATAAATTATTGTTCATTTCAACTGCCAAATCGAAAATTCAAGCACAAAAACACCTTATTTCAACTCAAAATGTGAACATCCATAGATGGGGTTTCTTCAAAATACAGATCATATATATGTCCCCTAGGCAGCATCATCAAAGTAACACACTTGATGAAATAAGCTCCTTATTGATTTCGGCTGGAAACACAATGAACAGGGTGGTGGTGATTAGGTCTACTATCTTGGTCTTTAGGAACATTGTTGGGCCTTTGAATGAGATTTTAGAGAGATGACAAAAAAATACTTTATAGAGATGAGAGAAAGAAAGAGAGAGATCCGTGAGGAAAGAGACCGGACAGGAGAGAGATGGGTTAAGGGTGTTACAATAACAACACCTCCCGCCATGTCTCAATTCCCAATGGCTAAATAATTGTTTGCTTCATTGTGTATGTTTACTCCCATCTTAGTTTAGTTGGAGAAACAAACACCATTTATCCTACTTGCATGAGTGTTCATAGTGGGTGTTAAAAATTGGTGTGTGATAAGGGCGAGGAAAAAACCGATTAAACCTATCAAATCAAATTGGTTTGGTTTTTTGGTCCGATTTGGTTTGGTTTCTTGTACTCATACAGTCTTGTTCGGTTTCAAAATTTAAAAAATCATAGAATTTCAGTTCGGTTCAGATTGAAATTTCAAAAAACTGAGAAATCCAAATTGAATCGACGTTTATAATTCTTTAAACTGTCTACCTTAACACAATCACTTATCCACTAACCTCAGCGAGTCTCTTCTTGTTCGAAGTTCATAGGGCCCTCCAACATGATCAACACAATCATACTTCTTCTTCACCAAATATAAGTTTATCTCTTTTATGTTTCTTTGTTTTCCATAATTTTTTTCTTTCATTTTCATTGTTTGTTGAGATATCATATATGTATTAACTTTATTGAGTTTTATTTATTTTGGAGTTTGAAAAATAATTAGATCATTTAATTTGGGTTTCCAAAATTAGGAGAATTGATGGAAAAAAAATGATCCGAACCAAATGAAAATCGATCTGGTTTGATTCAGATCTATACAAGTGGATGGTTTGGTTTGGGTATCTTATTAATAGAAATAATTAGCATTAGTTTTGAACTGGATTGATGTCAAACCCATACCAACCCATATCGCGCTCACCTCTAGTGTCCAAGCATATTTGATTTATGCGACTGAATTTGGTTATGGAAGAATTCTCCACTAGTGGTAGCCTCTTTTAACTCATTGCATGCTCAAGATATTAATATCAGGGGTGACCATGGAAACCATAACCAAGAACTCAACCTAAATTGGTGTAATGGGTTGGGTGACGGGTTCAAAAATTTTCAATGCAACCCAAACCGGTAATCAGTTATTATATATATATATATATATAAAACATTTATTATATGTAATTATTTATATACTGTATTTATTTTTTGTTCTATGTGGTGTTGAAGTTTTGAAATTTTTGATTGATCAAGTACTTCCAAAATCTAGTATTTATTTATTTTATATGTTTTTATTAAATTAAGGTTATTTTAATTTTGTATTAAGTGATTTAAGATACTTTGTAAGAGATGGATTTGTAAGATTTGGATTTATGAATTTGAAATGCATGTATTTGTATTGCAAATTAGTTAAAAAGAAAGCTTAAATACAATTTAAAGAAAGCTTTTACACTAACATTTACATTGATGAATTAATCCAATCTTCAAAACTTGTGAATTTGAAATACATTTTAAAATGATAACATTTCAGAATCACAAGTTTATAAGTCTTGAATGATCTCTTAAACATGCAAAATTGATAGACTTAAAATTTCCTCTAAGCTTCTAAAATAACTTTATATATAAATACATGAATTTTAAATTGGTGTTTTTAAACGAAGCATTATAAATTATTGTATGGAATTGATTTTGGATATAATGAATGATGTATTATTGTAGTATAATATTTTTTTTTCTTATGTAATATATTTGATTTAATTTTTAGATGAAAAAAAAAAATTAAACTGACGATTCAAACCGATTTTAATGGATTGAGTTGAAATTTTTTCAATCCGATATGATTGTGTTTGGTTAAATTTTAAAATAATCCGATTCAAACCGATTTATACTCACTTCTAATTAATATCCTTGGATTATTTTATATTTATTGTTTTTTATTAAATTGAAAAGGTTAATGAGAAACAGCAATCAAATTATACAAGATGGAATCTTTACTCCCATTCCCACCTGCATATATTTGTCAATAGCCATAAATTGAGTTCAATATTTGGTTGACCTGAACAGTGTAACCCTGACATTCAAGTAAAGGCATGTACATTAAACTCTATTATACTAAGTTCATGTTTGGTAATTTTGATTAAATCAATTTAAAGAAAGTTAACTTAACTGGTTTTAATGTATTTTTTGTTATGAAATCATTTAAATCAATTTATTTTAAGTTAATTTATAAAAAAATAAAAATAAAGAAGATGCCTCTGTTGTGGTTTTTCTCAAAAAGGTGACCAACGCATATTTTCGAAATAATTTGGGACCAACAATAATAATAAGGAAAGAATAAAAAGAATAAAGAATATAAACCGATGTTGCATTTATACAAACCATTCAACTTGCATGTGGCTGCATTAATTTGGGCGAGTTACGTCTACTTCAATCTAAATATGGTTGTTCAAGCTAAATTCTAGTTGTTAGATTTGGAATAGCAAAGATAGAAGCAAAAGTCATCTCTACTTTCATTAATCGAGCTTTCTTTTGCTTTTGCAAATTGCGAAGGAGATAACTCCATGTGTCTGGCTAATAAGAATTAAGAACTAACAATTAACAAACACTACTTAAAAAAAAAGTAATTTATGAAAAGAATCGAAACTGAAATAATTTCTAATAAATGATTTTTTTCTTGTTGTTCTACTGCATTAAACAAATTTTGATTTTATTATTATTTTATCAAAAACTGTTAAAAACTGTTTTGTAAAAGACAAATCGAAAATATGGTCAGTATTTATTCCAATTGATTATGGAGACCTAGGATAACTGAATTTAGGTGAGTTGGCCTAATAACTCAATTGGCACTTTACGTATGAGTTACTTATTGAATAAAAAAAAATATGTAATATTATATCTTTATGCATTATAAGATGCATCTATAATTTTTTTATAAAAATTTGAAAAGGAATGACATATTTTAAAATTTTGGGATGCAATTGTATTTATGATCAAATCTGAGAGGTGTAGTTATAATTTACCCAAAAAAAAGTTTGGTTAATGTCCAAAATGTGACTAAATCACTCGCATGCATGATGTTAAGTTAGATTTCAATTCTCTCAATTTTGGATGGAAATTTTAATTCAAGTTAAACTCATTTTAATCTTTTCAATTGTTTTGAATGAATAAAATTTTATCACCAAATTAAAATATTATTATATTATTTTTTGAAAATATAACAAAATATAATTCATTATATTTTGACATAATATTATTTTATTTAATAATAAAATTTTATTTATTTAAAATAATTAAATAATTAAAATAAATTTAACTTGAATATAGCGGCTACCAAAGCAGGAAAACGTCCCTATTGCAGTTTTCGTCTTCCATCCAAAATATTTAAAGAATTAAAATAAGTTTAACTTAAATACAGAGACAATCAAAGCAGGAAAACGTCTCTTTTGTAGTTTTCTTAAAAAAGCGACAAAGGTCTGCATTATTGCACAAGTACTATAAAGGCTAGCATACATGCGGTGGATCCATTCTTCTCTCTGTCTTTGAGCTATAATTATAGTTAGATTAAAATACACGTTTGATTCATTCCCCTAATAAAATTGAAGTTATTTAAGTCATAACAAATTTTATGATTTTGATTAATTACAATATAACCTTATTAAATATTATTCATAAATAAAATACTGTTAAAAATTTAATAACATAAAAAAATTTGATCATTATTTAATGTATGCATAAAAATTTACTATTAAAATTATTTTTTTAATACTAAAGATTAAAAATCCATAAAAATAATAATACGTGCAAAAAAATTCTTGAGGTTATTTAAGTCATAACGAATTTTATGATTTTGATTAATTACAATATAACCTTATTAAATGCTATTTATAAATGAAATATTGTTAAAATTTTAATAACATAAAAAATTTGATCATTTTTTAATGTATGCATAAAAATTTACTATTAAAATTATTTTTTAATACAAAAGATTAAAAAACCATAAAAATAATAACACGTGAGCAAAAAATTCTTAAAATTTGTTAGATGCCTTCAAAATGTTTTATATAATTTATTGAGTATAAAAATTGATCAATCGCTCGTCCAAACGAGTACAAATAAGTGATAAAGTTAACAGAAATATTCTAATGATAACGATGCAAATCATATGATTTATTATGTATCAAAAAAAATCAAAATTTATTATGAAAATGAGCTCAATCATATCCGTTTTAACCAAATAATACGTTTCTCTTGTATTAGTGCATGTGAAGTCCAATTAACCAAAATTAATTAAAAGGATGGTTCAAGCAGTTGTCATTAAAGAAAGAAAATTGGCTAGCATCCCCATCGTCAACATAAATAAGCTCTTATTTGTTCTGCAGAGGAGGAATGTGACTGCATTGCCTGAACATATTGTCGCAGTTAATTACTTGATTAAAAAAAAACCTTTGTTTAGAAAATTTACAGTATCTGGAAGCCATCAAGTTGTAGCCATTGGATTACTTTTGTGTGGTATTTTAAAATTAAAATTAGATGAAACTGGAAACAAAAATTCCGTGAGGAATGAGGATTCCCTCACGGTACCACCAAAATACATGACAAACCCTGCACCACCGTATCATTTCCTCTACGTCCTTACAGCGCCAAAATTCTAGTTTGTCACGAACAGTACCCACTCCTTCTCCAACCGCTCATCTTCTATCGGACAACTGAAATTCCATTCCTTTCCTTTTCCTTCCTTTTATCATATAGCATATCAGCTTTCACTCTGTTCTCTTCCTCTAAAAAATTAATCCATTCTTGATACGCAAAAAAAAGAATAAGAAAAAAGAGAAACATGCCAATATTGGAGACCCAAAACGCATCAGAGCAAAACGGAGACCAAGAATCGGTCACCATTCCTTTACTCTCCTCACTACGCTTCCCACCCAACTCCACTTCTCAGGTCGCCATCGTCGGGGCCAAAGTGTGCCCTATCGAAAGCCTTGATTACGAGTGGGTTCACAAATTAGATGCCCAATTTTCATCGTTTCGTTAGAAATATAAAGGAAAGCTTCTTAAATCTGTTTCTGATAAGTGATTTAGTATTTGATTTGAGTTTGGTGATTTTTGAATCGTAGGATTGCGGAGAATGATTTCTTCAAGCAGGACTGGAGGACTCATGGAACGATCCAGATATTTCAGTACGTTTTGATTAAGTGGTTGCTTTGCTTCTTGATTGGTGTGATTGTGAGTCTTATCGGTTTTGTCAACAATCTCGCCGTCGAGAATCTCGCTGGTGTTAAGTTCGTCATCACCTCTAACATGATGTTGGCTGGCAGGTACATGCTTTCTATTTCTTGTTTGTTTTCCATGGAAATTAATATAAAAATTAAATTGTTGGAAAATTTATTCGAATATATCTCCCTTTAAAGGAAAAAAAGCATAGAAAATCGTTTTCAATTTTTGTTTTGAATTATACTTAAAACAATAAAAACTGTTTTTTCCCAATGTTGTCTGCTCGTTTTCATCTTCATTTTTTATTTTCGTTTTCTGAAAATAAAAAAAAAATTCAACACTTCAACATAATTTTACCGCCTTTCCTATTTTACGTGAAAACGAAAATAAGAAACATGTATGTTTTCTTTTTATAACCAATCATTTTTTGGTCTCCTTCTCTATTATTTAGCCGTCCACTGAAATATCTCTGATTGATACGTGAACTTGTGCGCAGGTTTGGGATGTCTTTTCTCGTTTTTTTTGTTTCAAATTTGGTTCTTACTTTATTCGCGTCCATCATTACATCCTTCATTTCACCGGCAGCCGCTGGTTCTGGGATACCGGAAGTGAAAGCTTATTTGAATGGCGTGGATGCACCGGGAATACTTTCATTAAGGACTTTGGTTGTTAAGGTAGAATTTAATTTTGGTAAAAAATTTAACACTCTGTTTGGTATGAAATTAAATATAGAATTCATTTCATATAATGAATTTCCAAACGAAATAAAACTAGAATTCGTTTGGAAATAAATTCACATTTCATTTTCAAATTGACTGAAATTAGAATTCAATTGCAAATGAACTCAAATAAATTTTCATGTTTAGTTTGTTTTATTTAAATTGTATAATTGAAATGAATTTTATGTTTGGAATCAATTTAGAATTCAATTCATTTTCTAAATTTTACATAAATACACTTAGAATTATTAAATGGTTTTATAGCACTTTTCACCTCATTTATTTCTTTGGTGCTTAATTCTCCAAACTTTGGAGTATCACAAAGAATATATACCTCTTCAAATTGCTATTCACATAATATTTTTTTGAAAAAATTTAATGCAATAAAAGAGATGATGAATAGCTTGACTGGTTTTGTTGCTAGATTTATAATTATAGTTGGGGGTGGTGAAACATGATCATATTTCACTCTTTTTTTATGAAGCCAAATGGCTCATAGAAAAGCAGTAAAAACTAAGAATAGATCTTGTTTAAAGCTTTTAGAAATGCACTAGTCTTGAATCCAAGACTAGACTCTCAACACCAATGGTGAGCCAACCAGAGAAGTTTAGAGAACTAACAGGTTAAGAAATAGGTGAATTTGGGTTTCTAGAGTGTATGGCAAAACATGTGTTATTTGTGTCTTTTTTCAAAGTTTTCACTAAGTGGGAGATTGTTGGGCAAATACGTCTAAAAAAATGCGAAGAGGAAATTGGAAGGATCAAAGAAGATAGAGAATTGAGAAACATTGTCTTGTATATGTGAAGGTCCTCAATTATTCAAGCTAAAAGGAAAACCCTAAAGAGGACAATGAAAAATACTAAATACATGAGTTTGATTAGAAAAAATAGAAAATGGTAATTTTACCTTTGTAATTTTTTACAAGCACAAGTTTAAAGTTCACTTACAAATTCTATCAATTTTGATAGAATTTGTCCAAAGCTTATTTAATTCTACTAGAATTCATGCAAACCAAACATGTGACCAGTTCATTCGTAAATGAACTCTAAGCTTTATTAACAAACTAAACACAGTAACTTAGTGATATTTAAGATTTTTTAGATTTTTTAACAAACCAAACACGGTAACTTAGTGACGCAATAACTGGACAGGTGACCAGATCTAGTCGAGTTTGTTTTTTAAATTTTTTATTTGATATGGAAAATATAATATATATTTTTTTATGAAATTTATGATTATTTAATTATTATTAATAGTAGTGATATTTAATTAGTTTTATTAAATAATTAATTCAATTTAATTAATTTAGTATTTTTATAGTTTGTAAAATTTTGTTATTAATATTATCTTTTTGATATATTGTTATTGATATTAATTTAGTTATTAACATTCAACTATAATGTGCGAGGGATAGACGTTTAGTTCATTTGTTTTAACATTTATGAGGTTCTTTGAATTTAATGAGACCGTTAATGGGAAAAATATTAACACTAGTAACAGTTTTTTACTTCTACAACTTAGTTTTCTACCAAACAGGTAGACAAAATCCCAACCAATCACAAGCAAAAAATATGAAGTCACCGGACTGATAGTAAGTTTGCATTAGTCGAACATAGAAGCTCTTAAATAAATTAGAAGTGCCAAAGCCGGAAATTGTGACTTCTATGATTAGAAATTGGGCTTGCACTATATATTTTCTTGACTCAAGCATGATTTATTTGTCATGTCCTGGTTTCACAGAAGTCAAAAAGTAAATTGATTTCAAATTGTAGAAGTTATATGCATCAATCAGTAAATCAAAAATCACTAATTTGCAAAAATGTTCAGTGAGTCAATGTCTTCGAAAAATGAATTATGTTGGAGATGAGAAAGTTTGGCCTAGGAACACAAGTTAGTCGTCTTCACAACTTGTGAATGAGAACCTGTGGTGTCTTCGATGACAACCCACAAATGTTTAGGCCTTTGAACTTCTTTAGAAAGGGTATTTCACGTGCACAACATTGTGTCCTGCCTTTGTGTGATTTTTATTTTATTCTGTGCATATATGTTGTATTGTATTGCTGATTTAATCTTAAATGAAATATATATTTTCCTGCCTTGAAATAGATCCTACATTTTAATTCCCTACATGTTTTAGATTAAAGGCATGACTAGTATATGGTCTTTCAACAAGCATAATAAGACAAACTCTGTCAAAGTCCTTTTAATTTAGCGTTTCAGACATCTTATACATTGCCCAAATATACTCAATTGTTTAGATCATTTTTTTCTCTTTCAATCTAAAAAGAAAACAATTTATCTCTTTCTTGTACGATTAGAAGTCTCATACTTGTGTTTTCTTGGGTTACAGATTATTGGAAGCATTTCGGCGGTATCATCTTCTCTTCTTGTTGGAAAGGCAGGCCCCATGGTGCATACTGGTGCATGTGTTGCATCTTTGTTGGGTCAGGGTGGCTCCAAGAAATATGATTTAACATGGAAATGGCTTCGTTTACTTAAAAATGACCGAGACCGACGAGATCTTGTAACATGTGGATCAGCTGTTGGAATTGCTGCCGCCTTTCGTGCCCCAGTTGGTGGTGTGCTGTTTGCTCTTGAGGAAATGGCATCTTGGTATGTCGAGCTATCCAACTGAACTTGCTTGTTCTGTCTATGATGGTTTTTGGCGTCTTATTTAAATTTTTGCTGTATGATGATCAAGTATTGTCAACTTGTATGCGTTCTACATTCTTCATCTTTGGATATATCCCTTGTGTTTCTATATTAATTGAGATAACAAATTGTTTGTTGTTTGTGTCACCTTGAACCTTACATGTTGATAAACCAAACTTATATACCATAACTGCACTAGTAAATATCTAATTTTTTTTTATCAGTGTACATTCTTAAATTTTATATCAGTAACAAAAGATCTTTGGAGCATTTGTCTATTTTATCTATACAACTCTTAATTTATATGCAATGTCCGCTCATCGTGTTTGGCTGTCTACAATTCATCAATCTTAATTCTATATGCAAATTCCTACTAATCTTCTACTTGCTTATGGATGATTGGTCCGCATTAATAAGTTTGTTCATGTTTGGCTTTCTGCAGTTCTTCAATCTTCAGATTCTCTTCTTTGCATTGATTGTTTTGTGTAATCATATATTTTCTGTTTTGCTCTATCTTGTAAATCAAAGAGCTTTTACTAAATTAGTCTGCTAGCTCTTTTCTGACCATGAGGATAAAGCAATGTTGTCAATTCGTGCTGATGTCGGTTGTACTGGCCGGTACCTATTTCTTCCCCCCCAAAAATGGTACAGGGCGTGTTGGCTAATATACCGGTCCTTGCCAGCTGATTCCACCAATACCAACTCTTGTAGGTTGTTTCGGCCGAGATCAAGCTTTCTGCCCAATACCTTTTCACTTTTAGTTATCTCAGTTCTATCCTCGGTAAGGTTTGCTCATTGCAGCTCACATCCTCTGTGCCCCTGCAAATGCACTCCTCTGCTCCCATCCTCTGGGTTGGCTTTCCCATCCTCTGCCCCCCTGCAAATGCACTCCGCTGCTCTCTTTACCAACCGTAAAATTAAATAAGAAAACGAGGGCGATTGGTTAACTGTGATCACAGCTGTGCTTGCTTTGCTCTTGTTTCTTCTTCTTCTTCTTCTTCTTCGTATCCCAAACTTGTAGGACCAATAGTTTTTCTTTAATTCTTGGCTACTCATGCAGCTAGCCTCCAAAAACAAAAGGAATTCTTAGCTAGAATGTCTTGTTTGATCTGTTTAATTTTGGATCTAATGTCACCTAGGTTCCTGTACTGACACACTAATAGAGGGACTGCTACTATTACTGATAGATGGAAAAAAGAAACGTGTTTGTGGCACAGAATAATTCTTTTTTCTTGCTTATTGGGGATTTATTGTAAGGTGTCCACTCATTAATATTAGCAGTTATATTGTCCTCTTTCTCCACAATGGCCTCAACTCTCCCTTACTACTAGTGATAGATGGAGAAAGAAAGGTGTTTGGGGCCATGAAATAATTATTTTTTCTTGCTTATTGGGGATTTATTGTGATTATATGGGCTTAGTCCCACATTGGTTGTGTATAGCTTTGCCTCTCCTATTGGCTTGTATAAATATGATAGCTCCCTTGTAAGTAAATCACACCATTCAATACAATTCTCCTCTTTGTATTGTCTCATTTCCTCTCTTAAATTCAACATAGTATCAGAGCCATAGTGGTTCTTGGTATATTAAGAGTTGAGTATACTCTGTGATTGCCACTATTAGTGGATCCTTCACATCAGAAAAACTTCTAGTATATCCTTTTCATACTTGTTGGGTCATCACTATAGTCGGAGTCTCATTCTCCATCGACGTCATCTCCGTCGCCGCTCCTGTTTCAGACACACCGCTGCCACGTCAACACCACGCCACTGGCACATCAGCACCACGTCACCCGTTGACCGCAACATCATCAATTGATCGCCACGTCACCGGTTTCTTGGAGGTACTTCTCTTTGACCGGTTCAGGCATTTTTAGACCGATTTTTTGCAAAGTTGGACCGATTCCTGGGGTCTGTTTAACGTTCTGATTCTGCTTCCGGCGTTCATGGCTGAATCGGACTTACCCGGGGTTACTACTACTATTCTGGATGAATCTAATTATGTTGTGTGGGCTCAAGAAATGTCTGGTTTCCTCCGTGGACGAAAATTGTGACAGTACGTAACTAGAGAAATCACTGAACCCAAGAAGAAGGACGACGAAGATGTTGACAAATATGTTGACCGTCTAGAGAACTGGGATAGTAAAAATCACCAGATTCTCACATGGTTTCGTGCCACTATTATCCCAGAAATCAAACTTCAATTTGGTATACTCCATACAGCTAAAGAAGCTTGGGATCTTCTCCAACACTGCTACACCAGGGCAGACATCTCAAATCGGTATCGTCTTCTTTCCACCATTCATAGCTTGCGCCAAGAACCTGGACAAACTGTCAACAATTTTCTATCTCAGATGACTGTCGTGTGGAACCAGTTAGCTCTCTCTGAGCCAACTTGGGAATGCACAAAAGACGCTGATGTTCATGGAAAGTACCGAATTGAGACACACATTATGCAATTCCTGATGGGCTTGAGAGAGAAATTTGAACTTGTACGAGCTTCAATCCTACACCGGGGCGCCATACCTCCCCTAAACGATGTCATTTCTGATCTACTCAGTGAGGAAACACGTCTTACCACATTACAAGGATCTCATACAGATGTTGCCCTTGCAGCACCCGTTGCTCTTACCACACCAGGTGCTAAGGCAAACCCATACCAGAAGCCCTTATATTGCAGGTATTGTCATTCACAAGGGCATGAATTGCTCATATGTCCTTCTCGCCTGTGTAAAGTCTGCAGAGAACCGGGTCATTATCTTACAGACTGCCCTAAACTTCCATCTGAAAATCAGTCAAATAGGAACCAATATCGCTCTCGAGGCTCATACAATCAGTTCTATTCCAAGCCAAAGAATACTGCTGCTGTAGCCACTGATGCTACACCAACTTCATCCAGGTCTCCACCTGAGTGGTTTCTGCACCGTTCTTACTGAGGCTCTAAATAAAACTGGTAGCAATATAGTCACGTCAGCTACACCAGGTACATCCCGATGGTATTTTGATTCAGCTTGTTGCAATCACATTTCTAATGCCTCTATATTTTCCCCTAAAACCCGTGATGAGCATGCACCTACCATTCACACTGCCAATGGATCAAATATGTTGGTCAGCCACACTGAACATGTTGAAAGTTCTCATTTGTCTCTCCCTGACACATATTTGGTTCCTAATCTTACACTTAACCTTATATTTGTTGGACAACTATGTGATCTTGGACTTGATTTGCATTTTTCTTTCACTAGTTTTCGTGTGCAAGATCCTTAGACGGGAAGACTCGGAACTGGCCATAAAGTTGGACACCTCTTTGGGCTCACTCACCTCCAAGTTCCATCCTCACCATCACCAAACCAATCAGCTGTATCCATCCCAGCACTCTCACCAGTGGAATTGTGGCACTCTCGGTTAGGTCACACTTCATCCAACCTTTTACGTTCTCTTATTTCTAGTGGTCAGTTAGGTTCATTTCAACATGAGTCTTTTCATTGTATTCATTGTCAACTTGTAAAACAATCATCTTTACCTTTTAATGAGAATCAATCTATTTCCCTTGCACCTTTTGATTTAGTACATTCTGACGTTTGGGGGCCTTCTCCTTATGCATCAATGGGTGGTGCTCGCTATTTTGTTATATTTGTGGATGACTATTCTCGTTATACTTGGTTGTTTCTTATGAAAAGCAGATTTGAACTCTTTCAAATATATTCTGATTTTTCTTCTATGGTTCAAACTCAATTCTCTCGGAATATCAAAAATTTTCGTTCAGATAATGCAATGGAATATAAAGACCGTGCTTTTCTAAACCTACTTCACAAAAATGGCATGTTTCCCCACCGCTCGTGCCCTGGAACCTCCCAACAAAATGGACGAGCCAAACGCAAACATCGACATATTCTTAACATCGTTCGTGCTCTACTCATTTCGCCATCATATCCTGAAAAGTTTCGGGGGTGATGCTGCCTTAACTGCAGTGTACACAATCAATCGTGTCCATTCCGCTACAATCTAGAATCAGTCTCCATTCGAGCGCCTTTTCGGTAAACCTCCTGATTACTCTGACCTCAGAGTCTTTGGTTGCGCTTATTTTGTTATTCTCAAACCACATGAAAACAACAAATTGCAACCAATGGCTCATCTATGTTGTTTCATTAGATATGGTATTGAACATAAGGGGTATCGGTGCTAGGATCCTATTTCTAAAACTTTTCGTATCTCTCATCATGCCTTTTTTTGGGAACATCAAATGTTCTCTTTCTTACGGTCATTTGACATGTCAACCATCACTAACTCCAGATTCTTTATTGATCCGTTTATTGAGTTATTTCCTGATAATCCAGTTTCAGGTACTGTTGAGTCCACCTCTGAATCATCAACTGATATCACCCCTTCCGTTCTGGAACCACCAACTGATCCTACCTCTCCAGACCCAGCTCCAGCTCCAGAACCATCAGTTGACCTCACGTCTTCGACTCAATCGGTCATGCTCGAGAATATTCCTATGTCTGATGAGTCTGCACCGACTCCTTCTGAGAGCCATCCTCCATATTACCCCCGCAGATCTACTAGGGTAACTCATCCCCCTTCTCATCTTGTTGATTACCATTGTGATTATCATTGCTTTTCCATTATACTTCATCTACATGAGCCTCAATCCTATAAGGAGGCTAGTACTAATCCTCTTTGGCATAAAGCAATGGATGAAGAACTTCAGGCTTTAGCTAAAACTCATACCTGGGATATTGTTGATCTGCCCCCTGGAAAAACTCCTATTAGGTGCAAATGGGTGTTTAAGATCAAGACATTTTTTGATGGCTCTGTTGAACGATATAGAGCCCGACTTGTTGCTAAGGGATTTGCTCAGAAATATAGCATTGACTATGAAGAGACATTTGCTCCAGTGACGAGGCTCACATCTATTCGTACACTCCTTGCTGTCGCCGCCATTCGAAGATGGACTCTGTTTCAAATGGATGTCAAAAATACATTTCTCAATGGGGATCTTCTTGAGGAAGTCTATATGCATACACCTCCCGGCTTGGATACCCCTCGAAATAAAGTTTGTCGCCTTTGTCGTGCCCTATATGGTTTGAAACAAGCTCCACGTGCCTGGTTTGCCAAATTCAGCACTACCATTCATCAGTTTGGGTTCACACCGAGTGCTCATGATTCAGCTCTGTTTATCCGCCATACTGCCCACGGTATTATCCTTCTTTTACTATACGTGGATGATATGGTTATTACTGGAGATGATCTACATGGTATTTCTGAACTCAAAAAGTTACTCAGTGGCCAATTCGAGATGAAAGATCTTGGCGTGCTTACCTATTTTCTTGGCCTCGAAGTCTCATCTAATTCTGATGGATTTTTTCTCTCTCAGGCCAAATATGCCTCGAATCTCCTTTCCAAGGCTGGGATCACTGACTCGACCACTGCCACTACTCTTCTCGAGCCGAACGTCAGACTTACCCTACTCGATGGTTCACCTCTTCAGGATGCCACTCTATATCGCCAACTGGTTGGAAGTCTTGTATATCTTGCTATCACTCGCCCTGACATTGCCTATACCGTTAATCAGGTTAGCCGGTTCTTGTCCGCTCCTCAGACCACCCATTACTCGGCTGTTCTTCGCATTCTTCAGTATGTCAAGGGTACTTTATTTCATGGGCTTCATTTCTCAGCACAGTCTGCCCCCGTCTTACAAGCTTATTCTGATGCCGATTGGGCCGGAGACCCCACCGACAGACGTTCAACCATTGGTTACTGTTTCTTTTTGGGCAATTCTCTCATTTCCTGGCGTAGTAAGAAACAAACTGTGGTTGCTCGCTCCAGTACTGAAGCTGAATATTGTGCCATGGCTGATGCAACTCAAGAACTTCTCTGGCTTCGATGGCTACTCGCTGACATGGGTATCTCTTCTCCTGCTGCCACTATCCTACACTGTGACAACAGGAGTGCTATTCAGATCGCTCACAATGATATCTTCCACGAGCGTATAAAACACATCGAGAATGATTGCCACTTCATCTGTGATCACATTCTCCAGAATACGCTTCGTCTACAATCCGTCAGTTCAACCGATCAGACAGCTGACATTTTCACTAAGGCTCATCCACCCGGACGCTTTCACTCTCTGGTTTCCAAACTCAAGTTCACCTCCCATTTACCGCCTTGAGTTTGATGGGGGATGTTAATGTATTATATGGGCTTAGTCCCACATTGGTTGTGTATAACTTTGCCTCTCTTATTGGCTTGTATAAATAGGATAGTCCCACATTGGTTGTGTATAGCTTTGCCTCTTCTATTGGCTTGTATAAATAGGATAGCTCCCTTGTAAGTAAATCACACTATTCAATACAATTCTCCTATTTGTATTGTCTCGCTTCCTCTCTTAAATTCAACAGTGTCCACTCATTTAATATTAGCGGTTGTAATGTCTTCTTGGACCACAATGATGTCTCTCTCGTTCATATTAAGAATCTGGTAGATTTCTTAGGAGTATGTACATGAAAAGGAAAGAGTTATTTTTTCTTTGGTGCGATGGAGTGGACAAGCCCACTAAGAAGGAAGAGACCTGGGCCAACAGACCCTCATCATATCATTACAACAAGACTCCAGCGGTCCAGCTCTGCAGGGCATTGGTTAAGAACCCGAACCTCAAATGGATCTTTCTCACTAGCAGTAGATCCAGTATGCACACCTGTTTGCTTCATGGTGGACATGGCTTACATGACACTTCCAGTTTCAGGTAAGGAGGGACTTGCAGCTACTGATCAAGTTGAAGTTAGGGTCAGAAGCGTTGTAAGGCTGGCCAAGCTTCGCAATAGCACAGCTTTTGAATCTGATTCACACTCATTTAGCAAGTTTAAATGAGTTCTTTTCATCTTCTAACAGTAATCAAAGTAAGCTAGATATTCTAAGCGGAAAAAAAATCACCCACCTCGTTGTTGGATTAGATATTAGATACAAATATTATATCAGGGTAGTAATTTCTTTTCATGCATGTTTGGATAATGGTGATTCGATAATTGTTAATTTTATTAGTTTTACTTGAACTTTAGTTTATTTGTCTTATATTTGAAAGGTATGTTAGATTTTGAAAGCTTTTATCTTGTATATATATGTGCATAAATAACATATTGAAACAGATTGGTAACAATATTTACCATACTAGTAATATTGGCTATTATTATGGTAGAATCACTAGCCTGGCCATGTTTGGGAATGAATTTAATCCAACTTCTTAAATCTCTTCTCTTCAATTTTTGCTTTGAAGAGATTTAAGAAGTTGGATTTAAGCTGGATTAAATCCAGCGACAAACGTCGCTTCTCTCTTCCCATCATGCTCATGCAAGCAACCTCTAATACTATATATATATATATATATATATATATATATATATATATATATATAGTTATTCTTGGTGATGTCATTATGCACTTTTTGTTATCTTGTGGTGCACCTGATAGTACAAAAAATGTCAAAATGTTGCAATTATTACATATCCTATTTTAAATATGAACATCAAGGTTTTATATGCAGGTGGCGAAGTGGGCTTCTATGGAGAGCTTTCTTCGCGACAGCTATTGTTGCAATTGTGCTCCGGGCATTGATTGATGTTTGTTTAAATGAAAAGTGTGGGTTATTTGGTAGAGGAGGGCTGATAATGTTTGATGTCTATTCAGAAAGTGTTTCGTATCATCTAGTTGATGTGCCACCTGTGCTTCTCCTTGGAGTTGTAGGAGGCATATTAGGAAGTTTATATAATTTTCTTTTAGATAAGGTTCTTCGAGTTTACAATCTCATTAATCAGTAAGTTTCCTTTCTGATTTTATGATGTTTGCACAATTTTTCTTTTTCATTTATTACAATCTAGTAGCATGTAATTTTGTTCTTGATTATCCTTTTTCATCCAGGAAAGGCACTGCTTACAAAATTTTAGTTGCTTGCTCAATCTCCTGTTTCACATCCTGTCTTCTTTTCGGATTACCATTTATAGCATCATGCCAACCTTGCCCATCTGTTGCATTAGAAGCCTGCCCTACAATTGGTCGGTCTGGTAACTTCAAGAAATTCCAATGTCCTCCTGGTCATTACAATGATCTTGCAAGCCTTATTTTCAACACAAATGACGATGCTATCAGAAATCTTTTCAGCAAGAACACTGACTCTGAGTTTCAGCACTCCACAATTCTCATATTTTTTGTCACTTGCTTCTTTCTTAGTATCTTTAGCTACGGGATTGTTGCTCCTGCGGGTCTTTTCGTACCTGTTATCGTGATTGGAGCATCATATGGGCGTTTTGTTGGGATGTTAGTTGGTTCAAACTCCACTCTTAATAATGGTCTCTATGCTGTGTTGGGTGCTGCTTCATTTCTTGGTGGATCTATGAGGATGACAGTTTCTTTGTGCGTTATTATCCTAGAATTGACCAATAATCTACTATTACTACCATTAATAATGTTGGTTCTTCTTGTTTCCAAAACTATGGCTGATGCTTTTAACAGCAATATCTATGACCTCATAATGAAAGCAAAGGGTTTTCCATACCTAGAAGCTCATGCTGAGCCTTACATGAGGCAGCTGACGGTTGGTGATGTAGTCACGGGCCCACTTCAGGTATTTCATGGAATCGAGAAGGTTGGTAATATAGTACATGTTCTAAAAACTACAAGCCATAATGGTTTTCCTGTAGTTGATGAGCCTCCACTCTCCGAAACCCCTGTTCTGTATGGTTTAATCCTTCGTGCTCATCTTATTACTTTGCTAAAGAAAAGAGCTTTTTTGTCCACTCCAGTGCCAACAGGCATCGATGCCGTCAAGCAGTTCTCATCAGATGATTTTGCAAAGAGGGGTTCAGGCAATGGTGACAAAATCGAAGATATAGAACTAACCGAGGAAGAAATGGAGTTGTTCTTGGATTTACATCCATTTACTAATGCTTCACCTTATACTGTTGTGGAGACGATGTCACTGGCCAAGGCTCTCATACTTTTTCGCGAAGTTGGTTTGAGGCACTTGTTGGTGATACCCAAGATCTCTAATGTAAGAAATCTTGTCCCATCTGTTCTGTTTATTTTTTAAAGGTCTCTAGTTAGATATTCCGAGTTTAAGGCATTTGTAATTTATGCCACAACTGTGCACTTGATACACGGACAAGGGCAATAGAATACTTTGCCATATATTTCCGTAATTTGTCAATTACCTACACTTGGAACTAAAACTGCAAACCCCTGACATAAACTACTTGCTTCCACTTTTTCATTCTTTAAACTGTCCATAATGATGTTTGGTTTTATACCCTCAGTTCAAATTATTTCTGGTGCCATGTAATTTATTCTTTCACCAAGTTTGATTTGAATAGAATGGTCCTCTATAGTTTGTTTGTTGGTTCCTCATGATGTCGTGTTCTTTGCATACTATCTTGCATGCACCCTATCCCTTTCCATTCTTGTTAAATTGTCATTTATTCTAAATGATGTCTTCCATATAAATTTACGTACTGTGTTTAAATGCTAATGCTGCTTAACTGCAGAGGTCACCTGTTGTGGGTATATTGACGAGGCACGATTTCATGCCAGAACATGTATTAGGTTTGCACCCTTTGCTGATAAAGAGCAGGTGGAAGAGATTAAGAATTCGGTTCCCCGTTTGTTAAACCTATTCTAGGGCATTTCAATGACGTGTTGAATATTGCCTCCAAAATAAATTTGTGCAGTCTAATTTGAGCTGCACATGATGGTAGAATCGTGCGAGGATTAGTATCATTACTATTTAATTTCTCATTTAGTCTCAAGCTGAAGCGACTGATAATGTTATGACTGTCTATATGTAGTATGATGTACTTAGGTAAGTCAATTAAATTTTTCTTTGGTTGTCAGTTATACTCGATAAATTGTTGATGCCCTTCGGTGGGAGCTTTATGTTGACATTTTCTTTTTCATCAAGAGCACTGAACTGTTGAGATATGTAGTGTTGATCAAGTGGCCTGGTTTTATCTAGAGGATGAATTGAGCACTTGAGTATTTTGCGCACGGCAAGTTTTAATGGTATATGCTATTGCGTTGCTAATACTGGTGCACCGCCACTGTTTGCTCTGTAATGTTGCATGGTTTAGTTGTATAAAATAGAGTGATAATTATGTATTGTGCCCTACGGGAACATGTTAAATATAGTAATTAATACGTCCCAATAAACTCCATTATCTTGATTTTATCGTTTAATTAATAAGATAAGCTTTAATTTTTGTGTATAACTAAAATAACCTCATTCAAACCTCTCTCATTGCTTAATACCAAAATACAGGTAAGCTATTTTAGAGCCTTAGAGCCGAAAAAGCTACGGTAGGAAAGCTTTAGCACTAAAAAAATATTGAGTGGAGTCTCCTAGTGTTGTCGAGAGAAAGATATTAGAGATGATATGCTGCAATTTAATAGAATTATTTTCAGAAAAAAAAAAGTAAAATTGCTTATCAGCACACAAAGAATCGAATCTTGTTTTTCTTTGGAATTTTAGAAAGTAATTGTTATAAAAGTTTTTAAATTCCTCACAATTATTTATAGTTTTTTAATAATCATTATTTGACCTATGATAATCAAATTCAGAGTTACACATTTTGTAACTATCAAATGACTTTTTAATAATTATTATTTGGTTATTTTAATATAGTCAGTAAATTTAAAGTTACAAATTGGTGATTAATCTAAATAAATTGAGAGTTACAAATTTTGTAATTAATTCTATTTTAAATTTTGAATTAAATTCTTATGCTCATTTGTGTCTATAAATACCAAGATATTCAAGAGCTTAAAACTCAAATTTTTTCAAGTTCTTTTTCTTGTTTTATATTCTTTATATATTTGTGTTTTTGAGCAAACTTGATCGGGTCGGTTCACTCCGCTTCATAGTGGATGTGCATATTATAGGAGTCAAAACTACGAGCACCTGGGTTTTATTTTGGAGTCAGTCTTAGCCATTTGTACATGCACGTAAAGAGGTTATAACGGTTTTAGGACAGTGGTTTTCCGTAACTCATAGGCCAACTCCATCTATTTTCTCTATTTTAATTATTTGTTTTATTTTTATTATAAAGTATTATTTAATATCACACATTTATATTGTGTTAAAATTATTTTTATTTCTACAAGCATATGTTTTGAAATTATTTGTTTAGTTTTTATCACCAATTATATATATAAAAAATTTCTAGCAGCTAAAGCTGTTATAATATTATTAACATGCAGTATCATAGCTAGGCTTTGCATGTATTAGATACATAGTTTTATATACTATGTTGTATATGTATGATTTTTATTTTTCATGATATGTATAATATGTTTATATATAAGAATTTTGAATGTATTACATATATTTATCTAAATATGTATGAGAATTTTATTTGTATTACATATCAATAGTTTTTTTTTTTTCACGTAAATCACTAATTCAAATATATATGATTGTTTGTGTGAATTATTGTTAAAAGAGTGATTATAGAGATAGATTGAATTTGCAGTTTAGAAATAACAAAAGAAATTCAAGTACAAAACATATATATTCATTATGTGTAAGACTTTTACACTAAAGACAATTTTGAAGTAAAAAATCAATTACAACGTTACAACACTAAATCATTACATTATTATAATGAAATGATAATAAAAGATTGTCTTTATTCACTTGGGAATGTTGTTAAACCATGTGCTCTTTTGTTGATCAGTGTTGATTCAGTGATTCTGCTCTACTTGCCATTATTTTGCATGTATCTAATGGCAAATTATTATTACATTATTTTTGTAATTATTATAGTAGCATATATACATATTAAGTATGAGTTTAAGCATCATTCTGTTAATGTTGTAAATATTATATAAAAAAATCAAACCAAACCATTATTATATTATAAAATGAAAACATTATTGTAAACATTATATAATTAAGTCAATAAACATTACATACATAAAGACCATGATTATACTAATATAATAATCACTATAATGAATTATTGTAAACATTATAAACATTTAATGATTAAATATATATATATATATATTATATACTAAATTAAAAAATAAAATTGAAAAATTATGAATTATTATAAGACCTAGTGCTTTTGATAAGTGACCAAGTGTTTTATATATGTGCTTTATATATTCTAGTGTTTTATATATTTCAAAATATTTTCATATCTCTATATATGCATGTGGTATCAAAGTTTTTTTTTTATAATTTATTCTAGAATTTGGTTAAAATTTTTTGCAATCTAAATACGAGATATCTGTTAATGTAAGAAAATAGTTATAATGAAGAAAATGCATATATATAAAGAATAATATATATAGTACTTAGAATATATTAAGTGATTTAGATCTATTTGTTTCATATATTAGTCTATGACCATTCGAAGTATATAGTGTGAATGGTAGCACCAAATTTGTTAAATATAGTGTATTGATATAAAAATTTAAGTTAAAAACTAAATTGGAGCAAAACGTATATAAATTAAGAGCAAGAGAGATTTTACACATGAATCTATCGATTAAAGTTTGATTGGTGACTGAAATAAAACTTTTGTGTGTGTGTGTGTATTATAAAAAGAATACTAAAACCAATCATAAGTATCTACATAAAGCATTCCATAACTCTAACAATAGAAGAAAATTAAGGACCATAAAAATATATATACTCATTATTAGCAAAAAAAAATAAGCTTCGACTTTAAATACTTTGCACAACATGATTGAGAAAGAAAAGAAACATGATAAATTGTGTGAGTGTAGAAAGTTACATTATTATGGTGGAGAAAGAGAAAAATTAATAATTTTGAAATGATTTGTAATCAAGATGGATTGAAAAATAAAGAAAGAAAGAATCTTAGGAAAATAAGTATAAAAAAAATCACTAACAAAAATCTAAAATAGTGAGAAAAATCCTTTTGAAATCTGAGAAAATAGACTTCCAAGGCGTGATATTCTAAAAATGTGGGGGTCTCTAGCTAAGGTAGATATACTCGAATCAAAGAGAAAAAAAAATAAGGCCCAAAACGATATATGTTGTTTTTATAGGTTATGTTCAGGATAGTAATGCAAACAGGTTCTTAGTGATAAACTTTGCAATAAATGAAATATCCAATAACATAATAATATAAGCTAAAGATGCAAAATATTTTGAGGATATCCTTCTTTTTAAAATTAAGGTGTTGGTTCAACCTTTTAAGGTTTAATTAAATGAGGATATACTTTTTAGTTCATCCATAGGAAATAATCTTGAACTTATTTTGAACTTAAAAAAGGTAAGAGGGCTAAAATTGAAAAGAATGTGGAGATGCACCTTTTGGAAGGAAGTAATTGATAATGAATTTAAATCAATAGTGCAGGAGAGTTCTTGGGTTTTATCAGACTTACCTCCCTGAGTAAGCCTATAGGTTGTAAGTAGGTTTTCAATGAAAAGTTAAAACTTGATGAAAGTATTATGGAGGTTGAGTTAATAGATCTAGATACAACTTGTATAGAGGCTAAGTGATTAAAAAATATATATTGATGGATATTTCTATTCTGAAAGTTATGATAGATCTTCATACATATACATTGTAATTGTAAAGTTATGATAGATCTTTTACGAAAATCTCATTCTAATAAGAAGATGAATAGACATATTCAAGTTAGATATAAATCAAAGGACTATTGAGTAGAAGTGTTATATCTCTAGAGTTTGTGAGATCTAAAAAGAATATGGCTCACAGCTTGACTAAAGGTCTACCTATGAGGGATATACTTGATATATCGAGAGGGATGGACTTAGCCCACAGGGAGTCACCAACAGGGGTAACCCGACCTTTGTGATTGGAGATCCCATGAAGAAGGTTCAATGGGTAGAAATAACCTGCAACGCGTGACTCATTTTTAAAACTACTTTTAAGGAGCATTCTCCATGAGAGCATCTCCTTCCCATCCCTAAGGTGATAGTGCTTATTAGTGTGATATTCAGGGTTAGTATTTACCATTAATGAGACCAAGGCGGGTATTGCCACGAGGTACTTGTCACACGTACCCTTGGAGGCTCATCTAAGTGAGAGTTGTCGTGAGGTCGCAACTATGGGATTGAGTTATTTCCTAGAGACTCTCATGAGAATCAAGATAAGAGCATATGGTTATTAATAGCGTTAACTCGCGAACCTGACCCTATATCAAGTACTGTGTGTGACTTGTTGAAGTTTGATCAATGGACCTAATTCAAAGTGTAGTCCATTACGGTTTCCTTAGATGAATACTGTCAACACTAAGTGTAGGCTCAAGTCTTAAAGACTCCTGCACCATTGCATAGTACTAGAGTTGCTCTTATATGCTTTCTATATTTTATTTTGTTTTGTTTTGGGTTTTGAAATTTTAAAACTTATGAGGGATTGTTAGAAAAGTTTTTAAATTCCTCACAATTATTCATGGTTTTTTAATGACTATTATTTGGCCTATGATAATCAAATTGAGATTTACACATTTTGTCACTATCAAATGATTTTTCAATAGTCATTATTTGGCTATTTTAATATAGCCAATAAATTGAAAGTTACAAATTTGTTATTAATCTCAATAAATTGAGAGTTACAAATTTTGTAATTACTTCTATTTTAAATTTTGAATTAGATTCTTAGGCTTACCTGTGCCTATAAATACCAAGATTTTCAAGAGCCTAAGACACACAATTTTTCAAAATTTTTTTTTATTGTTTTATACTCTTTATGTATTCGTGTTTTTGGGCAACCTTGATCAGGTCGGTTCACCCCGCTTCTCAGTGGATGTGCACATTGTTGGAGATAAAACTGCGAGCACCTGAGTTTTATCTTGGAGCCGGTTTTAGCCATTTGTACCTGCACGTAGAGAGGCTATAACGGTTTTAGGACAATAGCTTTTCGCGACTCACAAGCCAGCTCCTTCTGTTTTTTTTTTTTATTTTTATTATACAATATTATTTAATATCATACATTTATATTATGTTAAAATTATTTTGATTTCTACAAACATATGTTTTGAAATTATCTGTTTAGTTTTTATCACCAATTGTATATAAAAAAAATTTCAACGGTAAGTTATGTTTTGATACCTTTGATTGTTTTTTCATTGTCTTCAAAATTCGTGAAAAAAAACATATAGTGCATAAATATAGTTTAGAATTTCTTCATTCTGGGGTTTGTTTTGCTTAAAATCTAATGATCAACAGCAATGTTGTTTAGATGTATTGAACTTTACTCCTCGTGTTGAATTTCATTTGAAATGTTTGTTAAGAGAGTATAAATTCTCAATGGAGATTAGAGGATTTCCTTTTAATATTTATGAGATCGACATATGATTTTTGTTTGATTTTGTTGCGTTTACTCTTAATCTATGAGATCGACATGCAGTTAAGTTAATTTTTCTGAAAGCTCATTTTAATTTGTGGTAGATTCATTTTGATTAGGTTTTTTAATCAGATTTTTATTAAGTTTGAACATGGAAGAGACGGACTTTCCTAGGTACTTCTGTCTGGAAACGGAATCATACATTGGGTTTGATATGTCTTTGATATGTAGGGATCCTCGTCCAAAAGAAGTAGCAAAACGCTTATCTTCAAAAGAAAATTTAGTTTACCTGTAATTTGACGTTGAACAATGAGAGATATTGGCTTGAGTGTTCTGTTTTAGTTATTACACAAAAACTAAAGCTTGTGTGATCAAAATAATAGAATTTATTGGGTTCATTAATTACTAATTAACTTGTGCCCAGATTAAAAAAAATTCCAAAAGTAAATTGCAAATGCACAAGAGCATCGGAATTCCCAATCCAACAATATTTAACATTGTTGCGTGTTTTGACTTTTGAGTTCTTGGAGTCAAAATCCTCATGATAGCAACTCGCGACTTCCTTGCTATGGCGTTTGAATTCATAAAAAGAAAAAAAAAATGAAGCAAGACCAAAAAAAGTCCAGAGCGGAAACGAGTTTTATTTATTTCCTAGTTATGTTTTACACGGCAACTGAAAAGAAAAGAAAGGAAATAAAAAATGTAGTGAAAAGACTAGACAGAAACGATTGAATTAAGAAAAGACCACTCCAAATATTGGTTGCTATCCTCTTTTTGTGCTCTTAAGATAGCTGGCTCTTATTGCCCACAATTCCTGTCCTACTGATTTCATGTCCGGCCGATCATTTCGTACAGGTGCTGCACACTGAAATGCCAAACTAAACATTTTCTTGAGTATGTTCACATCTAAAACTTCCTTCATTAAAGGATCCACCAACTCCAATACATTTCCTTCATTGTACTTACTGAAAGCCTGCACAAAAACCACAAATTCTACAAGCTTTAGAACATGAAACTAATTTGCTAGTTGTGTATTTCAGTTGGCAGCAATACTAGTGACTAACTGCAAGAAGATTTCACTACACTGCATCTCTAGCAGCAGGAATTCGTGTTGTTTGTTGTAAGAATTCTTCTCCCACAAACTCACAGGGCATGAAATTACAGGTGTATGTCAAACTATGTCAGCCTATCATGCATTCACATCATAAACTTCAATAAACAAAAGCATTATCCATCACAAAACTGTTGCGAAAACAGTTTTTCTGACACAAATTCAGTTTCTTAGAAACAAAATCCATTTTATAAACCTTTTTTAGGGGTGTTTGGCTAGCTTCTGTTTATAGGAAGCATAAATCATTTCATAAACTCTCCCAAACTGTTTCAACTCTTGGTGGACTAGGTTATTAGCGTTAATTTGATCACAGATATCTTTGAGAACATCGGGCCACATGAGCTTATAGGGTTTTCCCGTCCTCTCTGCCCTCCATTCCATAAAGAGGACCTTATCCTAAGGCAAGTGACCACTCATGATTGGGCAATCATTTCACAGGTCCACTAGTCCCAATTGTCATGACCTGGCACCCACTTGTCTAAGGATTACCTAGACTGTGTCTCTTTGGATTGGACTAGATTGCCTACTGGTTCTTCTATGTTAGACATCTGGAACTTAATTTTCTTCGGGTTCTATAACACCCGGACCCTTTGGGTTAGTAACCTTATTGTCCGGATGTTCCCATGATGTCTTATTGTCTCCCCATCTTACGTACCCTAGGTGAGAACTCGGGAGATCACGCAGCTTCTAGGACATCTATGAGACTCTGGATAAAATAATATGGAACAATTTCCCCCCTCCGCGTGCATGAGGCTCTATGCTGGTTCTCTATGCGCATGCACATCATTCTAGTGTCTCTTTGCTTGCAGCTTTTTGAATCGTGTTTGATACATGGTCCGTTGGGATTGATTCAATCTGTTTACAAGCCAATGCATTTAATGCTTGCGTTCCTAAATATTGGTCCCCTGGTTTCCAACCGGCCCCCCTTGAGACAAATTCCTAGTTCCATCCTTGTTCAACCAAGGCAGTTTTTACAGATTATGCAGTGTTTGTAAAGGAGGTCTCTATTTTTGGTCAGCGTAGAGATCTACATATAATGACCTATGATTGATAAAATTAGAATCTATTGTTTGTGTACCCCGAATCTATGTTAAATATTTTAGTAACTGCAACTGTGACAACATCACAATGTTGTCTAGGTAAAGGAAGACAAGCTTTACCCAAACAAGTGCCCCACATTTAATATAATCACAACTTTTATAAAATCAAAATCTTGTCAAAGGAAAGGAAGACAAGCTTACCCATCTAAGCGTTACTCGCTCATCTGGTCTCTTCAACTCCACAGGACGACGGCCTGTTAGGATTTCTATAAGCAAAATCCCGAATGAATATACATCACTTTTGGGGGTGAGTTGATAGGTCTTCATGTATACAGGGTCAAGGTAACCAACTGTTCCTTTCACTTTGGTTGAAATATGGGTTTGATCACAGTCCACAGGAACATGCCTTGCAAATCCAAAATCAGCTACTTTTGCTCTCATGCTTTCTGTCAGAAGAATGTTGGATGACTTCACATCTCTGTGGATAATCAGCTTCTCTGTTTCAACATAACCACCAAAAGGTTATGTATCAAGTGATTTCATAGACAAGATATAAATGGCACAAGGAAAAGGATGAGCTCTGTTGCCTTTCACCATATTCCTTATTGTACTACGAAAGAAGTTAGTAATGTAGCATCTTCATGAACATGATTTCTATAAATTAATTCAATCTAGCATGCTTCGGGTAAGTTCAATCATGTTGCCTGCACTGAACTGATTATGATTTATTCCAATATAAATTCTGCTATAAACAAGTTTAGTCTTTGTAGGTTAAGCTTTACAACTAAGGTATCCTTCAGGAAAGCATTGATAACATTAAGAACAGAAGTCAGGATAGTCTTGTCCTAGCATGTCAAAGGGTTCCTTGAGATCTAATTTAATGAAAAGAAACGAATTGCTACCCTAGACAAGGCAATAATCAACATCATCTATGAGACAGCTAGAGTAGCAGGATAAGAAAGATGCCATTACCACTGACGTTTCTGTGATCGGATAAAATAATTGCCTTAAAAATATTGTTCCTTGTATCTTATTTTCCTACAGTGAGATGCTGTAAAGGACTGAGGGTATGCCTATATATTGGAATCTTCTCTCTCTCTCTCTGGCTTTACATCAACACTCAAAAGAAAGAAACTAAGAAAATTGTGGCCCATGAATTAGCATTGGGTCTCACATCAACACTCCAAAGAAAGAAAATAAGAAAATTTTGGCCCACGAATTAGCATTGGGTGAAATATATGAAAAATGAGCTTCTCCCTCCCTCCCTCCCTCCCACCCATCAACACCCCAAAGAAAGAAACTAAGAAAATTGTAAAATTGTGGCCCATGAATTAGCATTGGGTGAAGTAAACTCACCCATCAACACTCCAAAGAAAGAAACTAAGAAAATTGTAAAATTGTGGCCCATGAATTGGCATTGGGTGAAGTACATGAAAAAAGAGCTTCCAAGGTGTTCTGCATTTGAAGCACTCATATTTGAAGGAAGCATTGATCTATGTATTAGCCCAACACAATTGTGTTATGTGGCACACAATTGCGATGTGGAATTATCTTAAATTTTGAATTTTCGAAAGTAAATTATGAAGCACACAATCGCGATGTGGAATTATCTTAAATTTTGAAAGTAAATTATGAAAAATCATCGGAAGTTACAGAGTCAATAATGTTATGACTTTTCTAACAAAAAAGAGAAGAAGAAAATAATCTGACTTCCTTATTTCAATTAATGGAAAGTAAACATATTATTTATGGAATGCAGATATATTGTTGACTTATTGTTTCCACTTAGTTTTATTTTATATTTATTTTTTGAATTTTAAATAGACAATTAAGAAGGAAATAGAGAAAAAAAATAATGGGACCTAAATTTTCTGTTTTTTTATTTTTAGATTTGAATAGAAATAAGAGATGAACATAGAATAGAGAGGGAAAGGAAAGAGAGGATAATTTTTTTTTTTAGAAAAAAACCATAACTACTTTATTTTAATAGTTTAAATAGAAATGGGAAAAAAGGAAGAAGGAAATAAGAAGGAAAGAGGAGAGGGTAGGAAATCATGCATACAGTGCAGGGCTCAAACCTAGTATATTATAAGTACAGAAGAAGATGGGGAACACTCAGATGATTAAATCGAAGGTGAGGAGAATTTTGGGTAAATTACACCATAGGTCCCTAAAGTTTTAGTGCAATGAACTTAAGTCCTTGAAGTTTCAATTTGAACAATTTAGTCCATAACCTTTCAACTTGTGATTATGTAGTCCCTAGATACAACATTGCAACAAATTGAAAGGTCAACAACTAAATTGTTTAAATTGAAATTTCAAGGGCTTAAGTGCAATGTGTTTACTTGGGATTTCCAGTGCATTTAACCCAAAAATTAACTTAGAAATGGAAGCCTTTAGGTGAAATCTGCACATAGACTCGAACAGTCATATTATAATTGAGAAATCGATATATGCTTCAATACATAGCATTTATCATAGTGGGTGTCTTGACCCAATGTAGACGAAGAATCTGTAGAAATGTAGAGTGCAAAGCAGTATGAAAGACAAAATTAGTCAAGGAGAACAGATGGAGTGGTAGTGACCTGCTTGTATATATGATGTGTTTGTAGATTAGATTTTTTACGGTTGGCATATGATATCCCTTCGAATCTTAGTAGCCCTACATAGCTTGAAATGCTTAGTTCTTTGGTAAGTTTAAGATTCACTCCAAAATGAACAAAGGAAGTTCTTATCAAAAATGAACAAAGTAATAATCTACACAATAAATACACATAGTAAGATGATATGTAAATTTCTACTTTCAGCCCCCTTGCTGAGAAGATGAAGAAAAGAAAACCTGGAATCTTATGGAAACATTCCATTTTATACAGTTATAAGATTCCAAATTACTTTTTCTCCTCAGTCTTCTCTAATTGGTCTTTAAAGTTCCAGTGACATCTCAATATATTTGTCTATAGTAATCCCATAAACAAGTTAACTTAGCAGAATTTCTTTCACCTGAGTATAGATGGAGGTAAGTTAGCCCATGAGCAACATCAATGGAAATTTCAAGTCGCTGGTTGAAATCCAGTATCTTTCCACGAAGACCTGCCAACAATACCAGTGAAACCATTATCATTAATGTTATCGTTTAGATTGAATTCCTAGAAATCTAAAAGTTAAGTAATCTTACCATCCAAATGCTCCCTAAGAGTACCGTTAGGAACATACTCCGTTATAATGAGGCACTCATTTCCTTTATCAACATAACCAAGTAGCTTCACTAAACTTCGATGATCAATTTTTGCTAGAAGTTCAACTTCACTGCTGAATTCAGTATGCAGATTCTCAAAGTATTCCTATATGATTTTTTCAAGTTAATAAAATGAAAATAATTTATGAATATAAGATGGTTCATTTGATACACACAGTTAAATAAAAGGATAAACAAAGATTATTTCAAATTACTTGTAATATCATTATGGATAAAGACAATTTGAAAGCAAAGCGGCATAACATCTCAGAAATCCTAAAATATATTCTTTACAGGAAATTCTACCAAGTAACAATATGTGCAGCCACTTTAGCATTGATGAGTCCATACAATTCTATAAACCTATAGCTTTAGACTCTTTTAGTCCTGGTTTGGTCCAACGAGTAGATTTCGTCACTTTTTTTTATAAAAAAATATACACTTTTTGTTCCCCCTTTTTATTTATCGATAGATAATAAAACATGTATTTTATCTCTTGTTTTTATTATAATTATTATCATTATGATAGATGTTGAGGTTCACATGCGAGTGATATCCCACTTGGAAAAGAAAGTGGATATTTAAAGGACATATATATGGTGGTGGAACCAGAACCCATTAGCTTAAGATTTTGGGTTCAAGTGGCCTCCAACATCATATATATGGACCTTTGCTTGGTGAATTCTCTACTCCCAAGTTTACCCTCAACTTGGATCATCATGCCTAACAATAGATAATAATGCACATCATATCACTCTGGTTTTCAGCCATTAGATGCCACCTTTCATGTTGGAAGGTTCTACCTTTGTTAAGGTTGGAACTACTCTAGTTCAAGGCAAACAACAGAAATATACAAGAAACACTATGATGTCATGGTAGAACTTTAATTATCAGGTAATTCTAACAATAATTTCCTAGCATAAGATAAAGAGAGAGCAAGCAGGCAATATCTTGCATTTAGATGTACTGAGTCTGTTATTAGCTAAGGAAATTGAATAAAAGATGTGTTACAGGTGCAAATTTTTAGTGAAACTTCACCATCACAACAGAATGATCTAGTTATGGACTAGAAAAGTAAAAGCTTCCATCCAACTAAACAGAATACTCAAGACTTGTGCATAACGCGTGTGTGTGTACACACATGCATGTTCGTGCGTGCATGCATGTGTATGTGCACTTCAAAAGAATTTGGAAATAAGGATGCTGTTTTATTAGATGAATGTGTTACTTTCTCTTCAAGTCACTACATTTTAAGACAAATTATCTCCTTTTTAGGAGAAAATCTTGTACTATAATTGATGAGAGATATGTTTCAGCCTATCAGGTTGAAAGGGAGTGATGAAATCTCTAAATTATACGTATTGTTTTCTCTAAGCCTTTAAGCATGGCCCACACCCAACATCATATCTCTTTCTCCTATTCCTATATTTCTCTGAACTTTAGTAGAACATATGTATCTCAATGTGCATATAGTCATGTTTCTCGAGTTGGAACTTGCATCATGTAAATAGTTCGCTTGGTTCCAACCCCAATTTTCTCTTGGTTAAGCCATTTTGTAAATTCTACAAAATTGAATAGAATATGATTCAAGAATTCCCACTTACCTTGTTTTGGAAGTTGCATCTCCATAGTCATATAAAGAAACTGCCACTTACCTTGTTTGCTCGTTTTATGGCAACCACCTGGCCATCTTCTAGCTGAGCTTTATAAACGGTTCCAAAGCTCCCTTCACCAATTTGTAGCGATGGTGAGAAATTGCGGGTTGCTCTAGCAACCTGACTCATATTGAGATGGACCGACCCAATTCTAGTCAGTTTTGGAGACATTGAGAACCTAGGACTTGGTGGTACTCGAAGTGGACTGGCTTGAACCTTGTCAGAAACAGAAATCATTTCAAAGGAAGATACTGAATCCACTGCAAGAAGAGATTATCATATTATCTCACTATTCTTAAGAACATAGAGAGCAAACTTGGTCTGAATAGGGGAAAAACAAAAAACTAGCAAACAAATGATAACAGCATTGCAAAAAATCAAATACATATGTATATATTTCCTAGAACTGAATCATGCCTTTTAAATTTAGCTCATTCCAACCTAAAGCTGTCTATAATAGTTGCAGCTTTTTCCCATGGATTCATTGTTCAAAGCTTTCTATTCATGGTAGATGATATGATTCAGCTTTAAAAATTAGACTCACTTGAATTTGGATCCTTTGAAAGAACCGTGTGGGCAGTTGCTTTTCTTTGCTTATAAAAGCAAGGACAGAGAAAAGCACAACATAAAACAAAAACGCCGCTTGCTACTATGCCAACCTTTTTTGGGGTTGACATAGATTTCGGATCATTCTTCATATCTCCTGGATGAATTTTCTGATCTTGATCATGTTTTGTGGGTTCGTCCCTAACCTCTTTCTGCAAAACTTTTCTTCCTGCCTTGAAAGGCAAATCAGCTGCATAAACAGTATCACATTGGTAAACATTCTAACCAGTTTACTGTCAGTGTTGAGTAAAATCGCTAGGGCTAAACATTGCTAAATATATTAACGTAAAAGAAATCCTTTTAAATCATACACCCCTAAGGCCCAAACCAAGATGTCATATTAGTGCATACCTAATGAAGGCTGCAAAGCGCAGTAGTCTTTCCTGAAATAGTCCTTGAAGATGCACCTATTTGCGTAGTGGAACTGGATGGCCTTACAGAACAAACTTTTGTCTACTAGATTCCCATTTATGTAAAACAATTCAAGACCATAAGAAGTGGAGTAGGCTATGGAATCGGAACCACAAACATTTGATTGTATTACAATCCCAGAGGCAAGTATTATTGGCAAATGCATTAACAACAGTAGACTACACACAGCTCCAGCCATTCTCAACAAACGAAGGCGCTTGATTTCCGTATTAACCAAAAAATTACAGGGCATACCCTGTGCAAGCTGCCATGAAGCAAAGCTGAAAGGAGAAGATTTACAAACACAAAACGGCAAGCCTCGAAACTTGTAAAAGCTAACCAATATATTCCATATCTAATACATTATACACCCCACGGACAATGCAGAGCCGATAGAGAACGAGCTGGAAGTTCACAACCCAGTAACCATTTAGTTCAATGCTTTAAAGTGCTCCCAACAGTCAAATTCAACATCTGACAATCAATACAAACTCTACCCAATTCTTTAAACACACTTCACCAAATTGACAGAGGAGGTGAAATCAAACAGGAAAGGAGCTGAAATTTCTGATCCCACTGATACTTAAGTTCAAAGAGTTTCAAAATTCTCAATAATAAAAGTTCAATTCCCCAAGTTCACTGCAAAACCAGGCCAGTTTCATTTACATACTTCTACTCACACTTGAAACCCTTATAAAAATTGAGCTGACATTTCTACTCATGCCCTCAAAGAGCTCTAAACATATAAAGTTCAATTTCTAGCAATCACTGAAAAATTCAATTTAAGTCTTTGATATCCAGTTCGCTAAACTGACAAGTATTTAATACCCAGTTGACACAATAGAGTATACAGCATCCAAACCCCTAAAACTTAAAGTCTTACATAAATCTCCAACACCCAATTCATAAAGAAACAAACCCAGAAAACAAAACAGCTAAAACTTTACAATCTAATACTTAAAAGGAACCTCATCAAATAAATTTTTAACTTCGTAATCCAATACTTTTCAACTCCAGACAGAATCAGTTATCAGACAGTTTCAAATTGTTTCAAACATTACCAAAAACATGAGAAAAGAATACAGTGAGAACCAAACCTGAAAACTGCGAGACAACATTTGATTAGATACTAAGATCAAAAACTTTTTAGACTGTGAATGATCAAAGAAAGGACTGGCCTTTGTTAGGGAGAAAGAAGACGGTGCGATTTGAGGTGAAAGCGCATGGCCGCCTTTACTGTCTTACGTATTAGATTAACACAAACAACTTCTACATTAGAATTTAGACATTGTTGTTGACCATATGGAAAATGCCGTGTCTTTGCCTTGATAGCCGCTTCGGGGTATTTTGGTCATTTAGTCAATCCATTACAAACAAGTGCGATACTGCGATGGATGATCACATAAACGCGTGGTAGATGACCCACCCTACCTACAATTATTTGGTCTTTGATGTTTATGGATCTTCATGGGATTGGACGGTTATGATCTGTTGTTTTTGCCTCGTGTATGGCTGATAAAAAAGAGAACAAGAGCAGCTTAATAGGTCCATAAAGCCCAGTGATAAAGATGCTTGTTGATTAATTACGAGGAGGACAATCATCATTTGATAATTAATTATAATATGCATAAAGTACATGTCATATTAAAAAAACATATAGTACATGTAACGTGTGGATGCCGGCCAAAGTGAAAAGGCCACAAAAGCCCAAAACAATATACTTACCAGCCTAATACCATTCTCTCTTTTCAGTTCTTTTCGTTTTTTTTTTCTTTCTGAATTCACCTTTTCTTTCAATTTTCATTAGTCTGTCACCCGAGAGCTTTTAGTCTGGCACCGTACCAAGAATTCATTCTTAGACGGAAAGAATCTTTACCAATAGTTATTAGAAAATTCAGTTATAACTTGTATACAACTCATGCATTATTTAATTGGTTTTAGAACATGCCTCATTTTATCCATGTTTTGATTCAATAAATCTCACTTGACATGGGCCACATAAGAAATTTTCCTCTTCTCCCATTGTAGAGAACAATTTCTCGTATGTGAAACGCAAAAGTTGCTTGTTGTGTCTCAGAAATCTATAACCATATTAAAATTGAATCCTTTTGTTTTGTTTTGTTTTTTTTAATGGTTTTAATGCAAGCGTTTTCACGGAGAAAAACAATTTTTCCATCCCTATTTAAGGGTGCATTTGGTAAAAAAATTTTGCCATAGAAAAAGAAATGTTGAAAATAGATTTGGTTGCTTTTCCTTATAATGATGGTTGGTAAAATTTAGGAACAACTTTTTCAAAAGAGTTGTTAGGGACAGTTAAAAATTCTCATTTTGCAAAAGTAAGAGTAGTGAAACTTTTAAAAACTACTTGACTAGGTAGCTCATCCAATTTTAATTATTTATATTGTAAACTCGAAAATAGCCCTATTACATTTCACCAATTCCCACTAACGCCCTATATAACCACTTTCTCTAACCTTAAATCCTCATTTGTCAGTCTATTTACATTCTCCTTCAAACGACAGCAAACAACATCAACGTGCGTCTTCATCTCTTGTCTTTCGGTAAGTCCTCTTCTCCATTTCTATTTCTTGCGTCTTCGTCTTCTTTCTCTATCTCTCTTCGAGCTAGTTACGGTTGTCTCTCTATCGTTAAGATAAATCTTCAACAAAAAAGTTGAAAAGAATTATAAGACTTGGTGTTGGATAATGTACTATAATACTGTAATACACTTAAATTTCTTTAATGACAAAAAAATAGAAAGACATTGTGTATACAATATTTTGTTGCCCAAGTGGCAGTGAGATCTTGTCTCCTCACAAATCAAGTGTGCATAAAAAGACAAATTTTCAAAGTAATTATGATATGAGATTATACTTGATCGAGTTCATTATGTGTTATGTCAAAATGATGAGAATGTCTAGTTGGGAAATGCCTTTTGTGAGACAAGATTGCACTACCACTAATGCTAACTTAATTTATTTATCAGTAAAATATTTTGAATGACAATGAGAAATTTAGCATAATTTAACAACAATGTTATTCAGAAAGATAGGTAACCATTTAAGATTGATATGCTAATTAAGAGACAAGACTCTAGTACCAATACGTACATTTACTAGTAAAATTAAATGAATAAACATCATAACTTGCTAAACTTTTTTATTAAAAAAAAAAATTTGTGAACATAACAAGTTTCTGTCTGTTTTAGCAAGAAGGAAGAGAAGAGGAAAGAGTGTGGGTGGTTTTAGACTGATATATCTAGGAAATCATTAATTTGCAAGTGGTATCAAATAAAATTAACATGTTTTTTGTATTGATTTTTTTACTTTTTCTTGTACATTAAATATTTCCAGTTTCCCCTTATGATGTTTTTCTTACTATATGGCAGTTGTGATATTTGCTCATTTGGAAATATACCAAAATGCATATCTAATGACAAAATTCAAACTCAAAGGGATATAGTTTTTTGCAATGATGACATTACACAACTTTATACAAAGACACAGGGAAATCATCAACATTTTCAATAATTTGGTGATGGTTCAAGTTTGAAAATTTTGGAGCTTGACAATAATAGGAATTCGATGGAAAGTGCTCATGGTGAAGAAGTTACTGATATAACGGTGCTAAGAAATAGTATTGCTACTAGTTTGATGAGGGAACTAAGTTAAATTATATGAGAATTTCAAATTATAACATTTATCTTATTAAATTATTTATTACATTTGTAAGTACTTTTTATGGTATTATTAACCAATGAATGATTTTATTAGTAAAAAATTATTGATTGTTATTCTTTGTTTTTATTTGTTAATGTCACGAGTAGCTGTTTATTTAATTGAATAATTCGTTAAAAATGTATATTTCTTCACCATGTTTATTTTGGTAATTTTATATTTTTACAGTCTATTTAGAACTACAATTACCAAACATTACTATTGATCACAACACTTGCACAACGCTTTTGCAAGACTGTTTACCAAATGCTACACTATCTTTTTGCAACAGCACTTCCTACAAATCTTTTAGTGTCAGCACCCTCACAATACTTTTGGTACTAACATAGCTACAACAACGACACTACCAAACGGACCCTAAGTTCCAAGTGCATAGGCTTATTAATTTTGACTACATCAATATATAGTCGCACACATAGATAGGGGTGTTCATCTGTCGATCAAAACTGATTAATCGAACTGATTCGAACTAATCAGACCAAACGGTTTTGGTAAGTCGGTTAATCGATATAAAACAGTAATTTTGACAATTTAAGTCAGTAAGTCGAGTCGATGGGTGGGCAAAAAATATCTTACCCAAATCGACCGATTAACCGACTTTTAATTTACTTAATAAATTAAGTTATTATTATTAATAATAAATATATAAACATAATTTCAGACATAGGTTTGTCTCGTTTTCATTTTCACTCCTCACAATCACTTCTCTCTCAGAGTCTGAGTTGCGTACGAACCCTAGCGAGCCTCCACTCCCACCAACCACTAGGCCACCACAACACCACCCCCTTCGCCACCGGATGTTGCAGCCATCTATAAGCTTACTTTCCACCACTACTAATGACCAATTAATCACCCTTAACCTTGGCAAGATGTAACCCTAAATCCCTAACTCAGCAACCTTAACCCAGTAACCCTCCAATCCTTCCTCTTATATCTTCGATTTTAAGCCAACTATGGGCTTTAGCCGTCGTTACCATTATTGGCGTCACGTTCTATTGAAGGTAATGTATAATCTCTCCCCATATCTCTCTTTATCTTTATGTATCTCTCTCTATCTATGCATTTCTCTATTTCTCTTTTTCTATGTATTTCTCTATCTCTCTTTGTCTATGTATTTATCTCTTTTTTATGTCTCTGTAACCTTAACCCTAAGCTCTAACTATGAGTACGATGATTCTATTTAAGAGTTGAGAGTTAGGTTTCTAAACACAAGTACAAATTCAATCTTCACTCTTTAGAGTTAGATTTCCTAAGCTAAGGTACGTCTTATTCTTCTTCCTTCTTCTTCCATATCTCTCTTTAACTTTATCTATGTGTGACTTCTATCTCCCTCTCTATAACTGTGTTTCTTTGTATTTCTGTCTCTTGCCCTCTATGTTTCTTCCACATCTTGATTTCTTTTTATTTTAACTACGATGTTTCTTTAATTAAAGTCAAAAGTCTTCTCTTTACTGGATCTCCCCCTCTTCCTCTCCCCTCCCCCCCCCCCCCAACATGGACGAGTCTTACACTAATCTCCCTTATAGCTATATGTTTGGTTCAGTATCTATAAGCCCTATTTTATCCCCTTTGTTATATTATATATATGTATATTGTTGACCCGTATTTGATTTTAATAATGACAAAACACTGCTCTAATTGCACTAACAGTTTTATCTAAGTGTTTAAGCGGTAAAAGTATTCAGTACGGAAACAAGATAAAAGAACTCAACGCGATTCAGACACCAAAACAATACAGAAGATCTAGAATAGGCATTAAGATAATTGAAAAAATTACAAATCTCTTATGTTCAATTATATAGCTTGATCTGTGGCTCAATTTACAAAAAACTTTGACAAAACTAAAAATACAAAAAGTTTCTAAGTAGAAAACTGTTTTTGAAAAGGAAAACTGGGTTGAAGGACAACCCAATCGACTGGATCCCTATACCAGTCGATTGGGATATGGGACAGAAAGTTCCCAGTCAATTGGTGTTGAGGAGCCAGTCGATTGGTAACTTCACCTAGTCGACTGGTCCTTTGACCTAGTCGACTGGCACTCGCCCTTAGCCTAAAAAGTGAAAAATCTTCACTTGACCCAATCGACTAGTACAAGGTCCCAGTCGACTAGTAATTCGAAAATATGACCGTTTGAGATGCATGACTTGAACATTTAATGCCCTAAACCTACCAAGTCAGTGTCAAATGACCATATTGATTCAAGACTATATAAACCCACTTCAATGAGAATTTAAAAAAGAAGAGAATACATTCAATTCACAAGATAGTTCATTAATTCTCAAAAAGCTTTGAAAAATTTATTGTTAAGCCATTCATTAAGCTTGTTCTTAAGAGAGAGATATTATTCATTTGTAAAAGCACTTATTGCTATCTCTCTACCTTTTACTTTACAGCAAATTTTATTTATTGTAAAGGGAAAGAGTTGGTATAACTCTTAGAGTGTTTAGGATTAAACACTTCATTATAGCTTCCGTGAGGAAAAGATTGGTTGTAAGGTTTGTGCAACACACGTGAAGTTGTATGACTAAAGTTTTATTGGATTACTTTAAGGAGGTTCCTTGAAGAGAGTGGACGTAAGGTCAAAAGGAATCCGATATTGCCGAACCACTATAAACGGAGTTTGCATTTTCTCTTCGTTAAACTCTTTTACTTTCAAGCATATTATTTGTTTGTGTGCTTTGAACATTTAACTGTTTAAAAACTTGCAAAGTAATTAGCAAAAGTTTTTAAAACCCAATTCATCCCCTCTTGGGTTTGAACCTCGGTTTACAATTAGTGTTAGAGCTTCGTACTCAATTTCAGGCTTAAAATTCTTGAGTTGATCTGATGGCATCAAATAGCTATACCGAAGGGCATTCCTATACTAAGCCTCATTTGTTCAATGGCTCCAACTATAATTGCTGGAAAAATAGAATGAAAATCTTTGTCGAATGACAAGATTAAAATCTATGGAGAGTTATTGAAGAAGGGACTAGAATTCCTACAAAGGAAATAACTATTGGAGAAATCAATCATACAATGCCTAAACTCAGAATTGAGTTCAATGAAGAGGATTGTAGAATGATGTCTCTAAATAGTAGAGCCACTAGTATTGTACATTGTGGTTTAGATATTTCTGAGTATAATAAAGTTTCTACATGTGTTTCAGCTAAGGAGATTTGGGACAAACTACAAGTTATATATGAGGGCACTAGTGAAGTTAAAAAATAAAAAAATCTATATGCTAGTGTCCGAGTATGAATTTTTCAAAATGTCTCCTAATGAAACAATTGCTTAAAGGCACTCACGTTTCACCACTATTGTTAACGGCTTAAAGCTTCTTGATAGGAACATTGAGGAGTTTGAACTAACGAGGAAGATCTTAAGGTCTTTGTCATCCACTTGGAAAGCAAAGAAGATGGCCATCACGGAGGCCAAAGATCTCGACAAACTTGATGTTGAAACACTCCTCGGATCACTATTAACATATGAAATGGAGGAAATGAATCTCGTTGTCAATGATGATGAAAAGAAGAAAAAGATGATTGCTCTCAAGGCCTCTACAAGCAACACAAATGAAGATAAAGAAGAAGAGGATGAGAACAACAAAGAAGATTGTGAGATAGATTTAATCACCAAAAGGTTTCACAAGTTCTTGAAAAAGAGCAAGAAACCTTACACAAGGGAATCTACTCCAAAAAGAGAACCACTTGTGTGTTACGGTTGTAAGAACCCCGATCACATCAAGGCTAATTGTACAACAACAAGCAAACCATATAAGAGCTTTAAAAAGAAAGCTATTACAATCACATGGAGTGATGACGAAGATGAAGAAACTTCAGACAATGAAGTTGAATACGAGAAGATTGTTAACCTATGCTCAATGGCAATCGACGATGAGAATGAGGTATCAACTTCTTCCCCTTCTAATAATAACATTGATAGTAGTAGTGAAGAGATAATTGAGGTTATAAATGAGATGTGTGAAGAATTGAAGAAATTGGATTCTATAAATGTGGCTCTCAAGAAGGAAGTTTCATCTCTTTGTAAAGAGATGGAGGGTGATGTGCAAATTTTAAATGCTCGCAAGTGCACGAATCACAAATAGTATTTTGATGAGTTTATCCTCGAGGTTGATCTCTCAAGGAATTGCAGTGGTTTTAATCCTAAATTAATTTCTTAAAATTACTAAAACAAACTCTGAAATTAAATCCTAAACACTCTAATTAAAATATTGGTAAAGAGAAAATTGAAATAAAAATAATTAAGTAAATTAAACAAAACGAATTATGAAGAGATGAGTATAATCAATGAGAACAATT